>JBCFYV010009882.1:63640874-64840874 GCA_039000515.1 Timema cristinae
TTTTCGTTATTTATTTAATTTAAAATGAGTATTTCTTAGCAAAGTGTACCATTTTTAGCCCAAGTCTATTTATAATAAAAAGCTAATTACAATGAAAGTTCCTTTAAACTTTAAATACCTTATATTTGGGGGGATTCATCAAGTTAGGGGGAGGGGGGCTGAGTCATCAAGCTTGGGGGGAGGTGGTGAGCACCCCTGTACTAAGCAATGGGTTGAATCATGTCTTTAAATATTATTTTTATGCAATCACATTTGGATTTATTTCTACAAAATCTTGGTGCAGCTAGTGACGAACCTGGAGAACGTTTTCACCAAGCCATTGTTTATTTGGAAACATGACAGAAAAGGAAGTGGAGTTTTAGCTTAATAACAGATTACTGCTGAATTATTATCCCCTATGTACTTGAGATTTAAATCCAAATTTCATAGGAATCTCTTTTTAATAAATACAAACTCTTTGTAGCAAATTGGTAACACTTTACTTTAGTATTAGTGTTATTTTATTGTTTTTAACAAAATAAATTAAAAGTCACCTGTGCAGTTCACATGACTTGACGTATGAATACGTGACGGGATGTCTAGTTTCTTTTATTCCTGTCAGATAAGGCCCATCCTATGAAAATGTGACTGTAGCTACAGATGGAAGTCATTGGCTAATTTTTTAAATTAAGTTCATAATTAATATATAGCTTACTTTTATTGGTATATTATGTATTTTAAGTTACGTATTTCCTTTAAAATGAGGGTAATAGAAATTTACCTTAAAAATATCTGAAAACCACATTAAACATTCCAAATAGATGTGCATAAGGATACAATTTAAAAAAATAAAATTGTATATCAGTACTTTGATTGTTAAAGATTTGAAAAGCCATAGAGAGGAGAAGGTGAGAAGGTCATTTGTACAGATAAAGTGACAATACCCAAAGGAATATTTATTTTTTAGTATAAATATAACTGTAGTAGTGAGCATTTTTACTTAATAATTTTATCAATTGTGTATTACTTCTCTTTGGCCAGATAATCACTGAAAAAATATTCATTATTTACATTTACCATGGTAAATATAATATAAAGTTGAACTCACTCTCATTATCGATCACATAATCACAACAATTTCATAAATATTAATTTCACAACAATTGGATATAAACGCGTATGAGTTATTTGGCCATGTATTATATCTGGAAAAATAACTAAAATATGGGATGCGTTTGTACTTATCATTTCTACATCCGTAGTTTTCTCATGTGTTGATACATATTTAGATCTCCTTCCACTTGTTGAGCTGTATTTACAAAGCTGTTCCCGCTGAATTATCTATGTCTTAGAACAAACGTTCTATTGTATAAAATCTATTTTATTTATATCAATGAAAAATATCCTCTTGAGTTATTTCATACCAGATATCAATGCGTCATTGGAAAAACAGATTCCTAGTAAAAAACCATAAGAGTAATGGATTTTCCATTATTGAAGTTTGTAGTAAAATATTTTGTTTGAAATATTTAGTTTTAGTCCCTAATTTAAAAATAAGTATCTCCTATATGTGTTGAGGTATACAGACTGGTTACATAAATTATATTATTTTATGCTCTATAACAAAAGTATTTGCTTGCTTACGAACTTTAA
The DNA here is from genome assembly GCA_039000515.1 of Timema cristinae. Lineage (NCBI taxonomy): Eukaryota > Metazoa > Arthropoda > Insecta > Phasmatodea > Timematidae > Timema > Timema cristinae. Next base: position 63,642,507 of record JBCFYV010009882.1, read on the forward strand.
TCAAGAATAAATATTTAGTATACGTAGAATGGACCCATTAATATGTAGAGCTTTAACGTAATAACTCTTATAATAAGTTCAGAAAAAGTAAATAAACTAAATAAACTTGGCCTAGTTTGTTAATATTATGACAAAGGTATATTAAGGATAATTACATAAATTAATGCACTTTTGACGAAGTATTAAGGTCAAGAGTCTTTATGTAAGTGTTAGGGCCACTACAGCCACTGTGAATTTTTAGTTGAATATAAGTCGAGAGTAATTTTTGTATTCGCATTATAACAATAGCTATCAATGTTACAGTCTTTGTAAGCAACAATAATGGTTCTAAAACATATTGTAAATGCAACAACGTGTCGTGGAGTGTTTATCATGGTACACAGAGCCTGTTACAACTGTACTTTTCATAATATACTCACTTCCACTTACTCCCATTTGATGAATAATACATAGAATATTTTCTACATACTTTACATAGGAATGTATATTCATTTATAACTGGCCAATGAGTCGTTTGTTGTGTGATGAGAACAAATACTGGGTACAATTTAACCCTTAATATTTGTGGGTAGTGACCATCTACATTTCCTCTGAGTGCTCAATTAGTTTTACTCTCTAAGTGAGCATACATATTTTTTTAAAGTTAACAAAAACCTGTGTTTTAATGTTTATTTATAGTGCTTTAAGCATGTATGTTCAAGTGCTAGTGTTACTAATAATTGTTAAATGACTATTTTCACCGTTATTATTCACAACAGGGGCTAGATATTTCGCCACTATTCATCCACGCAAAATTGTCATCACATATTATGAACAACAAAAGGTTAGAACTTCCGCTTACCATGGTGATACGCCACACCAATATTTAAAGGCACCCAAACAAGATGAGTTATTAACACAAATGTTAGAAAATAAATGGTACGGAGCTCCACACGGATTTTCTCGCTCTATTGTTAAAAATGGAAATTTATTCAAAACTCGTAATATATGTGAATAGAAATAATATACACTAGCAAACGCAAGAATAAATTGCACTATCATCACTTGAGTCACAGTTTTAAATTTAATAATTGTAATGTAACTGACTTGCCCCTGAAAAGTATGTGAAAGCATTGACAATAATATCGTCATAATTTAATAAACGTATCTTATTTTATTTAAATTATATAGTATATTAAATGGCGCTTAAAACACTTCTTCTTCTAAGGAGGCAAAAGCCACTGATCAGTGACGTCACGCACGTGACAATACCCAAGTCAAGTTGACAATATAAGATTTTTTAATAATAACTTCCTCTTCTGGAAAGTTCCAATAGAGATTTTAAAAGGTAATTTGAGTCAGTTTCCGGCTCTCAAAGCTTCTAGTAAAACCGAGATGTTTTTGTCTTGTATTTTGTTTTTCTAAATTAAACCTTCTCGAAGCTTCCATGAGCAATGGATATATACGAAGTATGGTGCAATGTAAGGGCATTACTGCTCACTACTCACTAGTCACTAGCACAGCTCCTGTCCGCGATCCCTACAATAGGCCGCGTATATATTTTGGACGACATGATCTATTTTGTATAGAAACAAACCGAGATTTAGAAATAAAAACATGTCAACATAATAAGTGTGTTTTAATTATACAATATTTAAATCACCAATAACTCTTTAATTGGCGCTCGATCACGGGGCTATAAATACCAATTAACTCACAACATCAAAAAACCGTACCGATTTAATTAGTGCTCGACCACGGGGCAATTACCAGCTAATTAAACGGTGTAACTTTAAGCGACGCTCAACGCGACGAACCAGAACATCACAATTGGCGCCCAACATGGGGCCCGTAAAATCAGAACCGCTAAATAATTTTATTTTTAAAGAATTAATGTCCTAATTTATATGTATGGACCGATAAAAAGGATCAATATTTAGTCCACAAGGATCAACACTTCATATTAAAATTTTGACTTACGGTTAAAATCTTCAACATTTTATTAAGTGTTGCATATCTTCATGTCATCGTATTGCTATTAAATTCCTCATTTATAAATTTTGACCAATAAAAAATGTAAATATTGACTATTAAGTCTAAAATGAAGGAGATAAATCATTGCTGTACAAACATTTCTCCTAAGATGTTTAAGGAAAAACAACATAAACTTATTGAAAGATTTACTTATATATAATTACTCTATGGCATTGGAGAATTATGGCATTAAAATTTAAGTAGTATCTCTTTACAACTAAAGCTCACAATATTGTATTAATATAGTTTCCAATATCTCAGAAAATGTTGGTTTTATAGAAATATATTTAACATAAAAGTTTTTTATTTTTAATAGTACTACAATTTTGCAATGATAAGTTATTTAGTATCTCAAATAGTTGTGGAGATACGGAAGTTTCTGCTTCTGTAAAGTACCCTAAAATTCATTTTTATGGTAAAATGATAATAGCCAGTTTATTTATAATCTTGGGTGACCTGGTGGTCTAGGGGTAAGGTGTCAGACTTCTGTGCTGGGGTCCGGGGTTCAATCCTCGGTCCCGGCACAAATTTATCTGATTACCAAACCCTTCCTCCACCTCTGACAAGACATCTTGTGAATGTGGGGAATGCCAGGCCTCCACCGTGGTTCGGATTCCACGTTAAACTGTAGGTCCTCCATTTCATCTCACAATCACCCTACCATTACACATTAGCGTAAGTGCGTATAACCCGAACGGGTAGTAAGACGCGGTGCTAATAGTAATAATAATAATAATAATATTAATAATAATTTATAATCTTAATCAAAGCCTAGATACATACGAATTTTAATCAAAATTGTTAGAGCCCATTTTGAGAAAATCGATTTTTTCTCTTTTCGCCCTTTATTAACCAACTCTTAATTTTTATTTTAAACAGACACACAGACAGACGGCATTTCAAGGACCACTTTTTGGGTTTCGGGGGTCGACATCTATCAATATTTCAGGTTAGACTTTCTTTTGCGGTCGCAATACTTTAACTCTTGTTTTCCAAAAGTTAAAAAATATATATTTGCGTATAGCTTTAATGTTATTGGTTTTATAAAAATATGCTTCAAATAAATATCTATATTATAAATAGACCTACATATTTGTAATGATAAATAATTTCATATCTCAAATAGTTTAGGAGACATTATAAAAAAATGAGAATTTACGCATCAGACTGGAGCCCTTAAAGTCATTTTGCCGAAGTATCGAGAGTAGCCATTTTGTTTAGAAAATTTATAATTGTTTTAGAAATAAATTTAATCAAAATCGTTATAGTCGATTTTGAGAAAATCTACTTTTTTCTTTTTGCCCTTCAGTAAACTACCCTTAATTTTAGGGTTGGATATTCAATTCCAAAAATACCTCAGGGCAACCTACTGAAAACTCTAGATACCAATTTTTAGCCTGATCGGTATAATAATTTAGGCTCTACTTGGAGGTACAGACAGACAGACGGAAATTCAAAAAAACGCTTTTTAGGATTCGGGGGGTCATGAAACGTCGAGATTCAACAAAATCTTGAGTTCGATTTTTTGACGATCACAATAATTTATATACCTTTAAAATATTGGTAAAGTAAAAATATAATACAGCTAGGGTATTATTGTAGTGTAGAAGTAGAGCCAGGATGAGGTAAAAATGATATAAAACCAAAAAGAGGCCCGGCGTGAAAACTTGTTAAACTTATTTGACCGAAAAGTTGTGAGCATTTATTAGCGACTAGGCATATAAAAACAGTTCTAGGCCAGTTATTTTCTGAGTTCAGACATTAGTCATGTCAGGAAGAAAGAAAATGAACATGCATTATATTTAAGTGAAATAGCATATATATTATGTTTGGGCTTTAATATCTTATAAAGGATATCTTCATTTTATTTAAATGCTCCAAATTTAGACAACAATACATGTCAACTAATAACCCAGGTATTTTAAATGTTTTTGAATTAAAAAACTTATAGGTAAGAACGTGAGTCTAAAATAAATGTACAAATTTACCATTTGAATAAATAAATACAAATTAAATTTGACATGAAATTTTCTTATCCTTATTATACGTGGAAAAAATATTAATGTTTCTGGAAAACACCATTTTTGATTTTCTTTGTGTGTATAAAATGCGTAACATAGTTAGCCTATTATTATATTACAATTTTTAATCATTAAGTGTGTTTTTATGCATGTGTATGTGCTTGAGTGTTTTGGAGGGGGGGGGGGAGGGAGTAGACATAAAATTAAAGCTTCTCAAGATAATTTAAGTCATGTATTTATGTATATTATATTTCCACTTGGGGCAATACTGAGTAAATGATAAATTGATAATTAAATGAATGTCATTCAACATGAGTGGGGTTGTTGATTAAAAATAAAGATGCAGTTAGAATCAGTTCTTCATGATTATATATGTGGAGTTATTAAATTTTAATTATAGGAACAAATTTTTCACATTATAATTCATATATAGATAGATAGAGGTATATAGAAATAACTGACTGCTTGATTACCAGTATTCTTACCAGTTTGCATGGATCCCCTCAATAACCCCCTAATATTTTTCTGAACGCCCTTTTCACTACACCCCAAAGTAAAGTGTTCAATGTTAATTTTATGAATTAAGACTGTTGGTGTTGTTTCATTGATAACTTTTCAGTTGAAAAACTGGAAATATATAAATAAGGGAAAAGGTTCTGACGGTGAGCATACCAATCATAGGGGCATTAACATCACATTAGCAAAGACAAAAGAAGCCAAAGTATCTTAAAATTGACTAATGTAATAATAGGAACTTATTTCAATTCTTCATTTTTCAATTCAACTTTATTGCTTGTCCGAATCACAGGGTTTGAAATCAAACCAATTATAGTTTCAGACATTTTTAGAGTTTTGTGTTATTTTACAGTTCAATACTACTTTAAGACCTCAACCACTTTTTTATGAAATAGGGAACTATTAATAGCGTCCATTCCTTCACCCTGTCGAAAGGAATCGCTTCACGTTATAAAAAAATATATTACGAAACATTATTCTGCTCAGAGATGTGTACTTCAGCATTAAAATGTGAACTTGTAAAGAACACATCAAAAGCCAAACTTACAGCATCGTCCTTATTAATGTTTGTTTTATCATGAAATAATACTTTGAAAGGAGACCACTCTGATATGACGTAGGGATTAATGCCTTTTCCATAAACTAATTTTTGGGAGCTGTATTTTACCAATTCAAAAATGTAAAAAAATTAAAAATATCTGCTATAGAAATGTTGGAATTGGTATAATTCAAAATTTTTGTTTTATACTTATAATTTAGCAGTTATGAAGCTTGAAAAATACCAATTCAGAACTGTAACAATTCCGACAAATATAGAAAAACTCCTAATAAATATCCTGAATTATAATTAACCATTTTAAGTTTAGTATTAGTCAGACAAAGGCGGGGTTTAGAATATTGCATAGACATCCAGTGGATACTTTCCAGGATTTGGTTGTTATATTAGCCTTAGATACTATTCATGATTATCACTATGAGTTATTTATTTTAGAGATGTCATAATTGCTAAAATTCTGAATTTTTACTTTTCAAGATTTATAAATACTGAATTATTCGTTTCAAACAAAATACTCGATTGTATAAACTCCGACTTTATTAAAGCAACAAACTCATATTAAGAATCATAAATTGTTACAATTCTTAATGTTCACTTTTCAGTTATCCCACAAAAGTAACCATGAAATAATATTTAATCTCGTGTCAAGGTAAAACACGTGTCAATGATAGGTATCAATGAAAGGTAGTTTTAATAAGTTGATAAGAATTAAAATTTATTATAAATATTATGTAGTAATTTTTAAATCTATAATAATAATAATTTATTACATGGGTAGCTTTAATTTTACATAACAGGATATACACAAGATCACCAAATTTCTCTTCAGAATTTGATTATAGTGCCAGAAATGGTGCCTTAATCCACGTGCCCACCTATACAATGGTGACCGAACTATCCACTATAAGGGAGGTAAAAAAAAGTAATAACATATAGTCTAGTATACTAATATTATTTTATTAAACATAAGTTGAGCTACTATTTTAAATACAATTATTTACTAACTATTTCTACAGTGAATTTAGTTCTCAAATTAATCGAATTTGTTGATAGTATTATTAATTATTACAAAAAAACTAGTTTCAATTTTCTTCTTGCTATCTTAAATGATCTAAATATAGTTAAAAATGTATATTTTGTTTTGGATGAATATATTCCATACTGAATTAAAGGAATATGTCTATTTTATTCTTTACTTTGTGGTGATTTTTCTTGGCACTCAAATTCCTTTAGCTTGTAGGATTCTCCAAAGAGCTGAGGTTCGCGAATTATACTTAAACCAGGATTTCTTAGCTCTGTCTCTGTTTCTCCAGTCCAACCTCCACATAGCCCACAAAGACGGCCTTGGGAGCCACTTGATGCCTAGAACAATACACTTTATTTGAAACAAAGAGCCAGGTTACAAATATTGTGTATATTTTTCTCAGTATCAACATATGTAGTTATGAGATCAATTGATTTGAAACAAAAAGCCAGGATACAAGGTATGTGCTTATTTGCCTCAGTACCAATACAAATAGTTGTAAGATTAATTGATTTGAATTACAAAGCAAATTTACAAGATTTTTGCATATTTTCTTTCGTACTAAAACGAATAGTTATGAGGTCAATTTATTTGGAACATAGAGCCAGGTTACAAGGTTTGTGCATATTTGTCTTAATATCAACGCACGGGGTTATGAAATCAATTTATTTGAAAAAAAAAAGAGCCAGATTACAAAATTGTGCCTCAGTCCCTAAACAGGTGGTTATGGAACCACCTAACACCCACAAAAATATATAATTACCCGCCTCGGTAGTGTAGTTAACTAACGTGCTAATCGTGTTGAGCTAGACTGCCGAGGACGGGGATATCAAGGTTTGAATCTCGGTCAGGTGAACTAGGTGTGGTTTTTCCTAAATGGTTTTCCACTCTACCTCCACGCAAATATAGGTTCGTTCTCTCTAAATTTAACCTTCTAAATTCCTAATTCACTAGCCTGATTAGTACTTAAGCCTGCCTATAACCCAAACGGGTAGTAAGACGTGGGGCTAAATAAATAATATATATAATCCTGAGATGAAACAAGGAGGCGTTTCAACCTTGTGTAAGGGAAGATTTCTCTACTTGCATGCTAATAACTGGTCATATATATTTTGGACGTACGGACTTTTTTTTTACTGTTTATTGCACAAAAATTGTCATGCGGCGTATGACATGTTTTGTGAAATGTACCCTGAAATTATCATACGAAAACTACCAAGAGATTTTAAAGCTGAGCTCAACATAGCCTTTAGCTATCCAAGAACTGATAGCTGTTCCACTGGTGACAAACACACTGCTGAAGTCTGAGCTCTAGATAAAAACTATAGTAACGGTTAGCTTGGCTGTAGAAGAAAGGTATGAGATTTAATCAACGTTAAAATCTTATTTTAGGCGAGCAGGAACCTTCTATTCAAGAAAACGTGCTGCAAATAAGGAAAGTTAAAAATATATTCTGAAAAAAGCTGTATGCATGGATTACCAACAAAAGCTCCCAGTACTAAACCTAACTACAAATGAGGTTTATATGAAAATACAGTTGTCTTACTACATATTAATTATTCATCTACTTTGTAATGTTAAATCATTTTGGTTTGTATACAGCGATGAAGTATCCAAAAAAGGCTACAATGAAGTAATGAACTCTCTCTACAACAGATACTTCCTAGATCTCAGAGTAAAACATTTAACCTTGTTTTGCAATTCGTGGGTTGGGAAAAATAAGAACTACAATGCATCTCGCTACTTTCACTGTGTGGTGTATGTTCTAGAGAGATTAGAAACAGTATGTATTAAGTTCCCCTCGATAGGGCATTCATTTCTGAAATGCGATATGAACACGGGTTTAATAAACCAAAAGAAAAGCGTTGAAATACCTAGTGAGTGGGCCAAAGCAATATTTAAAACCATAAAAAACCTGGAAATTTTGTTGATGATGGACGTGAACCCAAGGCATAGCGAGAGACTGAACTCTTTCTTCTAGGACCCCTCTTTATATCACTATGTGAAGAACTGTTCATTCCCGACACGTCCCATCAAAGAGGCCAGAATATATAAAAAAAATAACCAATGCTTCATTTAGAACAGGTAACTATACTGTATAATGAAGCTTGGGTTTCATCTGTACTCACAACTCCAGAGAAGAGAAGTCTCCAGATACCTACTGTGAAAAAAAGATCGTTCTTTTTCTCAAAGAGAGCATATGAAGGTAAAAGCACTTTTATTTTCCCTTCTTCATCCCCTTTTTCATTTTTGTGGTTTCTATCTTCAATAAGTCTTATTTTTTTATTTCAGATAAACTCCTTATATCCGAGGAAAAATTTCAAGAACTTCAACATCTGAAAATATGTTGTGGTGATGAAGCCAATATGTATTTTGATAATTTTAGCTATGGAAAGAAGGCTATGAAATAAAACTTAATGAATTTTTATAGTAGGCCTAATAGAAATAGCTACTTAATAAATGAATGTTTGTTGAGTATAGAAATTACATCTTGTAATGCTGAAAAGTGTTTGCTCTTATGAAAAGTCGTGTTTTCCCCTTGTAAACCTACTGTTAGCATGTTTTTCCTTAGAAGAGCTGATAGTTATAGTACAATTAAATTATTTTTAAAAAACAAGCTATTTCCAAGGTATGTCACAATTAATGTTCTCCATACATTTATATTAAGTGTAAAATTCATCCTCATTAATTAATGAGTGAAATTGAAGTTATCGAGTTTGAAAATTTAAAATAGCTCTTCTCAAAAATGGAATGATCTTGGGTTAGCTGCTTTAACCTTTGGACTCTTCATATATATATTTGTCACTATCCTTTTTAGATGGTTAGCTAAGACTAGAGTAATTATTAATTTTATGTTTAATCGTCAACTGATTTTGTGATTTACACCTACTAAATCACTCTTGCTTTGACAAAAGCATATTTAGTGTTCTTGAATCTTTTCGAGCTTTTAAAGTTGGGGATCATCCTAAATATAGCTCAAATTTATACAAATCATGTACATTTGATAAGTTTATTAAGACAGTAAGCTATTCTTCTTTCATTTAAAGGTGCGTACTGGTATTTTTTAGAAATTATAATTGGAGTAACCCATAGCAGTGGACACGCAAACAAAGGTGTGAGTCTCATAATGTCTTGTTTGCCGATGACAAGAAAGAATGTCTGTGTAGTTAAAAGTTTTTATGAACACAAATCTATCCAGATATACTAGTATTCACAAACTTTAATGACGTTTTGTGAAAGAAGTGTTGTTTACAATTCTATACATATTTTAATTTGCTAATAACAATAAAATATAAAGGATAAATTTATTAGAATAACTTATCATATAAAATGTTAATCCAATAGTAATGGACAATTAATTATCTGTAAGTGATTTCACGTTATATTTTTAAAAGACTATCGCTGTTTTATCATTAAAACTATTAATAAACATGTTACCTCGATAATAGTTGAAGTATTTCCAAATATTATTTGAAACTCGTGCGCAGGGAGGTTAATCACAACGGCTCGGTCCAGACTCATGTATATCTGGACTAGTGTAGTCTTTGCTAGATCAATTACTTCTACCACTTGATTTTCTTCAAAATCCAATTTGTTTTTATTGATGTGGATAACAGGCCCAGCGGAAACATGGATTACTTTGTGGTTGTCAAGATTAATTTCCAGTTCCTGAAATACACTTTTAATTTGATATGGTTTGGTGAAATACGTTAGTTTTTTTTTAAAACACATCTCCATTTCACTTTACAACTTTGAAGATTAACTATCCACTTACATCTTAGATTTTATTATATATGTATATTTAAATAGAAATATGAGTATCCCTCATGTGCCTAACCGATATTAATTTTAGTCTGAGCAGTTCTTAATTGAAACAACTCTCACTTGATAGACAATATATGCAACTAGTTAATGCTATGAAAACTAACGTAACAGTTATTGCATTTGAAGAAAGCTAAAATATAGAGATTAAAATAATAAATAATTGTTTTATAAATGGTTACGGTAATATTACAAAACTAATTATATTCGAATTGTTTGGTGAAATATTAAAGTACACTATTCTGATTTACCAATAACAAAAATCGACTAATAAGCACTACCAATGGACTAATGATCAGATATATATTTTTCTTTTTTAAAGCTCCTCATAAATACTTTTTAAGCCTAGTTAAGTCTAGTTATATGAATTTAATATGCCTGACGCCAGTAGTAAACGATTGGATACGATTATTGTATTAGCCACACCCACTAAAAACAGTTGCAAAAAAAATGCAGATGTGTTGACGGCACTTAACCATATACATGACTATGAGGCGAGATTGATCATAAATGCCAGTGCGACCTTAATTATAGGTAAACAAAACAAGGGCTATAGATTAAAATTAAGCAGAGCTACACATCCAGAATAATTACTTAAGGAGCTCATTCAAATGAAAATATACCTATTCATCAAGATAAAACAAAAAAGCAGTGTAACTGGAACGGGACATTAAAGTAATAATTCAAGTAGATTATTAACGTAGTGAACATAAAAAATATTCTTAAACACTAATAATATACATTTATATGAATGGACTATCAAGTAAATGTCCAGATGGGCTCACCCGAATTAATCTTTAAATAAATTGTTTCCATGTTATTTTGTAGACTTTTTAAATTATTAAATTTTAATAATTTTTGATAATAATATAGTCTAAGATACATTTTGGTAACCAGTATTTTGTAGATTATAAATCATGAACATAGTTTAAGTAAAGTATTTGTATTCATTCAGCATATATATTTTAGACTTTAAAAACATGAAACATGGAAACATTTTCAAGATTATAAAATATTTTCATTTACTTCATATAGAATATAAATTTATGCGACTTTATTAAATAATCGAATGGATATCAAACTTTGGTCTAGTCCCTAAAGAAAATCGTAATCTTCAAAAAAAAAAATTGGCCTAGGTTAGACCAGACGCTAAGGTCCAAATATCCTGGATTTTAGCCCGGATAAAAAATACAGCCTCCCTGGAGGTGATAGATCTAAATCCAAAGATCACAATGCCATTTACTGGAACTCGTAGTTATGGCCTCCCGAAACATTTCCGATAGAGGCACCACCGTTGAGAATTCTATAAGTAATTTTTATGTTTAAGGCTTGGGAAAAAGATTGTCATACTCTGTAATTAATATGAACTAGTTACACTGAAATATATAATAAATTTGAAAACTAGCTATATATACAGGTTTACATTTATAGCATTGTATTTGTTTAAAAATAATAAACTAATATCTATCTATATTAATAAGATAAAGAGTTTGTGTCTTTCTCATGACAATTGCGCGATATCTACCGCAAGCAGACTCCTGAAAGGTACATCAAAAGCTCATGTACACGAACACATGCACCTCAAAGCCGAAATTTTAAAATTTGGATCTGATATTTTTAATTAATTAAAGATTGATTCGGAAGAAATAAAATGAAGCGTTTTTTTTCTGTCTGTTTGGAGGAAAATAAAGCGTATTTAGGAGGGCTATCACGCAATCCATTGTGTGGTTATCACGAGCAAAGCCGTGTACTTCCGTTAGTTGTACATAAGATAGTACACAAAATTATTAATTTGAATTTATTTATTGTAAACATATAATTTTACTTAAAATATCAGTATAGAATATATTAAATTTGTTGTATTACCATATTATATCAAAACAGTATGGAGAAATAATAGACTATGTTTATACAAGCTAATAAAAATAAGACAACTATACCAATAATATTTCAAGGTCAACACAGTCGGGGATTCCTGACGCACACATGGCGCTACACAACGATTATTGTGTTTGAATGAAAAAAAAATCCTTGTAGTGATGGTAGTAATTAAGGAACGTTGAATTATTTAATTTTAGACTAAAGATTTAAAAGAGGGTTTTTTCATCACCTACTCCAGTGGTTCCCAAACTCTGGTTTGCGAATCCTTCGGGGGTTCACTAAATATTCCAAGGGATTCGCCAAAATATTTCTGTAATGGAGGATTTTTGCAGCATTTTGTGAGGAAATGGGAAGCATTTACAACTGTTGATCGTCTCACACTGAAGTCAAAAGATTGATTATCTCGAGATAGAATTCTTACAAGGTTGTTTTAACTTAAGCACGAAGTTTTTGTTTTTCTTACCCACTATCCTTTTCACAAAGCAAAGTGCATGCAAGATCAAATATGGCTCCAGGCATTGACATATTTTCTAAAACATGAACAGTTTTAATCGAACTCTTCACTCTTCGCTCTTAATATTTTTACTGTATAAGACCATTACGAGTCATTCATAAAATAAATTAACTTTTGGGAAACGTGTTTAATTAGCAATCAAACGGAGTGCTTTGATACCCTTCACGACTTTACTGTAGAACATCAGTTTTTTTTGGACGAAAATGTTAAAACATGGATATAGAGCACTTGAAGGGACTTGTAAAAACCTTCAGAGAATATTTCCATGCCATGTCCAGTAATAACAATTGGATTCGAAATCCCTTGGAAGAAACAGCTGTTTTGAAATCCTCCACATTAAACGCGACTTAAAAAGAGCAGTTCCTTGGAATTTCTACTGGTATTCAATTAAATAAAAGCTATAAATCTTTATCATTAATTGGTTTCTTGTTAAGTTTAAAGGGAAATTCCCAGTGTTAGAGAAAAATGCTAATACAGCTTTACTAACATTTTATTTTACGTATTTGAGAAATAAATATTTTTCTTAATATGCCTATTAAAAAAATACAGAAACAGTCTCAATGTTGAAAGTGACTTAAGACTTTATTTATCGTCTCTGGTGCCTGACTTTAAAGCTCTGTGCCATCAAAAGCAAGCTCTTCCTCCTCACTAAGTCACGTGAAGAAGTGAGTAGCTGTTAAAACTTGTAAATGATTTTGAAACTTATATCAGCATGGAATTTTGTTATTAAAGGAGGGTATTTCAGTCATGTCAAAGCAGCAATTTCCAGTACCACTTTAAAAAAAACACGTGAAATGTGATAATATTGTGACAGTAAAGATATGAAAATGTTACTACAGTATTTTGTTTATTTAATGTCAGTTTTAATTTTTTGTACCAATTAAGTTTAAACTCTTACTTAAGTGGTTTCAATATTATTTCATTATATTTGGTAAGGTATCCCAAAGTAGCTAACGGAGTTTGAGTGGGTTATTTTAAAGGTATTAAACATTTTAATTACAATTAATAGCTATATTTCATAACAAATTAGATATAAAATTAAGTGCTTAGCTATGAATATTTACCAGGAGGTTCGTGCAACTCAGATGTTTGTGAAAGCCCCTTAAGAGTCAAGAAAGTTTGGGAACCACTCACCTACTCTAAGCGGTGGAAACGAATAAAACAACGTGACTCTAGTATTCAAGGAAAGTGTAGCCATATGTTCGTGGATAAAGAATTGTAAAATGAAAATGTAACAATTAGGACAACCTTCATAAAACAGAGATTCACTCATTTTAATTGTTCGGACACAAATATATGGACCTAATCTTTGGAAATAGAGGTGGACTATTGTAGATCTTCTATGGGTATACGGTCCCGGCACAGATTTATCTGACTGCCGAACCCTTCCTTCACCTCTGACAAAATGTGTATTAATCACAACTTGTGAATGTGGGGAATACCAGGCCTCCACCGTGGTTCGGATTCCACGTTAAACTGTAGGTCCTTCATTTCATCTCACAATCACCCTACCATTACACATTAGCGTAAGTGCGTATAACCCGTACGGGTAGTAAGACGCGGTGCTAATAATAATAATAATAATCTATGGGTATAATCATGTTAATATCCAAAAGGATATTAATGGAGCATAGTTAAAATTATTCTACTTTGATAAAAAAATAATGCTCATAGTTTTTCCCCCACTCCTTCTTATTACCACAACAGGCTATGTGAATTTAATCAAACTAATGTAGTTAGGGATGAGAAAGATGTAATATAACGGGAATGACGATAGGAAGACATCAGGTCAATGCTCGAGCACAGACCTTCCTTTCATTAGCAAACCAAGCTTGACATTTAGTCCTCGAGTCCACCGATGCGGGATATTCTTACAACAAAAGAACAGCGCCTAAACCATATTAGCATGTTTGATATTCGTAAGGATGTACACTTTAATCTGCACCATGCAATGTACCTACAATATTTACACGATAAGTTTGTTGGTAACAAGTTAAGTTACACCCTTAAATAAAGAGAAACATTTTATAAATTAATCCTATTTTTTTTATTTCCTATCTCATGAGCGTATCAGATTATTGAGTTAAGAGTTTCAGGTTCACCTTTTGGCATTATCGAACAACTCATCATTCGTTCCTATTCCCTGCACGACTGGTGGACTAAGTGTTGTGTTTGTTGTAGAATAAAGTTAATTTGTAAGTTATGTGGTGATACAATCCTTTGTACCAAACATGCACCTTTAATACTAAAAAATAACAAATAAAAAATATATTTCACTCAGGAACAATGTGATACCAAGCAAATGTAATAAAAGTGAATCATAAAATGACACGAAACGTGGTGAGATAGTATCAATTTTCCTAATAGTGCTTTGAAATGATACATGAACGGAATGGTAAACAACAGCTATCTCAGCTTTGATCAGCATAAGAATATGACAGTTTAATAACGATCGGTCATGCCATTTTTAACATTGTAGTTATTATAATTGAATTTACACCCAAAGTATTACTGTACTTATCACGACAGATTTTTTTCTTTAATGATTTGTCACATCACATCATTATCAGGAATGACGAAAATTCCACACAACATATTATTATTTAGCCGTTTCGGTTACCGCGTGATCTAACGCGCTACTCTTGCAGTAGACTGGACTGCTGATGAAGGTGAGATCGAGGTTCGAAGCTCGGTCGAGTGTACTGAGGGTGTTTCTAAAATGGTTTACCACTCTACGTCAATGCAGGTACACTTAAATATAACCTCACTAATCCCTTAAAACATTAGGTTTTTTGTACATATGCGTATAATCCGAAATGATAGCAAGACGCGGTGCCAAAAAAACAAAAAAAAACATTTTATTAAAATAGATTTGTTTCTCAAAACAAAACTACATACATATATATTTGGACTAACATACATAAACCGTGGGTTTAGCGCATAGCCCGCCTAGGTGGCGTAGTTAGTTAACGCGCTAGTTTTGTATTGAGCTAGACTGCCGAGGATAGAAATATCAAGGTTTGAATCTCGCTCAGGTGAACTGGGGGTGGTTTTTCTTAAATGGTTTTCCACTCTCCCTACACGTTAATGTGGGTTCACCTACTATATATTCAACCTTCCCCATTCCTAACCCATTAGTGTAATTAGAAAATAAAAAATCTATGGGTTCGATTCACTTTGGTGCTCGTAAAGTATAAAGCATGCATGTCAAACTTACGGTCTTATCCATGATACTGTGTGAACCGTGGATCTGTCTAACCAATACACAATATGGCCCATTTCATACATTTATTAACGTTTTAGAGATACACCGTTTGGGATTGTGGCATTCGAAATTCACAATTATCTCGGTAACTCCAGTAAGTTAAATTGTTAAACAGAATTTATAGTCTTTACTCAACAGAGATCGTATTCCAAAAATTGTTAAATATACGTACCATTTATTAGCAATATTTGCCAGAATAAGTGTGTTAACAGTTCTTTTATCTTAACAAGCACTAGAAGTACAACAATTTCTCAACAATAACTAATATTGACTTCAACACAAGATTTGACGGCTAAAATTCATACCCTCACTTGAAGAAAACGTTTATAATCTCTGGACAAAGCATAGGAATCTTAAATTATTTTTCTTATTGGAATAATAAT
This sequence comes from Timema cristinae, assembly GCA_039000515.1. Classification (NCBI taxonomy): domain Eukaryota; kingdom Metazoa; phylum Arthropoda; class Insecta; order Phasmatodea; family Timematidae; genus Timema; species Timema cristinae. The sequence continues at coordinate 63,658,502 of JBCFYV010009882.1, forward strand.
GAAGTAAAAACATAGTTTATTTTACCTAGAATGATGAATTGAGTTTCTAGCAGTATTTTAAATTTTCATTATTGACTTTATGATCAAGCAAGCTTACACGCCTTGTGTAAGACATCTCACTGGCTACAAATAGAGTGGTACCTATGATGGGGCTATTGGTGTTCGAGACCCGTGTACACCTCCTTTTCATTCACCTTTCCTCATCCGTAGCACATTAGAGTATAACAAGAACGGATTGTAAGAGGTGGTGCCAAACAAAACCCAAAACTACAAATATGTGTGCACTAATCAATTTTGAAATGACGCACCTTAAACCCTATTAATTTTTTACAAAGTGCACTTAAAATAGGTCAAAATGGTCAAGATACTATAATATTTTGGGATGTTGAAACGAAGTCTCGCAGGTGATATTAACGCCTAACTTTAGGTAAATATAGTAACCGATAGATAGGGCTTAGTGAATATATGTCAAGTCAAGATGATGTAAAATAAATCATAATAAATATGTGATTTTAAAATATTGTCATGACACGTCAAAGATTATCCATTCAATAGCTTTGATATTAAATATTTGAGACGTTTAGATATATTTATAAGTTTGGGTTAGTACTTTTTATAATATAATGAATATATTATACCAAATACAAATTTATACTTAGTACGATTTCTCCGATGATTACTATTAGGTAATTTTTCTTATGATATTTGATTTCTAAATAGCCGATATAATCTCAGAACACGAGCTTAGTTTATATTCTTGATCCCACCAAGAAAACTCATATTCACATTTATACGTAAGCCCAGAGTACCCCTCTTTCCCCCTAAAATGAATATAATTTGGGGAAAATTCACACCACAATCAGACATTATTTTAATCCTGACATTCAAATTAGTAATTTCTTCAAATACTATTTTACTCTTCATTACCCTACAGTATATTAAATGAATATCACAAATAAAAACATAGCTATCATATTAGGGGACAGAGAAAATACGACTTTGTGCCAAGCTCATGAGAAATCTATCCACTGATACTATAGCAAAGAATATAGCAATTAACTTTAGAATAATTCTCAAACAAAAGTGTATGAAAACAAAATGAACGGGGAGTTTCAATAAAATAAAGTACAACATACTATTATCAAAACTAGCCTCGAATGGAAGAATATCTTAACAATACGTTAGTAGTTATTACTAGAAGAGTTAGGAAATGTAATCTTTAGAGTGTGATAAATAATACAAGGAATACGTGGAAGGTCTATTGTTCACAGCGCTAGTCCTTGCGTTTTAATTTACTTTACCATCAATGTATCATGCACCCTCACATTTTAAATTATACATTACATACTTTGTATGGTTATAGTAAATAATTTAAGCTACTTACGGTTTGGTTTTTATTAGTCCTGGCTAAAATTGCAATTCGATATTTACCAGAACAGTCTTTAGTAAGTACATGCCAGCACATATTGGGAACATAGTCAACTTTTATTCCATTAAAAGTGACAATATTATTCTGCCCTAATCTGCAATAACCTATGGGAAAAATATCTAAAAAAATTAATAATTCTTAAATATTGACATTCAAAACAAAAATGAAAATATATTTATTCTTTTTACCTGTGTTATCAAAAGTAGTAAGACAACTATATAATGATTTAAATTGAAGACATTGGAGGATATTTGTGTTGACAGGTATATTTCCAAATTCTGTCGACGTAAAAGGCGATCTCACCCATAAATCAATGTTGCTGCTTCCCCTATCAATATCAGCCATAACCTTAATTCTATTTGGAGCATTTTGTTCTCTACAATCCCTTGTTTGGTCTGTCATGTAAGGTGACATATAGCGTTCAAGATAGCCCAAGCCACTCATCCAGGTACTACCTCTGTTTTTCACCTATGGAAAAATAAATAAATAAATAAATAAATAATTAAACATAAAATAGATTCAAACATACGTTAAAGCTCACTTAAACCACGTCAGTGCTTGAATAACTCCAACGTCACTCTCGTGTTGATAAAATTAAGATCGTGGCTTGAATCCTGGTTGGATCTACCAAGGGTGATTTTCCTTAGTGAATTCCCACTCCCTTTCACGCAAATTTAGGTATATTATCTCAAAAATACTTCCTTCCTGATCCATACCCTATTAGAATTATTAAATAACTATCATATATGTGTATATTATTAACAGGGAGTAAAGACACTGATTGTTATAAAAAAAAGCTAACATAGTTATTTTAAGGCAGGAAGGAAGGTATGTGTTCATCTTACTAACCTGATCATTGTATAATATTGTTAAGTTGACAAAATTAAAGAAATGTGCTTCGCGGGTTATGTCACTGCACTTTGAACTTGCACTTGGAGAATTGACATCATTTTCTTGAGAGCAGTTGGCAATTTTCCAATTGTTCTGAAGTATTTCTATGTCTTTTCTGCTACGATTTGCTTCTCCCTATTGAATAATAAATTTTTAATATAATTATATATACTACCTATTCAAATAAAATAAAATTAGGCAAATTTCAATAGCAAAGCTCGTTCTATATTAAAATAAGATATTCAAAACGTATTTGGTCAGTTATGTTAAAATTAGGAACAAACTTTTAATAATTAGTATATTAGTATGAAATAAAGGTTTTTATAGTACTCTATATATTTAGTTAATGTTTTCAAATATTATATTTTTTGATATGCACAATCATTTTATATAATCAACAATGCCTCCAAAGACCTACAACTTCCGCCTTTGAGCGTCTCTAGCTATACGACGCAAGACATTAATCTAGTTGGTACATTTAACCATATTTAAGACCATACGATGGCAAGGACTAGATTCCTAGTTGATATTTCAAACTGCAGAAAAGTACGGCACATGTTTGATGTGATGCTATCTTTAAGGTTAAGCTATAATGCGTAAAAGAAATTTAAAACTATAAACTAGATTGGAGTAAGATATCTCTTTAACGTAGGTAACATTGTGTTCTTCCAAAATTTGTCATTATTTTTGATACGTTACATAACAAAGTTTTTCTACAAAAAACAACAACATAATATTGCTGACCTGTTATATTGTCTGTTAAGAATCTATTGGATTATGAGATACATTACATGTGATTTTATATAGGTACTCGTAGTAAAAGCTATACATAGTTCATTAACACACGATGAAAATAAATAATATAATGTGAAGGTTTATAATATTCCAATAGCTAAGTTACGGTACTTAAAATGGTGAGATAATTAGTAGCCTACATTTTAACAATATAATATTAAAAAGTATTTTATTATTTTTTATTTGTTATTAAAATATTTGCTGATTTCTGACCACAGATGGACAATCCATCCATTTGACCTTTTTATACTTGCAGATCGAGATTATTCACTTAATAAACGATGTTATATCGATTTAAAACTGAACCAGTCAAACATTTTTACTTACAGAATCATTTCATCCAAATTGTTTAGAAAATATTTACAGTTGAACATACACTTTCGGACTGTCAATTGAAAATCCAGAATTTCTTTGTGTAGTGAGCAAGTGAATTAATGATTCATTGAAGTTTGTAAGCTTACCTTTCCTAAAATTTTGTTTCGGTAATGTTGTTTCCAATGCCGATATGAAACATATTTATTCTTCTGTAATGTCGATACTGTTGAAGAGGACGATGAAAATCTTTTACACAATACAGAATTTTTCGCACCAAATTCTAACTCATAATAAATGTCGACAGTTACATTAATCAAGAAACACCTTCGTTTTAGTATATAGGTTTCCGATAAAAGGGTTATTTTCCATCTGATTTTATAGTTGTGATATAATTGGGCTAATAGAGGGAGGGAGGGGGTGAGAAAGCCTGTAAATACTGGATAAGTATGGGAGGGGGGGCGTTCTTTTAATAGACAAAGATGAAAGGGTTGATTTACTTTCTCTGTCAATCTGCAATGGATTATGTGTGATTTTATTATATGCCTGTAATTCAATACAGGCGTTCATAGAAGCTAAGTCACCACTTTCATTTTTGTTTAGTACAAGAATTGGATGTTTCCAACTACCTGAGAAATTAACATGTTTTTCAAATTTCATGACAACCAAAATTTGTATGGTATATTCATGTAGTATACTCGAAATACAATATATGGGATAAGACGTAATTAAAATTCATTAATTTTTTGCTCGATACAAATGTGATTTGTTAATATTTGTGCTCGTGTTAACAATTAAACTGATATCATTTGATAAAAACAACTGTTTACCATGCATAGGATAAGTCAATTTACTTTATTAAATACCCGTCATACATAACGAGACAACAGAAAATACAAATGCTATAACTACGTGATGGAACAAGAGTGAGTGAAATAGGATAAGGCTGTTACTTGCAGTACACAGAGTGAATTAAAACCCAGTAGAAAATACAAATGCTATAACTACGTGATGGAACAAGAGTGAGTGAAATAGGATAAGGCAGTTACTTGCAGTACACAGAGTGAATTAAAACCCAATAAGGATTATATATTTCAGATGTTACTGCCCCCAAATTAGTATTAATAGTTAATCTTGTAATGTATAGACTTTTATAATAACTTATAATTAAGCCTAAAACTTGACAGTAATTTAAGGTGATTGCGACCTGAGTGTTTAATAATAGTAGTAAGGGCACGGATTCACGTAGAAATTGCTTAACACTTTCTAAAGCTAGCAATTTCCGAAATCAACTGTCTGTCAGTTTTATCCTCTCTTGATTGCTACGTAACTCTCGTAGATCATTGGACATAAGGAGTATGTGAATTATAAGGACGCGAAAAGTTGAGAAAGGCAGTCATTCTTGGAGTCTCTTACTGGAAACCTGATTAGGAGCAACGTGTAGCTAGCTAGCAAAGCTTTAGAATAATCCGTGGGTGCACAGAGAAGAACTTTGTTGGAGTATCTCAGAACTAATCACCAACCTTTAAGACATACTCAATCTTCCGATGATAATATTCACCTTAATCCTCCAACACAACACTTTCTTATAATGTAACTAATGTCCTAATTACGATAATAAACCTTTTATCTAAACTCCAATTAAACGTGAACGTAACTCGCCATGATAACATTACTAAACCTTTGATTATCAATTCATCCGGACAAGTAGTAGGGGAAGGGGGTTTAAAAGGGGTTCGTTACACCACTATTGTATTTTAAGATACAGCAGAATACAGTAATGTAAATCAAGTAGTATAGCCCGCAAGATAGACAAAGGGCAGTAGAATAAACCAAGTCTATGGTAGTGCAAGATAAATCAGAATGGAGTAATAGAAATTAATTATTATAAATTGCAGATTATACAAAGGGACTCAGAATACACTAAGATGATAATATTTTAATATACATCAGTAGATGGTGGGACGCCTTAAAACAGCACTCTGATTGGCTGAATTTTGGTCACGTGACCACGCCCCTCGCTCTCTGATTGGCTGTTGGTTTTCCCCCTCCTCTTCCCCTGACCACCTCCCTCTCCTTCTGACCTCACTACAGTTTTCCAAACTTGTTTATTCTTGTCTCATTTGTTTTTATTTGTGCTCATTGCATTTTTTATGTGTGCTCAATGGTTATTTATGTATGCTCATTGCTTTTTTTTATTTGTGAGCATAGGTTATTTATGTCTGGGTAGGATTCGGACGGGCCGTTGGAGTTATTTATTGGTGTGGAGAGTTTATTGTCGTAGAATTGGGACGGGGCGTTGTAGTTATTTATTTATTTATTTATTTATTGGCGTGCAGTCGCCGGGCGCTCCTCCTTTGGAATCGCTAGTGAGCACTGGGAACATCTTCTCTGGACAGCCGCTTTATGAAGATTGTGACCACCGAGCAGCTGACAGTGTATCACGGCCGTAAGGCCCCTTTCACTTTTCCCTCAATCTCCCCAGCCTCCTTACATCGCCACAAACGAGCTAATTTACACTGACTGCTCCCTCTCGCAAGAATCTGTTGGACTGCCTTTCACTTCACCCCTCCTCTTCCCTCACTTGATCATACCTCTTCTCAGTGGTGGTCGTCAGATGTCGCAACAGTAATTTGTCATAAATTTTGAAAGAGGGTGGTAACGACCTTGTTGAAGAGTCATAAACCCCCAAGGCCACTTGGTACATCGGTCGTGGCCTTCTGAAAGACGCTGGTTCAAATGTGCTTTCCCCCCAGCCCCAAGGCTGCTTGGCGCATCGGTCATGGCCTTCTGAAGGTCGCAGGTCCATATGTGCTTCCGCTTTCTAAATGCCCACTCTGGGACCAATGATTGGATTTTTCCTCTGACAGAAGCCTGACATTTAAACGGTGTGAACACTGGGATTCGAACCTCAATATCTTTAGCAAAATTAATGTCTGTTAGAACGACCGTACTTTCTGCACCCCCACCATTTTGCTGGTCGACCAAGTAGAATGTGTACCCACATTAGCTTCAATCATTGATTACTCTGTCACCAGCATCTGGTGACGCCTTGGACCATGTGACAATCGATGAAAGTATAAAATATATTGTGAAGGTAGATTGCTACACAAGGATTGGCCTCAGTACATATGCACGACAAGGATTCGAATTAAGCTCTTCAGGCAAGCGTGAGATAAGAGCTGATTTTGACCAGGCTAAATGTGCAACAGCATTTGCCAGTGTTTGAAATGTGAAGTAATTAGTGTTTGTTACCCTCTAAGGGACCTGAACCCCTACCTCCTTATGTCACAGGGCGAGATGTCTACCCACATTTGCGCGTCATTGACAACTGAACACGAGGGGGGAATAGAACCCTCCAACACCATCTGGATATCATTGCCCGAATTAGAGAAAGAGACATAATTATAAAATTAGTGAGGTAGCATTATTTGCGTTGGGTTGAAATGGGAAAACGGCCAACGCTATTATTTATGCTTACTCCTGATATACAACATTAACACTTGGGTACGGGATTCAAGCCAGGGACTTTTGGCACAAAAATATAGGGTTTGTATTTATAAAATTAATTAACTTTTATTGACCCTCAAGGGATTCGAACCCCTACCCTCTCCCGTCACAGGGCAAGATGTGTACCCGCATTTGCACTGATGGGAAACTAAACACGACCGACGGTCCTTCAAGGATCCCTCCAGACAGCACCGGAGAAAGACGTCCGTCCTCGGAGGGAGAGCTAGCGCTAATGCGGGATAGTTGTAAATAGCTCGGGCGCGTGCAATCACCTATGCGGAAACAATATATTGACTAATGAGAAGCCGCCACCTTTACATGCGGCATTGAATCGACTATAAATAGACCTTTAAATCATTACATTCGGTCATTATAATTAGTAATTGCGGCTAGTAAATATCATTAGCTTAGACGAACTGGAATATTGGCTAAATTCAAGTATGTTTAAAAAATTTTGTATATTTTTATGGTTACTATTTTGCTTATTACGTCTTTAGTGTACAGCGACATTTTTTCCTTTGACAGACTATCAAGAAAACCCGCCCCCACCACCTGCAGCGTCGGTAGCGTTGATAGCGCCGGTTATCCCGGAGCATTTAGCTCTTCTTAGCGAAGATGGAATTTGCCTGGTGGATAGCGACTGGTCCATGGGTTATTAGCGTCCTGTTAAATATTTCATAGAATTATCAGTGTTTTTTTATCCCATGATCGTAATTAACATGTATTTATTTAATTTAAGAAAATTGGGATCCGTATGAGCTGGAAACCGGTCTGAGGGAGCAAGTAGCGCCCGCATGAGATTTAACAGTGTGTGTGTGGGCGCCGCCTCTTGAAAGTGGAAAAGCGATGGGCCCTGTACCAAAGACCCTCCTAGAAGAGGTTTGTGCTCTGAACGGCACCGCCATCATCCTTACGCCACCATCAGCCTTCAGCCCCCAGGACCCTACCAACGCTAGAGGAAATTCGATCCCTGATGTTTGGGGTGAATTGGACGCGATAGACCGTCTGATACGTAAGTTTGCCATCATATATTTTAGTACCGTCTACAAGTAATTATACTATACCCACTAGGTCGGAAATAGAGAGCTTACTACGCAAGAGCTATCCACGTCCTCTCTTCCCCCAAACCACCGTTGTTTCGCTGGCATACCAAAACCCTTCGACAGCTGACCGTTTCGAGAATATTAGATCTTATATTTATTGTAGAGAAGGTTATTATTACAAAAAGAAAAGAGAGAGAAAATTATAATTGTCGCTTAAGCCGTGTTTGCAATGTGTTGGATCGAATTCAACCGCCAACTTAGCATGTCTGTATACTAAACTATAGGCCCCACGTTCGATTTCTGACAAGGTTAATATATGTTGGTCTAATAAATTAACAGATAGCAAGACGGATTTGTGGATGTCCTAGTCTTTAAGTTATTAACATTCTATGAATAAAAAAAGACCCATGCCTAAGGCTGGAAAATAGTAACGGATATAATTAAATTATAATATTCAAAGAAAAAATTTCTTTATTTAATTATAAACTCAAATTATTTCTACCAATAGAAAACTTAATTCTGACCATTAAAAATTAACACTCTAACATCAATATCTATTTTTACCGATCTGTCTTAAGACATGTTTCCCCCAATACCTTATTTAAAGCTATATTTCATTGATCATTAGCGCAGTGTCGTAAGCTTGGTTACTTTTCAAAATAAGAGATGGAATTGCAAGTGACTTTAGAATCGAAAAATTTTTGTAGGTAAACTTGGTTACTTAATGAAAAATAACAGATGACATTGATATTCAATTTAGAGGTAAAAAAAAATCACGCTTTGCTCGTCAATTATAAGCTTTTAAAACGGGGGTAATTTAGATCTGGTGTTACAATCTTTTTAAGTATATACTGGCATAATAATTAACAGGGGAAATTATATTGTTGATTTAATCGATTATTAAAAAGAGAGAAAAACCCTAAAAATTGGTTTGCTGAGCAAAGGGTCCAGGTTTGATTCCCCAGCAGGGGTTAAAGTATAGGTTTAACCTTTCATAGTGATAAATTAACTGCCCTGGACTTTATTTTGTACATGTTATAGGGTTCAAGTGTATTTATTACACACACTTTCAGAATGTTGGTATCATTTAAAGCAATTATGTTGAGGAAAAATTGTAACATATTATATTATTACCGAAAGTAGATTGAAATTTAATTTTTTGGTATCATTTTAATAAGAAAGAAATAAACGGTAGTTTGCAAAAAATGTGTTTGGAACAGTTTTATTTAAAGTGTTTACTTTGAAACTTGATTTTGTGTTATAGTTCAAATGGAGGGTGGGAATAGTGGATACATCCTCTCGCCACCACAGACTGTGAGACCCCTTCACCCCACTGCAAGTGCACCGTCACCAAGACAGGGAAACTGTGTTCAAGCCCAGGCTGCAACGAGGAAGACGGGGTCAGTGGTTCTCCCACAACCCGTAGCAGCAACGACAATGGGACCGTCTATGGTGCCACAATCGGGAATGAGTGGCCCGGTAAACCAGGTTGGTATAGCTTTGTTCCAAGGCGTCCCTCTTCGAATCGTTGAGGAGAGAATTAAACAGTTTAAGCGTTTCTTTTATACTGATAGATAAATTATCGTACATCTTGGTGCTCTAGTAGCAATCGTGACGCATTAAGCTGGCTTGAAGAACTAACTACTAATTTGCTCCATCGGCTACAGGACCATGGTGACTACGCCAATGATCATGTCGGCTTACTTTTGAAAAGCATGGACTCGACGTTGAATCCTGTATTCGTATCTTTTAGGAAGGCGGATCAGTTAGGCGTTCGAACAGTGCTTGATAAAGTAAGTCACGTGTTGCAAAGTAATAGCTTGTTATTAAGTACAGCACCACTGTACGTTAAACTAAGCCATTTTAAGGAGCCTCGTGTGAGTGCACGTCATTGTGATAAACTATTCCCAGCTATCCCATATAGTCATAATAACAAAGGGATTAAATTGGCTATGATACACTTTGTCTTGCCCGTGCATTGGTTGTCACCAAGGCTGTGTGTGACGTTAAAAGAAAACTAGGGTGCATGGATGTGAACACCTTTAGACAACTCAAAATGGGCCATCCTATTCAAAAACACAAAGCATAGGAAATATGCCGTAATGCCCGTGTGAATCTTGTGAATGGGGGTGGACTAAACCAGCTGAAACAATTTCAAACATATCACTCCTAATAAAAAACCACAGTGTTCAGGGAACGTCTGGGGAGCCAGGTTTTATCTGAGAGGACTACCCCTCCCGAACATTCCTTTAAGGGTCACCTTGATTTGTTTTTTCACGACGATAAGCAAAACCATTTTGATGTCATAACATCATTGACCACCACAATTTAAGTGCGGATACTTTTTCTACAAGTACCAGGTCCTGTTCAACACAAAGAACGTGAACAAATGTGAATCCACGTGCAAAAAGTGCTACGCTAAGGCGGTTAGCATTGGAGGTCTAATTGTGGTCTGTAAAGACTATGGGCGTTGGCTTCCCAAATCAGATTTGTTTTTATAACAATAAACGTCCCGGTTTTTGAAGAGGTTACATGTCGATCTGTGATGTCAAAAAGGATTGTGAGGTATGCGGGCAATTTTTAAGTTTGGAAAGATCAAATTATTCCACAGGTGTTATGAGACGTTTGGTAGAGTATGCGAAATATATCACCCTTTTGGGCATTTATGCTATATGAAGCAGGCTCCATCCTAGCCGTCACTGGAAAAGAGTAATATCATGTTTGTATTTTATGATTTTGAGTGCAGACAAGAAACGCTTCTTCAAGGAGCGGTCAACATGTACTTGCACGTACCTAAACTCTGTGTCGTACAGACTTGTTGCAAGGCTTGCCTTCACATCGATGTAAATGACCATCATTGCACCGCATACTGGGGCGATAGGACTCGCATATTAAAGGGTGATGTCACCCAACTTTTCGGATTTATAGAGAAAATAAAAGCAACAAAATTTAAATATCTCAACCTTCTAGACCATAATGCCAAAGGCTTTGAATGGAATTTTATTTTAAAATATATATTGGCGGTAAAAAAAATGGACTCCAGAGCTCATAATGAACGGTGGGAAAATCATATCCATGTGTTACAACCCGCTCCACTTCATTGACTCGCAGAACTTTCTCCCGATGTGGTTGTCCAAGATGCCCAAAACATTCGGCTTGGACGAGTATTTGGCCAAGGGATATATCCCCCATTTTTTCAATAAAAAGGAAAACGTGGAGGGGGGGGGAGTATAGAGGTCCCTTGAAGCCAAAGAAGGACTACGGCATCGGTGAGATATTGGTTTAGGGAAAGGAGCACTTTGAGAAGTGGTAAGACGCAATGGTCAAAGAATATTATATCTATGATTTTAAACACGAGTTGGGACTGTATTGCGTGAAATATGTAGAGATCCTACGTAAGGCTTGCCTAAAGCTTAGAGATATGATTATGTAAAAAGCAAGGGTGGATCCTTACAGAGAGGTGCGTACGAACACAGGAACGTCCATGTTGGTTTACCGCTGAAGTCATCTTAAGGATAATACAGTCGGTATCATCCCTAACGGTGGCTACCGGTGTGCAGACCAACAGTCGCACGTCGCCGTATAATGGCACTGCTGGGAGACCCCATGGTGTGGTGTCTCTATCCTTCATGCGAGTAATGGCCGTGAGGAATATGTGTTAGGGCCACATGTAGATGGCGTTGTTAAAACTGATACTACCACCGTCTTCCAGTTCAGGGGCTGTTATTGGCATGGGTAACCTCTCTGTTATCCTGACAGGACCACCCATATTAATAGCAGACACCACGAGACCATGGAGACGCACTATGAAGTGACGATGGCTTACGTGGAGTAGTTTAAGAATACCGGCTACACGTTCGTATAGATGTGGTAGTGTACGTTTAATCCGACGAAGCGCACAGACAAGGAATTGAAACCATTTGTACTCCAGCACGAGGTGTACAGCAAGAAACCTCTCAGACCCAGGGATGCATTCTTTGGCCGACGTACAAATTGTATCAAGCTCTTCCACGAAGCAGACCTTTCTTGTGGAGAGACGATCAATTACGTAGGTGTGTGTTCATTGTGTCCTTACGTTGCAAATACAAAAGATATCCCATCGGCCACCCTAAAATTAGCTTGAAACCAAATTGTCCGTCTATAAATCAAGTAGAAGGCATAGCCAATGTTACCGTGGCGCCTACGTGGGATTTATTCATGCCAGTATTGCCTACATGGATGCACGAGATGTTAATGATCTGCTTGTGCAGAAAATGTGAAAGGAGAAAAACCAAGACGGATGTCAGCACAACGACAAAAACAATCGCTGGATGACAGGCATCTGGGCGTTTGACGAGATCCGGAAATCCATTGAGAAAGGCTATACCGTTGAAGAAGTACACGAAGTCTGAGAGTACAATATATTTGTTTACGATCATCAAACACGTTCTGGTGGATGGTTTCAAGGATACATTGATACTTTTATGAAAATTAAACAAGAAGACAGTGGATGGCCAGAGTTGTGTAACTCACAAGATGAGAAGTTAGCTTATATTCAAAATTATGAGGAAAGAGAGGTGGTAAAAGACGATTTCGGCTCTGTTTGTAAAAACCCTGGTATCCGCACTCAGACTAAACGCTTTTTAAATTAGCTATGGGGAAAGATAGTGCAAAGACCTAATTTACCACACGAAGCCGTTGCAAACAACTTTCAGGGAACCCACTATTACCTGACGGAACCTTATATCAACGTGGACAAATGTCATTGATGTTAATGATGAGGTTATGTTCTTAAATTAAATTGATGCGCGTGATGCGTTGCACCCTAATCCTAACAAGAGTGTGGCAGTGGTATGCTACACGACTGGTATGGCTAGGTTGCACTTATACAGCATCCTTGAAAATTGGGGTCCACGTTTTGTATCACGAAACGGATAGCGTTCTATTCACGGAACTCCCCGGCGGTTGGTGTCCACCGACCGGAGACTATTATGTGACTTCACTGACGAACTTCAGGATTACGGTCCAGGAAGCTATATTAGCGACTTTGTATTTAGTGGTCTCAAGAATTAATAGTACCGAGTTTGTTTTGGTCCCAATCCTACCAAAACAAAAACGGTGTTCAAGTTTCACGGGATCACCATAAATTACGGCAACAGGAACGACTTTAATTTTGACGTTTTGAAAGCGATGGACACTGAACAGGTCCTGGAAAGATACATACAGATACTGCAAAAAAAAATCAGATGAAAATGTCTCGGGACTGTATGTACAATTTCGCAGACTAAAGTCTACCTGCACGTGTACACCAAACGGCGGATAACCGATGATTATAATACTTTACCGTTGGGTATCAAATTCCTTGTAAACGCGCTAACCACGACTAAAAGATGATCATTTAGACGGGCTGAATAATCACCTTTTATTTATTTCACTCTAGACAGTTCCACTGACATACGAATTTTCAAAGATTTGAGAATTTTCATATTTTTTTCTGCAAGGAAACACGCTTATTTTTTTATTGATTTATTGTATGCATCCGGGATACTTTTTTACTTTTTTTTTTCATCTGCCAGTACAACTCTCCACCTACCTGATTATTTCTAGTCTAGTCTAGAATAAGTTGTTTGTATATATTTTAATACTAGTAATTTTTTTCCACATATTTTAATTTGAAAACATCAGCTTGTGTACATATATTCAATAACACTTTAAACTGGACATTTTAAATTAATACTGAGGCCATTTTTCCCTCTACGAGCTCAAGAAATTGAATATTGTTTAGTCTACACATAAACATGTATAATTTACTTCAAGGTATAAGATATATTCTATAACTATCATTTTTTTAAATAAATATTTCAAGTATACTTTTCATGGCATGAGTTATATTTCTAAAACTTTTATTTTTGTGTGAATAAATATTCCAAATGTAGTTTAGTGGTATGAGATATATTTGTAAAAACTTTTATTTGTGTAAATAAATATTCCAGGTATACTTTTTATTGTGTATGATATAGTTGTAAAAACTTTTATTTGTATAAATATATATTTCAAATATACTTCTCATGGCGTGAGCTATATTCTAAAACATTGATTTGTGTAAATAAATATTCCAAGTATATTTTTCACGGTGTGAGATATATTTGTAAATAAATTTTCAATGTATACTTTCCATGGTGGAACTATATTTGTAAATAAATACTATAAAAACTGTTATGTTTGTGTCTTAGAGTCTACACCCCCCTCCCTCCTATCCTATAAATACATGTTCACCTAGCTTATAAGCTCAGTCTCAAATATTAGTGACAAGTTGAAACATTCATTTTGGGCCACCATCAGCGGCCCTTCCGGATGTGGAAAGTCACATTTTTTAGCCGACTTTATCCGTCACTAGGACACAATGTGTGACGATAATTTTGATAAAATCACCTGGTATTATGCTTTATGGCAACTGATATTTAGACAAGATGGGTCAAGTCCCCACGTAATATTCTGTAAGGATTTGCCGGAAATGGATGACACCTGTAATGAATATTGACAGATAATTATCCTGGATGACCTGATGCGTAAAGCTAACGAAATGGTCTTCGATATTTTCACCAAAGGATTCCACCATCAAAATATTACCGTCATGTACCTTACACAAAATATATTCCAACAGGGCAAGGGCCAAAGGGACATTTCCCTAAACGCACATTCTATCGTGCTTTTTAAAAATCTCAGGGTTAAATCTCAGATTCAACACTTTGCACGTTAAGTCTGTCCTGAGAACCCCGTGTTTTACAAGAGGCTTACGATGATGCTACATGTATTCCCAACGGGTATATATTGTTAGATTTCAAACAAGGTACACACTAATGGTTCAAATATAGAACTCGCACAAATGTCGGGTGCTGCGTGTACCTACCACGCAAAAGCTATAAAAACACCGACACTTCCCGATCATAGATCATTTCATAACCATAATAACCAAAGTGCTGAAGCAAGCCCCTCTTCTACGTGCGATGCATCGAATGAACCTGTAGCAACGTGTCGCCTTGCTGAAAACGGCCGACCAGTAACAGATTTATTCTATTTGCGACTGTGCATACAACACTTTAAAGGGCGAGTGCCGTTGAAAAATGTGCAGAAGACAAAATTACGTGCTCACAGTCAGTTGTTGAGCAAGCTGGTCAAACGAGGGGTGTGCTGGAAGAAGAAGAGTCTACTAATTGTTCAGAAAGTAGGAGCGTACCTGCCCTTACTTTTATCTCCTTTAATGAGCGATGTCCTCGGTTCCTATTTCAACAAGTAGATAACGGAACTCACGAAAAAGCTTATATTGGTGCCCCGGAAACATTACACCACTACTAGCAACACCACAAACAAGTGGTATCGGCCACCAATCTAGTGGTCTCTGAGATGAACAAGGAAATGGAAAAAATCCTCGCTTCAAAACTCCACGACAAGTCAGAATGGACTTTATACAAACAATTGTTACAGCGCTATCTGCACTTAACTCAGCACCATCTACCTCCTGAAAATTACCACCACTACCACGACCACCCTGAAGTGTATGTATTTCCCATCCCTGCTGTACTCAATGCTGTACCAGTACAGGCACGTAAAATAACTGAACTTTTACTAGAACATATTATTTCCCGAGGGGGTATCTCTCGGGAAGAAAACGGGGAAGTGAGTTTCCACGATACGCCTTTCCGTAGATCCAATATTGTGATTTAGTCAACGATCTGGTTAGAGCGATAAGACACAGCGAGCCATTTGGGTGGTGAGTGTTCCTCACGGCGCTTCAAAAAATGAACTTTCCGAAAGAATTTATTGTAATTCCGAAACGTCTGTCTCCCATTATAAATCCAACGCCCTTACTTATCCATGTACACCCTGAAACGCCTTAAGAATAAGAAACTGGAAAGCGTGGACGAAAACAGGTGGCTGCCATTCCGAGCTTAATGGCCCGTTTAGCCGACATCTACTACGACCCTTCTCATCCTGCAGGGTTTGCAAGGGTGGCATCGCTCATAAAGGCGTCCACGAAAGATCCCGAAAAAGTAGGAGAATGGATTCGTTTGCAGGACGCTTATACCCTACACAAACCGGTGATAAAAAAGCACCCAACGCAACAGTACGTGGTGTCAAGCATTGACGATCTCTGGCAAACCGATCTAAACGATATGCGAAGTCTCGGAAAATACAACAACGTTGCAGTATATTTGCTCACCATCATCGTCGTGTTTAGCAAGATGGCCTGGGTGAGGACGCTTCCATCCAAGATGGGGATCGTCGTGAGAGACACCTTTCGGGACATTTTCAAAAAAAGCGTCCGTAAACTTCTAAGATTACAGACGGACAAGGGGACAGATTTCATGGCACTTCTAGTCTAGAAATTTCTCAACCAAGAAGGCGTTCGTTACTCTAATAATCATAATCCTCACGTGAAGGCATGCATCTTGGAACGATTCATTAGAACTCTGAAAGGGTGGATGTGAGGCTCCTTTACCAAAACTATTACGTATCGGTATGTGGATGTCCTCCAAGATCTCGTCAACGGTTATAACGACAAAAAAATTTACAGTATCAAGATGGCGCCTGCCGACGTTTCAGAAACCAATGTGCTTCATCTCAGAGATAATCTGTACGACACACAGCATCTAAGCTCGAATAGTAAGCCAAAAATGGAATTCGGTGACACGATGCATATTAGCAAATCCAAAATGCTGTTTAAAAAGGACTACGAAAGCAATTGGAGTGAAGAAATTTTAAACGTTACCAGTGTCATGTGCGACAATCAGTCGTATACAGACTGACCGATCTTGACAGCGAGGAGGTGGAGGGAACATTTACGAAAACGAATTACAATGTGTACATCTTCCCGAACCGTTTAAAGTTGATAATGTACTACGTGTTAAGGGTAAAGGCGCAAGAAAGAAAGTGTACATACAGTGGAAAGGTTATCCCACCAAGTTTAATTTTTAGATTCCTGCCAGTTACGTCAGCGCTCTACTATGAAGGACCAGTTATACATCACTTTGCCGAGCGACAGCTCTATGGGGAATTTCCCGAAAAATACCCCCGCGAATTTTACCAAGCAACTACCCTAACGTCTTACACTCGACGGCCAGTGGGGAGTCGCTCTCTCACTGAATTCCAATATCCATGTTCTTTAACCACCGTATCCGAGGGCCAAAATATTGTATGGTACAATTGGGTGGACGCTAACGGCGTGAAACAAATATTCGGTGATCACATCCCTCCTGGAAACTACAGTACTATCCATGAGTTGGTCATAATCTTAACCGAAGTAGAAGGGATTCCGGAGTTGTATTCAAGTACACAAACCCCAACATAAAGTGGGCGTTGTTTATTCTTCACCAAATATACAGCTGCTGTCTCTATCAAGTCAACTAAGTTTACAGCTCGATGTCGATCCTAAGACTAATCTGATCAAAGTCCAAATTTTGCCGTACGCCGCCAACATTCTACTAGGCTTACTCTCGCAAATGTTCGCCTACACAGATATCGTCGATCCTCATCCCGTGGGTGACATTGTGGCACAGCTTTTACGTATCTTCGGTATCAACAAAACTAACTATCTCTACGGCATACATAAGACAAATAGCTATAATCCTTTGCACTACGTGTCCATACTTTGAAGGGAAATTGAAAGCCTGGAAATCAATATAAAAACAGACAATGGCGAACCTGTATCATTCGAGTTTGGAAAAGTGTGCGTGAAACTTCCTTTTCGACGCTGCTCAACATGATCTGTCCCTACCAAAGTTACTACGTCAACCAGGGTGGAACAGGTATATCTTCGATCTACCACGGTGTTCCCTATCAACAAAGGCATGGGATAAGAAGTTATTTAATCCGCCTCTTAAAGAGTGTCGAGCCGTTGCTGAGAAGAGGTGCTAAAGCAAGTGTAAAACAGGTGCTTCATATGGGTATTAACGTGCTCTTCAATGTCGCCAATCATCGTCGTCCTAACAAAGAGGCTCTATGGCAGCGTGTGTGCAAGGTGGAAACAAACATGAAAGGCAAAACGGAGCAGAGGATCGATACACTGATGACTGGCTCAGGCTATAAATGGCGTAGTAAG
Source organism: Timema cristinae (assembly GCA_039000515.1). Taxonomy (NCBI): domain Eukaryota; kingdom Metazoa; phylum Arthropoda; class Insecta; order Phasmatodea; family Timematidae; genus Timema; species Timema cristinae. The sequence continues at coordinate 63,676,560 of JBCFYV010009882.1, forward strand.
AAGCACCGCCGTCCGTTATCTGTCGTTGATCGACGTAAAAATGGCAAGAAAAAATGGTAGATATTTTCAGTTGAAATGTCGTTTCACACCACTAGTCCTGCGAATGTGCCAGCAGCGAACTCGATCTCTTTTCCATCCCACCCACGCAAGCCAACCTTGAAAGCGGACAATGACTCCATTACAAATCTGTCTCTTCCCTCACCGATGATTCGCCCATTGAATTTACAGTTATTGGTCAAGGCGAGTTCTATCGATCTTTCACAAGCTATGTTCTCTCTCAGTGTGGCCATCATGAAACCCGACGGTGGCGCTTTCACAAAGAGGGATCAAATCGCTCGCGTCAATAACTAGTTGCATTCGCTATTCATACATGTGGATGTGTTTTAAGTCAAAAACTAGTCTCACCACCCAGCATCACGTATTCTTATAAGATCGTACATTGAAACGTTGCTCAATTACAACATTGACACCAAAAAAACTCAATTACTTTGCGGTTTGTGGTTCGAGGACAGCCCTGGAACCTTTGAGGAGTCTATCGCAGGCAACAAGGGATATGAGAACCGTCGCAGTCTCACTGTAAAAAGTAAGACAGTGGATATTTTGTGTTATCTACATGGTGACGTGTTCAACCAAGAGAAATACCTTTTGATAGGCACCGAATTCAGAGTCAGGTTGGTCCGTTTCAGAGACAGGATTAGTCTTATGGCCATCCCAACTCCCTCACTCTAAGCTTTACAATGCTGAAACCTCCCTTTTAGTGCGACGTATCAGATTAGCCCCTTCTATACTGTTGGCACATGTAAAGGCATTAAACGTCAGTTCCACAAAGTATCCCATCACCCATGTGCAAGTTAAAACACTCACTATTCCTACGGGATATCAAGGGAAATCACCGGACAGTTACACAAACGATGCATCGTGGGATTTGTATCAAACGCTGCGTTCAACGGAGACGCCACCAAGAACCCATTCAACTTCCAAACCTACGGCATGAACCATTTCTCGCTTTATGTGGTCGGGGAACATGTGCCGTAGAAACCGCTAAAGCAAAATTTTCAAATGGCAGCTATGTCATGTACTACCACACACTGTTTTCTGGAACGTGTGTCCATTTACTGAACTAAAGTAGCGACATCACACGGGAAGCCTTCCCTAAGGGATATCATATCATTGCTTTCGATCTCACACCTAATCTGTCCACTCACATCACATCTCAATGGAATGTGACGAGGCATGGCTCTCTGAGCATCGAAGGGAGCTTCACCACAGCTCTCACCGAAACCGTCAACTGTATCATGTACGGGGAGTTTGCAAACATCATCACAATCGACAAGGACAGAAACGTCGTGACCGGTTATGAGAGTTATTATAAGTGACTTCCCACCCCTTACACGCGTCACTTAAATCATGGACGTTATTGTGGATTTACATAGCTTCATCAACGAAAGCAAAGAGTTTATCGTCAAGGAACTGATTAGTATGTGCGAGTAACTTTCAGCCGTGCTAAAAAGCAAGACGACTATATCGTCAACAAACTGCACGATAATATCTGGAATAGTAGTGATGTGGATTACAGCCTGCTCTAATCTCTCATCTCCTGTGCCACAACGCGTGCATAAACCGTCAAGGGGGCAAAAAGATAATGTTTCTATTAAAATACACGACTATAACTGTCGTAGATCTGTAATACAGAGATTGATTGTCTTTGTAAACACTTAAATGGGGCCGCACCATAGGCATGGCACGTAGTTCTGTATGGAATTTCTGTTTGGCCTCCATCGTTTGGAGACTTTGAAATTGGATGATTGAAGTTGGATACGCACATCATAAGACGTGCGCTGAAAACTAACCCGTTGTTCCGTTCTGTACATTCGGGTGTTTTCCCTGCTGATCAACTACCCGCAAGAATATCTCTAGCTGCTGCTCTCGTCATCAACACTGATCCACACACCAAGCGTGGGACGCATTGGGTAGCCATATTTATCGACAAGAACGGCGTGGGAGAATATCTTGGCAGTTATGGTTTTCCACCCCGTATAAAGTCCCATCTCGAATTTATACTCAAAAACAATTCCCCCTCGTCTCATAGTACGCTACAACTTAAAAGCATCGCATCAGACGTTTGCGGCCACTACTTTCTCATTTACCTTCTCTATCGCTCCCAGATCATTCTGATGAAAAACTTTCCTAACCCTATTATTATTATTATTATTATTATTATTAGCACCGCGTCTTACTACCCATTCGGGTTATACGCACTTACGCTAATGTGTAATGGTAGGGTGATTGTGAGATGAAATGAAGGACCTACAGTTTAACGTGGAATCCGAACCACGGTGGAGGCCTGGCATTCCCCACATTCACAAGTTGTGATTAATACACGTCTTGTCAGAGGTGAAGGAAGGGTTTGGTAATCAGATAAATCTTTGCCGGGACCGAGGATTGAACCCCGGCCGCCAGCATAGAAGTCTGACACCTTACCCCTAGACCACCAGGTCACCCCCTAACCCTATTCTCGCCCACCAATTATACAGAAAACGACGTTAAGGTGATGAGATATTATAACACATTTGTCAAGCTTGTAGGGTCCTTTCATCCCTCAAGAGGCTGCGTCAATCAGCGTGTGCCTATACAAGGGGCATCTCGATGGCGTGCCGGCCATAACTGCGACAGTCGTCGAAGCGAACAAACATCATGGAAAATCATGACGTTTGCACCAGAAAAGCAAAGCCGGTGAAGACGCTCACCATCACCAGTATTTTCAACACTTTGTTTCCGCTGGACGAAGTCGATGCCAAGCGAGTCATCGTCGGCATGAGCGTCAAGAATAACTTTACGCCCTATGTCGCGCTAGATAAACGTGTAGGGAATTGTGCGGTGCTTAACCGTACAGAGTGGCAAGAACTGTGAAGCTACAAGTTGGTCATATCAAAGTTTTTGAGCAACACGCAACCTCATCAGAAGAATAGTCTAACTAATCATGACATTTCTCTGAGATGCATGTGCGGCGACAGTATGCTCGTCATCAGCGAGAAACAAGACGCCGGACTCAAATGGGTCTCCTATCTAGCACTTAGGTGGGCGTTTCTTTGTGATGTGTGGGACCTCATCGACGGTGCCGTCAATCTCCGGGATATGTGGTCGACACCCGTCGCACACTATTGCAACGATTTGATCGACACACTAGTCGTGGATGTATGGGACACGCTAACAGAAACAGCGGATGTCATCGATATCGAACAGCTTACGGTGGAAATGCATATCATAAACCTGGATCTTATCAGTGCTACCTACTATGCAAGTCAAGGCGTCGGTTTGGACTAATACATTCCGGATTGTGAGCTAAAAAAAATTTACTAACACATCTTAGAGGCACTGTATAAAATGATATGAATGAATATATGTGGCATTCCTGTAAAAGTAGAAAATAAATAATATGTATGATGTCTGTGAAACTTTTAATTTATGTCTGTAAAACGTTTAATATTTAATAAATATATGTTTTGTAATATCGTGTTTTTTACATGCAAAACCTTTCTGTCCCCTTATACGTATTTACGAGTGTCGACTTGTCGAGCCATCAAACTGTCACCAAATATGAACAGGGTCAATGACCTCTTGTACTAGCTCACATCTTCAAGTTCACGATCTATTCTTGTCTCGACTTGTCTTGTCGAGCTTACAAACTGGCGCCAGTCTTCAGGGAAATAACCCAATGCGACACCATTCAAGGTCATGTCCTATTTCTGTCTTGACTTGTCTTGTCAACCCGCCAAATTGGCAGCAGTCATCAGGGTTGCAACAGTGCGATGAACTCATCGGTAAGACCATTGCTGACGGGAGGGTAGCCAAAGTCAATGAGCTAGCTCTCGGTTTCAAGGCCACGATATATCTTTCTTGTCGAGCCACCAAACTAGTGTCAGGTATGAGTCACCGGGGAAAACTCATTACCACATAAGGGGTTGCGACACCAGGAAAACCCATTATCTCATAGGGGGTGGGGGAGTGTGTTTCGACACATACCTCTAAGGAGGGGGCAGTGAGGGGGAAGTGAAATGGGCCTTATAGCAGGAAATCATTTCTCACAATCTTCGCTACGCTGTCGTCAGGAAAGCTTTGTGCTGCTTGTTCCCTCCGATAACGAGGAAGAAACGCCCAACCTCATAGACTGCACGCCAATAAATAGATAAAAAAAAACTCCAACGTCTTATCCCAATCCTAGGACAATAAACTCCCCACTGCAATATAAAAACTCCAACGGCCCGTCCGAATCCTACCCAGACATAAATAACCAATGAGCATACATAAATAACCATTAAGCACACACAAAAATGAGCACAAAAAAAACAATGAGCACAAATAAAAAAACAAGCATAAATAAGTTTGGAGCCCTGGAGTGGGGGTCAGTTGGAGGGGGAGAAGGTCAGGAGAAGGGGTTGGAAGGGGTAAAACCAACAGCCAATCAGAGAGCGAGGGGTGGGGTCACGTGATCAAATTCAACCAATCAGAGAGCTGTTTTAAGGCTTCCCACCATCTACTTTTTTCAGAATACATTAATGCAAATTAAATATTATAAATTGCAGCTTACACAAAGGTAAGTAAAATAAACTAAGCCTACGATAGTGCAGGATAAAGCAAATTAAGAATAATATAAATTGCAGAATACACAGGGAGAAGTTGAATAAATTAAGGATATTTATTATATTGCAGGATACAGTAAGATATATCAATGTAAGGCTGTTTTGATTTCTAACTCTATTTATTTGAAGCATTTAACGTGCACTTTCTGGACTGACTGCTTGTATCAGTACACAATAAATTCTATGAGCGAATGTGAAGGGGCCTTCCAATTTTGCTGGGAAAAGAATTTTTACACATCTTCTAGGGTTCTTTTACATGCTAAAATTGACATGGGACCGATGGCTTTACTTTCCCTCCTGAGGAATTTGTACTTCGGATTTTTATTGCTTAGGAAAAATCCATCGACCTTGGCTGTGTTTCAATCCACGAACATAGAATCCTGAGGAAAGCACTTTAACCCAAGACCCCCGAGGTCAAAAGTTTGGCTGTTAAATTGCAGATCTAATGTCTCAAACCAAAGTAAAGGTATGTATAGTAAACATCATTTACATTTCAACACCAAACAATGTAGGCTTTATTTCTAAAATATATATTTTGTAATTATACTTGTAGCTGGTTTATCATAGAATTATAGAAGTGTTTAAGTTTAGAAGCGTCTGATTAAATTACTGGTTAAAAATTACCTTGAGTGACACTTGATATTTGGTTTCATTTCTCCAATACATGTAGTCTGCAGCAATTTTGGTCAAAAAGTTGCCCGATATCATCTGTGAAGTATCCATCACGGGGAAGAATGGCTTTAGCACAGATGAAGTGAAGCTCACCTGAATAAAATTATAATATATTTAAGGAACAGTTAACCCACATATGCTATTTCAAAAAAAAATTGTAATAGTGTATGTTTTTAAACCTTGGCATTTGTATAAAAAGCATTACTGCTGTTCTGACTTATATATGCATGTATAAAATACAATCTTACTCTCTCCAAATACTTTACTCTTGTCTTTATTAATGGAAACTTATTCCGTAACTTACAGTTTATGGGTAGAATATTGGGGTGGGAAGAGGAAAATTCCATTCCAAATAATTTTTACTACGTCCTTTCATCTGACTAGAACTCAATAGGAGGAAATTTAATATATATTTTAATAAAAACACCATCAAACAGCTTAATGTTTTCTATACACTGTTACAGAAATATCTAAAATACTATTTGTTTTATAAAGAATATTTCAAATAAAATATGTTTAATTTTTATTTAATTGTACTACACACAACTTTACCATACCTGAAATATTTACAGAGATAAAATGTTCAAAATTGGAAAGATCTCTTTATGTACATTACCATTGAAGTCATTTTTATGGGAAAGTAAGAATTATAATTTTTTGTAATTCCAAATGTAACGTGTTGATTAGTTTTTAGAACATAAACGCAATGAAGCCATATAAAAGGTTAAAACTATTACTACCAGCTCTAATAAGTTATAATAATGTGTGGCAAATATAGACTCTCTGTGACATCACTAGCGGGAGACGCCCAATTCTAATCAAAATTGCCCCAGTGAACGAGGGAGCTCGGCTTGGAAGACCAACACGCACACATTTAACACCTGAGCCAGACGACGAGTAAATGAGAGAGGCTTCATTCCAGAAGATACCCTGTAAGATATTCACGAGAATCTGCTAGGACGACGTACTGAAGACCGCAATGGTTGAGGCATCTGTGTCATATCCTCACCGCAGAGCAAGCTACGGCGGATACTTTAAGTATTGAGCGATGTCGTAATATTTTGTTGAGCCTTGAGCTCTATTGTTCATTGCCCATAAGACTTTGTTGTTTTATGTCAGTACTAATGATTTTTATCCTTATGCCCATTTGGCATAGTTTATAGCTTTATGCTCTACCTTTCTATGTCTATTAGTCTTAGTCGCAAATATAGGGTCAAGATTAGACTTCTTAGAGTATAAGACCATGCTGCGGTTAGTTTAGTGAATATAATTTAGTAATGGAGGATACCAGTTTATCTATTGCTATGTTTCATCACCTAATTGGGTCTGTAACTGACACTTGTCTCTGATGTGTCTAACTGTGTATGGAAGTGCTACTTGTCCATAGTAGTGGCCCACGGGGTTTTGTCTATTGTGTACGGTCCTCTTGTAGCGCCTTTAGCGTTAGTTGAAAATGATCACTATTTTGTCTAGTAATATTGTGCCCTTAGTAGATTAACAGAATAAATATACTATTAATTGCTCAATCAGTACTAATTAGGAATGGTCCGGCCATAGTATCAGTAGCATCAAGTTTCCTGGTAGTTCGCCTTTTACTCTTTGTAAAATTATAGTTTTTCTTCTAGGAGTTCATAAAGTTGTCATGTCTAACTCGCTATGGAGCTAACTACTGCTAGTTATCTGCTCATGTTAATTACCTCACTTGTAGCTCCTTAAATTAGGATTAAATTTATGTGGCTTAGTTCTTTATAATTTTTATTTAGTGTTGTAGCTGGAAGTATCAGTCAGCAGGCAGGAGTAAAATAATGTATAGTAAATTTGAAATTAGATTTGATTACCACCACTAATTTAAATTACCGTTGATTTGCTGCCTTTCCTCCTATTTGATGAATTAGTATTTGTCCTGCTTTAATGAGTTACAAGCTTTTTTTATTTACACCTATGACCTATATGTGTGGGTCATAGGTGTACCTAGGGGCTTCCACCTGATGCTCCTTTATCGAACTATTTGTGTATTTATATCCGTTCATATTATTAAGTTTAAACAATGGATGGTTTGAATGGTTTTTTGACAGTATTACTATGTACGTCCTACAGACTTTTTGAATATTAATAAACTGATTTGTTAATCTTGTAAAATATTCTCATTCTTTGTTTATTGTAACCAACATTTGTATGTACAAGCTACAGATGTTTAAAAACAGTTAAAATATTTTAATTTTTTATGGTACTACATTTTTATAACGATAAGTTATTTCTTATCTTAAATAGCTGCGAATATATGAAAAAATTGGAAATTTCCGCTTCTCTAAAGTGCGTTTAAGGTAATTTTCATATGAAAACGGGGCTTTACATTTTGTTCGTAATGTTAAACAATGCCTGGATACAATATTTAATAAAAAATCTTTAAAGCAGATTTTGAGAGAATCGATTTGATCTCTTTTTGCCCTTAAGTAAACTACCCTTAATTTTAAGTTTGGATATCTAATACCAATAACTCCTTAGGGGAATCTTATGAAAGCCCTACATACCAAGTTTTAGCCTGATCTGTAAAGTTGTTTCGGCTCTAGTCTGAGATACAAACACACAGAAAGACGGCATCACAAAAACCACTCTTTCGATTTCAGGGGGTCATGAAACGTCAACATTTATCAAAATCTCTAGTTCGATTCTTTTGACGATCATAATACTTCCCTCTTCGATTGGTAGAGAGAAGGAGAAAATTACTGTTTGAAGGCGAACAAACCATTTAAGAAATTAATATATAGCCATTCCTAGTTTTGAAAATAAACAAACTAATTTATTCCGTTTTGACCATATTTGTTAAATATTAATAATACATTAGTGATATATTTTCATTTTATTCCTGAGTTTCTTATAAAATAGGGAAAATAGTTTTTTTTAATATTTAGTTATAATATTTGAAGTATTACAAGGTATTGAAATACACTTATAGAATTTGTCATACTTGTAGAAAATACTTTAAATTAAACAAAAATTTATTGAAACCCATTTTTTGAGATGTGTGTCACATATAGGCCAAATTTGAAAGAATAAATATTTTAATATTTATTTAGCTAAAACATATACAATTAGTATAGCCTTTCGTTATCGTTGTATGATATATTAAAACATTCCTCTAATATTAATGTTCCATTCAGAGGTGTCAACAATTTTGAGCTATGATAAATAACAACTGACTTCTTAAAAGGAAACACAACTTTATGTATATACATACTACTATAAAATTTTAAATATTTGAAGGACTGGTATATAAATATGAAATGTGTTAAAAAAAAAGAAATTGACATAGGATAGATATAGATAAATTCAATGAATATCGTTGAATATTCTTAAATATACTTGGCCATCAGCTATAAATTTAAAAACAATACCCAAAACAAATCTATCTCATTTTACTACGATAACAAAGCACAACCTTTAAAAGGATACTGAACATTGTATGTTCATATTGTATATTGTATTTTTTATAATATAAGGAACATACTTTGGCAGAACAGCAATTAAATTTATATTTCTCCTTAAAACAATAAATATTAATATAACTAAAATTCGATATTGTATGTTAATAGTATTTAATTGAACATTTTAAAATTGCCAGATTCATAAATGAGCCTTCATTTATACACTTAGCTTTGACTTAAAAATAGATTTTCAGAATTAACTATTATGTTGAAAATTAAATATTTCTTTTGCTTTTTAAACTTATGTACCCTGCATAGCTTTGAATAATTTAATAAATATTTTTCTTTTTAACACCGTGTTTTACTACCCGTTCGGGTTATACGCCTATGTGCTAATTACATTAATTTGTTAGAGATTTAGCTGGTTGAAACATTTAGATGAAGGGTACCGGCATTTTCGTGAAGAAAGAGTGGCAAACTATTTAGGAAAAACCACCCTCAGTACACTCAACTGGATTCGAACACTGATATCCCCACCTTCGGGAATCTAGTTTATTGCGAGAGTAGTGCCTTAGACCATGAAGCCACCTAAGCAGGCAGTAATTTTACTAAAAATCCCGTTGAACTCGTGAAGGAAAATTACTATTTTATTTTTTCTTGAATTAAATCAAGAAATATAAATAATACTTTTTGTTTAGCACAACCAACTAATAATATAAGGGGATTTAAAATATATGGTTTATACTTGATTTTAATCATTCTACTTACTCTGTAACTTGGATTATCTGAGTTAATAAAAAATCCCATTTTGTGCATGAGTTGAGCAGGTCCCCATGCGTAGGTCCAAAACCCGGAGTACACCAAAGGTTCAGAACAATTTACGGTCACATTTACACCTACGACATAGGCACGGCCACCTTAAACAGAGATATAAATGTATTCAACTTCATGTGTCCACAGCAACTTACTATATGTGTGGAATATTTTCATCATTTGACTAATATACATTTTATTGGGTACTAAAGTCAAGTTTAGCTGCATCATTTCTGATATTCATTTCTTTCTCATATCATAAGCTATAATTAGGACAGTTTTTTAGTACCCCAAAATACTGATTTTGGCACCTAGTTCCTTCAGACTCTCCAGACTACAAATAACTTTGAAATAGTTAAAGTTCTATTCATTTTATTCCATAACATTGCATTTTAGAAATAACATTTAGGAGGACATGATTTAACTTATCAAAGGCCTTACACAAATCAATAAAGATGTCTAAAACATAATTACAATCATCCAGAGTTATAGACTCTCAATAATTTTATTTAACATATGGATTAACGTACTTTGCGTTGACTTTACTTTTCTGAATCCTGCGTGTTCTTTACATAGTATATTATTTTTCTAAAAAAAAAAAAAATTATCAGATTCCTGTTTATAGCTTTTTCAAATACTTTTCCAATATTATATAATACATAGATAAATCTATCTGTAGTAGTTAATTAAACTGGGGTCATTGGACTTATAAACGCAAATATCTTTAAAAATTTTAATATTGTCTGTATATATTTCTCTACTAAAGAAACAGTGTCACACAATAGCTACGTATCGTCTGCGCCATTTATTAAACTCTTGTGACCTGGTGGTCTAGGGGTAAGGTGTCGGACTTCTATGCTGGCGGCCGGGGTTCAATCCTCGGTCCCGGCACAGATTTATCTGATTTCCAAACCCTTCCTTCACCTCTGACAAGACATCTTGTGAATGTGGGGAATGCCAGGCCGCCACCGTGGTTCGGATCCCACGTTAAAGTGTAGGTCCTCCATTTCATCTCACAATCACCCTACCATTACACATTAGCGTAAGTGCGTATAACCCGAACGGGTAGTAAGACGCGGTGCTAATAATAATATTAAACTCTTTTTACAGCCAAACTTCATTTTCAGATACAAGAGCCATACAGATGATTTTAGAATTATAATTAGGGTAAATAGTTAGTGCGGCTTTTTATGTATATTCACCGCTAAATTAATGCCAATGTTAAAAAAAAGTTTGAAATTTATTTAATCTTCGTTTGTCATCATTGCAATCATAAATAGGGTCTTAAATAATATTTGGTGTGTGTATTTTATTATTTCATGTGTTACATTGTTAAGTTCAAAGTGCCTCTCATATCGTTTGTATTTTTTGCTAGATTCGATTGAAAAAAAACCCAAATATTTGAGCGTTCACTAACGTAAAAAATAGGCTTGCTGACTATAACAATGTCAAAGTAAGGATGTAATCTAAAAATGGGCTCTCTTGGCCTAGAAGCGATTGTAGAGAAATGAAATGAACTACTATAAATTGTTAATAAATGTTTCTGGAAAAACATCACAGCTCAAAAAAGAGCGTCAATGAAATAATGGATGTTTATCGATACTTTTTTGTCCCTGCAACTACCTGCCAGATTTCGATTTTATACCACACTAAACAGCGTTTCTAATGCAGCGTGAAATTTTGTGCACCTACTATTCTAGAACAATTTTTCAAATTGATAGAATTTTTGTTTATTTGGGGGAATCTGTATAACTACTTGCAAATATATAAATTGTATACCACTACAGAAAGCATTCTTCTCTAAAAGATTTGAAATTTTATATTCGCCCCCTTCCACACCCAGCCCAATTTATTGACCCTTGATTTAAAATCAATAATTTTCAATCTCTTCTTGTTATTTGAGGTTGTCTCTCTACATATAAGTAAATTTTTCAATTTTCTACCATACGGGAAGTGTTTCCCTCTACATGTAAGTAAAGATTTCAATGATATACAATACGGGAAGTGTCATATTGTAATTATTATCTTTATTACTATCCTTATTATGTACAGTACGTTCTTGTCATGTACAGTACAGTTATGTACAGTACGTCCCCTTTTTAATTTTTCCAGTTCTGCATTTTGAAAAAAAAAAAAAGAATGTTTGAGGTGGTTCTTGTACCTGCGTGGTTAATTGCAATTTTATATTATATTGAGAAGTATTATTTTATAAAACTTTTTTGAAATTTCGAGCCTCCACCTGTTTCACAATTCCCCACTTAGAAAATTCAAACATTTAAATATTATTTGGATTGATTGATTAATCCCACTATATTTCTAACAATTTTATTTTATGTCACTTAAAAGTTTTTTCCTGTTAACATCGCCCCCCTCTATTCATAGAGTTCTATTTAAAAATTTAATATCATCAGACTGTTACGTTGTTTTAGATTGGTTTATTTAACTTTCTGCTTAGTCTCAGTTTATTATCACACTAGTCATTAATTATTTCAACTAATTTTGATCATTTTTAATCCACCCTTCGTCAGTTTATTGACTCCAACATTGATCTTTTATATTTAAAGATTTGTTGATTATCTAGGATAGTACCTCTACCTGCGTGCCATATTTCAATGTTTCCACCTCATCTAAAGGGATTTGTTTAGTTATAGCCACCTCTCCTCAATTTCCTGGAGACCTATTTCGAAATTTTCTGGCTGTATGGGGGATCCCTCTATCTCCTTGCTACTATAACATGTGTACTAACTTTTCAATTTCCTATCCTACAAGAAGTGTTTTATTATTATATATTGGCATTGCAAATTTGTGAGTGGTACTCTTACCACCACCCTTCCCAATTTTAGACACTTCCATTTAATTTTTTTTAGTTTTTTAGACTGTTTTGAGTGGCTCTTAAAACTTTCTGAAGAATTTAAATCTTCTATCACAGTGAGAAGTAGCTTTTCTATAAGATTTGCAAAATTTGAAACCACTAACCCCTCCCTATTTGATTTAACTTCACTTGAAAATTTCAAATATTTATGAATTATTTAGGTATTTGGAGCAATTCCACTAAATGACAAATTTTATTTTTTTACCTCGCCTAAAATTGTGGTTTTCTTTTAATAGACCTCGTCTCATATCTTCCAAAATCCAATTTGAAATTTGAAATTAACAGATTTCATGGTTATTTAGAGTGGTTAAAAATAATTTTTATACCAACTTGGAAAATAGTTGTTTCTATTAGTTTTGAAACTTTGGAACCTATTTATCTAATTCTTTCAACTCTTTCTTCGACGTTTCATATTTTAAGAATGGCTATTTATGTAAATATTTCACTTGTATACCATATGGAAGTGTTTTATTCCATAAATTTTGGGAATTCTTTGGGGGACCTCTTCCTCACTCCATTTCAGCTACTTAATTTTGTAAAAAAAAAAAAATCAGGTTGTTTAGGTAATATTCTTAAACCTTCCTGACAATTGTTTAAAACTTACACCACATTAAGAAGTAGTTTTTATATATGTTTTTGAAATTTCAACCCCCCCCCCTCCCTATTTCAACACTTCCAATTAAATGTTTTAAATATTTTAGAATTATTTGTGTACCTATTTGTAATAATCCCACCAAATTACTAGAAAGTTTTAATTTTATATCTCTCCTAAAAGTGTGATTTTCTGTTAATATCCCCCACTCCTTCCTTTTCCCAGAGTCCAATCTTAATGTTTGAAATTTTCAGACATTGTTGGTTATTTGGAGTAGTCCTCTAACCTACTTGCCTAGTTTAAGTTATATAACACCCTTCAAAGTAGTTGTTTCTTTTAGTCTTTAATGTTTTAAACCCCCCTTCCCAATTACAACAACTTAAACGATGAAATCTCAAATTTGAAGACTTGTTTGTTTGTACCTTACTGACATATTTCAGTTTTCTACCTTCCTTAATATATTTTTATTATTTATAGATTCACCAAAAGCACACAGCTTCTGATACCCCTTTTAAAATTTCTCATTTTTTATATTTTTTGTTGTATGAGAAGGAAGAAGGGGGTGGTGGCAGTTGGTCCCTCTATCTGCTTTCCAAAATTCATATGTCTAAGGTGTTAAGAAATGTTCGAAAAATTCATGTGTAAGGAAAGATGGAAGGAATATCAAGACTAATCTTTTATATATAAGCTGAGAATCTTGCTATGATAAGATTATCTTGCTAATATTTTAAGATGTGTCTTTTTAATGAAACTTTAGTGACCACATTCTCGTATCTTGGAAGAGCACAGGGAAATGACTTCCTTAAATCATTGAGTAAATACGACTAATAAACAATTTAATTAACTTTAAATCCTTCAGATTTAGACCAATAGGCCTACATGAAAATCTCTAAGCATCAAAAGAAACGAATTCGAGAGTTCGATTATGGATTTGTATACAATTATTATTATTATTATTTATTATTATTATTATTATTATTATTATTATTATTATTATTACTATACCCACAATATTACATAAACAGCTTATTTGAAGAAAATATTTTTGGTAAATAATATTAAACATAATATTTAAATTAAGTTATATATAAATAGACACATGTTATCACATTATACTATGGGGATTATCCATGTTGCGATATTTAAATAAATTTCCACAAATAAACTTAGTCTTATAAAATATATACATTATAATCTATAGTTTTATTGAAAATTAAATTCTACTCCTGTTACTTTGATTTAATATTTATTTAAGGCGTAGTTGGCTAACGCGCTTGTCGTGTTGAGCCCTACTGCTGAGGACGGGGAGATCGAGGTTCGAATCTCGGTCGGTTGAACTGGGGGTGGTTTTTCTTAAATGGTTTTCCACTCTCCCACCACGCAAATGCGGGTTCTCTTCCTCTAATTCAACCTTCCTAATTCCTAATCCATTAGCGTAATTAGTACTTAAAGCGTATAACCCGAACGGGTAGTAAGACTCGGTGTTAAATATTAAATATTAATATTTATTTATAGTAGTTTTATAAATTTTATTACAAACAAATATTATTTTTAAAAAATTAGTGAATTCACTTTCTCTAAATTATACCTTAAGATATTTAGCGTAGAAATATTTATAACGGTCAGGAAGTAAGATTAACGCACGGGAAAATATAAATAAGATGATCAAATATCGATAGGGCACAACATTAATTTAAAAATAGTATAAACCAAAATGTTTCAATTTTTTTTTACTAATCATATGATATGTTTTTTCTAGAAATAATCTATTTGGGTTTTACTAGCGGTAAATTTAACATGTTCAAGTACCATAATCGCCTTAACCTCACAACCTAGGCTCTTTCATAAAATCATTCATGCTTTGTACAATAAATAGGTTATATAATTTTGAAAGTATTAAACCACCCTCCAGATACATTGTTGCTTTAAGTCCCAGTTATATCAATGTTTCTTGGTCATGAAGTGTTGCGAAACCCTATTAAGTACAACTGATTCATAGTTTCTTATACGTGATGTCAAAAGTACTAATATGCCTTAACTTATGCCAGTCTGAAATAATAGTATGTTAATGATACAAAAAATAACACACCAGACCAGTTATCAAAGTAACTACATCAACGTTCACAATTCAAAAGGGACAAGATAAATGAATAAAATATCTACTCACTTTTCATTCCTACGAAAACTTGTTCCAGTAAATATTTATAGCTATTTTCATTAACTAGATCTCCAAAAGGATCGACAACGGAAGCATTAAATTCTCCAAGATAAGCTCCATCATTTCGACTGTATTTAACAATATCCTCAAATATCTCTTCATAAACATCTGTTTCATTAGTGGCATCATGTTCTGCACTGTATTCGGCTGGAATATCCAATTCTCGACTCCAAACACTCAAGTCTGTGTCTTGAACAGACATTGGTGTAGAGGGTTCAAGCGTGAATTCTGAAATGTTTTCATTGCCTACTGTTTCCAAATCCACTTCATCTGTGGTTGTTTCGGGGACGTTGTAGAGTGAGTCATTCATGGGTGCAATTTGCTGTCCATATTCAGTCGTGAACATGTCATCGGAGTTTGTGTATTGAGAATCATCTTCAGCTAAGAATAAGAACTCTCCAGGAATATTGGTTATTTCTAGTTCATTGTTATTTGCAGTAGCCGAGGCTAAAAGGTAAAATAATAAAAGTAAGATTAAACATATAATTTTTTTTTGTGATCCAAATAAAATTTAAATATACCATGCATTGCACCCTCTTCAACATTGACGAACATATAAAAACCAACCAAAAAGATTTTTTTTACAAACAAACGATTAGGCTGTATTAATATATTATTTAAAATAATGTATAATATTTACCCAAACCAAATACCATTGAAACGGGTTCGAATTTCTTTAATGTGATTTCTACTTCATTGGCTTTCAATGATGGCCACCACTTAGGAAAACCTTCTACATTAAAAGCAGGTTTCATCCAAGAGACTGAACTATAAATGGGAGCTTCTGTGTTGTACCTTATGTTAAACACGTTCAAACTCATTGTTTCCTAAGCAAACAAAAAACAAAACAATCATTAACATTGTATACAAAAGAATTCATTTTAACTTATGTCATAAATATAAAATAACATAATTTCAATAACTTTAATCAAATAAAATTTGGTTTCTTTAAATGATAATAATTAGCTTGAACAACCCAAATTATCTTGTTGCGTGTAAGCTTAATAACACACTGAGGTGAAGTGCATCATTACACTATTCATTATTGTTTATTTGAATTTAAGGATAACATGTATACCACCATTTCTTAAAACACTTTTAACAAATCAAAATCCTCATACACTCTGATTTCACTGAAAGGTACCAGTCTTACCTTGATGGACTAAACAATGGTCCTATCTTCTAAGCTTCAACATGCAAGGTATATTTGCTACCTCTCAGGAAAATAAAAGGCTAAATTGTCTACTTATTACTAAAACAAACTAATATCCATAACAGCACCAGTGATCACAGGGTTCTAAGTGGTAATATTGCAATATACAGAATTTCTTGTGACAGGCTTAGGATCAAATTTGGGCCTGGTGCACAAGTGGTGGTTTATCAAATGAGATGAACTACTTTAGTTTTAATACTTTGGGCAGTGCTTTAATCTCATTTGCACAGCAAGATTGTAGAATCCATTTAATCTCATCTTACATATCTATGCATAAAGTACTAGTATTAATATACGCTTATTGTCCCAGTAAGAAGACCTGCCTCAAATAATACCATTATTGAAAAATACCTCAACTATCAAGTTATAGGCACGTTGTTCCAGTAGGTAAACATATGTTCCCAGGCACTATTTCCTGTCGATTTACCTACTTTCTTTATCCTGGATGATGGGGTTGGCGAATAACAGTTGTGTCACGGGACCCCTTGTCCAAAAAGTTCATAGCTTTATTGGGCCATGTTCACTGACCAGGAAGATTGTCGTCATATCTTAGTTGGGCCCTGGTCACAAACTAGAAGGATTAGGTATTGTCATAGTTTATTTAGGCCAAGTTCACTGGCCAGTAGGACTATAACAGATAATAGGCCTGTGGGTGGATATGAATACAACCTCTCCAATTTCATCTTATATTAAGCTAGCCTAAGAAGCAAGCCAATTATATTGTCAATACACAACACGGGATTCTCTAGGATAGTAATGATATGGATGAAAACCCACTATAATCCCTCAGCTCCCATATCACACTGCATGCATACACTGTTGATGTCAAGGTGGCAGAAAGCAAAAGTTACTAGCCAAATAGACACCTACGCCGATCTACTATATATTATACGACAGAGGGTACACGTCTTTGAGAATCCCTAAATTGAGTCACACCACATGCATTGTACATAATTCTGCACGGCGCGTTTAATAAGCCGCTCTCTTTTGGGTACTTCGAGATTTTATGATTGACATTGGACAGTCACACCATAAGACATGCGCCGAAAACAATCCCGTTAATCTGCTATGCAAGTTCAGGTGCTTTCCTTGAGGATCAACTCCTAACAAGAATATCACATCCTACAGATCTTGTCCGCAATATGGATCTACATACCAAGCCTGGGTAACATTAAGTAAGAATCTTTATTGTCGATAATGGTGTGGGAGAGTACTTCGACCGTTGTGGGGTTTTCCCACGTAAAATCACATTTGGACTTTAATACACAAACATATTTCCTGATTGTTTTCCAGCATTGTACAAATTAAAGGCATAGTATCATACATTCATAATCATAGCTGTGTCATGTATCTTCTCTACCGCACCAAGAACATTCCAATAAAGCATTTTCCTAACCCTATTCTCCCCCATCAAACACACAGAATACGACTCCAAAGTGTTGAGCTATTACATCCTACGCATCTAGGAGTATGAAGCTGCGTCCAATAAGCTTACGCACTGTTTTCGCCAGTGAATATAAAAGAGGGTCTTAAAGGAACGCCAATCCTAATTTTATTTATTACGCAGGCAGTTGTTGAAGCGATCAAACATCATGGATGGCCATCAAGTACCCGATGATATTTGCACACGCAAAGCAAAGCCGGTAAAACCACTCGACATATGATATATTTTTAACACGGTGTTTCCGCTGGATCAAGTTTACACCAAGCGATTCATAGTCGTCATGTTTGTTAATAACAATTTAACGCCCTTTGTTCAGCTAGGTAAAGGCGGAAAGAATTGTGTTTTGCTTATCTAATCTCAGATGAGCAATTTCAATCTAATCATAACAAATTTTTCAACAACATCCAAACTCATCAGAAGATAAGCTTGACTAAGCATGAAATTTATTTGAGGTTCATGTGTGGGGACGTTATAGTCTTCTTCATTGAGAAACATGGCGTTGGGCTAAAACGGCCACCTATCTCACGCTAAGCTGAACGCGTCTCTGCAACGTGTGGGAGGGACCTCATCCACGTCACTGTCCAACGGAGGGAAATGTGGTTGACACCCATCGTCAGATATCGAAAGGATTTGATAGACACACTCGTCGTGGATGCATGCAATACAATAAGGCCGTGGATTTCATCGATCTTGAGCAAACTACGGTGAGAACACATATCGGAAATCTGAATCTGATAAGTGCTTCCTACCATACAACTAACGTCATCGATTTGGATTATTACATGCTGAATTTTGAACTGAAAACCATTTTATTAATACATAAAGAGACATTGTAAAAAAACGTATTAACGATTATGTGAAATTATAATGAATATATGTATATCTTACTATCACGTTTAGAAAAATCTAACTCCTAATTTCTGCCCTATAAAAATCTCCATAAAACTTGCAACACTCCAATGAATTCACACATGGTCCATGTATATAAGTCAAACGTGGGAAAGAGGGAAAATTATAAAGTTAAATGGCTTAACCAAGATGTAAAATTCCTGTCTCGACATGTCGTGCCTCCAAACCAAAGCAAGGTTTGAGTCCTAAAATAGATTCTCACGTAATTAGGGTTGCAACATCAAGAAGGATAGGAGGTGGGTTCCGTGATAATAACCCCTACAAGGGTTGGTGACAGGACGTGGGCTCTCATCCCCCATCATTGTGATGGTTTGTTCACTCAGTAATGCTCTGGCTTCCGCAATCGGCAATTTAGCGTATAACCCGAACGGTTAGTAAAACGCTGTGCTAAAAATAAATCAATAAAATATGCGATTCCCCTGCCAACAGAATGTGAGCCCCACCACATAGTCTGTATAGTGTTTTCGGGATAGAGTACTTGACCCATCGGAGGGACAGCCACGCCCCCAAATTTGTGGCTAGGCCTTTGAGCCAAGCTGGTTAATGGGTTGGGGGTAGTGCCCTTAGCCCATTGAGAGAGGGGCTGGGCAATGCCCCGAAATTACTTCCTCAATGACCTAAAGCGGTAAGGAATGGTGAGGGGAAAGAATGAATATCCCCCATCACAACCAAGATGTTGAAAGTGGTTCCGACTATGAGAGGAGATGGGGGCAAAGTAACAATATATTAATAGTACCAGGATATGAAAAAGTTGGTAAATCAACAATAAATATCTCCTGGGAGGGCATCTGTTGACCTACTGGTACAATTAACCTATCTTACTACTAAAACTAATACAAATTGTTTGATAAATTATCTTTTTATTTTCAATCACCTGTATATAAACCTCCACCCCCCAATTTTCAACATGCATAGTAGACGTTAATCACTTTGGGACGTTGATGGGTTGGCTTTGTAACTTTTAATAATCTATCTCCTAAAATATTGGTCAACCCCCATTAAACTAGGCGTTAAGGTATTTCCCATTTTTTTTTCAACTAATTATAGCTTTTTTTTTTCATGGGATGAATAAAAATAGTAATTAGCTATTTCTAAGAATATATAATAAATACTAAACCGTTTCCGCGAAACTTTATGTTTACTTTTAGAAATCTAATATTAAATATGTATTTTAATTAATTGATGATTTTTTTAAAATTTATTCATTAAATAATTATGTAATACACTATGAAATACCTATTATTAAATTTTTATTTTCTTTATTAACTATATAGTTTATATTTGTCTATAAACTACATCCATTCTATATACCTAGGTTTAAAAATCTTTGACAAAGATAATATAACTACTATTATGTAATAAAATCTTTGACTTCTAAAGTTTCCAACATTTTACATTTATATTTGTATTAAGATAGGTACATAATTGATAAGGCATTATCTCTAAACACAAGGGTTAGTAAAATTACCACACCAATGCTAATACAAACTCTTAATGTTTTGATTGATTAAATAGAAATCAATAGAAATGCTAAGTTAAAATCTCTATTACTTTCCTTATTGTAAATAGGAGATTTCCTAATACACACAATAAACCAAGAAACTGAATATGAATGAAACATTAGTGCCATAGTAATCGTGATAGTAAACAGGATTTATCTCTAACCAAGGGCCCATCTTATGACTTCTGGATAGTTAATTTGGCCGATAAATATTTTTATCTGATCGATAAGTTAAAACTGAGTCTTATCAGATATAATGCATTTATCCATTACATTTTTATCGGGAGGCAAGTACATGGTAACTTTTATCTGAAAGTTGAGATTGGCGTTACCATTGTGACGCGTTGTTTTTCATGAGGTTTCACCTACCAGAATCTGTTTTTAGGTAAATATCTTGTTTCACGTATTTAGTAGGCAAAGGCCCAGGATCTAACTATATATAAAATTAGAACATATAATTGACACTTTTATAAAAAGTGACAAGCTATATGTAGAGTTATAGTTATTTAAGAACAAATTATTTAAATGTGAAAACAATAAATTAAATTTTGTAAACGTTGTACCAAACTATTGACCACATTTTGACGGACATCGAAATTATTAGTTGCAAGACAACCTATATTCTGCACCCACGTGACGCCATCTGTTTACTCACATTCGTTTAGCCACCATTTAAGAAAAAAAGTTGAGTGTTGGTTGTAGCCACTATCTAGATTGTAGCGGTAGCAGCAGGGGTTATACACATTCGCGCACCAATAAAAACCGTACCAACCTTGCATTTATTTATAAAAGTATATTTATATTACAGAAATTTTTCTGCCAGATACATTCAGTTCATAATACGTGTAAAATATTAAAATGGTTGATAACCTTTATCTGGTCGCTAACTTTAACCTCCCGATTGCAATACTTATCTGGTAGTCATAAGATCGGCCCTAAATATAATGTAGAATAACTTCAATATATTTTGTAAGAATAAACACTATTAAAAGCATATCGACACTGATGAAGGTTCATACACCTTTAAAGTTTACTCTACACCCATCTGAATAAAATTCATCACAATTTATAATTATATCAAAATGAAAATAGATAGTGAAACCACATACACAAATAATTTACTACACATTATTAGCTTGAAAATTATATATATCCATTAATACTAGGTCAGTTCAAGATTGTTTGAAATTCGTAATAAAATATATTAGAGGTTTTAAGTGAGCTAGGCCCTAATATTTTATACAGGAACATAAAAGTAATATTTTCTTGTATCTTATTTTATTCGATAAGAAACATTATATCATTAAATAAATGGATTTTAGAAATAAAATTATATACCTTTTGTGAATCCATCAGTTGGGAAAACTTCGAGCTTTTGGAAAGACTTACAGGATATAGTACTAGTGGACTATGTTGAGAAGTGAACGTTTGAATTTTATGACGTGCGATCACATTATCATGTTCTTGTGTTTTCAAATTTAAGTCCACAAATAAATTAGATTTTGGTTTGTCCAATCTAGCATTCATTTGAAATGATGGAACCTGCATGAAATTGATTCCATAAGAAGCTGCCAAATGGACAGTGTTGTCCCATTCCGTATAAAAGCTGACGTCTGCGATCAGTTGGGAAGATCCCCTGTCAAATGAAGTTAGATTAGCTTGTACATCATACTGAATTGATACATTTGTTATCAACTTCGGTGACCACGTAGTCTAACGCGCTACTTTTGCAGTAGGCTAGACTGCCGATGATAAGGAGATAAAGGTTCAAATCTCGTATGGGTGTATTGAGTGTGGTTTTTCCAAAATGGTTCTCCATTATAGCTTCACGCAAATGTGGGTACAGTTCCTATTAATATAACCTTCCTAATCCCTAAAACCATTAGCGTAATTAGTACATAAGCGTATAACCCTAATGGGTAGTAAGACGCGAGGCTAAAAATAGGAAAAAATAATATACATTCGTTTAAAGTTTTAGTGTATTTTGCCTTTCAATAGGTTGTACCTGTGACATTGTAACTAATAATTTACTTCAAGTGTAGAGCAGAGCCATAAAAATATAAGTTTTTTTAACTGCACTACATCTTAAGGCCCTGCCTAACCTCCCTGGCGGCGTGTTGAGCTTTCAGCTCTAAAATAGATGGCGTCGCTAACGTTATACAAACTGGTGGATTCCAGCCATCAGGTTGGCAGAACTACTGGTTTGTTTAAACAATTGGGAGACTGGCGACCACGACCGGTAATCAGTAAAGGCAGCAAGCAAACTTTTTTCCAAGAATTGAGAGAGATAAGAAGTGTAGTGCCGGACCGTAAAGTGTGTAGGCGACTAAATTTTGAACTTTTTTTGATGCCAAAGTTTTGTATCCGTACCCATTTTGAGTAATTAGCATATCAAAGTGGTGACTCAAGGTTAATGCCGTTTTACTACTTTTTAATTTTGAACTTTTTTTGATGCCAAAGTTTTGTACTAGTTTTGTACCGTTTTGTACCAGAAAGAAAAAGTATTGTACCCGTACCCGTTTTGAGTAATTAGCATATCAAAGTGAGTACTCCACGTACTCCAGATAAATGCGGTTGTACCCCTTTTGATTTTGAACTTTTGTTGATGCCAAAGTTTTGTAATAGTTTTGTACCGTTTTGTAACACAAATAAGTTTTGTACCCGTACTCATTTTCAGCAATTAGCATATCAAAGTGGTGACTCCAGGTTAATGCTGTTGTTCCACTTTTGAATTTTTTGATGCCAAAGTTTTGGACTAGTTTTGTACCGTTTTGTAACACAAATAAGTTTTGTACCCGTACCCATTTTGAGTAATTAGCATATCAAAGTGGTGACTCCAGGTTAATGCTGTTGTACCACTTTTGATTTTTTTTCATGCCAAAGTTTTGTACTAGTTCTGTACCGTTTTGTACCACAAAGAGAAAGTTTTGTACCCGTACCCATTTTGAGTAATTAGCATATCAAAGTGTCACGTGACTCCAGGTTAATGCTGTTGTACCACTATTGAAATTTTTTCAAATAAATATCTGGTGAGGGTAGTGATAAATAATAATGTACATTTATTTATCAGAGAAAAATTTATTTAAGGTAAAATTAGAGATAACTTATTTTTGAAGGTTTTGTCACTAACTATAATAAATAACCTATACGATTGAGTATGTAGCCTACGATTTTGTCGTACCATTTATTTGAGTTTATTAGTAAGCAGGTAAAATAAAAAATACCTAAAATTTAATGTGCTAAATTTGGCCACTGTGCTTTGGCTAATTTTTAAAATTTAAAGGCTAAGGAGGCAATAACATATTTTAAAAGCAGTTTCATTTCGAAGACTATAACAATTTTGACTATAAATATATCTGTTATTTTTATTACTGATATTACCACGTCATACTACCTGTTCATGTTATACGCATATATGATAATCCAATTGGGTGGTAATGAGGAAAGAAGTATTTGAGAGGTTATCTACCAGCATTTTTATTTTGGAAGATGGGGAAACAATTTAGGAAAAACTACCCTCAATAGACTCGACCAGGATTTGCACTCCAAGTGCTCCGCTATCAGCAGGCCAATTTAACACTAGTGACACCTTAGACCACTCAGCCACTGAAGTGGGTATCTGTTATTTAATACGGTGTTTACAGTTTTAAAACATCTATAGGATTTACACAATTTTCCAGAAATAAATGTTTTTGGGAATAATTTTTTATCCTATTGGTAGAGTTTAACTTGAGTAATATCTCCATGGTGTCAGCCTGCAAGGCTATACCAATCGAGAGGCTGCCGTATGTTGGCAAAGATAGGGCCAACATTTTCAAGCTGAGGGTGCCATGTGGTTAGCACAACGAGCCCTCCAGACTTCTATCTCAGTTTTCTAGACTGAAGCGCTACTTATTCATTCAATTATCTCCTCATTTGTCCTCACGAGGTTGATTTTGGTTCCGTTTCAGACCCACTGCTTCACAGACAGAATTAGGGGCACTGGGGATCGAACTTGGGACTTCAGTATCTGAAGCCAGTAAATCTGACCACTATACAACAGAGGCGGTCGGGTATCAAATACTTACTGACTTACTTACTTACTTTATGGCATAGGGAACACAAAAGTTCATTAATTTTAATGGTTTTAAATATATATTTACTTATCATCGGCTTCATGTCGTGGTCAAGATTGCTAAAGCGCTATGACTGAGCACTAAGTGCGTAAATTAATCAGCTCAATAACTTGACTAGTTCGATTCCCTGTTAGGTTGAAATTACTTAGTACTAGCGTGATACGAACTCGGCCAAGGCACAAGAGATTTTGAACATACAATAAGTGCGTTACAGAGTGTTAGTAACATTTACTTTCAGCTAAGGGCTTTTCTTTAAAAAAAAAGTACTTGAAATATCAGAATAATCGCTGCATTGTTATATAGAAGTATTTATTTGTATCTTAATTTTGATATTATTTCTACAGTAAATAAAATAGTATCGCTGCTCATCCATTGTACTTAAATTAGTAGATACAGATAGCCTAAGCGCCAGTAATATGCATACCATTAAAAAAAACTTATCCTTTACTACAAGAAGTTAAATAATCAATTATATCTTTGATTTTCTTTGTGCGCCCTTTCTTCATAAACTTGTTATTCACAAGGATATAAAATAATATTTTGTAAATACTTCTCCACCTCAAAATTTATACAATCCATTGGATTTTGTTCGAAAGCAAAAAGGTCACATATTGTTAATTATATAAAAAGTAATCACCGTGGGTACTTATTGTTCGGGATTCGATACATTTCTTCCAAAACGAGCGCACAAACTGCGAGAATGCAACAGGTTCAAATTAAAAGTAATCACATTTAACACGCTAATAAAATAAAATTAACATTTTCACATCTTGACTACCAAAAACTTCGTTCATTAACTTTTTGAAAAATAACTTATTCCAAAGTCCAATGAGAGTCAAATCCTAGACCGTAAAATAAAAACTAGTATATAAAATTATACTGAGAACGTCTCCAAATTACATTTAGACCAAACTTTATTTAAAATAACTATGTTTGATATGAGCAGGAATGTTTATTTTTATTTATTATAATAGTGGATTAAAAATTCAATGTACAGTAGTTTTCATTTACTTTGAATATTAACACTTATTATTACAACGTGTAGTGCTAAAGAATGAGAAAACTCAAGAAAGAATATAAGATAAGAGTGAAGAATTTTACATGTTTTACTGTCTCTGTTAAATAAGGGCTAATGTCATAAAACTTTGTATATGGAAAAGCATGTGGCTTTTTCTTTGAAAATAATGTATCACTAGAGTAATACTCTCATTGAAGTAAGTAGGGACCAACTATATTTATTCACACAGCAGGAAGACTTTGTGAGTATTTTAGTTACTGAATATATTAAGATGTTTAATTGTTTATATTTAATTACGCAAATTTTCATAATTGGACATTGGCCCTTCTTATCCTAACGTACATGGTATTTATGTTTCTTTGACTCAAGAAGGTCACAGAGATTAGTTTAACCCTCCATTGCCGCCTGCATTCCGATACAGCAGGTTAGCCAACGCTTGCAAAATGATACTAGCTTGTAAATGGGTAATGATCATACTAACGGCACCTATTATCAGCTATGACAACTAGTTGCAGAAGGAAAAGTTGTATTTAAAACCATGTATTTTGACTAGAGAGTCGACTTGGGAGTCGTTAAGAGCTCAATATCGTCGTGATTATTGAAGCTATCCCAAATTAAAAAATATGTCTAAAAAGAAAAAGAAATTATTCATTAAATAGTATGTTATAAACAAACACTCTAGCTTAATTGTACAAAGAAAATAAATAAATCCATTAATAATTTTTGTTTTCCCATTTAAAATGCATTGAAATGGAAACATTTTAATGAAAATATTTCAATAACTATTTTTGGCATGGTTTGAAAATTCCATAAGAATTATGAAAGATGCCCAGATATGTTACTAAAATAAATAAAAAACAACAAGGTTGAATTATTAAATATATTTTGTTCTAAATTCTTTTGTTTAGAACCGTGCATTTATGGGTAGGCAGGGCCTTAATAACCGTCCAGGATATCCAAATATCCTTAAAAATCGGGTAAGGATAAAGATGGTATAAGTTAGAAGAAATGCACTCACATTTGTTGGCAGGAAGCCAATTAGTAGCTTCCAACCACCATTTTAGACCAACATTTAATTTAAAACCACCAATGTTAAATGAATTAATGATACGACCAAATCATCAAAAATATTTAACTCTGTCTTGAGCTTACAATCAGCATTTTCAGACAACTTAGAAATGTATTAATACTCCTACAGTATCCAACTACATATCATTAAAATATACGTTATAAGAAAAACATCGCAAAAATATTGATACAATATTCGAAGCCAGGTCTCATAAATAAAAACAATGGGCACATTTAAACAAAATATAATAAATTTCCTACACTTTTAGACAAACGTGACATGACTGAACATGACCATAAAGAAAGATGTTAATATCCCACTGTTCTTTTCTTCTGCTAAGGATTGCAAGAAAAATGTGTATTAATTTTATGTATTGTTTTTTATTTCTGATATTTTATATTTATGAGCAAGCAAATATTTTGCACATCCTCTAAATTAAGCCTTTCTAATCCCTAACCCACCAATGGAATTAGATCATAGGCATATAACCTAAACAGGTAGTAGTAATACGTGGTGCTAAAAAATAATTAACCTCATTTTACTGGTAATGAGATAGGGATAGGTGGCATAGTGAAAAAAGTTTATTTATTTGTAAAACTATTTTAGAAAGGAAAATATTATGAATATTTACTGTATATTCACAATTGGTATAACACATTACTCAGATTGGTGTTATGGCTTTAAATTGTAATATTTCGAATCTATTATTTTTCCCTGACATTTTTAAAAATAGTTCTAGCTATTCGCAATACAAAACTATCTAACTTTCCAAATATTTAAAATCTATTGGTTGACTTGTGATTTACTGTTCATTATTCCAATATAAACTTTGAATTTATATTTGTTTTGCTTTTACTTTCTCTCGACACGTTGGAGAAACATTGGCTAATCTTTCCACAAACTGGGCTACGAATGATGTAGCTCAGATGATCATTATTATATACTTTAAAAGTTGACAGTAAACCGCAAAGTTGATAGTACTGGCCATAAAATAAACTGTATTATATATGATAAATAAAACTAGTTAAAGAAGCCTTTCATTTTATATATGAAAATTAATAGTGTTGCTTTAAGCAACTCTAAAGTGGGCATTAGTAAAAGAGTACATGGTGCGATGGGGAATCTTATTTCTCTTTGGCTTCATGGCAAATCAATATCATGTCGGTGGTAAGACGCGGTGCTAAATATAATAATAATAATAATAATATCATGTCCTAAGCTATCAGATATTAAATATATCCCCCATCTTATTCCTGAAGATGTGAATTATTTTATAGTTATTTATTTTATAACAAAAATCACTGATGATGTTGATGGCTATGATGATGACATGATTTAAGTGGAAAGATAATAATTTTAGGAACAAATATTTCTATAAGTGCTTTTAAAACTCTTTTTATCAATATTACTTTAATTTTACTATTATAAACAATAATTAGCTTGGTGGAATTTCTATAGGTTTGTGTGTCATGGCTGATATTGCAAAAATAGTTGAGTTTTTTTAAAATTTGCAACACTCAACCAAGTGGCATTTTTTTTATCAAATATCTACAAACTGTGTACTTGGTAATAAGATATATTATAAAACCACACTTTTTATAATACTTTTAAGTAATTAATTATATTATATAAATAAACAATAATGTATAGTGAAGCATTTACTCTAAACATAGTTCATTCAATTTAATCTTAGTGGTGCTTGAATCTTTGTTGATGAACGCTATAATTTATTATTGTCTGTGCACGTAAGAGGTGGTATTTCACTTTTGTGTAAGCTAAAATCACATAATTACTGGTTCATAATATTAATTGTTGTCACAACTAGCCGAAAACTGTGTTTCCACAAATGAGACAAAAAAAATTATGCCAACCTAAGGATATATCAAAAAAGAATTGTAATATCTAACGAACTGTTTACAAATTTAACACAAACCTAGCTTTGGTGAGTAAATAAGTGTCTAGTAGACAACTACATTGAAGTTGAGGTCATTCAGATTCAAATTGAAGGGGTTAATATTTTTATTTTTTAATTAAATGTGAGATCAACCAACATCCCCTCCCCTTCCCACCCCCACTTGGGTTTTCTACAACTAAGCTTGGATGAAAAACTAATATACATGACGTTTATTGCAACTGCAAGTTTCAATTTATTATAACAAATTCCTGTTTATGATCATGCCATACCACCCTTAAACTAAAGAACGAAACTGCGAGTCTGAAGATTACCTTATCAACAATTTCTAACACCCCGATGGTTAATTTTAAATGTTAAGAAAAAATAATACGATCATTTCAAAATAGCACAGATTGAAGAATATTTTGACATTTTATTTTAGAGCTTCAACATGCTATTGCAACTTACATTATTGAGATGTCCAAACCAAATTGCATATTGTCTTGACTCAGATTAGTCTGACCAACCATTTGGATTATCCAGGGAACAGATATTTGAAAGGTCATTGGAAAGCCTAATTCTGTAGTTGTTGACATAACTAATTGACTTTGATCAATCTTTTGGAAGTGGAAGTCAAGTCCTTGTTTCATCTTTTCCACTAACTTGCGGCCAGCTGCAAATGATAATTAAACGCTATTTAAATGTGTTTTATTATGTAATCAACAAATATCTAAACTATTAAGTATACAGTGATTAAAATTAATTATAATACTTACGTACTGTACTGTACATACATATTCAAATACTTTAAGTTCAAATGCATAGTTTTAACCTTGAATAAACAACACAATGCACGATCGAAATGTTAATTGGATTGTTGCTTGACACCTTAGCTCAGTCGGTAGCTTGTCTGTCTATTGAGGTAAAGGTATCGGGGTTGATTCCTAACATGGCGGTAAAATTATCATCGGTGAAATGTGGGCTTACTATTTCACAGTGATGAATTAATGACCGGTGACCATTTGCTTGCATTCATTTCAAAGTACATGTATGACATATTTATTTCTTGATAATCTATTTAGTTGGAAATATTTGTAATGAATTTACCCCTCGTTTTTAGTTTTAGAAAAATGCATAGGCTATATAATCTTTATGTTAATACTGTTGATACAA
The DNA here is from genome assembly GCA_039000515.1 of Timema cristinae. Classification (NCBI taxonomy): domain Eukaryota; kingdom Metazoa; phylum Arthropoda; class Insecta; order Phasmatodea; family Timematidae; genus Timema; species Timema cristinae. The sequence goes on from JBCFYV010009882.1 coordinate 63,706,128, forward strand.
TGAAATAGCTTACGAGGCATAAGACGACACCAAACTTAATGAAAATATTGTTATCTTTGACTTGGGATTTGACTATATTCCTCTTTTTTAAGATTCGCTGCGGCCTAAATACGCGCCTTTATAGCTATAAGTTTTTCGAGATCGCAAGATGGTAAGACATTATTTTCATTCTTGACATTTTACTTTCTCGTTACCTTACAGGGAGAGAAAGTATTGTCAAAAAAATAGAAATTGAGATTTTGATGAATTTCGACCTTTCATAACCACCCAAATCCTAAAAGGTGGTTTTTGCATTGCCGTCTGTCTGTCTTTACTTCGGAATAGAGTCAAAACTATTTTACCGATTTGGCTAAAACCTGGTATCTAGTGTTTGCTTAGGGTTGCTCCAAGGCATTTTTGGAAATTGATATCTAACCCCAATATTAAGGGTAGTTTCCTTAAGGATCAAAAGAGAATAAAACGATTTTATCAAAATTGGCTCTAAAGATTTTGATTAAATTTCATTTCAAAGCATTGATCAATATTACAAACAAAATGGCTTTTCTCAAATTTTCGTCAATATGGCTTTAAGGGTTTCGGTCTGATGCGTAGATGTAGATTTCCTATTTTTACTTTCTCGCTATCTTACAGGTAGATAAATTATTCTGATCGCAAAAAAAAAAAAAAAAGTCGAAATTTTTATGAATTTCGAAGTTACATGACCCCCCGAGTCCGAAAAAGTGGTTTTTGAATTTCCGTCTGTCTGTATGTCCTTCTGTTTACCAGTACCTTGGAGCAGAGCCTAAGCTATTTACTGATCGGGCTAAAACTTGGTATTTAGAGTTTTCATAGTGTTTCCCTGTGTGGTTTTAGGAATTGGATATTTAACCCTAAAATTAAGTGTAGGGTTCCGGTTCTGATGCGTAAATTCTCATTTTTTAAATCATATCTCCGAAACTATTTGAAATATGAAATCACTTAACATTCAAAATATTTAGGTCAATTTGCAATACAAATCTTTTATATGAAACCTATTTTTATAAAACCAATTATTATATTCAAGCTAAACGCAAGTATATATATTTTTTAACCTTTTGAACACTAAAACTAAATTACTGCGACCATAAATAAAATCTAGCCCAAAATTTTGATGGATGTCAACGTTTCATGACGCCCCGAACCCTAAATGTGTTTTCGCAATGCCGTCTGTCTGTGTGTCTGTTTAACCCAAAAAGTGAAAGTAGTTTAATAAAGGGCAAAAGACTAAAAATAGATTTTCTCAAAATCGGCTATAAATATTTTGATTAAAATTCGTATTTAGGCTTTTATTAAGATTATTATAAACAAAATTGATATTTTTATTTTCCTATAAAAATGACTTTTAGGGTACTTTACAGAAGTAGACATTTCCATATCTCTGCAACTATTTGAGACACTAAATAACTTACGACTGCAAAATTGTAGTAATATTAAAAATAAATAACTTTTATTTGAAATAGATCTTAATAAAACCAAGAGTCTTGGAGTTATTGTCAAATATATTAATACAACTTTATGAGCTTTAAATGTACAGAGACACTACTTAAGTTTTAACGCAATAACTCTAATGCTATAGAGTATGTAAACAAGATAGTATCTCAAAAAATTAATTTTCTTTTTTCTTTAGCCTCTTAGGGGAAATGTTTGAACAGCAATTATCTTCTCTATCATTTTAGACTCAATAGTCAATACTTACTTATTTAATTGGTCAAAATTTATAAATGAGGAATTTAATAACAATGTGATAACCATAGGATGTGCAACTTCTAGTAAAATGTCTAAAATTTGAATTAGAAGTCAAAATTTTTATACAAGGTGTTGGCCCTTGTTGACCCAATATCGTTAATTTTATTGGTCTAAATATACAAATGAGGACTTTAATTCTTTAAAAATAAAATTATAAAATTTCAAACAAGGAGTAAAAATGTTTTACATAAGTATAGCGCAATTTTTGCTCAGATTTGCTAGTGTATATTATTACGTCTCACATATATTACGAGTTTTGAGTAGATATCTCAATTTTTAACAATGGGGTGGGAAAGTCCATGAGCAGTTCCGTACCATTTATTAAAAAATCCTAAACAACTCATAAATGGGGTAAAACCTAAATTACTTTTGTAAACCTCTTGTTAAGATATATATGGAAGCGAGGTGGAAAAATCAGTCAAGAAGTTTAACTGACAATAACAATGTTTGTTTATTTTATTTAGAACAATCAAAAATGAAGATACATAATTAGAACATAAATACAACAACACCGCGTGAAGCGCCTATCCTCCCAGATATAAAAAAAAACTCAATTTAAAGTATGGAATTTATAGACCTTACAATACATAAAAATTGAAAAACATATTTAGTAATTATGCTGGTTGTCAGTACAACAAACGCGTTCGACATAAAAATGCGATGAATACCATCATAAATCTCAAGTTGCAAATATAAATAGTCATCATTTAAGACTAAGGTTAAAGGTTTGTATATACCGCGCATTTAGAGAGAAATGCAATAACTCTATTATAACTCCTAACAAACGTTTCTATATTATTAACATTAGAACTAATATTATAAGTTTTCATAACACGCGCCTTCAAGTAAAACGCAATAAATGTTATCAATAATCTTGATAAATTTATATATATATATAAAGCACAAATTTAAAAGTCCATTTAACTCGCGCACTAAGTGTGAAATGCAGAACTTCATCATAACTCTTAACAACATATTAACTTTGGAACTAATAACTAGACGTTAAATATATGTGTGCCTTCAAGCGAAAAGAAACCAACATATTGTTGAACAGCAACGCTAAAAGAGGACCTATCTATGGATCAAGTCCGAAGACTAACATATAAGTGCCCTGTGCACAACATTAGGAAAGTTAACTAGATAACCCCATATACAATACAATAAGTTAACGATACCAAGAGGGCACGGGTGGTAAGCCCGAGACTCAAAGTTTTCCATAGAGTGGCCTGAATACACACACACACACACACACATATATATATATATATATATATATATATATATCAATTAAAGCGATAATATAATGTAATCTCACATAAGGAGACAAAAAGGGACCACATTTGCAATTAACCGCAAAAAGAAAATCATTACGCCGAAAATGAATTTGTTTATTAAATAATAGATTCCGGCTTTAAGTCGCCGTCCTCATCTAGGTCAGTCGGTGGTACAAATGAGTGACCATTGAAAACCAACGTCTCAATATATCCCCATAATTGTATTCATAGAGTGAAGGGGCAAGGGAATGAGGGTAGGAGGGAAGAACATAAACACAACAAGAAAAGAAGAAACTGGCAACTTGTAGAATGATCTAGACGGATCAAGCACCGGAACTTGCAACTTGGCGCAGCCACGCGGAACCACATTCTTTTGTTTCCGGCTGGGCGTGGATTGATTCCCGAGTAGTCCGTTGAACGAAAGCTCAATTTAGTTTAGTAGAGTGTCAGAGAGTGGAGGTTGGTGCACGTGCTATAGTACTGGAGTTCATCGGGATGGAGGGGGGGGTTGGTGAGTGTTGCTCCATTTGAATTAGTTTGAACTTGTAGCTCGTTACACTTTATACCCTACTTCTCATTTAACCAGGGTCTCCAGAACAGGAAGATTCTGGGTCTTGAACCCCCTATTGTTATCTTGGGGGAGCTTTTACTATATTAAGGCCCTCTTCCCCAATATTTCACAAGTACCTTTAAAAACATACATCTTTTACCGTCAGTTCGGATCCGATTTTTACTACTTGGAAAATTTTAGAAAAACGTCGTAATAAAACATGCGGATTCATCAATTATATTAAAATAAATAAATAAAATAAAATAAAATTTAGTTAAGTTTGGGATACCCCCAAAAAACTTGTCAAATTTATTGGGGTAGATTTGACTGATACGGATGGCAGGGTACAGATTGGGTGTCACTTATCAGATAGTTTCGAAATACATAATCAGTTGAAACAAGGAGTCATTTTCCCAATTACTTTTTAATCTGGTCTTAAAGTATGATATCAGGTTAATGCAAGAGTGTAGGGAATAGTTGACACTAGACGGTACAATGCATCTAATAGAATATGCAGATGATTTAGCTTTGTTTGGCAATAATAAGGAAGATGTTGCAAGAAATGCAGATATTTTATCAAAGGCTAGTAAGGAAATAGGTTTAGAAGTGAAAGCTGTAAAGACTAATTAGTATATGATCACACAGAGAAGTAATATTGAGGATGATAATTTAAAGATCACTTCGAACATCATATCATAGGACACGGTTAATGAGCTTAAAATTATTATTATTATTCAATTATTTTTTTTAGGATAGACCACTTTAAACATCATTTAGAGGCGTTAAATATTCAAAAGATAATATCTAGAAAACTCCAAATTTTAAAAATATTCCGGGATAGAGATACTCTAAATAACTTTTGGATGAGTATAATTTTCTTAAATTTTTCCGAAAAAGCACCAATTTATATATCTTCTTAGGATATCCAAATCTGGTAAAAATTATTGAGGAGGGCTTCCGATCCCTGTTTTGGCTTGGGGGCTAAGACGTTCAAAACACCTTTTCTTGCTAATTTATCTTATTACACAAATAAGGTTCCACAACCACTGAATATTATCATTACGTTTAAAATTAAATTAAATAAGGGGGCTACCTATAATTTTTAATTGTTGACCAAAAATAAGTTAACATATTCTTCTCCGCTCAAGTTCCTAATATGTTGTTACTATACACAATGACAAAGAAAATAAACCTCCTTCAAATAGCTGTAAAAGTCATTCTGGTTCTAAAATTCTACCTGGTCAGGACCTCCGGACCCCCTCTCAGTTGAGCTTCTGGAGCCCCTGATGACTTAGTATCTCTTTTGCGGTTGCTACATTTTTAATTTTTTTAAATACACACATTTGAAGTCAAAAGAAACAAAATAAACTGAACAAAATGTACAACCTCATTATTATTTTTGAAAATAATCTTTAAATGTATGGCAAATATATACAATCTAAACTTTTAAAGTTTATATTTTATTAAAGTATATAATCATTATAAATCAAGTGAACCAATGAGAATGTTTGTCTTCAGTAGCTTATTCTTAACACTTTAGGTAGATAGCTTCGAAAATTTATCAAAGTGGGAATTAATAATCGATTAGACCTGCTTTTGTAGCCACATTGTCCAAGTCGTCAATTTCGTGTTAGACTAGACTGCCGATGACAAATCCCAGGGCGGTGTACTGAGGGTGGTTTTACCAAAAGGATTTTTCATTCTCTCTCCTTGCTAATGTGGGTACACCACCTCTAAATTCAAACATTCCTCATCCATAACTTATTAGCGTAATTAGTACATATATGTATAACCTGAACCGGTAGTAAGACGTGATGCTACAATAAAATTTGAATTTGAAAAAATCGATGAGAATGAGACATTTTATTTTAGTTTTTTATTTATTTAGCACTGCATCTTACTACCCGTTCGGGTTATACGCTTAAATACTAATTACGCTAATGGATTAGGAATTGGGAAGGTTGAGTTTAGAGGAAGTGAACCCGCATTTGAGTGGAGGGAGAGTGGAATACATTTAGGAAAAACCACCCCCAGTTCACCCGACCTAGATTCGAATCTCCCCGTCCTCAGCAGAATAAATCAACATAACTAGCGCGTTAGCTAACTAGGCCACCGAGGCGGGTATTATATTAGTTTATAGAAGATAAAGTGGGTTCATAAATTTAAGAACGTCCGAAAAGGCTAGTGTAAGTGTCTTAGTACATTTAGGCTATATTAATGATACCTTAAAGATGCGTGCTCCCTCTCTGTTTTGAAGGCCTGTGTCAACCAGTCAAACACAGTCCACAATAATATAACACATTTATTAGTACAATCATCTTAACTTGTGTATAGTTACACAGCAGTTTTATAGACTTAGCAAAAACGTTGATAAGAAGACACACATTGAAACTATAATAAGGGATGAACCTAGTAAAATGGAGGTTGCGGGGGGGGGTCTTGGCAGGACGTGGCAGTGACAGTACGATCCTGATCCCGGTTTGAGGTAGAATTATATCACCTGTTTATATGAGTTAGAAGGACTGTTTGCTAAAAAATTACTGACTTTGTCTAACAACTCTGTTATAACTTATACAATTTTGACTGACCCAATGTACAGTATTATAGTTTATAATAACATTATAAAAACTCCAGGTCTGGCTATTTGCAACGCTCCTATATGACATTTCCTCCCTTAAAATAGGCCAGCCTGACAAAATGCCCGAAGGGTGGGCAGGAGTTAGCAATAGTAGGTACAAATAATTGTTAACACGTATCATTTAGGTTACTAGATTTTCCCTTATTCAAACTCGAGTATAGCTCTTAAAAACTGCATTATCTGTCGATTTATAGGTGATAGTTTTACAATAATCTTCATGCTCTCATCCAATAAATATGTAACATGCTATCCATTCTAGTCTGGATTCCAGTTTCTCGTCAGACATTACTATGTCTATTTAGTATTTACTCTATTTCTTCCTTGTAGTTTATGCAATTCTAAAATTGATTGATGTTTTACTTCTCAGTGTCTACTGAGTAGATTTGATCTAAATATATAATGGTTTATAGTGAATATTATTCATATATAGTAGGTGACCTGGTGGTCTAGGGGTAAGGTGTCAGACTTCTATGCTGGCGGCCGGGGTTCAATTCTCGGTCCCGGCACATATATTTCTGATTTCCAAACCCTTCCTTCACCTTTGACAAGACATCTTGTGAATGTGGGGAATGCCAGGCCTCCACCGTGGTTCGCACTCCACGTTAAACTGTAGGTCCTCCATTTCATCTCACAATCACCCTACCATTACACATTAGCGTAAGAGCGTATAACCCGAACGGGTAGTAAGACGCGGTGCTAATAATAATAATAATAATATTATTCATATATGAAGTGGAGAACGTACCTCTAGCCAGGTCAACCTGGAGTTTCTTGTCAAACGGAAGTATTCTCTCTTGCAAGTGGTTCAATTTGACATGTAAATCTCCCTCAAGGTGAGGAAGTATTCTTGGAGCTATCTTTAAAGTATCATGTATCCATTTAGTTGATTTTTTTAAGTCTCGGATTGGTGGACGTGTCTGTGTAATATCATCTGAAGGAAAAACCACCTCTTGAAGGACGGTCAAAAAGATATCCGTATTGGCTATATTAAGTTCAGTCTGAAACATTTGAATAAATAATGTTTATATAAACCCCTCGATGGGAGTTTTCCAAAAATATGTTTTTTAATTGTAGCTTATGTCTATCAATAATATAAATCTAAATAACCAATTCTTACCCTCGATAATATGATAAATCATATACTTCAATAAGCCCAAGTGTTGAAATAAAGTATTAATATAGGCCTTGAACAGATACAAGCTTATAAAGGTGAACATTTAGTCATAAGTAATTTTGATTGATGTTCTTAAGATAGTTTTAATGCCCATACACTTAGACAATTCAGATAAACGTGATAATTACGCCCCAATACAAATTATATTCAGGTTTTCCCTTTAAAAATATTTCCCCCAGTTGATTGAAGCAAATAAGCATACTTTTATTCAATATAAAGCAAGGTTAAAACCCCTAATCCCCCAGTTGATGATTATATTTAAAAACATTTATATCTCGTAGTATAAAGTAAGTGGCAATTACTATACCTTTTATAAATACTCTTTGGTGTCGTTATTTTTTAGTCATATATTAACATGAACATTTTAAAAGGGACGTTTGTATTTTTGCTATATTCAAAAGTTCTACTTGAACATATGATTAAGTGAAAAATAAACTAATATTTTATAATTATTTTGTGTTTTAAACTAGGATTTACATTATCTACAGCAATTTTATTCGTATGTGTGCTCACTTAAAAAATATCCTTAATCAAATATTATTTTCGTCTCATTTCATCCAAAATTTGTTACATATAGGTTTGGCTATACATCTCTGCTACCAATATATACACTCACCAAATATTTCATTACAAATTTGGTCATTGACTACTCTTATCAAAGATTTTTGAGACTAGTTTTGGAAATATTTAGCCTCCGTTAAACTATATACTTGTTTGCTCACAGATTACTTATATTTAATTCATGCCACACTGGTAATTTTCGCTGTCCTTTTTCATTAGAGACTTGGAAGTTGCTGCTAGTATTTTACAGAGTGTGTGCTATATTAATTTAGCTATTTATAATCTCTTAAGAAATATTTATATATAAAAACTATATGAACACTCCATCTACTCTAAAAGGGTTACCTTATCGATTACATAATGAGCTTATATCTCGAACGGGTAGTAAGAAGCGGTGCTAAAAATAAAGATAACGTCCTTATGATGCTACGTTATCAGTTACCCACCTCGGTGGTGTAGTTAGCTAACGCGCTAGTTTTGTGTTGAGCTAGACTGATGAGGTAGGGAAGATCGAGATTCAAATCTTGGTCGGGTGAATCTGGGGTTATTTTCCTAGATAGTTTTCCACTCTTCCTCCACACAAATGTGGGTTCACTTCCTCTAAATTCAATATTCTCAATTCCTAACCCATTAGCGTAATTAGTACTTAAGCATATAGCCCGAACGGGTAGTAGGATGCGGTGCTATAATTTATTTTATGTTATTAGTTGCACCATACTGGAAACAATAGAGGTAAACTTGTTGGCTTCAGGACGAAGTGTACATTTTGTTTATCATGAACGATTTATTGATTCATTACACTAAGGTCTTACTTACTTTTAAGCATCATCATAGTAAGACTAAGCAAATTGATTTTACTAATTTTCAGGGTAAACAGGGGTTATATAATTTCAGAACCTGGTTAACATAATTTATTTTTTTATAAAAATATGTGAACATAACCTATTAATAACCCCATCACATTTGGGTGTTAAGTCAAGTATTACGCTGTAAAGTACTGACTCTAGAGGAAGAGTTTTAATCCTGAGACATTAGTGGTAATTTTACTTGATTCGGTGGCCACATGGTCTACTGAGGATGGTTTTCTTTAGTGTTTCTCCACTCTCCCTTCACATAAGTACGGGTACACTTACTTTAAATTAAACCTTAACCATCCCTAAATCGTTAGCATAATTAGTACTGTATATATGTATATAAGCGGAATGGGTAGTAATATGCGATGCTAAACAAACTTTCTTTTAGTAATTTTCCATTATTTTGTTCCTCACTATTTCACTATAGAAATATTTATATATACATGCTCCATTAAATTAAAGCCCCCTAAACTTGTTTGTGTTAGTTATATTATTTACAATTTTACGTCTGACTCTACGCGGTATTGAGTTTGCTTGAAAGTATTTTTAACAGGCAAGACATTTCGTGGACATGACCATTTTTATTCTTGGATAAACTTGAGTAATACATAAGACACCAATTTTCAATTTCATGTAGCTTCTTATATATGAATATATATTATTATTATTATTATTATTATTATTATTATTATTATTTATCAGGTCCCTGTGTGGCAATGTTCGCAATACCATTTTATAAATTAAACATATTTACAAAATAAAGACATCATCAAAATCAATTTATTTTAGAATATTTGTCCTCTCCAAACGAATACATTTTCTGTGCTCCCACTTGTTAGTTACGGAGAAATTACATCTAGCTAATATTATTTCTAATTTATAATCAATAAATGATTGAAATTATAAAACTATTACCGGTGGTATTTAATATTTGTATTGGTTTATCGAGTTAAATTAACCTTTAACCTTTTGTTAATGTATATAAATATTTACAAAAATTAAAGAAATAAATCTTGAATTAGTAATTTACAATAAACTACACATACAGATGTTATATTAAACACACTAGAAATAAAAGGTTACCAAAACCCTTCTTCAGATTTTGTCGATTAATAAAATATACATCATCTTTAGTACCCAAGATTAAATTTCATCTATATTAAAACTCTCGCTCTATTTTCCAATCAAGATTAAGTTAAATAAAATATAATTTCTTGATTTCAATACGTAATTTTTATGATGGTCCTGTATGATGATGATGCAAACAGGTAAACACAACATTAAAAAAAATCAGCTATGACTCCATGACTTAGCAGATATAACCAACTTAAGAAACTATGTGTAATATTCAGCGTCTTTAATGAAAAAATTATTTAATTCAATATTATATTAGAGCTGATTTAAGTTATTAACGTTTTTGTATATAAAACTAACCTCAAGATTTAGACGTGACAAACCGGCTAGTCTGCTGGTACGTCTATAATAAAGAGTTGTCAGGTCCAGGCCACGCTGCCAAGACCACTGCTCAAGAACAACGCTCTCCAGTTTGAGCGTGGAGCTTGTTCGCACTAAGTTGTACGCGTGATCGAGTCCCAAGGAAAGAGGTTTCGACAGATATAGGGCTGAGGCTGCATTCCTTGACCTTTAACCAGTGCAAGAATAAAACCTCTAAAAAACTTAGACAAATAGAAACAATTCAAACATACTATACAATAATTGATTGTCTTAAAACAAGTATATTGGAAAAGGGGTCCGTATATCTAATTTAGTAAACTACAGTAACCCCATGGCTTCTTTGGTGCTCACTGAAAGCTCACAACTGACTTCTGACAGTCAACATTTAGGTATATACCTAAATTTTGACTGTAAAAAGTGACAGATGCTAAACACATGTTTTTGCAGATCATCTGGTTCAGCGTAGGGATACTTAATTTGGTCTGGTAACTTTTTAAAGCTGTGAGCTGTCAGTCAGCACCAAAGAAGTCATGGGGCAGCTGTATCTGGAATTAAGTTGCACAGTTAAAATGTTATTCAACCTTAACTTATAAATTGTTTACAAACAGTAATAAAATATACCTACATTTGATTGTAGTGTGGATCCTCAAGCTGAGCTAAAGTCTCCAAGGAACTTCTGACGAATGAAACAAGAGCAAGATTTGGTTCATACCATGTGGCGATGGCTAATCTTTGCCATACACTTAACTCAGGACACGTAAAAAACAGGAGTGAAACGGCTGATATTCGGACAACCACGGGGTAATCTCTAGAGTGATATATCGCGAGAAGTGTTGAAACCAATTTTGAAGGTTCTTGAAACGCTAGATACTTCATAGATAATACCGCTGATGACCTAAGGTAGGAAGATGCTTTAGTATCATTTACAATGGCTTTAAGCAACGGAAGAACGGCAGGTAATCCAGTATTTCCCAGAGCTGTGATATACACACGTCGCAATGTTGAGCTTTTTTTCTTATAACCTTCCAGAAAACTTATATAACGTGATGCTTGTTCTTTTGTGCATGGTTTTTGTATCATGTGAACAGAATATTGCGCTTGTTTCACGTTGTCATCGACACAAGCCACTCGAAGAAGATTAGAGAAGGCCAGAACAGAAGAAATTAAGAGTTGCTGGTATTCTTGGACGGCTGAACTTCGAATCATCTCCTGCATATAAAGCAAACAATAGTTAGAATCGCAAACCCTTCCTTCACCTCTGACAAGACATCTTGTGAATGTGGGGAATGCCAGGCCGCCACCGTGGTTCGGATTCCACGTTAAACTGTAGGTCCTTCATTTCATCTCACAATCACCCTACCATTACACATTAGTGTAAGTGCGTATAACCCGAACGGGTAGTAAGACGCGGTGCTAATAATAATAATAATAATAATAATAATAATAAATAATAATAATAATAATAATAATAATAGTTAGAATCAAACAACACATCAACTAAAATTTTAAAATAAATTAATTTTTATTATTATAATTATTAATAGGACCGTGCTTTACTACCCGTTCGGGTTATACGCACTTACGCGAATGTGTAATGGTAGGGTGATTGTGAGATGAAATGGAGAACTTACAGATTAACGTGGGATCCGAACCATGGTGGAGGCCTGGCATTCCACACATTCACAAGTTGTGATTAATACACGTCTTTTCAGAAGTGAAGGAATGGTTTGGCAATCAGATAAATCTGTGCCGGGACCGAGGATTGAGCCCCGAACCCCGAGCACAGAAGTCAGACACCTTACCCCTAGACCACCAGGTCAACGATAAATTTAATTGTGCACACTAAACAATAATATATGGGTATAAAAGATAATTGCTTAACTTCATTTAGCAAATCGTTAATGTATACAGTACCTAACTATTCCAAAGCAAAACATTACTATTTTAGCGTAGTGTTTTATTGGCTGGTGTAACCATTCTTCACACGCGTAATCTATAAAGTAGCTTTGTTATTTTTACTGTATAAAATTAACCACAGAGAAAAGTAACAAAATATTAAATTATGTCTAGATATTAATCCTTTATTGGTTTAAGTTGTGTTACTAAACGCGAAATGTAGGCAGATTAATAGACTACACAATGTCAAAATAGAAATCTAATCTGAAAATATATTAAAAGCTAAAATTTCTTTTGTAGATTGAGTGATATCTTCTCTACACAAATATTTAAGCCAATTGAATGTAACATAGCACAAACGTTTAGAGTTTGTAAAATAAATTATTCATCATCAACCCTTCTGTCATAATTTGATCCATCATTTGGATTTCATCATATTACATTTGGGTTTTTTGGTCTTTTTATAAAGGCCTGCGCAGATCAACGCGGGAGCAGGAACGGGAGCTAAATTCACGCAAATTAACAATATCATTGAGTGATATAGAAGAGCACTAACCAGGTCGAATAAATCCCGCGTATTTGCTGGCGAATGCGGGACTGCAGCGTCGTCCCACGTGGTTCGCTGCATGCACTGTTTTCCCGCGTCCCGCTAGTCGTTTTGGTTACAAACAGTGATCCTGCGTGTGTGTGTGATCATCATGTATATCACAGAACATTTTCTAGAAATTGTGTACACCTACCCCGTGCTTCACGATTTAAGTATTAAAGGCTACAAGAACATCAAGAAGAAGAACCGGATACGGAAATAGATCGGGAAATAATTAAAAGTAATTGATGAGTAAATATTCAACGCGTGTCAGTCTTTTTTTAATTAATGTTATGCACATATTTCCTCGTTATTATATCTTCATCTTTAACTACAGCAAGTATCAACAATATTTCTTCTTCTGATGAAGTCCACATAGCTAAAAACTTAGTATACACTTCACTAATAATGTATTGAACATATACACTAAAACAAACTCAAGAGACACAGAACTACATACACTGGTTACCTTCCTTGAAATACCGTGATTCGCTTCGCATCGGTGTGAGCACCTTCAACCAATATATAAGGCAGAAAATTGAAAGATGCCAGTATGAAAGAGGGATTACTCCAATAACAAAATAAATGTTAAATATTTAGGCATACTTTTTAGAAAGGGGGATGGTGAAATGACGTATTAAAATTCCTAAAACTAGAATATTAAATAACTTTTCAGTATGGTAGAAGATTGAAAATGGTTGGTTGGGTAGAATAAACAACACAAACAACTATTAAGGAATGATGATTAAATTTCAAAACTAAAAAGCAGTATGTGGGTAAGGGGGGTCCTCTAAAGATTCCTAAAACTAATATAAAAAAATAATGTGATATGAAGTGGAATTTCGATATGTGAGTCAATATTTTTTTAAGATGATCTTTAAGGGCTTATAGAGGGAAGATAATTGTTTGAAAATCATACTATAACCGGAAAGACTACAATAGCAGATATGTATGAAAAATCCAAAAATTACATGCTTGAGGAAACTTTCCCTATTGAAAAATTAACCAACATAATCATAGATGGTGCTCTTGAATTGGCAAGCATTTTAAAGGAATTATTTTCGTTATGTCGAACAGATTGACATTTCCGTCATTAATTGTATTTCAGTATATAATTAAGACTCAGGCAAAAAATAATAAACATAATTTATGCAGTTTAAAAAATTTCAGGAAAATTGACATTTTAGAGAACAAGTTTTCATAAAATTTTCTTCCTTAAAAAAGAATGGTTAACTATTCTGATTAAGATATCTTCTAGCTGGAGAAAAATAACAAAATCTTTCATCATATAAGAGCATATAGGCATGAAGATTCGCGAAATTTGGAAAACTAGAAGCAGTTACAAGATTTATTTTAAGCTAAATATCTCCTTATGATGTTGAGGATGAATCTCAGGAAGCTCATTTTGTCCATAATCATCTAGATTCTGGTATATTGGAAATATAAATCATCACAATCCAAACTGATGTTGAACTGCCTTTGGTAACTAGGCAGTTTTCGGAAGTTGCCACGTTTTTATGTTTCATAGTAGTTATATATTTATTATGCAACTTTATAATTGTAATAAGAAAAGTAGATAATTTAATTTGAGAATAAATATATTATTTATTTCTTCTAGACAGGAATGTAAATAATTATTGAGGAAATAATGAATTTAAGAGACACGGACCAAAAAGAAATTTGAGATGAGAAACTATGGGTGACCGTGGGACCTTTGATAGCTTTCTAATTCTATAGGGGCTCTAATGTGTTGTTGACCTCTTATATAAACCATCACTTTAATGTTATACAATATGAAATTGACATTGATATACATCTTGAATTAAAGGTCAATATCAAGTGCATAGTAAGTCTTTAATTAAAGGTCAATGTGAAGGGCAGAGTCTTTAAATTGTATAACCATAGTAACAAGATTTTTAGTATACTATCTTTTGGGGCTATGAAGTTTATTTTTTTGTTAGTATCCAATGCTTAGTAAAGAAGCTGACTTTTAAAAATTGGACTGAATCTGCCTCCTTGGAGGTTCTAAATCACTTCTATGGAAACTACCTTATATCACCCTGTCAGGACTTGACCATAAGTCTGCCGGATATGAATCCAATACTTTGGTACTAATTTAAAGAAATATTTATTAGTATTATATTTGTAATGTGTTCTTACATAAAACATGTGGATGAGCTCAGGGGTTGGTGACCTGAAATGTGCTGGAGCTGATGCTATTGCACTGGCAGCACTTTCACCTTCCAACTTCTTCTGTTCAATCCATAGCTTCAATATAGTAAATGAAGCTTCGGTGCCACACATAACGATGATGTCACGCATAGTTTTGCTTGAAACAAATATACATTTAATGAAAACAATGTTATACACAGTTATACTTGATACAAGCCACAAATCACAAAATCACGATATCACATACAGATTTATTCAAATTAAACATCAATAAATACAAAGTCAGGAAATCATGGGAAGTTTTACTTGCAACCAAATATAAGTCAAATGACCACAATGCCATAAATAACAATAAAGTCAACTATAATAATCACGATTAAATGGTAATAATTATAGGGTATAGCTTTATTTATTGAAATTATCAATCAAGATGACTGCTTTAGAAGACCTCCATGTATTTTAAAATTAAATTTTACCTTAAATTTTCATTGCTAATAAAGCAGAAAACTGACACTATACCGATTAATGTACATTTCTTGATTCTCTATCCAAGACTAATTTTTTTTTAAAACGCTACTTCACTTCAAAATTTTGATACATTTTGAGAATATTACTTTTACTAATTTGAAAAGTTTATATAAATATACTTCATTCTAGATTAGATAAAAATAAATTTCAAATACTACATCTTAAACCTATCCTAATCATATCAAAATATATTAATTAATAGTATTGACTGGACCAACCTTTCTACTAGATGAATTTTCTTTATTGGACTCACGCCTTCAATGAAATAAGAACTTGCCTTTTTAAGATCTTCCATATTCATATCACGACACAGTTCGACTGCAAGGGTTACTTTCTCTAGAGTCATCTTGTCAGGGATAGGCTGAGTAGCGTCCAAGTCACTGACTATGTCATTAACCAGTTCTTTCATTTGTTGTACGAAAAATGATTCACTCTGACTAGACTTTCGAGCCAACGAGAAAGGTGTGAAAAGTCTGTGAGGTGAAGAGTCAAGATATTGAGAAGGCAGCAGACATTGGTTGGTTTTTCCATTCTCTTCGCTAGAGTCTTCGATGTTAACCGCAGTATGATGCTTTGAGCTATGTTGGGACCGTCTCTCTCTTCTACTTTTATGACTTATTTTTGATTTAGGTTTACTAGGTGTCTTATTTTTTTCTTTTTCATCAGATTCTGATGATTCTGGATATTTAGAGTTCCAGCTGGGTGAAGGTGGTTTCATGGGTATTGAATAGCTCAAGACCTGGAATTTAAAAATGCCTCAACAATATTGTTATAATGGACATTATGTTTAACTTTTATAGATTAATGTATGAAACAAGAGCATTATATTATAAAATTCAGATATCAAAATATTGGAATGCTAAGCTAGCTTATATTGAACTTTTAAAACCCAGAAACACAACTTTGAAACTATGGTCTATTTCAAACTTACAAATAAAAAATATTTTTCTTAGAAAAACAAATAAAGCATTAAAACATAAAGCTTAATCTCATTCAAATTCAATCAATTTTGTGAAAATCTGGAAATTTTTATTTAAATTATAATACTATCACTCCATTTCCACTATTTTTCTTATGAAGTGAAGCCCATTTGGGCTATCAAAATATTTACACTACTTATTTAGGGATAACACATGAGCTATATTAATATTTGTCCTTAGATCATTTGGTCATATTTCTCATTACTATATTAGACTAACTGGACTACGACTTAAAGATAGACAAACTCAACACTTGTTGACCATCTTTAAATTCTATTGATACTCATCTCTCTGCAATTCCTCTCTTCTGGTCACTCTACTCTAATCATAGTATCACCACTTATTCACAAGACAACCTATCTCTATTTATTCCCCTTCATAATGCCAATCACTGCAAAAAAAATTATTTATTATTCAAGCTTCTCTTTCATGGAATATCCTAACCAATGATATACCTACGCTCCCTATTCCCAAAGATGGAATAAAAAATTAATACTCTATTATTTACGGCTTAAACAAAACAAGAACATCTTAGTAGGTCTATATAGTAAATTGTTTGAGTACATATTTAAAAATAGTTTGCGATTGTGTTCACTATACAGGCAACAAGGCTATGAAGTAGATTATGACAGAATATTGACAAAGGATATAGGAAGTATTATCGAATGTGGGAAGATTTTTTAAAATAAGGACCCAACAAAACATTTCAACTTGAAACTATTCGGATGGTAATTCCGTAAATACGTCACAAAGGATTCGACAAGGGGAGAATAATTAGAGAGTAGGATAGAATAAGGAGGAGGAGGATTAAGCTATCAGCTCCAAAACAGCTTGCATTTAGATATAAGAGTCAAAGTATTCAAAACATTTGATCAAGTTGTGAACAATTTTGGACAATGAAGCAGAATCTTAACCTTTTATCTAGGAACAAATTTTTAAACCTATATCTTTATTAGATAAAAATGAACTCATAAGAAATTATCCATGTCTGGTAAATGGTGGCAGGTCCTTATTTGTGTTAAGATAAATTATTAACGAAAAGGGAATTTTAAGGGAATTGTCACCATCCCCAGACCGAAGAGTTTCGGCGGCCCTCGCCCGGACAAACGTTTGTCAATTGGATGCCATCAAGATATTGAAGTGATCCTCGATTTTTTTGAACACTCTTATCCTCTAAAATCTATGTGGAGTAGTCTGCCCTTATATTTTTTGAATTTGCAATGCCCATAAAAGATGTTTAGAACGGTCCTCATCTGATTTTTAAAATTTTAATTCAATGCCTTTAGATTTATGTAGAAGCTATTTGGATTTTCAAATGATATCATATTTAAAAATATAATACGATTTTTAAATCGTATCATATTTTAAAATATAATATGGGAGTGAAATAAATCAGGAGGGTGGCCAAAATTATTTTCAGGGTGCAATGCTACCCTAAAATTCCACCCCCCATCCTCCCCTCTGAAACACCAATCTCCCGATTCTGCTGCCACTGGATATGACTTTATTTGATAAGTGCTCAATGTAAATTTTCATAATTGGAGGGAGGAGGAGCTTTGTAATTTACTAAATATTAAACAAATTTAAGCCACTTAATGTATTAAAACCCTTCCCTTACCCATGGTAAAAAAAAAACCTATAGGATCTAGAATCATTTAAAATTCGTAGTTTTTCTTTGCCTGAAGCCATTAGAGAACTGTGCCCCCTCCCCCTCTCAAAGCAGTTGAGGATTATCCCTCCCCCCTCCCAAGCCAGTTTTTTTATGTTTACCTGACTACGACCTTGGTAGAAAATAGTTGCCAAAGCCTACTCTCCCTGTAATTTTACTTTAGTTATCTTTACCCAAAGTTTGTTTGTAGTCACCAAGCTAAAAAACCTTCCTCCCATTTTAAAGATTGTCTGAATTATACTAAAATTATTCTTTTTCTTTGAAAAATAGCATATTAAGATTCGTCAAAGGTATGGACAGCCTTTAATTGATCCAAATTTACTTTTAAAAACTAGCACATTTTTAACCACCATTAACAATCTTTTATTTTATTCAAATATAGAAGAAGTACAATGATCGGTTACCAAAATAATCACAAATGGTATGACGTAAAAAGGTATAGGCATCGAAATGTATCATAACACATCGCTATTAGGTTGCCCATAACACAAACATTATTATCACTCATGAGAGATGATTGTGTTAGTAACTTTTAAATTAAAATCATTTTTATGATTTGACATAGAATTTTCACTAAAGGTGAAATTGACTATAAAGATTAGAATGCGAGACATTAACCTAATTCAACATTTTACTTCACTTATGATGAAATTAACTGGAAGATTAGAATTTGAAACATTAACACAATTCAACATTTTACTTCATTTATGGTGAAATTGACTAGAGTGATTAGAATTTAAAACTGGAGCTTCCCAAAGCAAATATTTTAATAAAGACGTTGATCTCCAGGGCATAACTCAAACATAATATCTTATTACTACCATGATTGACGTTAGACATTAAGAAAATACAACAATTATGAGTGGAAGTGCCCTGTCTAACCATACACTTAGCTGAAGTTAATTTCCCATATACTTACTTTAGGGTTGACGCACGCCAACAATCAAGCGTGCTAGCCTCTGCTCAAATCAAGGACATCATATCTATCATAAGGGCTTATATTCCCCAAAAACCCAAGTGAAATCGATCAGAGCGGTGGTTAGTATTAAATCAAAAGATCAGACACCTGGAGCAAAAATAGAGATCAAGTTCTGGCGAGAACAATTAGCAAGGTTCCCTATAGCGTTGAATTATATTAATGCGTTACAATAGCATATCCTCATAGTAAGTATGCAAACTCTACCCATGATAACAAATTTCAATTCGCAAGTCCGAAACAGTAATTTTGAAAGAGAATTTTGGCAACTTTAAGAAAACCTTAATTTAATACACCGCTCTCACCTTTTCCAAGTCAATGGTGCAATGAGTGACATTACTAGCAAAACATCCCAATATATATCAACCAAATGGACAGCCATGTCCACAGAGAGTGGGGAGGATAGGAAGGAGAAAGGAGGGGAGGGGGAGAAGGAGGGACGAAGCGGGGACTCTGCTGGTCACCCATATAACTAGGAGAAGCTTCGAGAATAGCCCAGGTGGAAGGAGTGGTAACCAAGTTGTTGTTTTTTTCTCGGGCGTGGCTTTCTTCCCGAGCCGACTTTAGATAGACGGCTCCGTTTAGTCTATGGAACTGTGCGTTGGAGATAGGAGCTCAGTGCTCACGATTGCAAGAGTTCGAATCCAATAGGGCAAAGGTTAAGTATTACCACATTTGTTTGTACTTGTTACATGTGTATCGTTACAATCTCATATATATTTATATCTTTCATCAATTTTAATGTCTTAAAATCAGATAATCCAGCTATCCTACACACATATTGTTATTAAACCAATAAGTAAGGGTCATTAAAATAGGCACAATGTAAAAATAATAAGCACTAATCCACGTGAATGAAGTGAAATAAACGGGATGCTGGTTTCACCCCCAATAAATAAAACACGCATAGAAATACTTGGTTAGCTAATATACAGAGGCGTTGAAAGAGAAGAATTACAATATATCTTTAATATTCATATTAAAATTGAAATATTGCGGATTTGGGTAAAATATATGATATTGGGGAAGGGTTAGAAAGGAAAATGGAGTTACCATTCATTATCTATTGGGCTAGTTTTTTAATACTGAATACCGATCAACAGTTAATGCAGAAAACGAAATAGCCAGCAAGACATTAAATTTAAGGGGTTCAAGAAAAGCTTAAAGTGTTTATATTAAAACATAGGAATAAGATAATTTGAGTAATGTTTCCCAAAATCTTAAGTAAAAAGAGAGAAGTGATATTGGTACCTACAAACCAGTGGTGGCTTATGTATAAGCACTGCGGAACTGCAGCACCCCCTATTTCTACTTGATATTATCGATAACATTTAGTATAATGAGTTCTTTTTTCTCTAATTATTTCTTTATTTTTGTAGTACAAAATATATTCCTTAAGCTTTATGTCAGTACTTCAGTAGCCATTCCCCAGTTTATGAAAAAGATAAAAAAAATCTTTGTAAGGAACTATACGCTTCACAGTGCCAGCGACATGGTGTTTGAATGTTGTGCGCATGCGCACATAGAATGGGGTGGGGAGGTATGTGGGACTGCCAGGGAGAGAGAGCACTGTTGCTCTGGCGTGATGGTGGAAGGAAGTTTTTTTTTTCTCAGCGTGTGTTGTGCTTAAAAACCATGCACCATATTCTTGAATGTAATAAAGTGTAGAAGAGTGTAGAGTTAAATTATTATTCTGGTTCCAGATATTCTATTGGATTCATTTTTTTTTTCGGTTCTTTTATTTAACAGAAAGACTAAATGCGCTTGCAGTACTTTCAATGGATAAAAATTTCCTCAATTGTCATCCAGAGATCAAGGAGAACATATTGAACTTTTAGCGCAAATTAAAACAAGGAGAATATATTTCATTTTTAAATGAATAGATCAAGCTTGAACTGTAACAATTTAAGTTAAAGTGAGTAAAAAAGTTTGGATTTTTTTTGGTTAAGATTTAACAAGTTCTTGAATAAATTTTCTTTTAATACATGTTTTTTTCCTCTTACACAATTTTAAAATATAGGCTAAACATTTTATATAGCAACACCCCCACTAATTTTAGCTACGAGCCGCCACTGCTACAAACCGACTGGAGTGAAAGAATGTGTATGTGGCATTTTGAGTCGGCTTTAGCAAATGTTATATCTACTCCATTCCAGGCATTTTTAAGCCCTCATGCTTTTTTACATAACATCGCTACATTTTGATGGTTTATTTGATGTATAGTTTTAATGAG
The DNA here is from genome assembly GCA_039000515.1 of Timema cristinae. Lineage (NCBI taxonomy): Eukaryota > Metazoa > Arthropoda > Insecta > Phasmatodea > Timematidae > Timema > Timema cristinae. The sequence continues at coordinate 63,727,438 of JBCFYV010009882.1, forward strand.
CCTTATTCAGTAGACATATTAAATGGTTTAAGAAGTGCAACCACATAAAGCTAATTAGCAGCAGTGTCAAAAATTATTTCTCACTCGAGGCTGCATGACAATTAGTTTGTCTTGGGAAATCGCGTGTAACTCTCGCAAGGCATACTATAGCACGTAGAAGTTGTAATATTTTGATATGAAATGGTGAGTGAATGAACGGATTAATCGTGTGATTGAACATCTTTAATACAAAGCATTATCTATCAGCCGATTACACTGTACAATTATTGACATGTAGAGCTTAGTCTGCTTTAGTTTTGTAAATGAAGTATATGGTAGCTTACCTTTGAAGTATGATGGTACTTGAGAGGTTTTATAAGAATTGTTTTGGTTGGTAAGGCAAAGTAGCGCGACATACTCTTGATAGAGGCTAAACTGATGTTGAGATACGAGTTTATGGAGGCTTTACTGTTTTCATGTAGGTGAAGGTTGACAATCTGACGTGAACTGCTGATAGAGCCCAATATTAACATGTCATGACGATCTCCACATCCAATCACCCGATTTACGAAAGTGCGCTGAAACAGGGCAAACACTATTAGCTCTATTATTCTTACACCGAACAACAATTATGTATCAATGGTGTATAAAAAAAAATCCCCATAAAAATATTAGAAATGTAAAAGTTTTCAACAATTTAATCAAAATATATAGGCAAATCTCCTCTAACAACAATAAACAAAACTAAAATTTCGTACTTAATTGAAACACCTGCAAAAAATAAAAATACAACAAAAAACTTAAATTAATAAAAAACTATATATACTATAGGCATTAAGTTGCTCATATCAAATTAATGCGAAATATTTTACAATGACAAATTAGATCAAATCAAAAAGTCATCACAAGAACAAAGTGATTTATATTTTAAAGAAAAATGTAATAACAAACCCAGCACATCACCAAAAAAATATGATAACGCACTTATTAACAAAATATAATATACTCTAATAAAAGTACGGTTGCTGTTTTAATCTAAACTTATACATGTTATACGAGTATTTTACAAACACTAACTAATTGATATACCGCTAAGAAATTATGACAAGTATGATATCTTATGTCAAGGAAAATTAAATACCTACAATAATTTTAAATCTGATGAAAATACCACAAATAATTTTAATTTGGCTATTAATTCGAAGATTGTTTACACAATACTTTCTTACATTATAGATAACACACAAACTAATAGTAAAATAACATATTCTATACATGTGTGTGTAAAACAAAAAATCTTAAAATTATTTTTGCAGGGATGCTATTTAAATTTTGTAATGTTATTGATTTGCCCTTAAAGAATATGTGAGAGCATTGACAATAATATCGTCCTAATTTTATAAACGTATTTTATTTTCTTTAAATTATAATATATTACGTGGCGCTTAAAGCACTTCTTCTTCTAAGAAGGTACACGCTACTGTAAGTGACGTCAGAACGCATCACGTTAGCCGAGTCAATATGACAATAAAAGATTTTTAAATAATAACTTCCTCTTCTGGAAAATTCGAATAGAGATTTTAAAATGTAACTTGAGTCATTTTCCGGCTCTAGAACCTCCCAGTAAAACCGAGAGGTTTTTGTCTTGTATTTTGTTTTTCTAAACTAAACCTTCTAGAAGCTTCCATGAGCAATGGATATGTACGAAAGATGGTGCAATTGAACCTCACTTGCAGTCCAGTCCTTCAACTACTCGGACCGCAACTCCTGTCCGCGATCCCTACGATCATACTATAGGTCGCGTAAATATTTCGCCGACGACATGATCTATTTTCTCTAGAAATAAACTGAGATTTAGAAATAAAAACATGTCAACATAATAAGTGTGTATTAATTATACAATATTTAAATCACCAATAACTTTTTAATTGGCGCTCGATCACGGGGCTATAAATACCAATTAACTCACCACATCAAAATACCGGACCGCTTTAATTAGTGCTCAACCACGGGGCAATTATCAGCTATTAAACGGTATAACTTCAATCGACGCCCAATGCGACGAACCAGATCCAGAATTCATCGACCGACGCGGAGAGAGACGTCCAAAACACCATAATTAGCGCCCATCGTGGTTCAGTAATATTTCAGAAACGCTACAATTGGCGCACAACGCAGGGACCCGTAATTCAGAAACGCTACAATTTTTAGCCGCCAATTTTTCTAGAATATTAAGGTAAATACTTTGTAACTTCCAATTTCAAAGAAATTCAGCTTGTATTTCTAGAACATTATATATTTTCTTTAAAAATGTGTACATCACATAAATTACAGTTGATTCAATGTACTGACTTATTAATTGTATAAAACAAATTTAGGAATGAAATTAATTTTATTAACAAATATTTGTTTATCGTGAAAATTTAATATAAAATTAAGAATACCGTCAGGTTACCATTCTGACACCTTATATAAGTCAACGACTTTTCCAAGTTGGAAACTCACCTGCCGTGTTGTGGTCCGGCATCAACTTATCTGGGGAACAAATAACTTAGGCAAGGATCCCATAGCCCGTCAAGGCTGTGTCCTTCGAACGTAGCTACGCACGTAAAATGTGCGCATTGGGCAAATCAGAGACCAAAACACCCATGCCCACTTTCATTCCCAGTCATCATCGAACAACAGGGAAAAACCCCTGCCTTGGCCAGCTTCGATCAACGGGGGAAGTTGGTTCCTCCTTCCGTGAGTGCTGGTTGTTTGTGTAGGGGGGCGTTAACCCCTCGGAGAAGGTCTGGATCCGAGCCTCAAGAATCACCCTAAAATCGCCTTCAACCTAAGTGGCCCAGCGGGAACCTTTTGGAGGATGCCTGACCAGCTTTCCTGGAAGATGCTAACTAGAAACCGCTTACTGTGCGACAAGTAGGGTGTACCTCCCCCATCAACTCCCACACAGACGAGCTTGACAAAGATTCACCCATCCTTTGAGTAAAGTCTTCCGGACGTTTCCTGGGGGCTTCCTCCAGGAGGCACTCTGCCTGGATTACTGGATGAGGAACACCCTGCAGACAAGGGCGGGAAGCCTACTGTCCCGTCTGAGTTAGGTCAGTTGCCACGAGGGCGAGCACATCTGAAACACATGAGCTTCCAACCCCAATCCATGGCTACCCCCACCAAGCATAAAATATAAAAATATAATGTCCTTTTCAATATTGCATAACAAAGATTATTAACTTGTACAGGTACTTTAGTCCAATGTTTATAAATATGGGCAGCCAAGTATTGAGAAAGCATCCCTGCAAAAAAATATTGTTAGTTGTGTTGTGTTACATACTTACATATAGAATATTTTCTTCTGATTGTAATTTTGTTATCATAGATACTTTCTTATGGTATCAAAAAGTACTGTGTATACATGCTTTGAATTACTAGCAAAACCAACAATTTTGTGTAGTATTTAAATTAAACGTGAAAATATTGTAGGTATTTAATTTTTCTCGACATAAGATACTATACTTGTCATGATGTGTTAATATCAATTAATTTGTATTTATAAATATATCATGTATAAGATTAAATCAAAACCGGAGAATTAGTTTTATCATATATTTTGTTAATAATCAGTGTGTAAATCTTTTGTTTTGTGTTATGCTGGGTTATTTATAATTTGTTCTTTGAAATACGAATAGAATAAATGTGAGTGTGATGACTTTTTGATATAGTTTTTAAATTTTATTTGTAAAATATTTTGAGTAAATAGGACATCAGCAACATTATGTAAAATGTAGATAGCTATTTTATAAATGCAAATTTTATATCGGAAACATTGTACCGTTCTCACCCTAAGACTAAAAGATAGAGGCCGCAAATAGCCTAAAAGAGGGTCAACGGAATCTAACAAAATGATTACAATAAGAATTAAAATATTTGCAAGATAAAGAAATATATGAATTATTTATTTAATGTAATAAATAGAGGTAAAAAAAACAAGTTAAATGGCCTTACAAGTCAAACTGAAGTGTGTTGGAAAACAAATAAATCATGGTTGAGTCTGCACTTGCGCAGTACGTTTGAAGGTTTATTTCAATCTCTCAGCGTTTATTATTATTTTATTTGAACAAGTCTGGAAGAGACCAAAAATATAAACAAAATTAGAAAATCTAGAGAACATTTAATGTGGCGGGCTAGGTTGAGCATTCCCTATATCATAACCTGTAGAAAAATCGAGTTCAAGCTGGCCCACCACATTTTTAAATATCAATGTAACAAAATTCTGTTTTCGCCATTCGTTTGTTCTTCGTTTGTGCTCATATGTGCCCGAACATGAACGTTAGTGCTGTGAATCTTGGCCTTTTAGATAACATTTAATGAAGGCGATCCCACTAGAGCTCAAGCTAGCCCGCCACATATTGAAAACAAAAGATAACAACATTTTGTTTTAGCCATTATTTTGTGCTTCGTTTGTGCTTATATGTTTCCAAAAATGAACATTTGTTCTTTAAAATTAGAAAATCTAGAGAACATTTAATGTGGCGGGCTAGGTTGAACCTTCCCTATACCATAACCTGTAGAAAAATAAAGCTCAAGCTGGCCCACCACATTTTTAAATATTATTTTAACACAATTCTCTTTTCACCATTTGTTTAAACTTCGTTTGTGCTCATATGTGCCCGAAAATGAATATTTGTGCTCTAAAATTAGGCTTTCTATATAACATTTAATGTGGCGGGTTAGGTTGAGTCTTCCCTATACCATAACCTGTAGAAAAATAGAGTTCAAGCTGGCCCGCCACATTTTTAAATATTATTTTAACACAATTCTGTTTTCACCATTCGTTTAAACTTCGTTTGTGCTCATATGTGCCCAAAAATGAATATCTGTGCTCTAAAATTAGGCATACTATATGACATTTAATGTGGCGGGCTAGGTTGAGCCTTCCCTATACCATAACATGTAGAAAAATTGAGTTCAAGCTGGCCCGCCACATTTTTAAATATCAATGTAACAAAATTCTGTTTTCGCCATTCGTTTTTTCTTCGTTTCTGCTCATATGTGCCTTAACATGAACGTTAGTGCTGTGAACCTAGGCCTTTTAGATAACATTTAATGAAGGCGATCCCACTAGAGCTCAAGGAAGCCTGCCACATATTGAAAACAAAACATAACAAAATTTGGTTCTCGCCATTGTTTTGTGCTTAGTTTGTGCTCATATGTGCCCGAAAAAGAACATTTGTGCAATAAAATTAGAAAATCTTGAGAACAATTAATGTGGCGGGCTAACTTGAATCTTCCCTAAAGCGTAACCTGAAAAAATTGAGCTAAGCTTTTACGCCACATTTTAAATAGTAATGTAACAAAAATCTGTTATCGCCATTCGTTTTAGCTTCGTTTGTGCTCATAAGAGCCCGTAAATGATATTTTGTGCTTTAAAACTAGGCCTTTTAGATAACATTTAATTAAGGTGATCCACCTTGAGCTCAAGCTAGCCACATATTGAAAAACAAAACATAACAAAATTCTGTTTTCAACATTCGTTTGTGCTCATATTTGTCCAAACAAAAACGTTTTTCTAAAAAATTAAGCGTTTTATAGACTATTTGGTAAAGCATTATTGTGTCGATGCACAAACCAATACAGTAACGGACTTGTCGAAAGATTAAACGCATCATTGTAATAATAATAATAATAATAATAATAATAATAATTATTATAATTGGTGACCTGGTGGTCTAGGGGTAAGGTGGCAGACTTCTATGCTGGCGGCCGGGGTTCAATCCTCGGTCCCGGCAAAGATTTATCTGATTACCAAACCCTTCCTTCACCTCTGACAAGACATCTTGTGAATGTGGGGAATGCCAGGCCTCCACCGTGGTTCGGATTCCACGTTAAACTGTAGGTCCTCCATTTCATCTCACAATCACCCTACCATTACACATTAGCGTAAGTACGTATAACCCGAATGGGTAGTAAGACGCGGTGCTAATAATAATAATAATAATAGTAATAATAATAATAATTATTATTATTATTATCTAAGATGTGTGAATCCATCATTTTAAATTTCTACTCGAGTCCGAATCCTGGCTAATTTACTAGAATCTGAATCGTATCTTATGTTTTTAAAAAATTAGAATCTAATCCGAACCTAATGCTAAATCTTTTTTATCTAATAGAAACCTTGTTGAATCATCTTCTTATAAAAAATGGATCAAATTGTTTTCTAAGGAGTAAGATCAGATCTGAATCGAGTAATTTATTTTAGGCTTGTGATAATGTTTCAAAACGAATCTATTTAGAATATTTTACTTTGTTAATATTTTTAACACAATCCTATAATAAACTATTTAAGAAAAAATTTATAAACATTTAAAACACATTTTAGGTTTATTAAAAACCGATGATAAATAGCACCAATCTCAAAAGCTGAAAAAACAAATAATATTCACAACGCACTTTAATCATAGTGTAAAAGTTGATAAAATATCTACTTAACGGTGGACCTAACTAATTTTTAAAATACAAGATATATCTTATCTGTCACGCACATCATTCCTCCACAAACTGCAACTCAAGCTAATTTCTCTTTTGCAGTCTGAACATTTCAAATTTTTGATTGGGACCTCAGGAAATTGAGGAAAAGGGGTATACGATATAAAAAATCTTTTAGGTGTGATGGACTAATGGATTATAACCTCAAAATAGCCAAATAAATCTTAAAATATGATATTTAGAATTGGGGGTTTAAATAGAGGGGTAGATGGAGGAGGAGGGGGGAGAATCAACATTTCCAAAAATAATACACTTAACTATTTCAGTATGTGGTAGAAAACTGAAGTTCACAAAGCAGTTATAAGGATCACCCCAAATTTAAAAAAAATCTTAATTTTATATTTTAAAACGGAATTCTGGGAAAATGAGATGTGGGGATCTATAGCCAAAATAAACTTTTGAGATAAGTTAGAGAGAACATTCCAAATAACCAAATTAATCTTAGAATTTGAAACTTCTCAAAATGAGTAGGACAATTGGGATTGAAGGGGTTCTAAATTTACAAAACTTTTAGAAGCAACTACTTCTAAATATGGTAGAAAATTGATATTCAGCAGGCCTGTAAAGATACCACTCCAAATAAGTATGGAAGTATGTAAATTGTAACATTTATAATTGGAATCCAGGTAATAAAGTGGTAAGGGTCGTACAACACTTTTAGGTATGGTAGAAAATTAAAATTTGGGAGGCAGGTAGAAGTACAACTTTAGATAACCAAATAAATCTTATAATTTGGGATTCATAAGAGGGAGTTAGAGAAATGAGGTAGAGAGACATTAAAGGGAGTAGAGTTTCCAAAATTATAAGAATAAATTAGGCCTACTACTTATAGTATAGGAAGATTGAATTTATAAAGTTCTTAATCACTGAATTTCAAAATGGAGTGGAAAATTGGGAGGGCAGGTTCCCTGAAAATTCCTTAACTACATATAAAAACAATTATTGAGAGCGGTAGAAAATTGAAATTTTCATATATGTTAATAGATCTTCCCATATATCCAAATTACATCCTAACATTATGAAGTTTGGACAACTAATCTAGAACATTATTATCGATGTGGTTAAGTTGAAATTTGGTAGAAAAGTAAATAGACTATATAAGATAACCAAATAATACTTAAAATTTCAAATTGGGAATGTGGGAAATGAAGAGGGAAAGGGGGGTAAGCTGATATATTTCCAAAAGAATTAGAAAATTTACATTTTGGCATGGGAGAAAATTTAAATTCATCACCGTGGTAAGAGGGCCACCCCAAATAATCATAGACATAGGAAAGTTTTGAATTTAAAAATCAGGTTATGGTATTCATTAGGAGGGGGTAGAGAGAGGAGGTGAGTGGGGTGCCCTAATAATTTCCTAGACTAATGAAAAAACCTTTTCGAAATGGTGAAAATCTTTATAAACTAATGCCAATCTAGAATAGACTTAAAAATTTAAATAAACAAATTTTGGAGACATAACTTGAGGAACATTATTCTCTTTAAGAAATCATGATGCTCACTAATATCATATGTTTCTATGACAAAGTTTATCACATCGTTTAAGTTATATTATAATCATGTTTATAAAATAGTGCCATACTGAAACCACAAAATTAACATTTGAAACAATAGCATTTGAAAAATATGGCGGGCCAGCTTGAACTCAAGTTTACTTACAGGTTACTGTATAGGGAATACTCAAGTTAGCCCGCCACATTAAATGTTCTCTAGAATGCCTAATTTTAAAGCACAAATGTTAAGTTTCGGGAACATATGAGCACAAACGAATCCCAAACTAATGGCAAAAACAGAATTTGTTTATGTTTTGTTTTTCAATATGTGGTGGGCTAGCTATAGCTCTAGTAGGATCGCCTTCATTAAATATTATTTAAAAGGTCTAGTTTCACAGCACTAATGTTCATGTTCAGGCACATATGAGCACAAAGTAGGCTTAAATGAATGGTGAAAACAGAATTTTGTTAAAATAATATTTAAAAATGTGACGGGCCAGCTTGAACTCTATTTTTCTACATGTTATGGTATAGGGAAGGCTCAACCTAGCCCACCACATTAAATGTTATATAGTATGCCTAATTTTAGAGCACAAATATTCATTTTCGGGCACATATGAGCACAAACGAAGTTTAAAATAATGGTGAAAACAGAATTGTGTTAAAATAATATTTAAAAATGTGGCGGGCCAGCTTGAACTCTATTTTTCTACAGGTTATGGTATAGGAAAGGCTCAACCTAGCCCGCCATATTAAATGTTATATAGCAAGCCTAATTTTAGAGCACACATATTCATTTTCGGGCATATATGAGCACAAACGAAGCTTAAACGAATGGTGAAAACAGAATTTTGTTACGTTGATATTTAAAAATGTGGCGGGCCAGCTTGAACTCTATTTTTCTACGGGTTATGGTATAGGGGAGACTCAAGTTAGCCCGCCACATTAATTGTTCTCTAGATTTTCTAATTTTAGAGCACACATGTTCATTTTGGGACACATATAAGCACAAACGAAGCACAAAATAATGGCTAAAACAAAATTTTGTTATCTTTTGTTTTCAATATGTGGCGGGCTAACTTGAGCTCTAGTGGGATCGCCTTCATTAAATGTTATCTAAAAGGCCTAGATTCACAGCACTAACGTTCATTTTCGGGCACATATGAGCACAAACGAAGAACAAACGAATGGCGAAAACAGAATTTTGTTACATTGATATTTAAAAATGTGGCGGGCCAGCTTGAACTCGATTTGTCTACAGGTTATGATATAGGGAATGCTCAACCTAGCCCGCCACATTAAATGTTCTCTAGATTTTCTAATTTTAAAGCACAAATGTTCATTTTCGGGCACATATGAGCACAAACGGAGCACAATGGATTGACTTAAATAAATTTTGTTATGTTGTATTTTTCAATATGTGGCGGGCTAGTTTGAGCTCAAGTTGGCCCGCCACATTAAATATTTTCTAAATTGGCCAGTTTCACAGCACAAATGTTCATGTTCGGGCACATATGAGCACAAATAGAGCACAAACGATTAGACAAAAAAAAAAATTTTTCAGCAATGTGGCGGGCAAACTTGAGTCACGTAACCTCTGGGTATCTAACGTAACCTACTCAAACATCATTAAATGACCAAGCTCACCAACAATAACATACCGGTATATCAAGAGAAAAAATAACCCAATACTATTTAATTTAACCTGCCTGGAATACAATTAAGAAGAATGATTACGAAAAATAAATTAATACACAATAAACAAAATTAGGTACTACTAAGCAAGTTAATAATCAATTTAAATTTCCTTGCTATGGTGTTCCCAAATTATATATAAATGTAATTGTAACATTCAATTCAATATCAAAGATACATTAAATACTTAAGACGAATTTTTAACTTATCAACCTGATACAAATATTTACCGGCCAGCTTATTATTTACCCGAGAGTCGTAATACCAGCCCTTAAGGTAATAGATGTTGCTTTAAATAAATCAATTCATACAAAATTATAGAATTAAACCTTGGTTTTTTAAACTTATTTCTAATATTTGAATGACATGTTCTAATCCTATATATTTATACAATCATACGGTCGGACACTCCCGTGAAAATGAAATGATGAGAAAAGATAAATTGACCGTAAAAATATTTTATATTAAAGAACAACGTATTTCTTATTAACATTACTAAAAATATTTTAAACTAAGCTTACAGTGAAAACGCTATGTATAGCAAAAAATATATATGGGCGTTAAGAGGTTAAATATAGGCTAACTAGACTAATAAGAAGTCATTGTCACTGACGGACTTCCATTTTTCTTTATTTCACTTTTAGATCTCTTGTAAATTTATTTACTCAAATGAGTGACACTATACCTAGAACATTCTCTCATTTGAGAATTTCTACATGTCTTATTTATGAGTGTATTTTATTTAGTAAAAATATTTACGGTGTAAGTTATTTTCCCGTGTAGTTATATTACAAATCAGTCAGCATTAGTGAGCAGCTTTAATTACATTTTATTGAGCGCTCTAGTTAACAGTAGAAACACCGACTACGTAAACAAGGCAAAAAAACATACACACAATAGGAGAGCACTTGAAAGTAGAAGATAGAAATGATATTTGACATATAAGTTTAATGTAGCAAGAAATCCAGCCAATACATAGAGTAACATCAGAACACAATCCAGTATTTCCTTCGACGGCCTATAGTGTGAAGGCTCTGCTGGCTAAAACGTGGTCATGCAGGCTAAGGAGTGATACCCACCCCTAATCAAACCGCTGGTCTTAAGGGCCGTCGGCAGCATCGTCACGGCCACTGAGCTATGTAGTTTAGACTGGAAGAAGAGACGTTGAACGTGCAGACTATTGGACTGGTGCTGTGTTACTGTGTTTTGTTCCCAGTGAACAGTGGAATTTTATAGTGGCTGAACGTGATGAACCATGGGAAAGGAAGAATGGGGGAGACACCCCTCTACGTTGAAAATATCACGTAGGCGCCAACCGCAGAAACCACGCGCTGGTCGGCCACGCCGAACTCCGGTTAGTTGTTTAGATTCCTCGGGAGAGTCAAGTGCAGTCTTAGATGGGCTGCGATATTGGTTAACTCTTCTGATGGAGCCGTTCTTGTTCAACGATGTTCCCGAGGCATGGTATTCAACACATGGATATATACATTTATAGATCTGTATACATAATTAAAGGACTACATATAATTTCGAGCAATGATTATCTGCAGCAGATTTAGGTAGTACGGGGCCCGGTTAGCCTATTTCAACATATTAATGTGTTCTCATATAAATAATGTGCAAACACCCTCACCAAGCTAAGTCCCTGGTTTTATATAACTATTAGATGTTTGACGTGATGTTGTTAGTCTAACTATAAACAAATGATTGAAGTTTGGGCGTAAAACAATATCCGTTTGAATAGGTGTCAATCTTTTATAATATAGCTTTAATCTATTCACGGTAAATAAGACACTTCCTTATACTCTAATTTAAATTATTTTTATACTTTTATGAAGTTAAAATTATATATTTTTTATACTTACGTATATTTATTGAAAGCAAATCTTGGTAATAATATTTATAATAGAATGCATTAAGCCAGCGGTTCCCAAACTGTGGTTCGCGGTCCCCCAGGGCGTTAACCAAAATATTTCTGTAATGGAGGATTTCTGCAGCACTTTGTGAGGAAATGTGAAACATTTACAACTGTTTATCGTCTCAAACTGAAGTCAGGTGGTTATCTTGAGGTAGAATCTTACAATATTGTTTGAACTTAAACACGAAGTTTATTATTCTTACCTACCATCCCTTTCACAAAGCAAAGTGCATGCAATATCAAATGGGGCTCCAAGGTTTGGCTTAGCAAATGCACAGTTCAAACCTAACTCTTCAGGAGTCAAATATTAACGTTTTTATTGTGCAAAACCATATTGAGTCATTCATAAAAATATAACATTTAGGAAACGTGTTTAATTAGTAATAGAACGGAGTGCTTTGATACCCTTCACAACTTCATGGTAGAAAATCACTTTTCATTGGACGAACATGTAAAGAACGTGGTTATAGAACACTTGAAGGGACTTGGAAAAACCTTCAAAAAATATTTCCCAGCCGTAATAACAATTAAATTCGCAATCCCCTAGAAGAGAGAGCCGTTTTGAAATACTCCAAATTAACCATGAGTGAAAAAGTGCATCTCCTTGAAATTTCCACTGATTTTGAATTAAAGAAAAGCTATAAATCTTTGGCATCAAATGGTTTATGGTTAAGTTTAAAGGAGGAGTTTTCTCATAGGTAGGGAATAAAGCTATTATATCTTTGTTACCATTTTATTCTACGTATTTGAGCGCGAGATCTTTTTTATCATATGCCTATAAAAATGAATACAGGAACAGCCTCAATGATGAAAGTGACTTGAGATTTTATTTATGGTCTGTGGTTCCTGACTTTAAAGCTCTGTGCCATACAAAGCATGCACATCCTTCTCATTAAGTCACGTGAATAAGTGAGTATCTGTTAAAACTCGCTAAAAAACTTTAAACTTAAATCGGCATGGAATTTTGTAATTAAAGGGGAGTATTCAGTTATGTCAACGCAACAATTTCCAGTACCACTTTAAAAAACATGTAAAATGTGATATTATTGTGACAGTAAAGATAAGAACAACTTACTACGGTTATTTACTTATTTAATTTCAGTTTTAATTTTAAAAACAAATGTATAATAAATATTTAAACTTTTACTTAAGTAGTTTCAATATTATTTCATTATATTTGGTATGGTATCCCAAAGTAGCTACCGATCTATAATAGGTTAGTTTAAAGGTATTACACATTTTGATTACAATTAATAAAGAAATTTCATAAAAATTAGGTATAAAATTAAGTGAGTGGCTATGGATATTTTACCGGGTGGTTCGTGCAATTCAGATATTTGTGAAAGGGGTTCGCGAATTGAGAAAAATTGGGAACCGCTGCATTAAGCTATCTTTAAATATAAAAATATATGCTTTCACATCAATTATAAAATATACGATGAATTTGAGCTTAATATAGTTATATGGTATTACGGTAAGTCATTGGTAGGAATAAGCCATATAATGGGCATTTAGGTCCAATTCAATTATATATTTAAGTACATTTTATACATACATCAAGTTGTATTTCTGTGAATACATGCTTTACTACTTTAACATTGACACACACACACACACACACACACACAGAGAGACACACACATTACATTTAAATTAAAGCATAAAGTGAATTACTCGTATTATGGTTTATCTGTGTTTACAAAGCTCTCAACTCAAGTGGACTCATAAATATTTGCGTGTCATTAGGAATAACTTAAAATAATTCTTACCCTTTATGCAGTCAGACAAAAAGATTACTTTATTCAATCAAAATGGTTGAACCTGTCAGAATTAATCTTTAAAAAAATGCTCAAATGCAACATAATGGCAATTTAAACAATATTTGAAGTAATCGGTTATTAGATTGTTTGATAAATAGTTAATCTCAGGAAGATTAGACATACAGACTCAAGGATAAACATTACATATGGTGACCAAGAAAAGATTTCCTTACAAAGCCAATTAGAGTTTTCCTAGATGAGTAGTTTTAATCATTGTTTTAACATTCTATAACGTGTATCTTGGCATTGTACTTCATCCAACCTGCAATCTAAAATAATAAATACCTACCTTCCAAAAGTTTCCACACTGGTTACTTGAAGGATTACAATTTAAAGAGCTTGGTAATCCAAAATGATACTCGGAACTACTTTCACAGTTGCTGTAGTTATATGTTTTGGTGATCTCTAGGTAATCTCGACTGCCACATGTTTGAACCAAAGGTAACCAATCAGGGTTAGTGTTTGTGTAGGACTTTGGAAGTTGAGATATTTCATACAACACTTCACAGTGGCCCATTAGTGAATCCTGAAATTAATATCAATGAACCGTTAGATTATTATAATATTATCATATTTTAATTAATACCATTATACTCCATGGTAGAACCTATTAAGTAATGATCTTTGCAGTGAATATACTTGTCGTGATTTAGTCTTTGCAACATTTACCAGAAACTGTCATCATGATGGAAATGACCACGGTATGAGTCCTATCTTTAATGGTTCCAGTCATTGATACTTAGACCCTTGATAATACCCTTTGTTTCCATTATGTTGTTATCTTTTATGTTTCATCATGATGGAAACAACCAAGGTGTGACTCTTACTTTGTATGTTTACAGTCATTTCTTCAGTCAGCCCAAGTGAATGTTCTCCTTCTTTAAACGTTTAGAATGATATTGTATGCTTTCATCAATGTAGAATCAACCGATATAAGCTTACATTGAACAGTTACACAATGGCTAAGCCATTTCATTGTTAGACCCACGCTGTTAAACCTTTTAACAGACATAAGAGAGGTATCTATATTAGAGTCAAAGTTTTGATTTAAGTTTCAGATCAAAGAAAAAAAAATGTATAAGTAAGAATCATGGTACAGAACATAGATCAAATGTTAAATCACGTATAGCTAAGGATGTGTCTAAGATCTCTAATAAAGTTTAAATGTGATGTTTACCTCAGCTAAGTGAGAAAGTGGTATTGTTTAAGTATGATGTAGAGGTTTAATCAGTGATCAAATATAATGTAAGTAGTAAGTACTGATACGATCGTGTCTAAGTGTGGTACGGAGCTCAGATAAATTATGATATATGTCTATGATTCATGAAATATGACTACCTATATTTTGAGTAGTGTGAGAATAACAATTAAATATTGTAGGATGCATGATATGACCAATTAACCTCAAGACAATGTACGTTTAGTGACTCTGATAAGTGTCAAATCTAGTAAGTATGCTGTAGGTAGAAGTTGTCAAGCGAGGAATTTAGAAAGCATGTTAAAATTTTCAAAAGCTTTCAAGAGTCTGATTGGACACACATATCTTGCTAACAACTGAGCTATACATGATGTCATCAGGATATCGGTAAACAGATCTAAACCGTTCCAAAGCATAGGGAGTGTCCTTTCCCCAATGAGGGGGTGTGGTAGAAAATATGCATAGCTAGAATGTGAATCTATTATTCATATTCCAGCATGAGAAATGTACAGTATTAGAGATTAAGGATCAGTCTTGTAAGTGAATACAAACTTATTGTTATGTACTCAAGTGTTAGAAAGTTAGCCACCCGGTCAAGAAGAATAATAGTGAAATATCTAAGACGGGGGTTTAATAATATTATAATATTAGCAATTAGAAATTATATCTAAGGAAGAAAATATGTATTCATTCTGCATCACCATTTACTAAAAGCTATTTTTATTAGAATATTATACTGAGGGAATTCATCCTTTCTAGATTGAGCTATTAAGCGTCAAAACATGGGTTATATGATGCCGGGTCGTTGTTGGGTCGTCGGTCAGAGAGAGGAGCGTGGCAATGGGGTGTAGAGGGAAAGTAATGTTTTAGTTTGCATCTTATGATCCAACAACCTATGGTTATTACATTAAGTATATAATATATGTTCGACTTAGGTCGTTATTCTTCTTAGATGAAAGGTGGAGAATACTTAGGAATAGAAAATATTAATAAGGATCAATGAACGAGTCTGAATTGTTTTTTTTACTTAAAGCAAATATCAAATAGATTTATATACTTGATGGAAATCCATTCTTTCTCCAAGATGCCTGGTAAAGGTGATATTGTTCATAATATATGCATGATGATCAAGGAAATATGTCTGAAATTGTTTACTACTTCAAACGAAATTGGTTGGTTGGTTGGCCCAACCCTCCATGCCTATTAAATAATATTCCGCCCATATGATAATTAATCTAGAATAGACAGGAATTTCAAAACAGAACAGATGCTAAAAGATTTAAAATTTATTCACAGGGCTAATTAAAGCCAACATTGTTTTGTGGGTATGAAGCGTGGATTTGTCAGGAGACACACAAGAGCAAGGTGAATGCGGTTGGAATGAGATATGGACATGAGGTAGGTGGGAAAACTCTTATGGACAGAATCAATAGCAAATGGGTGCTGAAGAAATGCGGTTTAAAAGGAAATCCAATATGTAAATGTAAAAGAAGTGTCTTATGTTGGTTTATACATGTTGAGAGGATGAGTGTCAATCGAGTGACGAGGAAAATATGTGAAAGTGAATTGTGTGGATCAAAAGGAAGAGGTAAGCCATGTAAGGCGTGGATAAATGTGATAGACGAATATGTTAAAAAGATAAACATTCATAATTTTAAGAATCAAAGAGCATGTAAGACTCGCTGGTTGGATGTTGTTGAATCGAAGGGAGTATGCAAGAATAGGGAAGTGTGTAAAAAGTTAATGAGGATAGATTTGGTACGGATTTTTTTTAGATAAATGCACAGTTTATTGCCTACCCCGAAAGGGAACGGTGTGATTATGTATACATATATATATACACGTATATATATATACACGTATATATATATATATATATATATATATATACATATATATATACACGTATATATATATATATATATATATATATATATACACGTATATATATATATATATATACACGTATATATATATATATATATATATATATTTGTGTGTATGTGTATGTGTGTATGAGTATACGTGTGTATGTATGTACGTGTGTATGTATGTACGTGTGTATGTATGTATGTATGTATGTATGTATGTATGTATGTATGTATGTATGTATGTATGTATGTATGTATGTGTGTGTGGTGTGTGTGTGTGTGGTATGTGTGTGTGTGTGTATGTGTATGTATGTATGTATGTATGTATGTATGTATGTATGTATGTATGTTGATGTGTGTGTGTGTGTGTGTGTGTATGTGTGTGTGTGTGTGTGTGTGTATGTGTATGTATGTATGTATGTATGTATGTATGTATGTATGTATGTATGTATGTATGTATGTATGTATGTATGTATGTATGTATGTATGTATGTATGTATGTATGTATGTATGTATGTATGTATGTATGTATGTATGTATGTATGTATGTATGTATGTATGTATGTATGTATGTATGTATGTATGTATGATGTATGTATGTATGTATGTATGTATGTATGTATGTATGTATGTATGTATGTATGTATGTATGTATGTATGTATGTATGTATGTATGTATGTATGTATGTATGTATGTATGTATGTATTTATGTATGTCAGACTGTTTTGTTGGGCAGAACAACAACTGGTGAATTATTTCTTCATACTTTTTTAAAAATAAGGAGTAGATTTTTTTTAAATACACCAGAAATGTATGGTATCTGGCCATAGTTTTCTACCCTGCGACAGGGACTTCGCACTCATCATCGAACGAAGCTAAAAGTAAGCTATGTCTATGATTCCCACAGATTGGAGTTATGTAATTCCCCGTTCACGACGGAATAAACCATTTTTAGTGACGGGGATGAGCCAAAAGATTTCAAATATTTTGATTGCATAATGGTTGGACTTATAAAAAAAAGCAAAATCAGAATTACAGAGTTCGTGTGGCTGAAAGGTCTCAATATGACCCTGTTTCACTCTACGCTAGGGCATCCCACAAAATATAGAGACCAGGGCAAATCCATAAGTTGATTTCACTTAATTTTGAGTTGCGTGACCCTCACCAAATTCTAGCCTTGAACAAGGAGTTTATTCCAATCAGTAAGGATAAGAAGGCCGATCTGATGGATATGATTCGGTTCATGGATGAAGAACATCGTGATTTTTTCAATAACTTGCCTTCCATATGAATGTATGCCCTCATCCATCCAATATGTGAGTTATATGGGCATATTTTCATTGATAAATAGTTTTATTTTGTAAGAAAAGTAAAAGAACATCGTGTTTTTACAATAATTTTCCATCTATATGAATGTGTTCTTGACTTTTATATGAATGTGTGCCCTCTTCCACCTGTGTGTGAATTTTATGGGAATATTTTGTATTGATCAACAGTTTTATTTTGTGAATAAAATATACTTCTGCTTTAGAAACGATTTTGTGCTATTGTATGATTCACCTTTTCCAACATTGAAGAAAAATTTGAATATTGCTTAGTGGAATAACGTGGTATGTAGCTAGCTCAATCCGGCTCAGCTATTTTCATTATTACCTAGGAAAATGCGCTTCCTGAAAAAACTACAAATGTGACATACCACGTTGTTCCAGCCACTGATTAATTTACCGACCACTGTTCGTCCTATCTTTAAAAGAAAAAATTACCAAATTCAACATAAATTTTGCCTAACACTTGTCATAGAAGTATCCTATTTAATGTACCTCCATAACTTTGTAAACGGATCTGCCACCGAAGATAATCTATCTCTGCCTCTTGTATGGTCAACATTATCATCAGCAGAGTCTCCACCGTTCCTGTTGGTTAGGTCCAATTGTAGATGGCCTAGCACTCCTTGAATAAAGTTAATTTCCCAATCATCTAGATCATTGCTGACCGATAGAGACTCAATCTGTAAAATAAAATATCATGAAACATATTATAAATTGAACATATTTTTATTGAAAATTGAATAGAAAAATGTTTGTGTCATTTCAATGGAAGCTGGTTAACTATAAATAGTTTACTCTTTTTTAGTGATTATTATCTAACTTTTGTATTTTAATTGGTTAGTAATCTATAAATAACAATATTTTATAAATCTTGGCCAAAGAAAGTTTAACTATAAACACTTCAAAAACACTTCCCTTAACTTGCCTTGCCTACACTACCATCTTTTAAAGAAGGCATGTCCAATTGGTGGCCCGCGGGCCAAATGCGGCCCTCAGCAGCATATTTTGCGGCCACGACGATTTAGAAAAATTATATATATAAACAACGTTATCCATGTGTTCCTCAAACAAGATTAGACTTAAACTGTGTGAAATTTATTATGTGTATTATTTGCTGTACTATACTGTATATCAATTATTATAATATGTAATATAATATATACTGTAATATATTAGTTATTAGAATATCATTAAACATTTGTCTGTTTAATTTATCTGAAAATTGAGAATATCGTATACTGAAGAAAGAGAATGCCGAGATCTGGTAACAGCTTGTAAAGTACCTGCATACACAAATGGAAAACACGACCGCCACCCTTCAATTGTCTCTGTTGCATTGTTCATTGGGAGCTGAGCAAGATTATTTTTTAGTTATACTTTGTGAGTGTATCGTGTTAGTAATTACAATTTTCATAATTTTGGGAAATCTAACAAGATGAGTAAGTCTACTACAGTAAAATGACTCACAATCGAAGATAAAAACCGGATGCCTCAAACATATTTGGAAAATTAATTTTTTTTACGAACAGTGGTGGAAAAATAGTGTGTCTAGTGTGCTTGCAAATATTGTCGGTGTCAAAGGCCTAATTTCCACGTGTTTGGCCCTCACACTGTTTAGGAATATACAATGAGGCCCTTAGCTATATTAAAGCTGGACAGCCCTGTTTTAAAGCGTTGAATTAAAGTATATTAAATAAAATATATAGCACAGTTCACACATAAACTTTTGCACTCTTACATACTTGCCAATGGAAAACAGGATATTTTGCGTTTTGATCAATAAAAAATATATGATTTTACAGAAGTCTACCTACTGTAAATAATGTAAAGCATGGTCAATGGTCAATCAAAGAGTCAAAAGAAGAAGGGGCAAGAGGAAAAAAGATAAAGATTAACCTGACTTGTTGACCATATATTCTTTCATCTCTTTTTCCCTCCCTCGTTCAGACTTCAATGAGTCAATGTTTTGTCCATTGACAGAGTGATGGCAATAATGCAGAGGGGACTGAATTGTATCCACTCGGAATGGTATCCATTCCGACAGTTTTGTAATAAATTGGTTTTGTAAAAATCCTGAGTGGTATCCACCTGAATTATACCAGCACAAACTGAAATTGTGTCCACTCTAACTGGTATATATTCCGACAGTTTTGTAATAAATTGGTTTTGTAAAAATCCTGAGTGGTATCCACCTGAATTATACCAGCACAAACTGAAATTGTGTCCACTCTAACTGGTATATATTCCGACAGTTTTGTAATATACAGCTTTTGTGAAAAACATGAATTGTATCCACCTGAATTATATCCACAAAAACTGGAATTGTATCCACTCGGAATGGTATCCATTCAGACAATTTTGTAATAAACTGCTTTTGTGAAAATCCTGAATTACATCCACAAAAACTGGAATTGTATCCACTCGGAATGATATCCATTCAGACAGTTTTGAAATATACACCTTTAAGAGAAAACCTGAATCATATACATAAATGGCTGACTTGAGGTTTAACAGAAGGAACGTTTAATGTAAAATCTTTGTCACACTTCTGGTAGAGGGAAGCAGGGTGGAATCTTATTAACTTACTACTTGTGTACTAGAGTGCAGCCAAATCAGTATGTTAATTCATTCAAATTATTTAAATAAGTTTAAGTAATTATTTGAAATTAGTAAACTCCTATAAATCTGCCATCATTACATAGAATATTAAAAAGTATAGCGTTCTAAATTATTTCTGATTTCCAATTAAACACATTGATTTAATTAGTTTTTATTTTACTTAACATGTATCGTATGGTAAAAAATGAGCTGCAGAGGATATTCGTATCCTATATCAGCTAGTCCTGCTCGATTATTTACTTTAGGCCATGGGAACAGAAGTTAAACGTATGGACATTAGGAGCACCTTTTAAAAAATATAAACAAATTATTTGCAGTCAACATTGATAACATTTTACTCTATTTTACTGTTATTTATAGATATTGACTATCTTTGTATTACTATTTTCACTGTTCATCATAGTTTTTATTTTTTCCTTGAAAATGCTTAAAAAATTAAATTGTAATGAAATTGATATAGGTGAATTTAAACTAATTTTGTCTTTAGTTCTCTTTTCAAGTGGGCTGTAAAAGTATTTTATTAAAAATAAAATTTTCATTCCCTTTAAATATTGCAGTGCATACTAGAACATTAATTTGCAACCTTATTTAACTGTAAGATTTTTTTTAGGTCAATATATTTTAAAGCATGTATATACTTCTATAATTTTAAAGAGACAAATCCTTTATTTTACTACCCAAACGACTTTAGCCAGTATGTTAAAAAAAACATTGAAAATCTATCTTTAATTTATTCAAATCTAGTGAGAAATTAGACACTTCTGATTAATTCTGGAAAGAATTTTATTTTTGTGAATTGACAGCACTGCTTTGCTCACGTCCTATACTCAGTGAGCTATAGTGATGAGAAGAATCTAGTAAAAATATTCGACTACACCTTTTGTGTATCGTAATCGGCTGTACTAGATTCCTCCAGAATTACTCAAGTAAAAGTAGTTGGGCCGTGTTCTTCTTTTAGTTGCTCCCTTTTTTTATCCTAAGATATAATACACAATATTGGTTGGTCTGTTTAACATGTTATTTTAATACAAAATCTTTTTTCCCATACAGTTAATGTTTCTGTCATAATTTTATCAGCGCACGATTTAGAACAACATTCAATCCCCATTCGACATTTTATCATTAATACATCTATGACCATACCAGGAATGGAACTCAGGACCCCTAGCCTGATTGGCACACGCACTACCAACTGTGGTAGTGTTGAATTTATGCTAGGTGATTCCTTAAATATTCGAGCCCCAACCTGATTACTAACGGTAACAGTAAAACGAGTGTAATAATCCTTAGACCGATCGACTCCCTAGTGAGGGTAACAGGTCTGTTCAGTTGGAAGTAAATAAATGGTATGGTAGTGTATTTATTGTAGCTGCACATAAAATATACTTTGAAAAATGTAATATTGCCTCGGCAATTGCAGCACAATCCAGTCTATTGAACTATACGAAAGAATAAATATATTATTAATTTTGATGTAAGTGATAAGAGCTGACATAACTATTCAGTGTTCAATGTTACAACTGTTCAAATGTGACACGCTCTTCAAGGCTGGGTATGGCACCAATCAAGATAAGAACTCTGCAACTTAAAACTCCATTATACATAAATTAATATGTTTCACAAATAAACTTGAACTATTATTTTAATATCAAAACATAATATAGGTATACTCATTTTAAATAAAAATAAAAAAGTTTCTTACAGGACAACTTTTTCATATTTTCCAATAAACATTTTAAGAGGTATGAAAGTTATTTAATTGGTTCCAAATCTTATGTAAGATTTTGCAGGTGATGTTCACTACAATTATTACAACCTCCAAAAAATTGCTGTCTTTCCCACACTAGTAGAAATGTAGTTAGGTCGTGAATGGGGTCGCGACTTCCAGGTTGCATGCCATTAGTCTAGTGCCAAAGTTCACTTAGCTATCAGTACGAGAAATGGTTGTATTTGAATCTTTATCAGTGAAAAGCTGACCTGTCTGTCTTACCGAATAGCGAGTGGAGTTTTTACCCTGCCGACCCAGGTAGCGAAAGAGTGGAAGGGTAGTCATGGAGGGGATAAGAACTGTTGTAGAAGGCCACATATTTCACGTTTGAGTGCGCTAAGTTAAGATGCAACCCGCTTCATAAAATAGCTTCGAATTCGCCCAGTAGGCAACGTCGTTATGTAAACTACCCTTAGTTTTAGGTTTGGATATCTAATTCCAAACACCTCTCTGGGGAACCCTATCAAAACCTTAGATATCAGGTTTCAGCTTGATCGATGAAATGGTTTAGCCTCTATACAAAGATATACACACACAGACAAGCGCATCGCAAAAATCACGTTTTCGGCTTCAAATGGTCATAAAACGTCGACATTTATCAAAATTTCCAGTATTTTTTTTACAATAACAATACTTTCTCTAACCGAGGGGTGCGAGAAAGTAAACATTATTTCCACAAATAAATTCAATTTTTTTTAACATAGTTATAGAGATCTTGACTGAAATGTCTACTTCTTTTTCAATTCTTCACATCTAAATATCCTTATGAACTAACTTAGTGTTCACACTTTAGGGATTGTATGAGAAAGGTAGACTTTAGAGAAAGTGTATCTACATTTGCGTGGAAATAAAGTGGAAAATCATTTAGGCAAAATGATCTTGAAACATCCGGCGAGTTTAGAACCCCGATATTAGTCATGGCAAATCAGGTTGTATCTAGGACGATAAAACTCCATATGTGTGTGTAACATATTAGCTTAGCTTGTACAAACAGTTGTTTATATCTAAAAGTAAATGTTTTATAAAACGTTTATAATGATATCCATGATATATTATATTGGAAATTAGGAAAATAATACAGTCGGTAAATGCACGCTATTACTCGGCCAGTAAATTATTGACATATTGCCTGCTTTCCAGGAATGTAAATCTAAGAATATACAAAACAATACTTTTACTGGTTGCTCTCTATTGATGTGTAACGTGGTATCTTACCCTACATGTCGAAAACAAATCTAAGGTGTTCTAAAATAAGGTGGTTAAGAATATATTTAGTCCAAAAACATATTAGGCAAATTCGGAGTTGAGGTTACATAATGGAAAGTTACATACCCTGTACTTTTCACAATACATTGTTAAGATAATAAAATATCGTAGATTATGATGGGCAGGACATGCAACACGAATGGGAGATTCTAGAACCTTGTTCAGGGTATTGACGCGCAACCCCATTGGGAAGACCTGAATGCAGATGGGAGGATAACTTTAGGATGGATCTGAAAGATATAGGGTGTAATGAGATGCACTGGATATAACTTGCTCATGATTGGGATAAGATGTAATTAGGTGGACTGGATATAGCTTGCTCAAGATAGGGCTAGGGTGTAATGAGGTAGACTGGATAGAACTAGCTTAAGATAGGGATAGGGTGTAATGAGGTAGACTGGATAAAACTAGCTTAAGATAGGGATAGGGTGTAATGAGGTAGACTGGATAAAACTAGCTTAAGATAGGGATAGGGTGTAATGAGGTAGACTGGATAAAACTAGCTTAAGATAGGGATAGGGTGTAATGAGGTAGACTGGATAGAACTAGCTTAAGATAGGGATAGGGTGTAATGAGGTAGACTGGATAGAACTAGCTTAAGATAGGGATAGGGTGTAATGAGGTAGACTGGATAGAACTAGCTTAAGATAGGGATAGGGTGTAATGAGGTAGACTGGATAAAACTAGCTTAAGATAGATATAGAATGTAATGAGGTGGACTGGATATAGCTAGTTCAAAATAGGGATAGGGTGTAATGAGAGAAACTATAGAACTAGCTCACGATATAGATAGGTGGCGTACTTTTCTAAGGACGGCACAGAATTTTCAAGATCCCAATGCCATAGCGCAAGTAAGTAAGTACTCCCCCTCTTCATTTCTCAAATTATCAATTTGAAATCTTAAAGCTTATTTGGTTATCTTAAATGGTCTTTATAAGTACCTATCAAATTTTAACTTAACCCCATTAAAAATAGCATTAATACATTAGTTATTGAGATGATATAATGTTCAGACGTCATTCGGATATCTGAGAAGTTCCATTAACATACATGCAGAGTTTAAATTTTTTACCTGCTCAAAAATGGTTTTTATATTAGCTTGGGAAATGTTCAGGGGATCTTCCCTCACCATTTTCCTCTCCTTAATTTTGAAATTTAAGAATTAAGAACTTTATAAAGTTTCGTTATGGTCCTCATACCCGCCTGACAAATGTAAATCTTCTAACAATGTGAGAAGTATAGTTTATTCTTATAGTTTTGGAAATGTTAGCCCCATTACTCACTGCCTCTCTACCTCATTTCTTTAACTCCCACTTAGAATCTCAAATGTTAAGATTTTTTGGTTATCTGGAGTTGTACTTCTGCCTGCCTTCCAAATTTAAATTTTCCATTATCATGGATACCATTCCGAGTGGATATAATTCCAGTTTTTGTGGATATAATTCAGCTGGATACAATTCAGGATTTTCACAAAAGCAGTTTATTACAAAAACTGTTGGAATGGATACCATTCCGAGTGGATACAATTCAGCCCCCCCCCCCCCCCCCATAACGAACAGCGGAATGTATCAGTGAGTGGCTACCACGCTGGATAAAAAATATTAATCCAATTTGTTTGGTGACGACCCATTGAATTAAACTACATCATTGGATTTACAAATATCCGTTCTATATTCGAAAACTTTTTTTGTGTACGAATTTAGGTCCAAGCAATCAACCTAATTTGGTCGTTTTCTGGACCTCTTAGTGTGAAAAATCTCAAGTTTTAAAATATTTTCACAAGTCTATATGTATTATGTTTAGAGACATAAAATGTTTTGTAATAATCCAAGTAAGTAAAATAACTTACACATTTAATAGCTTTCTAAACAAACACATTTAGCCTAATGGATTAAATAACCAAGCTATTACATTTGTTGGTTACGGTTATTGCTGCATTTAAATACCATATTCATTAAACCTTAATCTCCCCGTCATCGTCAGTCTAGTCTAATACGAGAGTCGAGTGTTAGACCATGCGTCCACTGAAGCTGGTAATTTATCTATTTTAATTTTTACTTTGATACTATTTCTAAATAAGTGATTATAAATTATTTGCCATCAAATTAAATCGGTAAGTACATAGACTAGAAATATATTACATAATAATTTAGCTTTGTAAATATATTTATATATTTTTAACATATTTTTATGAGTAATAATTAAATAATTTTGGCTGACATTCCTTGATTTTTGAAAATTGATACAAACTAATGCTAAAATTATGTTCAAGGTAAAACAAATGTAAAAAAAAAATTAAATTCATATTTATATACTGGAAGTGATAGCAAATATGCCTTCCGATTAAGAGATTGTAAATGCTGGCATAAACTTAAATATAAATTAAAGAATCATCAATTCCATTAACATGTATCTCAAAACCTAGAATTTAGTACTATATTTTTATTAAAATGTTTAAGACTATCTCTTAGTAGGTAGTGAGATACTTACTACACCCCGATCCATTAGAGCTCTTATGCTTGATCCTGTTATAGGGAGGGTTCTATAGGCTTGTTCTGATGTAGGAATATCCCCCCACCAACCGTCCTCCAGCTCAGTGTGAAGTTTGGTGTAGGTCATGTTGTGGAACTAAAACCAGAAAAATATTAATTAGTAGTTCTACATTGCACACAAGACTAGTCGTCACCCTTAATTATTTATAAATTAGTCATATTGGAGCTACCCCTCAAATTACTTTCAAGTTATGTCAACGTTCTTTCTTGCTTGGCTTGGCAGTGGTTCCAAATCATCAGGTCAGGGAGGTTAATCGGCTGAATCCTTGTAACGTCATCTGTATGGAACCCCCACCCGCAGTACGTACTAGCTAGATCTGGCCAGTGATAGCTGGTCAGGACACATCTCCGATGTCACCGCTGGGCAACGTAAGCTCAATGCATCAGGAAGCCGGTGCTATCTATTCCTAAGGCTGAGTTTCTGATTTCCTATTGTGACGTTGGAGTTGCACTTAAGGAGGCCAACTCCTCCCGCCAAGGATTAGGAAACGGTGGGGGGATAGGTGGGATAGTTCCATAGCTACCTTGAGAAAACTTTCATCTGGCACAGGTGGGGCTAGAGGGTTCGCATTGGAGAGGGGGGCTAAAGAATACCTTCGAGAAGGTGTTCCTGTCTCCTACAGCTGACAAGTGTTCCACAAAGTGGTGTTGGGGTGATTCACCTGCCCGATGTAAGTCTCGGCTCGTCTTTGCACGGGGTTAAGGTGGGGTTGTAAGGAGTGCGAGAAAATGCCAGTGTTTTGCAGTTTTATAGAAATACAATTTTTTTATATAAAATAAATAATTATATTGCTTCAGAACAAACATAGAGTTTAATTTCTTCACATAATGGTAACAACAAATCTAGAATATCAGAGATAATCATAGCAGAATTAGATGACGAACTTTTTAAATTAAGAGAAAATGTTGTCAATAAAATCTAGGATTTCCTCTTTTGGAACCCAAAAATTGTTGAGATCACCATGTGAATAAAATTAAACTCTGTGTTTATAGGGAAGCAATATTTTATTTATTTTGACTAAAAAATGTTTTGCTATAAGAACTGCAAGCACACTGATTTATTCTCGCGTCCCCTACATCTCCACCTTGAGATAGATAGTTTCGTTGGTGCAGGTCTCAATTAATTACAGTTTTTTTCTAAATCTCTTATAAGCATATAGAGTTATCCTGGTCGAAGCAGGAACCTTCGCGTTCTTGACTATCCCTAATTGCGTGTGCTGCGAGAGTATCCATCTTATAGAGCACCATCTTTGGATTCCATTTTTTGCTGCCCTCATTTATCAGTTTTAGTCCCTCCATTTT
Source organism: Timema cristinae (assembly GCA_039000515.1). Taxonomy (NCBI): domain Eukaryota; kingdom Metazoa; phylum Arthropoda; class Insecta; order Phasmatodea; family Timematidae; genus Timema; species Timema cristinae. Next base: position 63,754,794 of record JBCFYV010009882.1, read on the forward strand.
CCTCAGTCCACTGATGGCATGTAATTTCGGTAAACAGAGCCATTTGTTCCTTGTGTCTGTGATATTAAATTCATTTCTTGTGTGAATGTAGAGATATAATGTCTCGCAAATGTGCTAACGGTTCTGATTTGTTTAGTTACATATTTTCAAAGGTTACGGTGAAAGCTCAAAGACATACTCTCTTAAAAATACCCATGGACTATATTTTGGTTGTAAAGTGGGAAACCATGAAAATCTATGGGCTCCTCATATGTGTTGCAGTTTGTGTGCAAGTAACTTTATATAGTGGCAGCATGGTTCACGATTACAAATGCCATTTGTAGTATTCATGTTATGGAGAAAATATAAATATCACATAAATGACTGTTATTTATGTTTACATTTGTAAAAACTTCTCTACAAAATCAAAATATTCAATTCACTATCTAAATTTTTCTTCAGCTTTACGGCCAGTGAGAATAACCCAGTTCTAAATCGTCCATCTAATTAAAATATTGTTGATTATTATGATGATGATACTGATAATTAGACCATCTCCTTAGACGACTGTGAAGCTGTAACTAGCTGATTCAGTGAGAATCCAGAATTTCTACTATCAACTTCGTCCTCACATCACCTGATAAAACAAGAAGAGCTGAATGATATTGTTAGAAATTTAAACCTCTTACAAATTCATGCAGAATTGTTAAGTTCTATACTGAAAGGTTGGGATATGTTAGAGAAAACTGTCAAGTAACTTCCTTTAGAAGGAGATTTGTTTAGTTACATATTTTGAAAGGTTACGGTGAAAGCTCAAAGACATACTCTCTTAAAAATATGGAGTTTTAAAAAAGTTATTCTCTTTAAGTGATAGTGTTGCGTACTTTAATCAAAATTTAGCTTATTTCAGGCCTGGGATAATCTTCACGATCTAGAAAATAACATATTTCTATTTAATCTTCTAAACTTGATTTAAAGGCAGTGTTTCTTCATAGTAACAATCTTCATCCATCCTTCTGTTCCAGTAAACACATTCTGACTACATGAAGGAATTATGTGGAAACAGGCGTACTTTGCTCAACTGTATTGATTTTAACCAATACAAGTGCCATTTTGGCATTTATATGGGGATTTGAAAATAGTATGGAGTTCTTCTTGGAATGCAGCAATACTATATATATATAAGTTACTGCTGAGTTTAATGTGAGTGGGACATTCGTGACAAAAACAACCACTATGTTCGTAAAGACCAGCCTCATAGACAAACCTTCACTCCAGGGTAAAATAACATTTCCCATTAACCGTCAGTGGATCCTAAAGAGGTGTATCTCCCACCACTACACGTTAGAGTTGGTAAAAAACATGGTAATCGCTCTGAATATAGAGAGCGATTTAATAATGTATCTGAGGAACACATTTTCTAGACTCATCAAGTCATCAACACAATCATCATCAATTTGTTTCCAGCCTGTGTCCGTGTCAGTTTGGTCAAATGCCTCCATCTTCTTCTTTCTTTCCATTAATATTTTCCATTTTTCTCCTCCCACTTGTACACATATATTTATTGGCCTCTCTTGCCATTTTTATCTTACATAATTAATCTCCATCATTCTATTTTAATCATGTACGCCCTGTTCAATACATACTTACTCTTCAAGGGCACTTCTCTTCTCCATAACAGTTCTCTTACACACCTATAGAACATCTCTTCCTGATGTTCGCTTCTCAATAGATTCTTTTTACTTCCACCATTTGCCTCAATCACGCTTCCAAGATATTTTACTTTCTGTACTTTTATCAGCTCTATTCCCCACAACTTTATAGCTTTACTAGCTAGGTCTTAACCTCTTCCTTGTTAACATCACTTCACTCTTCACCATGCTAAATTTAACTCCACACACTTTCACATCCTCATTCCATTCCTGTAGATAATCCTGTACTTCCTATTCCTTTTCTCCCTGTACCCTCAATTCGTCAGCAAACAACATTGCTTTAATTAATTTTAACTCAAGTTTCCTTGTCACTTTATTCATGACCATTTCCATTATCAACACAAATAGTAGCGGTGGGAGAGCACTCCCCTGCTTCACTTCATCTTTTAATTGAAACCCCTTCGTACACCCCTTCCATGTATTAATACAACTAGTGTTATCCTCATAAGTGCTTTTAACTCTCATTATAAATCATCTCTCCACTTTGGTCACCTTATTGATTCCCAAATTTTATTTCTAGCCACACCATCACATGTATTTTTCACATTCATAAATACTATTACCAAGTACGTCCCAAATTCATACCTTCTTTCCATCAACAGTCGTATAGCGAAGCTCGAGTCTATTTCAGACCTCTGTTACCTAAATCTTTAATGTTTCTATCTCCACCTACCTTTCAATTTTTTCTTATTCAATTTTCCAGTATCGTCTAATATATTTTCCTTTAATGTCACAATAGCTTTATTACCCTATAATTCGTCCACTTCTTCCTGTCTCGTTTCTTTAAAATCATTATTATAACTCCCTTCTTCCTGGCTTCCAGTACTTGGTTCTCCTTCCAAATCACATTCACTATCCTATCTAGCTATTGTATTCCTGCTTCTCCTTAGGCCCTTATCATTTCCAAAGTCAGTTCGTCCAGACCAGGTGCTTTTCATTGTGTCACCCTCTTTAATAAATCCTCCATATATTTCTATGTGGGACCCAATTCTTTCTCTTCTACTATCTCTCTATGCACCTCTGTTTCACTTTCATCCCTTCCCTCTTCCAGATTGAACATATTCTCATCCAGAGTACCTTTTATTCTTTTCCCGTCTTCATCGGTTTACCTGCTTCATCCATCATTCTAAGGTTTTGTTTTTTCTCTCTCCTCCAGTTTCTTACCACTCATTTAAATTTTTTATTCTTCTCCCTATATTCTTCATTGTTTCCTCATTCTATCTTTAAAACTCTTTCCGAATAATGTTATTCTTATCCTTCCCTACTTACGTCACTCTGTCGTTTCACCATGGTGCCTCCTTTCACTTTCTCTTATCACTTGTCCTATCACATACCTTTTATACAGAATCCACCAAAATTCCTTAGTCCATTCTCATTTAATCTTTTGACTTTGCATCTCATTCTTAGGCATTAATAATCTTCCCTTTATTAGATACAGCTTTCGTCCCTATTCATTTTTTAGTTCCCACGTCCTTATTCTTATTTCTTTTTTGCTACTTTCATAATTTTCCCCTTTAATTTATGTCTGCCACCAGCAACCTGTGGTCATTATTTATGGACATACTAAGCCTAGCCTAAGCAGCGTAAAAGTATTTAAATATATGTGTTCCAACTTCCCTGGGAACAGAAAATTTGAGAATTATAAAGAAACTTTCACAGTAATGTTAAAGTGTATTCAAGATATGAAGTGCAATGTGTCATTTAAGCTGCATTTTCTGAAAATCTAGAAGCATTATGTGAAGAACATGCTGATATATTTGGTCAGGATATTTCCACCATGGAAAAGAAGTTTTACGGATGTTGAAACCATATCATGGCTTGCTGAATATTGTTAGTCCATGATTAGTGAACCCTCTGAAAGGGCTTACAAGCAAAAGAAGCAACATAAACATTTTACATTGAACCTAAATCCTATTAGTGATACATGGTTAGCACAGATTTTTTTTTGCAATTACCTACAGTCCTTACCTAGAATGAAAGGAATTAGTTATTTTAGACTAACTTTAAAGGCTGAATCAGACTCTATGTTAAAAGGGTGGATATGGTTTCCTAGGTAAGTATAGCCTTGGAAGTACTTTTTTTTATTAAACTTCAAACTAGTTGATGTGGAAGGCGATTTGATACATTTCATTTTGGAAAAATTCCAGGCATTTTACTTGGAGCTATATAATACAAGTGTCTAAATATTAAAATAATTTAAATTAATATGTGAGGCATTTGTAATATATATCAGGTTGATAAAGTTCAGCGAGTATATCGGTTAATCTATTATTTAAACTTAAAAAAAAAGTACAAAGAGCTACTCAATGCACTTGAAGAGTCTAACATCATCGCAAGAGATAGCCATCGGCCGATTAAAGGAGCTCAAGCCTGAGGAGGAAGAAGTCTTATTCAAGATATGATTCTGAAAAGAATCAATAGAGTAAAAGTCCTGTTTATACAGGAGAAATTATCTTCTACAAGAGCCTATAGTAAACATATAGTAAGAGAGTCTTATATTTTTACACACCTCGTAGCTTATTATTTTGAACTAACACCGTTCATTCCGGAAAAACCCAACCGCACTTGGATAATATTTACCCAGTATATAAGATCACAAACAAGCAGAAAATAATGTTTTCGTCATTTGGTTGGGGTTAGACTCCTTGTACATTTATTTAAAGTGGCTCGTGTTAGTCTATTCATCGCAAATCCTATAAGTTTTTTTATAAATCTTTTAAAAGATTAAGAGTATTTTCGTTAATGTATTTTTAGCGTAACAGACTACATTATAAAATTACCGCCATGAGGATAAATATATTACATTTTAATTACGAGGAAAGTAAAGTACATTAGCAATACGAGTATTGAAAGAGGAGATTAACAATTTAAGTAGAGAAGGAAGAAGACTTTATCTGTCAAGGAAAGCAGCCAGCTAGAAAGGACCTCACAATCTCACACCACTGGGAGAGTAAATTCAAAGCATTCATATTAAATATTGCAAGGAAGAGGAGTGAAGAATTCTGAACAAAATACGTGAGTAGCTTCCCCTTTGTCTTTAATTTTTCATAAAACATTTATTACCATCTCATTCTTGGGATTTTTGAAAAAAATAAATCTGAATAAAATATAATTTTATAAGACAATACGGTTTCGGTTATTTTATAAATACAAAATATCAAGAGTGGAAAATATTCAGAGAATATAGTTTAATCTCTCTTACTATGCCCACTGTATATAACAGGATTGTACAAGAAAGTGTGATATAAGCAAATGAAAGGATTCCTAAACTAGATAGTAGATCTCTATAATCTTTCAGCATATCCATACAACATATTAGAATATATTTTTGTTGTGGAATAAAGGCTTAAAACTATATAATATCGGTCTATGAAGCTTTTTAAAAGTATAAAGTGATTATAGAAAACAGTGTTTATTTTACTCTCTCATTATGTTGTAAAATGTTTAATGGAAGGCCATTATTGTAGAATGCAGTTCTAGCTCTATAGTTGTGTCTACCCTAATTGCTTGAAGTAGAATGTTGTTGTAGAATACAGTGTTCTCTCTTCAATTGTATAATACAACACTTATGGAGTAGATGGTTATAATAATCCATATTTATATAGTGATAAATAATTATATACAAAAGTATAGTAGAAAACCGTCTGATAATTTTTATTTTGTACATTCCACTTACCCGCAATAAAATGCTATTGTAGGAAACAGTCTGTATTCTGAGCTGTCCTCTGAAATGGATTCCTGTACTATCAGACTTTAGACTGTCAATAGTGCTTATGGATCTCCCTTCGACATGAAATTTGTATTCTTGTTTAGGTCTCCACCCTGAAATAAAATAACATTTTTTTATAAATTACTAATTTTAAATAGAGATGTATAAATAATGATCAATGAAGTCTACAATTTTCAAATATCGATTACATCAAGTAAACACAGTATTAGATATGGCTCAAAATCATAAATTTACTTAACAAATACTTCATGATACCACTGGACTGTTGGATACTTTTCATGAGGAAAAGTGAGGGTGCTGCTCTCTACATGCTCCGATGTTGTGAACCGTCTGAGTTAACGTTGACTGCCATGGGTAAATAAATCAAAACTTATATTTTTGTGTGAATTTTCTTATTACTATCCGAAATAATATGGCCGGTGGTGTTTGTGCAATATATAATTGCTACAACCACAGCAGAAAATAAACATTCTTATCGGTTTTTTAATAATAACACATATTTTGAAATATTTCGTTTTGTTTTATATTATTTGTGTATTTAATAAGCATGGTAAACAGACTATGTTACAAATAAATGTCCCATTCAAATGGTTTTAGATAAATTTGAAATAGAAGAAGGCAATGTAAAAAAACTCACTTATGATTTTTGAAAAAAGATAAATGAAAAACTATTATTAATAAACTCAGTATAATTTGATATTATACACATATATTTACATAAGAATGATGTTATCTGTAGCTGTCACTTTTAATTTACATTACCAACACCTATTAAATAACACTAATATGTAATGTAGACAAATGTAATTAATGTTGACCACAAATAAGTTACATTTTTAAAAGACCATTTCCGTGGAAATTGTACTGTAGTAAACTAAATTGTATGCACACAAAACTTTGGAATCCTTGACGATGATACGGCATGGCTTTATAAAACTATAATATATGAGTTTGAAAGAGATTAAATTTAAAGATTAATCCCTTCATCTTTAAAGAATTCTGGTATACAAAAATGGATTTTCAAGAGTTCGACAACCACTCTCAAAGCTAAATATTCTACATAAGACAATAATAAAACAAAGATGTTTTCGACTCTATTTTTCAAAATTTTACAATAAAATTTTTGAAATGATGCGTTGATTGAACTGAAAAAGTTTAATGATGTATTCTCGTCTTCATAAATGCATACAATAAATAAAAAGATAACCGAATAGGTGCCGGGGTACGAGGGGCAAGGGATTATGGGTGCGAGTTTTTATCACTAAAAGTAATTTTGCACATACATAACACTTTTCAAATGAATATATCTAAAGCCATCAGTTTGTAAAAAAAATAGAGTATTCGCCCATAAATTATTTAATATAAGTGACAGTACCTATATGAAACACGGGCATATCAATCACAATTATTCTCAGACGTTAGAGAGGGGTAGCATGGCCTCTGAAAGTAGATATTTTTCACAACAAATAATTTCAAAACTAAAATGTCTGATTAGAACTGTTTAAAGTGGATGACTCGTCACAATTTTTTCCCACCGCATATTTCTATTTGTTCAATGTATAAGCATTTTTTTTTATTACTGTGAAAGCTTAACTTCTTTGAAGATGGGGTTGATAGCGGATTCAAAATAAAAATTTGTTATCACATGAAAATAGTTAAAATAAATTAAAATACATTATGAAACATCTTTTATCATTCTGACATAAAAAAAGTATAAAATATTAAACTGCTGAGTTGTTGTGTTAGTCATATGACCATAAAATAGGCTAAACCAACGCAAAATACCAGAGAAAATTACCCAAATACAATGTCGTTCTTGATAAACTGGGAAAATTGAAAAAAGTGCAAGATTTTCACAGTTAGTAAACTTACGATTAGAGGGGCTTTACTCAATTTGTAATGTAAAACAACACTTGATTATAACCTAGAGAGAGAAATTATTCTCAAGTGTAACAGTTGAATTGGGATGAAAATTGCATGTTATCTCTAATCTTCCTTATGCAATATATATGCCTACTTACCACTGTCACACATTATAGGAGATCCTGAAACAGAGAAAAAAATTTTTTTTTGAGACCCTAGACTTACATAGTTAAAACTAACATTAAACATTTAGTTTATATTACTTAAATTTACTGTTCAATTATTGAAAATTATAGCTACCAAACAATTTTAAATAAGCTAAAATAGTTCAATTATTTAAATTAATAATAATTATCAAAAGATTACCTAAAGATAGTTCTACACGTAGGATCATGTGCACTTATCAGCGCGGTCTACCATAAATGTAAGCTTACAAATCACTTAAAATTTATTTTGATCAAACTCATTAAAGTTTGCAATTAATTTGGAAACGGCCTTATCTCTTGTTATTGTGTTATGTTATTTATAAAGTCTAGATACATCTCAAGATAATTTTATCATACAAGATAAAAAATTAAAGAAATGGGTGTGTTATGTTAATTATCACATTTTGAGAGTTGAACATGTGTTTGAAGTAGAAAGTGATTTTAAAATTGCGATGTCTTAGACCTGAAAGCAATAATTCGCTATTAACTATATGTTGCGGAGAAAGTGTTTAGGCTTTAAAATAAAAGTATGTATTTTAAAATGTCAATTTTTATATAAATAATCATATTTTGATTTATTTTATTAAGAGAATTTAACAGATAAGTATTTGGGGGGTCAAATATAAAATGTCGATATTTCAAGAACTTTAATATATAATCATTAGAGAAGTCTACCACACCAAAAGTGGGTAAAAATTATGACCCTCCTGTTACTCAATTCTGAGATAAATGGTTTAAATTTATGTGTGTACCAATTGTAGAGCTTTTATTTATTTACTCTATGGCATTAGGAAGTTGAAATTTAACTGTCACACTTACAAACGTAAACCGCCTATCCATATTTTGAGCTAGTTTTATCAAGTCAGCCTCATTATACCTTGTCACTTTTAGGATCATTCTAATGTATTACTACCATCTGCGTCTAGGTATTCCCAATATTCTCTTCCCATCGAGTTTGCCAATCAATACCCTGAACATGGTTCAAGATTAGGCTTATTCCATACTCATTGCATGTCCTGCTTCCGTAATATGCTAGATTTATTTATCATAACAATGTATTGGGATTAGTACCAGATACATAAATCTTCGTTATGTAACCTTCTCCACTACCTAGTGTATTAATCCCTTTTTAGAACAAATATTTTCCTAAGACCCTTGTTTCCGAAAATCCTAAGCTTATTTGCATCTTGTGAGATAAGAGAACATATTTCACCGCAAGAGAGGAAACGTGGTAAAACCTTTCATTTGTATAGTAGTACGAACACTCACTTCTCATTTTATATTGTTCTAGGCCGCTTCCAACAATTGTGTGATAAATTAAAGAGGCGTTGCGTGATGAAAATTGAATATTAAGCTGAATAAATATATTTTAACGACAAAGAAGATATGTCAATAGTTGGAAGGATATATATAAAAAAACAAGTATATATGAATTTACAGTGTATGTCCTTGTAACAAATTAGGCTACTGTGCTTTTCAGACATGTCTTCAAGGGTAACCCTTTTCGCTGAAGTCCCCTCAGTTCCAGTCAATAGAACCTGTCTACAGTGGTTCCCCTCCACCCAGTGGTCACCCTCCTAATGTATGACGAGAAAAGGCAGGAGAGAGGGGACAGGAAGACCAACCAGATAAGTGATAATCCAGGGTAGAACTAAAACTAATATTCAACAACAATGGTTTCGCCTAATGAGAAGGCACAACAGAAAAACAGGTATTTAACAAACCTGAATAAGCCAGCGCTTTGCTGACTCGTCCACCTGGCCTGAGTAATGTTTTGTGATTAAACCATAGTACTGTATGGGAATTCTCAACACAGACGAATGTGCTACAATCTCTCCATCAAGGTATAAATCATAAAATGTGCAATGGGGTTAATCAGAGAAAAAGTTTTTATTTAATTATCAAAATTCATAAATGAGAAGTACTATTTTTTGTAAGATGGAAAATGAACAGGAGAAAAAAAATAGTATAAATTAATGCGGAAGGAGAGTATAGGTATGTAGATAGGTTCAAACATTCATTTCCTAAACATTAATTTGAAAAATAGAAATAAATAACATAATAAATAAACCCATACTAGCCCAAATATACAATTGATGAATTATACCTTAGCAGGTAAAACCCTATTTTTAAGTGACCCTTGGCTATCTTAGATTTATTGGATAATCGAATCAATCATAAACCAGCCCTTTCACCAATTTGTTCAAAGAAAATAAATGAAAATAAGTTAAAATATTTAAAAGTAAAGAGGCTACAATATTTTTTGGACCTCAATATGAGAAAAGTTGCATTTTATGGCAAAATCTGATATCGATATGTCTAGCCCCTAAAACTTATCATATCCCTTATTCAACTGTCCAGGATCTCAAAAGCCTTGTAATAATAGCCTGATCGTCCTACCCCTTAAAATCATAAACTTGATATCGATGTAATTATTTACCTCGTAATCTCCACCTTAACCTTTAGTAAGCAGTCCTAGGACACTATAAATTTCAATAGCATCATATCCTGACCATCCACTATCCTCACAATCCCAAATATCCTAATCAAGGGGCGGAATGTGTTTACCTTTCAATCTCTATCTTGACTCTTACCCAGCAATCTTAGGACACTAAAAAACACTATGGAATCATAGACTAAGAATCATAAAAATGTTATCAATGATAACATATCGTATTTACCCCTGAATTTCTAACTTAGCCGTTAGCCATCAGTTCTAGGATAATAATCACATTATGTAATCATAGGATGACCATCATTGCCACTGGGACCTCTTTGCGCAATGTCTGTTATTGAATTTTTTCAGTTTCCACCACAATGGTTTAAGTTCCTGAATTGTTCTTGGGTGAGTCTCGTGAATATGACTCTTCAACATGCCCCACAAGAAATGTAGCTGCTAAGTCTGGTGAACGTGGTTGCTAGGCGATGTCCCCAAATCGGGAAACGTTGTGCAAAACCCTTCCAATGATGTTAAAACATTCTGACCCCTGAATTGCAACGTAAGGGAACGGATACCAACAACATGTGTTACCAGCAAAATTGGGCAAAGGCCCAAACAGCCAGAACATGGCTTACTTGGAGGACTAACTAACCTCCGGCCAGCTGTCCATCTCCGTCATAGCCTATTTTATTGTGGGGAATGTTATAGAATCATGTTTACATGACTAGCCCAAGAACAAACAAAGGGATGAGATAATTAAGTCTCGTAGCTTACGGTGGGCAGAACATGAAGTGAATAGGAGATTCTAGAACCATGTTCAGGGTACTGACTCAAAAACAATATGGGGATAGACTATTGGGAAGACCTAAACGCGTTTGGGAGAATAATATTAAAATGGACCTAAAAAAGGTGTAATGAGGTGTTCTGGATAGATCTAGCAAAACAAATGTAGGCCTATATATGGTGTACTTTTGTAAATGCGGCAATGAGATTTTGAGCCCCTAATGCCATAGAGTAAGTATGTATCATCACACTCGATTAAAGAAATATGTCACTAAAAGCACATTCCTCATTGCTCGATATATATAATATAATTAATCATTGTTCGTTGATCATAACTTGAATCTTATTTATTCATTATTCATACATCATTCTAAAAATAAATTTGATCATCATTCATTGATCGCACCCTTCAAACTGGGTATAGAAGATCTCCCTGAGCGCATAACTGTCAGATTCCTTTATCTATAACTGTTCTCTTCCTCGATGATCTGAAATCCGCATTATACATAGACTTTATCAGAAATCTACAACATTTAGACATTTTCTCAACAGTACTTCATATTTATACTTATTCATACTTAAACAACATTTGATTATTAATCAAAGCTCCACATCATAAGTAAACAACATTTGATCATTGGTCTTAACACCGAATTGTACTTAGACTTGATAGTAGATTTGCATCATACTTAGATTATGATATTTCGTGTGAATGAAGAAATAATTGTAACCATTCAAGGTAGAAGTCATCTCTTGATTGATTTTATCATGGTGAAACCTATAAAATGTCAACCTCCTAATTTGTTCATTCATAGCGAAACTTATAAAATATCAACATTGGGCAAAATAATGTACCATCATCATTCTAACTATCAATGGCTGGACCCACTCTTGTTAAGACTTGCCCCCCACTCCCTTGGTTAATTCCCATCATGATGAAACATAAAATATATCATATAAGTGTAAATAATTGTATCTTAGGTCTGGCTAGAACGACTTTTACTTAAACGTAAACGATATTGTGCCCATTTGAATGCTTAAAGGTGTAGATATGTATTTCCCTCAGAATCGTAAGGAAAAAACTCACCTTACCTTTATATATCAAGGAGCTCAAAGTTTCTCCGGATTAGAGTTCATTGATTAAAGTCATACACCATATTTATAACACATTTGATTCTCTTTCATTAATCAAATTGATAATAGTTATGCCTCACACTAGTAACACATTCAATCTACTATCATTGGGCAGAGTTAAACCTCACACTTTGATCATAACATGCATTTATCAGGAATACAAACATAAGTCTAAGTCATCCCTTGGTTGGTCCCATAATCGTGAAAACATACTTAATTAAATGGTTAAAGAAGGTAGAAACTATCCATGTGTTCATTACCTATCACCAAACTTCGCAATATTTCAAAACACTTCATCCTTGTTAGTTATTGACTTTCATTGCTATGATGTTTTATCTGCTTACATAGATTAGAGTTATGTTTATACTTGCATAATATTTGTTCGCCATCATCTCTATACAGCAGTTAATAATAATTAATTGATTCATTATACTTACATTGCTTAGGACTATTCTCAATTGATCTGGACCATACATTCTACGATGTTGTGCTTGTTCATGATCCACTAATCCGAGTGGGGCATTACATTTGAGTGAAATAAGAACTTTATCTTCGTTCATGGATCAAAATCAGACATTTGGTAAACCTTTATTTAATATTTCACACTTTGTAATAATAGACTCACGTAGCACACATCATATTTTTTTTATGAAATCATGTATAATATTTAATCAGCATTCATACATAATATCTAGAAGGTCTCCCATTCTTCTTTTATTTTCTGGCTACTGCCTACTGTCTTAATTGTATCCTTCCCTTCAAATGAATTTTTCAGTTGATCCACTCGCATGACTAGTCTTATAATTTATGAAATAATGTATATAATACTAGATCATTGAAGTGATAATGGGAGCTCGCTCATCATGATTGTAGTCCTTTGATGATTTTAATATTAAATTAATATTAGCACCGCGTCTTACTACCCGTTCGGGTTATACGCTTTAAGTACTAATTACACTAATGGATTAGGAATTGGGAAGGTTGAATTAGAGGAAGTGAACCCGCATTTGCGTGGAGGGAGAGTGGAAAACCATTTAGGAAAAACGACCCCCAGTTCACCCGACCTAGATTCGAACATCGATCTCCCCGTCCTCAGCAGTCGAGCTCAACACGACTAGCGCGTTAGCCAACTACGCCACCGAGGCGGGTTTTGATGATTTTAGAACGAGCTTACTGCAATCAGAATCTGTCCCGGGCTTCTCCCTTACATTCTTTGTCAATACTGGCATTACAATGTAATTGAGTAAACCAATGAACTAATTATAGCCTACAGTAGCCCCATGCCTTCTTTGGTGCTGACTGACAGCTCACAGCTGACTGCTGACGGCTTTGAAAAGTTACCAGACCAAATTATGTATCCCTACGCCGAACTACATGATCTGCAAAAACATGTGTTTAGCAGCTGTCCCTTCTGACGGTCAAAACTTAGGTATATACCTAAATGTTGTCTGTCAGAAGTCTTTGGGAAGAAAGTTACAATACCGTTAAGGGGAGTGTGCCTACAAATCCGATAAAATAACTAATTTAGACCGACCATAAAACCATAGCACATCTAAGAAGACAGGAAGAAAAATATTTAAAAAAAATCAATAACGGCTTCTCAATGTCACATACCAAGATAAAAGAATAATACATACATAATAACATACATTCACCGGATTTGAATTTACTAAAAATATGAAAATTACATTAAATAATGGGTTAATATATAGTCTATTTAACCTTTTTTGAGCCCTCGAAGAGAGAAGTTATTGTGATCGTTAAGTAATAAAACTCGAGATTTCGCTGCATGTTGATGTTTCATGACCCACTTAAATCTAAAAAGTGTTTTTTATAACGCCCTTTCTCTGTCTGCCTCCCGGTTTAAACACGGAACCATTGTACAGTACATATCAGGCTAAAAAATTTCAAAATAGGTTCTAACTATTTTGATTAAAATTTGTTTCTAACCATTGTTTAGCGTTAAAAATAAAATGGAAATTATCATTTTTACATAATAATGACTTTGAGGGTACTTAACATAAGATAGAAGTTTCCAATTTTGATCTTATTATCCTGAGATATGAAATAATCTACAATTGCAAATATTTAGGACTATTAAAAATTAAAACATTTAATTTTAAATAGATTTTTATAAAACCAATAGTTTCCGAACTCTCTCTATATATAAAGGAAGTCTTTTAAATGGGGAATTGATTGATATGGTCTTTGGTGGACATAGATGTTCCTCTTTCCTCATTATTCCTGGAACTCTATATTATTTAATTTGTGCTTTTGGTGTTATGAAATGCTATATTTATATTATATTTCGTTAACAGTATATGTTATATTGTTTTACATATCTTAGGAGTTTAAAGCAAATGTATACATTTAAATAAGCGAGAAAGTTGTGTGGTGCACCATACCATTCAGTAAATTTACAAGTTAGATAGTAGCGACATTTATTTTCACCAAGTCAGGGGAGTTTGTATTTTAGACTTACGCAAGAGTGGATCCATAGGGTGGTGTGTGGGGACGCGCCCTCTCCACTCAAGGTTTTTTTTAGCTAATATTAACAAAAGTATTTACAAATTAAATCTATTTTATAATCACTACTAGTTTTAATGTCGCGCAATATCTCACTAGCTAGTTGTTTCGCATGTCAATCATTGTCAATAATTGGTTTATATTTTTACCAGATAATTTAACTAACAAAAATTAACAAAAACATAAATAAACTAGCTAGCGTCATGGATTTTTATTTGTTCAAGTTTTCGATTATGTATAGGTATTTTATTTTTTCTTATTGGAATTGAGTGTTAATTAAATTGTTTTCTGAAAATGTAAATAAGTTCATATGTTTCCTTAAAGTTAGTAAACCTAAAAAAAAAAAATATAATATAATATAATATACCTGAAATCCTAGATCCAAGCCTGAACTTACAATGTGGGAATAAGTAAAGAAGAATTTAAATGTAAGGTAGTTTAATTTGAGTGGGGTTAGAGGTAAAATCCTTTTAAGAAAATTACACACAGTCAGTACACATGACCGGAATTCTAACCTCAATCTCCTCGTCACAGTAAATAAAGTATATTGCTAGAGTGACAATTTAGACAAGTGATATACATCCTAAGAGTTGTGGTCGTGTTTATGTGGGGGTCGCAATGTTGGTTTAGGATATTGCTTTATATAATCTCTAAAGTGATTAGGGTGACTATAAGAAAATCCCAAATTCAAATAGAATAAATAAGGTTAAATAAGGTTAAAATCTTTTCAAGTTTTTGTTTCAATTCTTTTTTGGCAGTAAGTACACTTGGCCGAATTAGTTTACTGTCGCAGCTTAATTTTTTTTTCTTAGGGACTCTGTAAGCGCTAGCTTTTTCACATTCTAAATACCTACCGAGTTCATGCATTCTCTTCTGAAACCTTTAGTAACGTTCACTTAACCCTAACAATCAATTAATGATGATAAAAGCTGATGTGTTGGTGCACCATTTTACCTCCTAGTGGTAATGAAATGGGCAATGGTATACTGGCCGAAAAGGAAGTCAGTCTTTTCATTAGGGATACTGGTTTAAGGAAAAATGCATTGTGCTCAGTGTAAGACTAAGCAACGGCTGTACTTGTGCTATACTGGATAAAATGTGTCAACGCTGATCGGTAAAGCATTCTTACCGTAAACAGCAAATATTTTAATCGATGCGGGTACGATCAAGGATAGTAAATTTTTCTATTCTAAGCTGATTACTAAAAAAACTGTAGAATATTAGTCCAAATGACCGAAGTGATTTTGAGCAGCTGAGGATTAAAACTGAAGATAAAATCTGTTGATGATCTGGTGAGAGCATGGATTAATGTAGCTTGAAATATTAGAGAATTGTGTGGTAAAGAAAATGAACTGTTTGAGAAAATGTTTGGAAGAAGAATTGTCATTTAGTATGTATGTTAAACCAATCAAAAATGAAAAGATATTTGATGACGATGGATATTATCCTGGCACTTTGTGGTCAGTTGTGGATTAATTTGTAAGAGGAAGTCAGGGAGTAGGCTTAAACCGAGGGTGAAAACGTATAATTTGGTGTCGTCGAGACTACCATGGGTGCGTATGAATATAGGCATTCGCAGAATTATGTTAATTGCTAGTTATGCTCCGGTGGAGGGTGAAGACGAGAATGTTAGAATCGAGTTTTGGAATGAGCTCGATGAAATCTTGAATGCATGACAATCGGGTGAAAGAATAATCTTGTTAGATTAATGGATTGGTGGATACCAAAAGATTCAGAGAGGGTTAGAAAGTTATGGTGATGGCAGAGTAAATGAGAATGGCATGGAATTATTGAGTATGTGTTTATAAAAGGATTATTTGTGTCTAAAACATTGTTTAAGCACAAAACTATTCTTTTGTATGCATGGAAAAGGGAGGACTCGAGAATGATGATTGATGAATTTTGTAAGGAAGCAGCACAAATGTACTAAGTAAGCAATAATTACGTGGAAAAATTGCAGTATAAATGGTTAGAACTCAATATGAAAGATTGCTGGATGAAAAATTAACTTTACAAGGGCATGAATGGAATGTCGAAATTAATTCTAATAAAATAGTAAGTGCTTGGAACAGAATAAAGGAATCCATAGTTGAGTACGAGACAGAACATATAAAAAGAGAAAAAGATAAATTCACAAAAAGTCTTAGTGGACAGAAAGGTGCAAATGCGATTAAAATAAGGATAAAAAGACGAATTATCTTAAAGGAAATAAGAATCTGTTCTGGAAGTGGGTAAAGAGAACGAAGCAAGGAGTGCAAGTAAAAACTTATTCCATTAAGAATGAGCATGGTGAGATGATCTCAGATGAAAACTGCATAAGAGAGTGATAGAGGAATTATTTGGTAGAAATATTATTGAAAAACGTAGAAATAATGTTATAAATTATAGAAAATGTTATGATGATTGAAAAAATTAAATAGTTTGATCTGCTAAAATCTATTAAAGATTTAAGAAGGGCAAGGGTGTGGGCGTAGATGGGGTCACAAATTAAATGCTAAAGTGTGAGGGCATGGTACTTATTGACAGATTGTGTGGGTTGTTCAATGTGTGTGCTGGGAT
Organism: Timema cristinae; assembly: GCA_039000515.1. NCBI lineage: Eukaryota > Metazoa > Arthropoda > Insecta > Phasmatodea > Timematidae > Timema > Timema cristinae. Next base: position 63,771,726 of record JBCFYV010009882.1, read on the forward strand.
TTCGAATGTTCCTATTGACTGGAAGATTGATGTCATTGTTCATTTGTACAAAGTCAAAGAGAGTAATAGTGAATATAATACTAATGGGACAGTTAGTTTGTTGAGTATTCCAGGCAACGTTTTTGGGGGAGACTTAATTGCGAGGGTGTAAGAAAAAATTGCGGACAAGATTTGGGGTGTACAATATAGTTTCACGCTAAGAAGAAGTTGCCTACAACTGATATTTACATTTAAAACAGTGATTTAGGTATGTATTTCAGTAAAGAAGAAAGTTTATTGTGCACTCGTTTATCTCGATAAAACATACTATTGGGTGAATAGGAGTTTTCTATGGAATGTTCTGAAAAAGTATGGTGTGTATGCATGGTTAATAAATTCAAATGCGGCGGTGTACGATGGAAGTAAAGCGTGCGTTTGGGTGGATAGAGCTTTGAGTGAACGGTGTGACATTGCACAGGGTGTTAGACAAGGTTATGTTATGTCTCCATGGTTGTTTAATATATTCATAATTAAATGCATTAGGGATGCTTGTGAGGACATGGTGGGTGTGCAAATGAACAATTTGAATGTGAGAGTACTTCTATATGCATATGATGCCGTATTAATTGCTGATGTAAGCGACTTTCAGAATGCATTACATCGTTTGAATGTGGCAAGAGGTAAAATGGTTCTTGACATAAATTACTCCAAAATTAAGGTGACAATTATTGATGGGGATGGATCAGGGCTTTTTTTTTAGCACCGCGTCTTAATACCAGTTCAGGTTATACGCCTATGTACTAATTCCAATAATGGCTTAGGGATTAGGAAAGCTTGATTTTGAGGAAGTGTACCAACATTTGTGTGTAAAGAGAGTGGAAAACCATTTAGGAAAACCACCCTCAGTGCACCCGACTGGGATTGAAGCCAAATCTCTCCGCGCGACCACCCAAGCGGGTAGGAAATTATTGTTAGCTAAAATAAATGGAAAACTGTTAGGACAAGTGAATGATTTGGTGTATTTGGGGAAAATGTTTAAAAAAAATTGAAGTAGGGATGGTGAAATAAACAGACAGGAGAATGCATTTTGGAGATTAGTTGGATGTATATGGACTATTACATAAAATTATTTAGTATAAAAAGAGGCAAAATGGCAGTATATAAAAGTGTGTTAACGCCAACATCGTTGTATGGATGTGAAGCGTGGTTTTGTCAGGAGAAACATAAGAGCAGGTTTAATGCGGTTGGAATAAACTATAAAAGAAATGTATGTGAAAAATATTATATGGACAGAGTCATTAATGAATGGCTGCTAAAGGAGTTTGGTTTGAAAAAATAAAATCCAATAAATCAAGGTGAAAAAGTGATATGTTAAGAGGATGAGTATGAAGCGAATGATGAAGAAAAATTATGGTTGAATAGGGTGTGAATCAAAATAAAAGAGGCTTGCCATATAAGTCGTTCAATGATGTAGACTTATGTCTGAAAAAGAGAAACATTAAATGTTTTGATAATAAAAGATCACGTATAAGTCGGTGTATGGATAGTTTTGAAGCGAAAGGAGTGTGTAAGGACAGGGAAATGTGGAGAAGGTTAGTGGGGATGGTTTAAGTATGGAGGATTCTTAAATCTATAAGTACTTATGCATAGTTTTTGGCCTTCCCCGTAAAGGAAATGGGTGATTAGGTTTGTATGTATATTGTTTAGTGAATAAAGCCAGCCATCGGTGGATTGGATGTCACAATCATCTAGTTTTGTTTGTTGGTATCAAGGAGGCAGTGTTTGAATCCAGGTTGGGAATACCAATTATGATTCATTTTAATATTGGTTTCTCACATTCTCTCCCCACAAGTTATTTTAAGTCATATATATGATTACCACGTATTTTTAACCATCTGAGACTATCCCCATTTAATTTCACCAGTGGTTCCCAAAAACTTAAACAAGAAATTTTTGTTTTTCTTAACAACCACCCCTTTAACAAAGCAAAGTGCATGGAAGATCAAATGGGGCTCCAGGATTTGGCTTATTTGACAGACTTTTTTTCGAAAATGAAAAGTTTAAACCGAACTCTTCAGGGGTCAAATATTAACGTTTTTATTGTGCAAGACTGTATCGAGTCGTTTATAAAAAAATAACTTTAGCGAAACGTGTTTGGCTAGCAATAAAACGGAGTGCTATAATACCCTTCACGACTTAATGGTAGAAAATCAGCTTTCTTTGTACCAAAATGTTAAGAACATGGATATAGAACATTTGAAGGGACTTGTAAAAACCTTCAGAGAATATTTAACAACCATGTCCAGTAATAACAATTGGATTTGCAATCCCCTAGAAGAGACAGCTTTTTTGAAATCCTCTACATTAAGTGTGAGTAAAAAAGAGCAGCTCCTTGAAATTTCCACTGGTATTGAATTAAAGAAAAGCTATAAATCTTTGTCATTAATTGGTTTCTGGTTATGTTTAAAGGAGAAGTTCCCAGTGTTAGAGAATAAAGCTATTACAGTTTTGTTAACATTTTCTTCTACGTATTTGAGCGAGAAATCCTTTTCTTCATATGCCTATTTTAAAAAAATAAATAAATAAACAGGCTCAATATTGAAAATGACCTGAGACTTCATTTATCGTCTGTAGTTCCTGACTTTAAAGCTCTGTGCCATCCAAAGCAAGCGCATCCTTCTCACTAAGTCACGTGAAGAAGTGAGTAGTTGTTAAAACTTGGAGACAATTTTGAAACTTAAATCGGCATAGAATTTTGTTATTAAAGGAGGGTCTTTCAGTTATGTCAAAGCAGCAATTTCCAGTATCACTTTAAAAAAAAACATATGAAATGTGATAATATTGTGACAGTAAAGATTTGAAAATGTTACTACAGTACTTTGATTATTTAGTTTCACTTTCAAATTTTAAAACAACTGTATAGTTATTACTCTCTTACTTAAGTGGTTTCAATATTATTTCATTATATTTGGTAAGGTATCCCAAATTACCTAACGGGCTATAGTAGGTTAATTTAAAGGTAATAAACATTTTAATTACAATTAATAACTAGATTTAATAAAAATTAGGTATAAAATTAAGTGCGTGGAAATGAATATTTACCAGGAAGTTTGTGCAACTCAGAAGTTTGTGAAAGGGGTTCGCGAGTCAAGAAAGTTTGGGAACCGCTGAATTACACTATTGAGGCAGTGATGCAAAAAATATAATTCATAGTAATCTAACCCATATGTGCGGGGAGTGAGAGTGGTAATCCAATAAATATAATCACACTCAGTATTCCCAACATGGATTCGGGCCCACGCCTCCCATCCCCAACACACCACACTAAATAACTGTTAACTTAAGTTTATCGATACGGGTTTTATTTATCACTAGCATAAAATATCATGACTATTAGCGCGAGACATATTATATGTTAAAAAGGTTAAAAAGGTGTAAAATGTGGAAAAAAACGTAAAAATGGCCAAAAACTTTAGTCAAAAAGGATAGAAAGAGTAAGCAAAACGTGTAAAAATTGTAAAAAAGTATTAAAATTATAAACAGGGAAAAAGGGTTTATAAAGGTAGGCCTACTATCTTAGAATAAAAACGTTAAAGTTGTAAATAGTAAAAAGGGCAGAAAGAGTAATAATGGTTGTAATTAAATATATTCAAAATTATTTTAGCATTTTTTTACTGCATTTATCCCGTTTACCCCTTTTTTTTATCTCGTTCACCCAACCCCGTCTGCTTTTTTTTTTAACCTCTTTCCTCTTTTTACCCTTCCAGCCCATTAAACACTTTCTACACTTTCCACCCCTTTTACACTTTTCACCCTTTTTTCACATTATTCTCTTTCCGACCAATTAGTCTTTTCGCCCTTTTATTCCAGGCAAAAAGGCTAAAATCAGTAATATTGGGACAAAAGGGTGACTAGGATAAAAAGTAAATATAATAAACATTTTAAAATTCCGCCTTCCCGGTGCATGTGTTCGTGATCAAGGTCTACCACAACCCGCATTGTACAAATGTATAAAATGTATTACTAAATATATATTGTGTTGTTAATAGGCCATATATTCATGTTTTAGGTTTTTAAATAATTTCAAAAGATTAAATTCCAATTTTAAATTTTGGCTTTGAGGTGCAAATTTTCATGCACAAGGGCTACCAATTTTTAGATTGTAGACCTCTGCATGCAGTAGATATCACGTAACGTTCATGACAGACAAACAAACTCTTCATTTGATTAATATAAATTAATTATAATATATTAATATAATTAATTATATCAATACTTTTGTATACACATTTTCTTTAAATTAATTTAAATTAGTAGCAAAATGAATCCTGGACACAGGAATTAAGACCGAGACAATTATAAACACGCCACTGATCTATACTGGATTCGTCACGTCTTTAGAGTCATTAACCACGCATAGCTTAAGGCAGAATCTGTGATGGATGTTTTGGAATCGTCATTTACATATGCGCTATCAATAGTATCGCGATCTATCATATACCACAGCCATATGTGACTCGGGTGGGCTGTTATACTGCCATTACATGATTTTTGATAAACAACTATTTGACGATTTTTAAGGTGTCATGGAGTGGTGATGGTTTCAGAGACCAAAATTGGGGTCAAAAACTTCAAAAGTCGGAAAACCACAGACTTTTAAGACCGTGTTACTATCAATTTTTAGGTTTTAGATGTAATTATCTGCAACTTGTAAAGTGAATAATAGATAATAAAAAACTATTTAAGGAATGTGTTAGCAGAGAAAATATTTTAAAATTTCTCTTTATTTGACTTTGGCTTAATGCTGAAAAACGCTCTCATTGTTTGTAGTCAATTTAACACATGGATTCCTCTCATTTAATGCAAATTATAATTTAACTCTATTTGGCGTACGCATGTGACCCGGTGAATTTTACATGATATGAACAAATACTGTTTATATCACAAATTTAGTACATAAGGATATTCATCCAATTTTTATTTCAATAATATTTCCAAGGTCTCTAAAATGATATTTGAATTTCATCCTTACGTTCATTTACAAGTGATAAATCTAGTAGACAATTATTTTTCCACCTTAATTTTTCTAAGACGCAGCACCTCCACCCTTTTGGTCCTATGCTTATTATAGCCTGAGTGGGATATCATAAGCCTAGTGCATAGTAAAATAAAATAAAATGTAAGACTGATCTCGTTAACTTGGTAAATTATCGGCTCTGGTTGCACCAGTGAACCCCCACTCTAAGATGTTGAGCTCAAACTACTCGTATATTGGGTTCCCAGGGACAAGTTAAGGGTTTGAAACTCAAATGGACCCTTTACGGGGGGTGGGGGGAGGGATAGTTTCTCATCCTCATTCCACTATAGTGTTATGTCACCAGCTTCAGTGGCCGCGTGGTATAGGCCTAATGCACTACTCTCGCAGTAGACTAGCTTGCTGATGACGGGGAGATCGAGGTTCGAATCTCGTTCAGGAGTACTAAGGGTGGTTTTATAAAATGGTTTTCCACTCTCTCTCTCTCTCGCCACTTAGATACGGGTATACCTCCTATTAATATAACCTTCCTTATCCCTAAAACCATAAGCGTAATTTGTACACAAGCGTAAAACACGAATGGAAAGTAAGACGCAGTGTTAAAAAAAAAGTATGTCTTTAGAAAAAAACACTAATAAGCTATAGATTAATCATTGTGCTCTAATTTACCACCAGCCTAGCTAAAGCACATAGGCGTAGAGAGGTGGCATAAAGGATTCAAGCGCCCCGAAAATTTCCAATGATTTTAATGTGAAGCTTAAATATGTCTTTGTATCCAAATTTTTAAAAAAAACTTTAGAGGCATTCACTTTTCAAAACTTTTACAGGGAAGGACCACTCCAAATATTTTCTAAAGGCTTTTGATTTAAAAAAAATCCAGGCGAATATCGCTCTAAATGGCTTTTAGAAGCATCCGAATCAAAAGAAAAAAAACCTTAGGGGTCCCTCTAAATAGATTCTATATGTAATATATATATATTTAAACCCATGGGGGTACCACTTCAATTAGCTAATTAGCTTTAAATAACTCAATTTTCAATAATATGTTAGGAGAAGACCACTTTCTCTTAAGTCATATAGTTAAATATCAAGCTAGGACCATTCCAAAAAGCTTCCAAGGGCATTCACTTTCAAAAATTTGCTGTTGGAAGACTACTCCAGATATTGTCTAGTGGTGTATACTTTTTGAAAAAAGGAAAATAAAATCAAGGGAGGGACCCTCTGAATAGCTTCTAGGGGCAGTCAAATTTTAAAACAATCTGGGTAGTAAACACTTCAAAGAGATTATAGGGAATCTAATTTATTTTAAAAAAAATTGTGAGCACTAATTAAAATAGCTTTTAGAGACATTGAATTTTCAAAAATATGCCGAAGGTGATTACAATACACTAAAGAGCCTCTAGGAGTATCTAAATCTAAATAAAATAATTAAGGGGTAGAGCTATTTAAATAGATTTCAAGCGTGTATAGTCTTCAAAAATTCTTCATTAATGAGGATCACAACAAATAACTTCTTGGAGCATCCAATTTTCTAACATTGAGGGTAGAAAGACACTAAAAAACTTTTTTACTACTTGCCCCCCATACCCCTCTCACACAAATAAAGTTCCAGAACCATTGTATAGAGTAACAATGTTTTTATTTCTCAGTGTTTAGTAGTAAGTCTTAACGTCATGTCATAAACTTGCGATTTTAAAACCTCATTCGAAATTTAACTCTCCCGACGCCCATTCTCAAGTACAAAGTGTCTACAGAAAACATTCCAGATGCCTTTTCTTGCGTTAATATTGTAAAAGGTTTAACATATCAAGATTAAGTGGACTAGGAGACTTTAAAATAGGGATAGGGGAAAGGAGGTGGTGGACTTGAGAAAATGCAGAGTCGTTCCTTTAGTGATAATCGAGTGATAACTGAACAGACTACATCAGTGGTTCCCAAACTCAGGGTCACAACCCAAAGGAAGTTCACCATATTGTTCCTGAGGGTCACGTGAAGGTCTCAATGAAAAAAAGTGTCAAATATGATAGAATATTGCAATTTTCAATTCAATGTAAAATTAAGGCATTATGAAAGTTTACTTGATTATTAAAATAGAAAAATGATACAAAATAGTATCTATAAACTTTTGACACACGTTCATGTCGGTAACGTTCAATACTGGAAGGCACCCTATGTGGTGCCTTGGAATACCAAGACTACACTTTTGGTTAACAGCAATTTCCACTACCTGCTTTTCTATGGTGGGTCGAATGAAATTTAAAAATCTATCATTCTGTTTCCATTATTTTCTATAGTACATTTTGTGAATATCTTAACTGTTTGATATTTTCTTTGACTGTTAAACAATTCATGAGCTGTATATCAGTTAAATATATTACTGTGGCAGACACCAAATAAGTGTTTGTATTTCTTAGGCCCAAAAAACTTATAAATTAATGAATGAGGGTTGGTTGGCTGTAGTGTCTGTGTTTTATAGCTGATTAACTTAAGAAAAAGTATCGAAGAGTGAACACTTGAGCGTCGAGTTGTGCTTTACATTTGCTCTGATACAAAATGTATTTAAATTATTATTTTTTAATTATTTTAACCTATTAAATTAAGTTAATTTAAAAAACACTATTTATGAAACAACCCCATTTAGTTTACGAATCGACATATCTGACAGTTACAGGAAGGTGCTATACTACTCTCAGTATTCATACGTCAAGTCACGAGATCTGCAACTGACAATTTTATTAGATATTATCAATTCATATAAAGTATGGAGTACTAATAATATAGTAAAATATCAATGTTGACCAAAGTAAATAAGTTTCTATCTAACTAAAGGTGTTCTAAATTTCAATTAGTAAGCGAAACAAACTTCATTGTACTGGAATTGTATGTCGCTGAAAATAATGTTTAGGATTGTGATCAAAAAGGTTTAGGAAACACTTTTATACATGAGAGTCCTCAACGATTTCTGAGAACACACGAAGCGCTACAAGTCAGATACACCCTTCCTCTAAAGCAGGCAACATAAGATGGTCATTTGAACTAAGTAGGACAGGTAGGGGAGAGGAAGGGTATATTATACATCAATCTATTGTAAATGATGGCTTAGAAGGGATGCTTCCATAAGTGATTCTTTACTTCTTTGAGAAAAGTAGCCTTACTAATACCCTGAGCAAGCGGGGCAACAAACTCACAAGGGCGACACCGAATAATTAAAAAAAATAGTAAGTAGTGGTTATTTAATAATAAAATAAAAATATGTTAAGGTTCCTTCAATTTATGTGTATTATATTTTAAATCACCTAGGGGAAGTGGAAGTAATCACGGGAGGGTGTACATGCTGTAGATTGTAAGATCAGCAGTTTAAAAAAAAAAACACTGTACTTTCAATATTATTTTATACACTAGATAGCTGTTGCCCGCGGCTTTGCTCGCGTGGAAGTTGATTATATACAAATACGAAAATATACATATGTCTTTACAGATTAATTTAAAATATTACGTTACGTTGATGACCATAACTTGACCTCAGATCAAAAATAATGCAAGTCCGATACAAGCTTTCACCCCCTATTCCTCCCTTATTAAATAAAATTTCCAAAATTCCTGAAACACGTATTTATTTATTTTACGTCAATAACCGAAATACAAAATTTTGTTTATGTAACTTTCAAAATGACGGACTTTCATACATATTATCATCCCCTATTTTGACCTCTTTGGGGTGGAATTTTCTAAAATCCTTTCTTAGTGGGTGCCTACATAACAAAATGAATATACAGTCCGAATTTCATGCTTGTAGCCTTGATAGTTTGCGCTCGGCGATGATGAATCAGTCAGTCAGGACATGTTATTTTATAAGTATAGATATACACATGCATACATACGTACATACATGCATACATACATATATACAAACATCTACATACATACACACATACATACGTACATACATGCATACATCTACATACACACATACATACATACATACATACATACATACATACATACATACATACATACATACATACATACATACATACATATATATATACATACATACATACATACATGCATACATGCATACATGCATACATGCATACATGCATACATACATGCATACATACATACATACATACATACATACATACATACATACATACATACATACATGCATATATACATACATACATACATACATACATACATACATACATACATACATACATACATAAATAATCATGCCGTTCCTGTGTGGGGTTGGTAAGAAACTGTGCATATAGCTCAAAAAACAACTCTGTACTTAATCCATCCTCACTAACTTTCTCCACACTTTCATAATCCCTTGAATTCAACAACATCCTTTCACCGAGTCATAAATTGTTTTTTATTCTTAAAACTCTTAATATTTCTCCTTTAACACATTGATATACAACTGTTAGCCACGTCTTAAATGGCCTACCTCTTCCTCTTGATTAGTATACTCTACATTCAAATATTTGCCTTGTCACTCGATCCACACTTATCCTCTCAACATGTCCAAACCAACGTAACACGATGCTTTATTACCTATTGGATTACTATTCAAACCACACTCCTTCAGCACCCATTCACTACTGACTCTGTCCATACGTATTTTTACATATACATTTCTGAGATATCTCATTCCAACATTTATTCGCCTTTCTTTTATGTTTCTCTTGACAAACCCACGCCCCATATCCATGTAATAATGTTGGCGTTGAAACATCTGTATTTACTGCCTTATTTGCCTCTTTCGATAATACTTCATTCTTTGCAATAGGCTTCATACATTCCAAGATGCATTAACCCGTCTGGCGATTTCACCATCGATCCTTCAATTTTTTCAAAAAACATTCTGCAAAATACACTAAATCATTTAATTGTTCTAAATTTTCCATTTATATTAAGCTGACAATCATTTCTTGATCCGTAGTTATCAAAAACCATCGCATTAGTTTGGAGATATTTATACGAGGATTCATTCTGCCAGTCGACACATTCAAACGATTTAATGCACTCTGTAAGTCACTTTCATTATTATTGATTAATACTGCATCATCTGCATATCTCCTAAAAACTTTGCCTGGAATACTCAACAAATTAATTAGTCAAAAAGTTATACATTCACTCATGCTGCCTTTGAATTTGTACAAAAGAACAGTGACAGCAATCTTCCAGTTATTAGAAACCAGTAAACAAATTGAACAACTCACACAATCTGGCAAATAGTATCACGTCCCTACAAAATTTAGCATTTCACTTGTTATCCCATCTACCCCCATAGCAATGACATTTCTTAACATTTTAATAGCTTTTAACACTTTAGCCTCGTTTATTATTTTACACATCATAACATTTTCCCTATTTTCTGCCACTTTCTCTATGTTTTCGCCATATTATTGCTCAAAATACTCCCTCCATCGTTCTCTTATACTGTTTTCATCCCATATCATCTCACTACGTTCATTCTGAATGCTATAAGTCTTTCCATGCACACCTTGTTTTGTTCTCCCTATCCACTTCCGGAACAACTTCTTATTTACTTCAAAATCATCTTGCATTCTTTCTCCTTTTAATTTCATTTGTTCTTTACGCTTCTTTACTACTTTCTTTGCATTCATCTATTTCTCTTTGTATATATCCCACAACATCTTACAATATTTTTCTCTCTTCATGGAAATCTTTAGTTCGCATGGTTCTTTCCTTTATTTCACAGCTTCTTTCACCTGTTCAGTCCATCATGCATCTCTTTATAAATTTCCCACCACTGCAGATCCACACACATCTTTCGCGCACTCAAATATAGCCACTTTATTCTATTCAAGCACTTTCTATATCATTATCATTTATTTTGACATTACATCTATGCTCTTTTAAAGTTAATTTACTGCCCATAAATATTTTATGTTGCGCTCTCAAACTTTTATCTTGCATTTTTTCCACTTTTACTCTTACTTTCACTCTTGCGCTGCTTCCTCACAAAATTACCACCTAATTCAACTACTGAGATCACTAGGAAGTAATCCGTCCACATTCAGCTCCACGCACAGCCCTAGTATTCTTTACTAAACTTCAAAATCTCTCATCATACACCAAAAAATCAATAATAGTTCTATAATTACCCCTTTGCCATCTTCCAAACATTCTCTCTGACCTCTATCTTTGGGTATCCACCCATCCATTCATATCTCTTAACATTCTTTCACCTGGTTCATATTCAGTCAAGACTTAATTGAGCTCACCCCAAAATTACATTCTCATATTCTTGTTTTCACCCTCCACCGGAGAATAATCTGCAACCAACATAGTTCTACAAATACCTATTCTCATACGTACCCATGGAAGTATATATTACACCAACTCATACCTTCTCACAAACAGCTTAGCTGTTGGGCTTAGGATTAAACATACATCCTGACTACCCCTTAACAATTCATCCACATCTGACCGCAGTGCTAGGATATTATCACTCGTCATTAAAACATGTTTACCTTTATGCTTGGGTTCACATACTCACAAAATATCAATTTTTCTTCCAATTATTTTCTCTAACAGTTCATTATCTTTACCAAAAACTCCTCTCACATTCCACGTACCAATTATTCATGTTCTCGCTAGCTTGACAACAGCTGCCCATCCTAAATTTGATCATCAGAGGCTTATATTGTACAGATTATTTTAGTAATCAGTTTAGAGTAGACCAGGTTCCTTACTACCCTTGACCGTACCCACACCCAAGACAGTATTCAGTGCCTAGGGTAAGGATGTTGTACCGATCAGTGCTGGAACATTTTAGCCAGTATAACATAATTACAGCCCTTGTTCAATTTTAACCTGAGCACGTTTGCACTTTTCTTACAAACCAGTAACCCTACTATAGAGAATGCCTTGCCAACCAGTGTAACGCTCGCTGCCCTTGTCTCTAGCACTAGGAGGTAAGGTGGTAGAGCCACACAACAGGAACCCTTTATTTTAATGCCATTATAAATTGATGTTTACAATTTATTGTATTTAACATTTTCTTCACCTTAATACAACAAATAAATGGTACCAAACTCCACACAGACTTTCTCTCTCTATTGTTTAAAAATGGAGATATCTACTCAAAATTCATAATGTATGTAAAACGAAATAATATACATTAGCAAACGCAAGTATAAATTGCATTATACTTATGTAAAACATTTTTTGAGTTCCAGTTTTAAATTTTATAATTTTATTTTTAAAGAATTAATGTCTTCATTTGTATGTTTGGACCAATAAAAAAAGATCAATATTGGGTCCACAAGTGTCCACACTTCGTATTACAATTTTGACTTCCGGTTAAAATTTTCGACATTTTATTAGGTGATGCACATCTTCAGGTCATCGTATTGCTATTAAATTCCTCATTTATAAATTTTGACCAATAAAAAATGTAAATATAGACTATTGAGTCTAAAATGGAAATTAATCATTGTTGGACAAACATTTCTCCTAAGAGGTTTAAGAGAAAATAACATAAGCCTTTTGAGGGACTTACTTATATTTAATTACTCTATGGCATTAGAGAATTATTACGTTAAAACTTAAGTAGTATCTCTTTACAACTAAGGCTCACAAAATGTATTAATATATTTACCAATATCTCAGAAACTGTTGGTTTTAGAAAAACATATTTCATATAAAAGTTTTTGTTTTTAATAGTACTACTATTTTGCAGTGATAAGTTATTTAGTATCTCAAATAGTTGTGGAGATATGAAAATATCCGCTTCTGTAAGGTACCCTGAAAATAATTTTCATGGGAAAATGAAAATAGCCAGTTTATTTATAAACTTAATCAAAGCCTGAATACCAATTTTAATCAAAATCATCAGAGCCAATTTTGAGAAAATCGATTTCTTCTCTTTTCGCCCTTTATTAAACTTCTCTTAATTTTAAGCATAAACAGACACACAGACAGACGCTATTGCAAAGTCCACTTTTTAGGATTCTGGGGTTCATGAGACGTTGACATCCATCAACATTTCAGATTAGAATTTTTTTACATTTGCAATAATTTACCTTTAGTGTTTGAAAAGTTAAAAACTATATATATTTGCATATAGCTTAAATGTTATTGGTTTTATAAAAATATATTTCGATTAAAATATTTGTATTATAAATAGATCTACATATTGGTAATGATAAGTAATTTCATATCTCAAATAGTTTTGGAGAGATGATAAAATATGCGAATGTACGCATCAGACCGGAACCCTTAAAGTCATTTTGCCGAAATATTGAGAGTAGCCATTTTGTTTGTATTATTTACAAATGTTTTGAAATGAAATTTAATCAAAATATTTAAGGCCGATTTTGAGAAAATCGACTTTTTCTTTTTTTCCCTTAATTTTAGGGTTAGATATAGAATTACAAAGAATCCCTCGGGCAACCCTATGAAAACCCTAGATACCAAGTTTTAGCCCGATCGGTAAAACGGTTTAAGTTATAGTTGGAGGTACAGACAGACAGACAGAAATTCAAAAACAAATTTTTCTGAATCGGGGGGTCATTAAACGTCGAGATTCAATAAAATCTCGAGTTAGATTTTTTTTTACGATCACAATACTTTCTTTACATGTAAGATAGCGAGGAAGTAACAAGAAAAAACACTATAGATTTAATTTACCATTTTATTTCATACCCAAATAATACTTTACATATTTTACTTACCAAATATTTCATAAAATATTCTAAGTTCTATATTATTTATTAATGTACCTTAAAAATATCACTATGGATATGTTTTAAATATGTATTTTTATAGCAAGGAGGATTGAAGGGAGTATTCCCCAGGGAGAGGGTTTGGATTTAGTGTAAAGTAGCTTTCTTCTTACCCCCGTTCCCCCTGACCAATGTTTAAATGTTTATGTTCACGACGTTGAAATTTAGTGATGTTGCAATGTCATGTGGATTGCTTTAAACAATTATACCAACTGTCTCATACAGTGCATTTTATCTTCGAATATAATTTTCAAAAAATATGTTTTCAGTAGACATCCCTTAAGTATGTTTTCCTAAAAAAAATCAAATCTTTTTCTTTAGCATTACGTCTTATTACCCATACGGGTTATACGCAAATGTGCTAATTATTCCAATGAGCTAGGGATAAGGAAGGTAGAATTTAGAGGAAGTGTACACAAATTTTGCGTGGAGGAGAAGTGGACAAACATTTATGTAAAACTACCTTAAGTAAAACCGACCAGGATTTATACCCCAATCTCCCCCACATAGGCAGACGACTGACATACTGCGAAAGTGACAAATTATTCCATGCGGCCACAGAGGCGAGTTTTAATCTTGTTAATCACAATAATCATTTTTAATGTATGAATTTTAAACAAAATTCTCTAAAAATTTTCTTTTTAATATTTAAAATTTTCAAAAATAGGCAGTTTATGTGTTAGCTAATATAAAATTATTTTATTTTTGTGAAAATAGAATTACCTTCTTTTATATCATGAAAAATCTATTCCCAGAAACCTATTTTGAACAAGATTTTAAATTCCACTTTTGAAAATTTAAATGTTTAAAAATCATCTATAAGTAAGATTACACTTAATTTATTTAATTAACCTCCATTATTACGTCCCATGTACCCCAGATATCAATTTTGAACATCTCGTTAGAACTATTTTAAAAAAAATCAAAAATGTTCAAAAATTATACATCAATAAACTACTTATTAAATTATTTTAAAATATTTTCATTTTAAAAATCTTACAGGAATTAAATTTTTACCCAAATGGTTAGTCAGTTTTAAATAATTATTTCTATTATTTAAAGTATCAGTGATCACTAAACTACCCTTTAACGAATTTTATCATAAAATTCAATATATATTATTTCAAACACTCCCCAGATAGCCAATACATGTTAAAAATATAATTAAAAGCAATCTTTGAAAAATGCATAATTTTCCAAATATTTTGTAAATTACCTTTAATTTAAGAGCTTAGGTCAAACTAAAAATACCCGAGACATATCCATCTAAGATTAAGCCATCAAGTTCGAACAAAATCTATATGACCGTTTCATATCTAGCTCCAAGGACAGATAGACAGACAGACATGATGATTAGACAGAATTGTAAACTCTTCTTTTTCGTGTTCGGAGGTATATAAACGTAGATATACATCATAATCTTAATGTTAAAATGTTTTACGATTACAATACTTTTTTATGAAATACAAAAATATATGAGCATAGTGGTGAAAACACTCTAATGTATGCTATGTGGTTGAACTATTTGCAGAATTGAATATATGGCTTGTATAGACTATTAAAAAGCAAAATTATAATTTTAACCCTCCCCCCTAACCCACACCAGCTAAAACAGCCCTGAACGTTTCTCATCCAACAATTTGTTTTACACTTAAATAGGGAGGCTAAAAAACTATCCCGGGCTTATCAGTAATAGAAGTGATCTTTGGTATAGTCAAAACATTTTTGGGGGACTTAGGATTGACTATGTCTGGGTTACAACAGTCATAGTGGAAATATTAGCCAGTACTAATGTAACGTTGCCCAGGGAATGCCCAGATGTACTAATCGCACATCCTTTCCATGTCTCGATGAGATGAGGTGATGTTGACAGTGAGTATGAATGAGGGTGTAGAACCAGTGGGAATTCTAAAACCTCAGTCAATCCTTATTAACCTTATCCTGGAGACCTCTGAGATTATTCCCCTTTCGGGAAAACTACACATAGTCCCAGCCAGGAATCTAATCCGGGGCCCATAAACACATAACAAAGTGCACTGACCATTATACCACAGGGGCATTTACTAAAAAAATATGACGCTATATTATAGAGGGTAGTTTTAAAGGCTAGTTAGACATTTATTCGAAGGACCAACAATATTGAGCCAAAAGTTACTTTTTGAAGAAATAAATATCTTTCTGTGTTACAGGCAAAATTTTTGTTCTCCTGCCATCTCATACTAACTGCCCATAGTATATAAATATTTTAATCGTGTAAGTGTGGTACAGCTGAGAACAGTATAATTTATGTAAATTAAAGTAAATATACCCGACTTTGCATGGAGGGAGGGTGAGAAATATTTTACAATATCCACTCTCAGTAACACCCGAAAGGCATTCGAACCTTACCTTCGGTAACAATCAAATCAAACAATACTATATATATATTTCCTTTACTGATATCACTACTTGTTCGGTTCGGACGCAGATAAACTAATTACTATTGTGTAATGGATTAGAAAGGTTGAATTTCAAGGACATGTACCCTCATTAACGTGGAGGGAAAGTGGAGGACAATTTAGAAAAAAAAACTTAATATACTTGACTGGTATTCGAATTCCAAGCTCTCCGTCATCGTCAGTCCAGTATATTGTGAGAGTGAGGCCTTAAACCAAGGGGTGTCAAACTCGTTTTCTCCAAATGTCCACATTAAAAATTGAAAGAACTGTTGAGGCTACATTTAAAAAAATTCAATATATCACCATCTAACAAAAAAAAATTAAAAATTCTTACCAATACAAAAAAAAATCAAATCAAATAATTATAATAATTAATGTAATCTCTATTTTTATCAGAATTATTCAACATTTTATTTGCAGATATGGTATTTAATGTTAGGCTTTTATCTTTGTGGTAACTTTACATTCATAATTGATGACAAATGAGTGTCCGTAAGCTGTAATCTTCAGGATGTTTGTCCCTTTTCATAAAAGAAAACAACTGTTCATATAACCCGCCTCGGTGGCGTAGTTGGCTAACGCGCTTGTCGTGTTGAGCTCGAATACTGAGGACGGGGAGATCGAGGTTCGAATCTCGGTCAGGTGAACTGGGGGTGGTTTTTCCTAAATGATTTTCCACTCTCCCTCCACGAAAATGCGGGTTCACTTCCTCTAATTCAACCTTCCCAATTCCTAAATCCATTAAAGTAATTAGTACTTAAAGCGTACAACCCAAATGGGTAGTTAAACGCGGTGCTAAAAAAATCTGTTCATATACTAATGTGCTTGCAAACATTTAATATATTTGGTGCACAAACTTAACAAATATTTGAAATTTCTCTCTGGTGAGTAATGAGTTTCGGGTTGCATTATATGTTGCTTCATACAAATATCCGTGGGACAAACAGAATGTTGACATGCCTGCCATAAACAATTCAACAACCAAATCGTATTAGACAAGACGACATCGACATATTTATCCACGTATTCACCTGTATATGTCATTAGGGTCAATTTTTTTTCCACACAGTGTATTACTATCCACTGTGACTAATACGGAAACGACTAGGAATATAGATTTTGAAAGAATTATTCTATATTAACATGGGGGGGGGGGGAGATCAGTAAACCAAAAATACAGCTGATCATAATTTGAACCGTGAAATCCCTATCTCCCAGTATTGACGAGCCCAATATTGGTCATGTTATCAACTGATATGGATAAGACTGGCGGTAACATTTCGCTCTAATCATAACTGTGGACTTACCTAGGTGTGTGAAAATGTGAAGAGCAAGCCCTGCAAGCAGCCAGCTCGTCATGATGGCGACTGTTAATCTTAGTAATTGAAATGAAAAGTTGTGTACGTATGCACTGCAACAATGTCATAATGAGATCAGGGGTGACCTAGCAAAGGTCAGGTTAGGTCACAACTAACACCCTACTCAGCTTTTTGTAATGATAACAGCGTGAAATTGTGTAATTACTCTATTTGAGAAGTAGATTAGCCTTTCAAGTATCTCAGTGAGTAATAAGGTAATACACACTTTAAAGGACTATGCTTATGTCTAGTTTGGCATGACCCTCAATAACAGGAAGGTAATTAACTTTGGTGGCCGCATGGTCTAAGGCACTACTCTCACAGTAGACTGGCTGGCGATGACAGGGAGATCAGGGTTTTTATCCCGGTTGGGTGCACACGGTGCTTTTCCTAAACGGTTTTATCTCTACTTCCACGCAAATGCGGATGCACTTCCTATAAATTCAACCTTCCTCATACCTAACACATATGCATAGTCTTATAATTCGAACGGGCAGTAAGACGTGGTGCTAAACAAAATAGTAAGATAGAGCACAGTTTTGAAGGACTATGTTTATAATTTTTTGGCCATGCCCCTCAATTAACAGAAAGTTGGAGCACAGCTTTGAGGGACTATACTAATGTATGGCTAACCATGCTTCTCAGTTTATAGGAAGGTAAAACACAACTTTGAGGAACTACACTTATGACTTATGACTAGCTAGCCATGACCCTCAGTTGCCTTGAGGGACAAAGATAATGTCTTGTTAGCCGTGCTTCTACGATAACAGGAAGGAAGAACACAGCTTTAAGGGACCATGCATATGACTGGCTAACTATGTCTCTCATTTAATAGGAAGGTGTAATACAGCTTCAAGGGACTTTACTTATGTCTGTGTTACCATGTCCCTCAGTTAATAGGAAGCTATAAAAAAAGCTTTGATGGAATATACTTATATCTGGCTAGCCATGTTATTCGTTTAATAGGAAAGTAGAACACAGGTATGATGGAATATACTTATGTATGGCAAGCCATACCCCTCCGTTAATATGAAGGAAGACACAGCTTTAAAGGACTATGCTAATGGATTGCTAGCCATGATTCTCAAGTAATAAGAAGGTATAACGCAGCTTTGAGGGATATTTATTTATGACTAACCATGTCAGTCAGTTAATAATAAGATATAACTCCTCTTTGAAGGAATATGCTCATGTCTGAATTGCCATGCCCCTCAGTTAGAAACATAACACATATTTGAGGGGCTATTCTTATGTTTTAGTAGCCATGTCCCTCAATTAATAGGATGGTAAACACATTTTAAAAATATTATTGACAATAGAATTTTAGTAAATTAGCAACAATTTATCACACAGCGATGTGGGGGAGGGGATATTGGGGAGAAAAAGAAAGTGAAATATTCTGTACTAAAACTCTGAAACATTTTAAAAAAATATTATGTGTGGAATAAGCTGATACTTTCAAAATTCACACGACTGATGCCTTAAGCAAGAAAAACACTATTGCTAATAAGTCCTGCGTTTATTCGAGCATGATTGAAAAGTTGACCTGACCAAAAGCAACCGCTCTCGCCTGCCGGTTCGATTACAGTTAAAGTTGTTGTATAATGTGCTAACGGCCCGTTAATATACATGATTATCCCTTTAAATTCAAGAACTAATAAATTCTTATAATATGTGTCAGATATAAACGCACTGTGACAGCATACTGCTGGAAAAGCCCGTACTTGAGGAAAATGTCCCTACTGACGGTTCGACACGACTTAGATGAGCTACAACAAACGAACATCTCACATCTAGACCGGACATTGAAGAAGTGAGGATTGGCTTTCTTGTGGTCTACTCAGTGGCAGTGCGCTATCGCTAGTTGTCACCTGGCTCATTTTTATGGAGATTACTACCCCCTCCTTTCCTTATAAAAGCTACCTCCAAAATACGTCAGTCCATCTTGTATAAAACAGCCATCCCTCGCTTCACTTTTTGTATTCTATTGTATCGATTCATCAGAGGAACAACTTGGACGTAAACCTACATTGGTGGACAAAGCAACTGGTGATCACGATGTGTGAGGCGTCGGTCTCTCCTAGCCGCAGATGAAGCCACGTAATCTTCGTTAGAGTCTTAGAGGTCTTTTTACTATGTCTATATGACATAGTTTTGTATGTCAGAATTTCTGACTTGTTTTTCTATGCCCATAAGGCATAGTTTTGAATGTTATAGGCTTAGTGCTCTTTTTTTACTACGTCCATATGACATAGTTTTGTATATCAGAGTTTCTGACTTGGTTTTCTATGCTCATAAGGGTTAGTATTGAATGTTAGAGTTATTGGTCTATTTTACTATGTCAACATGATATAGTTTTGTATGTCAGAGTTTCTGACTGGATTTTCTATACCCATAATGAATAGTTTAGAATGATGGGTCTTATGCTCTATTTATCTAGGTCCATAAGACATAGTTTTGTATGTGAGTGTTTCTGACTTCTATTTCTATGTCCATAAGACATAGTGATAAATAATAGGGAAATGTCTTGACACCCTAAACTGTAAGACCATGTTTCGGCTTACTTAATGCTTAGGGTCACATAATGGTGGCAGTCAGGTTATTTAACGCTTTTTTCAATGTCATAATTAGGTCTGTGACTGATAGCAGTCTCTAATATTTCTAATAGTGTAACTTTTTTATGGTGCGCAACCTGCGGTAGCGCTACTAGTCCTTAGTAGTGGCTCGCGGATTATAATGTAGTGTATCCGGACCCCTTCAGCCGCCGTTTGTATTAGTTAATAGGTTTGTTGTTTGCACTAGTTATTGTGTGCCCTAGATTGGGTGGAAGTATAAATATACTATTGGATGTTCAGGCAGTACTTATTAGGAATCGACTGGCCTAGATCCCTGGTAGCTCACTATTTACTCTTTATAAACTGATAGTGCCTCTTCTAGGAGATTAATTGTTGTTTCGTAACTCACCATGGAGTTAACTCATGCTATCTAGTTCATTTAACTACCGAGCTTGTAACTCCTTATACTAGAACTTTCTAGGGTTAGGTATTGTCAACTATTAATATTTTGTAGGCTGTGTAGGTAAAAGTCTAACAGCTATCAGACGGGAGTAAAGTTATGTATCGAATCTTTTCATTCCATTATTAACTGCTTCGAATTTAAATTGCCAGTTTTATGAGGCAGACGCTCCTTCGTAGAAGGATGTGAGTTTGTTCTAGTTTGAAGAGTTAGGCTACATCTCTACTTATATTTACAATTTTACATCAAACTTTCTTGTCATGGTTACAGGTCAATTAAAGGTGCTTTTCACCTGATTCTCCCAGTTCGAGCAACCTTAATTTAATTTAATTAACGGATTCTATTCCCGTCTATAAACAATGGAACGTTTTTTATGTGTTCTCTTTTAAGCTATTGCACTACCTTTAACTTACTTTAAAGCTAAATAAACTGTTTTGTTAAAATTGTATATTTGTTTTATTCGTGATCCTTCCCATCCTTCTTTAACTATGTTTTGAAAAGTATTCGTCACGTCTACTATTTCATAGGAGAAGCAGCAATACAGTTGAAAATGTAAGCATATTAGCTATAAAGTGCGTTTGATCCCTGTAGGGAGGATAAGTGGGAAGAATTTATATTGATGTGTCCACCCCTTAATCGCTATCATGGCCCCTTGCCAGAAGTCCTAGGTCACTACAAAGCGTGTGGGAATATTGGCTACCCTCCATCTGCTTACCAGAAACACAAAATAGATATCGATAGTGGCACAATGTGTTCACCATTTCATACCTATTTTGGCATCTAGACACCTGCCTTAGGACCATTAAAACAGTATGGAATCATAGGCTACTCTTCCTCACTCTTCATATTGGTGGTAGCATACAAATGCAGCTCGATAGTCTGATCGTCAGACTAACTCAATAATCATTGAGATAATTGATGTACGCCCTTTCATGCTCATTTTATTACCATAATTATACATAGTTCTTATACAACATTTTATCATAATCCATTTATCTATGCCTCATACTTAAATTATTAGTCATTGATCAGAGGCTTACACATTATTTGATCATTGATAAGGATCATACATTTCACATTATTAGTATTTAACCATTTATCAGAGTCCATATTATACTTTAAAAAATAATTGACTGAGCATTGATGCTTCGACATTTAATCGTAGTTCATCGTACTATGTCCAATACCTAAAATCATCGGTCATTAATCAGAGGCTCCCACATCATTTTGGTCATTGATATTAATAATGCATGATACATACATAGTAATTTATCCTATATAAGAACTTAGCATCCGCCTTAGACATGATCAGAGTTCTACATCATACTCAATTTGATCATAGCCGTGCATGATACCTGCAATGTAGTTGATGTTTGATCAAAGTTATGCTTCATTCTTTAGCAATATTTGATCATTGATCAAAGCTCTACATACATTTACTTACGACGTAAAAATAACTATACACACACATATATTCCAAATGTATATTTTTACTACGTACAAGTAAATACACATTACTTATAGAATACCAAAATAAATCTTATAAAAACAAGCTCACGGCAAATTACACCTACGTATCTCTAATGATATGAGTAATATAGGATATCCGCTAAAAGAAGGTTATGTCTAAAAATAACTACAAAAATGTATATTTAAATTTAAATATTTAAGAATAATTTAAAGCTTATGACCAACAAAATATAAACGTTCTTCATGCTAAATTATTCCCACAACTACAAATTTAAATATTTTTGAACAGATAAAGCTCATGACCATAATGTGAACGTTCTCCAAGATATGTTAGTTTATCAACAATAGAAAAGTATAATTTCAAAAAGTTTGCAATTATTTTTACAAATGTCCATCTTAAAGTAAAAATATTATTTACACTTGATAATATTAGCTGGGGCCAATCAAGCTGAGTCAAAATAATGTTGTCATGCATAATCAATTTAAACCTACTTGTAATAATTATCTATGGCCTGATTTACATAGTACGTAAGTTCTCTAAGGGCAATTTATTGGGAATTGAAATTATTACGCTACAATTAAGACATAGATTTATTAAATCAGTCGCTAAGACTTGATCGAGACTTAACCTAAATGGAATTTAGAAAACAATAAATATAAAGGTGAGTAGTAATTTTCGGATACAGAAAGTAACATGATTAGTTGGTAAAATATAAGTCGAAAACACTCTTTGCAAAAAGTTATTTATTCTCATACCTTTTGATAAAAATGATATTAAAGTTAGAGAGAGGGAGATGTGGCAAAGCTGCACTTGAAACTTACATCAAACATATATGTTAGTTCACAGTAGGTGTTCACAGGTTGTTCATCACAGGGCTATGCCTTTGTCCAAACGGCGCGGCGTATGGATTCAGTGTGCATGCGGTTAAGAATTTCGACGTCAACTGTGGTAACAGCCACATGTATTCGTGACACACTGTCCTCGGGCGACTGTGGTGGGTCGTCATTTGGGTATACAGGAGCTTTTAGATGAACTAACAAGAAAAAATCTAGTGATATGAGGTCCGGTGACCTTGGTGGCCACTCCACCGGCCCCTTACCCACGATCCGCTATTTAGGGTTAGGGTAGACTTCATTAAGTATTTGCCGCACTTGTGCCCATGGTGGAATAACTGGGTGAATAGCAATTTATCACCTATGAACGAGGACACACTGCTGAAATTAACAAAGGATTTAAGTCTGATCTCTATTTTAAAAGAGAAAAGTTTGGTCCAATTTTGAATACATATCCGGAGTGAATATCCCCATCTCTCATCTATTTACCATCGCCATTCCAAATTTGCTACCCTTTGCTTCTACTTATTTATGCGAAAAAGGATTTTCCACAGTGATAAATATTAAAACGAAACCATCTCCGAATCGACTCCTACATGCGAATAACATTAAGTAATACTTTTGAAAGAAGAATAGACAAATAAGTGGAAAGTGTTCAACAGCAGAAGTTTCATAAAATGCAACTAGGTAAGCTAATTTCTACTTTTTTATTGGTTATAATCAGTAAATAAAGCCACTATTTTAGAGTCAATCTTAATTAACATTATGTTAGTAAAACTTAAGGAGCCACGAAAATGTTTTAAGATATTTAGATGGAAGTGAGAAATAAAAGGCTAAGAAACACTGGGTTATATTACATTGCTACAAAACGAAATGATAACTGTTTTATTTAACTTTCCACTACCCAATAGGCGCTTATAATTATTTTAACACATGATATTAGTAGATTAAATATTAAATTAGGTTAAGTGTCTTTTTAAATCATATTTTAATATTTGTATACTTAAAAACAAAAACAAATAAATGGTAACAACTATCCCCAGTCTTCTCTTCTTTAAAAAAAAAGGGGGTATGGTTTTAGTCATAAAATCTATAAGGCTACTAGAAATTTACTAATATAACTTATTTATACATATAGAAAAAAGCAAGGTTGAATTTCTCATCAAATAATAACCAATGGTAAGCCTATTTAAAATCTAGAGCTCCAGAAGAAAGTAATATTCTCAAATTTATTGGAGCATTCAAACTGTATCTATACTTGGTTTTTCGATGCATATTCGATAAAAAAATTATCTCGAAACAAATATAATGTTAAAAAGCATTTCTAAAAAAACCATAAATAGTTTTATCTCTTAACTAAAATAAGAAAACATTTATGTTTAACTTGACAAAATTTGTAATATCTATAAACTCTCAATTCTTTGCTACCGTTATGTTTTCCTTAATCCATATTATTGTGATCAAAATGAGGTTACTATCGAAAAGATTTAAAACTATTTTATTATTGTCTAACACAAATATAAAATATTCTTAGAATGTCATACAGTGGAATATAATCCTTAGAAAAAATACCTCAATAGGTGACAACATGATATAAACATCAATCCCGCTTAGTCCGGCTGGCCGGTAGCGGACAGATTGGGGTTGGAGTCAAATTAGTGTGAGCAGGGGTTAGTTTATAATAAATGTTTTCCTATTCTACTTCCATGCAATAAATGGTATATTTCATATACATTCACTTAATTCATATGTACCCTATTTGTGCGATTTAATTCGTATAGTCCGTATAGGTAGTAATAAGTGTTGAATATATATATATATATATATATATATATATATATATATATACAACTATAGGCTACTTACAAATAATATTTATAGATACAAGTTTTATATTTGAATAGTTACTCATTTAAAACTCAAATTTATCCATACCAACAATAGTTTTTTCGACACTGCTTTGCTCGCTGATGAGATAGCGTGATGGTGTAAAACTTACCCTCTATTTTTAAGGTGGGGGTGTAGGGGACGCAATAAAATGTTTGTATTTTGGTAGTTTTTATATCAAAACATTTTTTGGTAAAAAAAATCCAATATTGCTCCTGTAGAAACATAAAATTTAATTTTCTTCACGTTGTGACATCAAAATTCTTTGAATATCCGTCAAGGGTGTCCTGAAACTTAATTACAACCTTTTCCCTTAATTTAAAAAAATCAACTAATGTTCATTGCAGATATTCAACAAATGTTGATATCACCATATGAAGAAAATTAAACAACATGCTTCTACTAGAGCAATATTTAATTTATTTTGGCCAAAAAATGTTTTGAAATAAAAACTGCAAAAACACTCGCCTTTTATCGTGACCTCTTCCAACCCGCTTCAAAGAAAAGAAGTTCAGCAGACTAAATCGAACGCACATAAAATATTTACAGTTTTATAATATGTATAAATAGAAATATCAAAAACATTTGCATTTCAATTTGTATTCAAAAAACACCATCACAAGTTTAGAGAATCCCTTGGAAGCTAACGGGTTATCATTTAGGAACTACGGCTCAAATTATAATCACAAATTATGTATGTTTGGATTTACAAATCTTTAACTCCTTTTGTTCCAACTATCATTTTTTGGCCAGAGAAATCTTTAAAAGTTAGTATGAATAGCTAGTATTCAATAAATTTATATCTGGATCAATGTTTTGTAGATAAACATTGTAGCGACGACGCCTAGGCGTCGACCAGAAATTAAATTGACGACTGAGGGACGCGTGATTAAATGACTTGGGTTGCCGAGATGAGTTTGTTCACAGAGGGGGTGGAGGTTATCACTGAAATTTATATCCCTCCCTTTCTCTCACACACTAGCACTTTACGAGCTGCACGGAGAGCTAAGGGTAGTTTGCGTTAGAAAGAGAGATAGAAAAAGAGAGATAAAGAGATAGAGATTAAAGATGGAGCTACGAAAACCAAATATTTTTTCAATTGCGTCTTACTACCGGTCAGAGCTTTAAACATTTTAATTTCTTTGGTGTGTTAGTGATGAGGAAGATATAACTTAGAAGACATATATACCTTCATTTGTGCCTAGTAAAACTTGATTCACACGTTTGACGAAAATAGAAATCGGAATCTGCCTTAGTGGTGAAGCAATTCATACACTGTTTGTTGACCCATGGTGCATTGCAAAGTTAACTTAAAACAGCTGATTATCAACATATTTTAGTTTTAGTGGATAAACATACATTCAGGTCATTGTCACGATGGATGTTTTAAAATAATAATTATAACGGTGTGTCGTGGCACAACCCAACACATTGATAAACACGCTTAACATTAACTGATTATTTTGAATCTCCTCACACTGACCAACGAAGCTATCTGCTTGCTTCTGGGTGCATGATTTGTCAAATGCGCCTGCGTACTGATTTAAGATTGTTGGGTTTGAGATTTGATTTGCTCTTCTGATTTCAAATTATTCAGAACAGCTCGCGCCGATGAGGCGGAAATATTTTGATTGGCTTAGAGCTCGTCACAAGATTCAATTTATGTTCTGCGCTTGTTTTTCGGTGAACATGCAAGTCCACAGTAAGGCTCCCCTCCTCTAATAAGAGTTTCGTACTAGAAGACCTTCACTCTCAGCCTCACTGGAACTGCTTGGACAACCCGCCATGCGGGCTCTTATTTGTGCGTGACTGGCTGCGCACGATATTTTCAGTAGAGGTCAGGGGTTGGGCTTTGTATTTTGGTGACACTGGACTAGTTACTGGGTTATTGAACAGAAAAGTAATATTTTACTCTTGTCGGAGCATAGTTGGGTCAACGAGTGACATAGACCAGGAGAGTAGCATGGTGTAAGATGGACTTGTGATATTTTGATCTGTCTCTGTTTACTTCGATGTAACTGAGGGCCATTTGCGAGAATGCCACTCAGTAGAAGCTTAGTGTGAGTAGACCCTTAAATGCGTTGATCTACTTACATCATTATAAGAGAGAGGATAGATCGTGAGTGTGCTTTGGACTACGTGCTGCTAAGCATCATCCACATACACTTAGTTGCACTCTTGCACACTGCCCTAAGTGTTTCTTGAAAAAAGATTTGTGCGTTTGTGTACCATCTAATGTGGTGCCAATATTTGGTGACTATATTAAATCTGTTGGAGGGCACGTGAGATAGTAGCGATGAGGTTTGCGTCTTATTTAATTTAAGGTTTGTTTTTACTCAGATCAACCAGAACTTAAATTAATAAAGAAGTTAAATTAATCTAACTTCAAACACATCAAAATTAAGTTATTCACTGCCCTCGACCAACTTACAGATCCAAGAACTTAGTGGAATATGTGACGAGTCCAGGGTCCAGGACCCACCTTAAACTATAATAACTATGTCAACGGGTGGGGCTAGGACCAGGTTGACCTATGTGGGGGCCTCGGGGTGGCATGTACTGTACAGTTTGGGGGCCTCCATTAACCCATGTATTTTTTTTATAACCGTGTCTTACAACCTGCTTTGATTATACGCATGTAGAATAGTAACGCTTATGAGTTTATGATGAGGAAGTTTGATTTTAAAGGAAGTGTACCAGCTATTTTCGAGGATGATGAGAGGAAAACCATTTAGGGAAAAAAAACACCCCCAATATACCCGACCGGTTTTAAACCCTGATCTCCCGCCATCGGTAGTCTAGTTTATTGCAAGAGTGATGCATTATACCATGAGGCCACCGAAGCAGGTATATTTAAATTACATCATAGCAAGTCTGAGGAAAGGTAAAAATGAAGCAAATGTGTAATTTTAATCAAATGTAATATTAACCAAGTAAAAGGATATAGACTGTATAAAGACTTCATGAAAATTCTCATTATAATACAGTAGGATCTGGCTAGTTTGAAATTGGATAATTCGAAAAATTGGATAGTTTGAACCTACTATGATTCCCCATGAAGTTCCTATTTAATTAAATGGTAAAATAAGACATTTAATTCAAATTTTAGAAATAAATATTTGGATAATTCAAAGCCTATACAGTAAATTGCTAATGTTTTCGAGTAACGATCTTTATAAAATCACCCCAAATGCCAATAATGACAAATAAAGTGGAACCATCTGGTTCTCTTTAGAAAGTAAATTGTTTGTATTAAATACAAATTGTGTGGTGCTTGTAAATCAAAACATCAATTAGTTATAGATATAACTAATATATTTTGATATAGACATACTATGCATAGGCTCTATGCTTCATTGTTTGCTCTAACGAAAGTATAATCTGCTTTTTTTAATAATAATAATAATAATAATAATAATAATATTGAGAGACAATGCTAGCGTAAAACTTGTTTTTTTTTATTTAGCACCGCATCTTACTACCCGTTCGGGTAATACGCTCAAACGTAAAACTCTGCATACGCTAAATGAAACATCTCTTTAGTAAAAGGATCATTTACTTTACCTTCCTCATACTGTTTTTTTATAATGAATAATGAAAATTTTTACTAGACCGCAAGGGTATTCTAAAGCTTATTATTAGTATGTAGGCATGTGTATGTAGATTATAACAGTACGTTTGACTCTGAATAGCTACCTTACAAGCTTTCTCGCATCTCTAGCTTCAACTGTTTGTGAAGATTTGAGGTCACTAAAAAAAAGGGTAGTGTGAATGAAACATTGCTGGGTTAGTTGAATACTAATTCGCTGATTTGTTAGGGAAAGACTTTCTTCCTCGCTTCCCCTAGGGAGTAGTCCACCCCTCTTGGATCTATAGGCTCATCTGGTGCAAACAGGTTTCAACCGACGACATGTGCGCATCCCATGGCGTCACCACCCCCTCTTGCTTTCCATGGCGTCATTCGCCACCCTCTTCCACCCCCTTTTGATGTGATAAGACAGGGGGCAGCTCCAATCCAGTGACCAGTTGACAGGCAGGTTGCTTAGCACGAGGTCATTTTACACGCTTTTGAGAAGAACAAACTCTGCTTGCACTCAAATTCTTAGACTTGCTTCTTTATTTGTTCACAATGATGTAAATTTTCACGAAGGCATGTAATCGGCTAATGACTCGTCGTTAGACATGTTGCCGAAACGGGAGAAGTTTGCCTTAGTCAGATAAGTAGTAATCAATAAAAATAAAAATTAGCTCAACATTATACTCTACATTTTCTTATTTAATGGTAGTAGATTAATATTTTGTCCTTCAAGTTTTTCATCAGCTATAGTTAAATTTAAAAGAGAAGTTTTTGACACAAAAAAATAGGAAGAACAAATCTTTTTCGATATTGACATTTTTAAGGGTAGTGCGGTAAGAGTGGAAATATTGAGCCTGTTTAAATTGCTTCAGTTTACGCTATAATACAGCGATTGAACAACTGGTGAGTAATATTGAACCAACAATTAAAATAATATAGTTACAGTTTTAATCAAATATAATTATATAAAATTACTTATAAAATGTCGTCTAGGTAAAGAGCATTCCCAGAATTATTTAATAAATATAATATCGATTTTTAATAATGTTTAAATGTTTATTATAAAATCGAGTATATCAAATGTTTTTTAAATATATTTATCACTTGTCTTAATATTTAAATGGTATATATTGTGTTAACTAGGACAGTATATTAAGCATTCTAATGGTTGAGATTTTAAGTAAATAACTAAACTAAAAGTATCCACCTTAAACTCACTGACTGCCTATGTTGGTTATATGGTAATTATAATATGAGTACACATATCTCTAATATAGGCAGCTGTTTCAGAAACAAATATAATTCGTATTTTTGTGAATTATTGTATTGTTGTCATTTGTATACAGTTAAATTAGTTTAAATTAGAATAGTATTCTTGCACAGTAAATATAATTTTACAAATAATAGTTACCAGTAAGCCCTTGCGAAACTTTCACACACTCAACCTTCCCATCTCTCCCCCACAAAAAAAAATAAATTTAGTCTTTTGAGTCTTTTGTTGGGTTGTTGAAATTAAATACTCAGCAAAGTGTATACACAAAATAGCAGTAAACCCTTGTGAAGCTTTCGCACATTAAACCTTCTCCTTCCCCCCTCTTCCCTCCCTCCCCACAAAAAAAAAGATTTAGTCTTGTATTGGGTAGTTGAAATTAAATACTCAGCGAAGTGTATACACAAAATAGCAAAGAAAGTTTATTAATGTGATCGTATTTATAATTTACAATACCTCTTTGTATACAATATTTGATGTCAGAATGCAATCATCTTTCAATTTTGGTTTGTCATTTTCGGTAATTGATATAAAAATATTGTTAGTTTTTTCTTTTAACTTAAATTTTAAACAATGTGTTTTAACGTAAACTGAGCATACTATTTCAAAAGTCGGTAAAAAAAAATCCTTCCACTGATACCTTATTCATAGCTGTAGGCTTTGTTTTAGTTGATAAAAAGGGCTGTTGACAACAGAAATAATATATAGGATATATTATTAACATTTCCTAACTTTGGTTTCAATTGAATTTTACAACTTATTGAAATTCTTTTGGGCACTGTTTACGAACATTCTTAATAAGGAATTCCCTTCTGTGATAACTAATATAGGGTCTGAAGTATTATTTTCCCTACACGTGTCTGGAAACTCAACTTTGATCTATCATGCCAGGGAAACCTGTCAACCGCACCACTGTTCACACGTTCTAAGGCATCAATCCTTCAATAGAGCGGCTTAACACACTGATAAAGGGGTGGTGATGAGCTTAATATCTCAGTTGGGTGCACTTGTGGCTTACCATATTTGACCTATAACTAAGTTCTTTCTAACCCTGTTCCACACTAATGCGCATGCACTTACAATAAAACACCAGCCTAGTTTCTACAACTTGAGTCACTAATATCTAGTTCTACACCTTATCTCAGTCGGTAACGTGTCTACCTACTTATCTAAAAGTCCCAGATTCAATTTCTAATATGGCTGAAAAGATTATCATTTAAAAAATTATCACTTTTTACCTTTAACAGTGATTAATTAACTACTGGGGGCTGGATGTTGTTTCTGTTCTAGGGTTAAGGTAGTTTATAAGTCGTGTACTAATGCAATCACTCAGCTCATAAAGTTAACGTTAAATACCTCAAATAATAAAAAACAAAAAATACATAATGGTGTCAAAAATAATAATGAATATAATTCAACTTTCTCCCATCAATGTATTGTGAGAAATATACATTGGATGCAGAGAAAGTAAAATGAAAGTTATCAATTATATTTATAAAGAAATGAAAATAAATAATGTGGGATTATACAGATAATTATGTTACATGAAAGGTTGAATGTCAGGAGTTAATATTCCCTCAGTAGAGAAACTGGAAGACGAATAATAAAATCAACGCTCACTAGTGAAGTTAACCTTCCCGGACAAAGATAAGTGTAAACTAAGAATGAGCAATTAGCATCTTCAAGTCTTAAAATCCTTAATGATATACAGGCGCTGATAAACTGGGTACTGCTTTAGACCCCAGGCTACAACAACAAAAATTCCCTTCCAAAGTGGATTAGGTAATGCTACCTTGCACCACGATTTGCCTTCCAGGGTGGATTGAACACTGCTACGTTGCGCCATGATTTACCTCTCAGGGTGGATTGGGTCCTGTTACTTTGCGCCATGATTTACCTCTCAGTGGATTGGGTCCTGTTACTTTGCACCATGATTTACCTCTCAGGGTGGATTGGGTCCTGTTACTTTGCGCCATGATTTACCTCTCAGTGGATTGGGTCCTGTTACTTTGCACCATGATTTACCTCTCAGGGTGGATTGGGTCCTGTTACTCTGCGCCATGATTTCCCTCCCAAGGTGGATTGGGTCCTGTTACTTTGCACCATGATTTACCTCTCAGGGTGGATTGGGTCCTGTTACTTTGCACCATGATTTACCTCTCAGGGTGGATTGGGTCCTGTTACTCTGTGCCTTGATTTCCCTCCCAAGGTGGAATGGATCCTGTTACTTTGCACCACATTTGCCTCTCAGGGTGGATTGGGTCCTGTTACTTTGCACCATAATTTACCTCTCAGGTTGGATTGGGTCCTGTTACTTTGCGCCATGATTTCCCTCCCAAGGTGTATTGGGCACTGCTGCCTTGCACCACGATTTCCCTAACCTGGCCTACCCTCTCACTAAGAATTAATTTTGTCTAAGAAATACTTTACGGAATAGCTAAGCTTCGGCTAGATGGCTTGAGAATTTCAACCTTCCATAGTTAATGCTGCTAAAAAAAACTTTCTTTCCCTTTTTATTTTAAACTTTCCCACATCTGATGAGGTGAGATTCACACTAACTAGAGACTGTCAACCTTTCCTAGTGAATGCTTATCAGTTTTAATGTTTTGGTCAGCTTTCAACGAAAACGTCAGTGAAAGTGTACCTAACCTGATGGAAATAAACCTTCACTAGAGCTTCAAACTCCCCTGTAATATAATTATATAATATAATAGATGGACTGCATTAGTGTTTAAAACTAAAAGCAATATTTGAGTAAGAGTGTTTTATTATAATAGGCTGTATAATTCTGTGGATAGTGATTAAAAGAAATGAACATATATCATATGCCATAAACTAATAAATTAAAATACGTTATCATATAAAGCATAATATTAGTTACGTGTATACAGATTAACCTACATTAAATAAACTTTAACGGACGTTGTAGTAGGTAGAAAGAGAATAAATAAAACACTTTGGAACTAAAAATCATATTATTTACATAATATTTTAAATTTCAATTGCAATTCATATGCGTTTTATCTTGTGTACAAACCACATTTTAATTTAGTAAATACTATACCTACATTGTAAATATATATCTAACTTTGTATGATTGAGCCATCAAAGACCCGTCTTAGGTTCTACGTGTTAAAAATTATCCCCTTAATATCCTGAATAAATAATTGAATACACATTGTCTCCCTAAGCAAACCGTTCACTATTTATTTTCCACATAGCCTACTGGTCTAGTTTTTAAAGTTAAACATTTCACATGATATATATATATATATATATATATATATATATATATATATATATATATATATATATATATATATATATATATATATATATATATATATATATATATATATATATATATATATATATATACGCTTCATTCAAAACTTTGGTCACATATTGAGAATCAAACTAAAATTAGCTTTGTATTTAAATTACAAAACAATTTTTGTTGTTGTGGTTTACAATAAATTTTGTAAATACTGAAGGTATTAATAAAAAGAAATCCTCTGGACTTATGAATTGAATTCATTCTATTCCTTTCATGAATTACTTATCAAAACCAAAATAAAATCTTCCCTTTTATTAAGTCGTGGCAATGATCATGGCCCATAAAAAAAGTACAGTTAAAATATCGATTTAAGGTTTTAATGTCATCTACGATACTCTATGGCATTAAGATCTCTTAAGTTCACTGCTGAACTTACAAAAGTAGCCACTTATACATATCTTGAGCTAGCTCTATTCAATCCACCTCATTACAAA
The DNA here is from genome assembly GCA_039000515.1 of Timema cristinae. Taxonomy (NCBI): domain Eukaryota; kingdom Metazoa; phylum Arthropoda; class Insecta; order Phasmatodea; family Timematidae; genus Timema; species Timema cristinae. The sequence continues at coordinate 63,805,125 of JBCFYV010009882.1, forward strand.
CTATTTCTTTCAGGTCAATTTTAATGTTATACTCCCACCTTCGTCTAGGTCAGCGGTCACCAAATGGTGTACCGCGGTTCGCATCCGGATCTCAGAGAAAATTTTAAGGACCTTAACGAGATAGCGATAAACAGAAGAAATAATGATATTTTGGTGGTTGGAGGGTAGTGGACATGGAAGGCCAGCAATAAAATAATTAAGTAAAATAAATAAAATGAAAGAAAATCCCGTTTTGAATTATTATCGTTCTCCAGGGCTTGCCCTTGAGTCACTGTTAAAGTTTTCTTGGACCGTGGAAGTATGAAGAGTTTTTTAAAATGGACCTACGTCAAAAATAATTGGGGACCCCTGGTCTAGGTCTTGCCAATTATGTTCTCTTCCTATTGATGTTGTCATTTAACACCCTGAACATGGTTCCATATTCTTCTATTTGCCCTGCATGTCCTGCCCACTGTAATGAACGAGACTTGATTATCCTGAGTAATGAATACAGGATAAGTAATTCATCATTTTATAACTTCAACTCCCTAGTTGCCTAAACCCTTTTTGAAACAAATACCTCCCTTATTATCTGGTTTTCGAACACCTGAAATTTATTTACGTCTTACAAAGTAAGAGACCATGTTTCACAAGCGTAAAGAACAACCAGCAAAACTATTAATTTGTATGTTCTTAGTTCTATGTTCTTTAACAGCAGGCTAGAGGCGAACAATGTACTGAATGAGTTATATAATACATTTCATGGCTGTATTCTTCTTCCTAATTTCCACGCTAATGTCATTATTGCTAGTTAAAATTGTTCCTAAATATTGTAACTCATTAACCAAATCAAATCATACGTTGTTCGCAGTAATCTCTAAATTATCGTCCTCAATATGTTCTCTCTGTGTGGTAAGTGGTGCACTCGGTGGGAGGGAGGAGGGCTGTTCAGCACTGAAGGTATGTTAAATGAATTTAATCTACCTTTTTTAGTCTAATAGTAGGTGACCTGGCGGTCTAGGGGTAAGGTGTCGGACTCCTGTGCTGGGGTCCGGGGTTCAATCCTTGGTCCCGGCACAAATTTATCTGATTATCAAACCCTTCCTTCACCTCTGACAAGACAACTTGTGAATGTGGGGAATACCAGGCCTCCACCGTGGTTCGGATTCCACGTTAAACTGTAGGTCCTCCATTTCATCTCAAAATCACCCTACCATTACACATTAGCGTAAGTGCGTATAACCCGAACGAGTAGTAATAATAATAATAATAATAATTTAGTCTAATAGGCAATTTTTTTTTATTTAGCACCGCGTCTTACTACCCATTAGAGTTATACGCTTAAGTATTAATTACGCTATTAGGTTAATAATTAGAAAGGTTGAATTTAAACGAAGTGAGCCCGGATTTAAGTGGAGGGAGAGTGGTAAACCATTTAGGAAAAACCACCCCCAGTTCACCCGACCGAGGTTCTAACCTCGATCTCCCCGTTCTCGGCAGTTTAGCTCAACACGACTAGCGCGTTAACCAACTACACAGGCAACTAATTTCAACAATTTGTCAAGCGAAGACCACTCCAAATGGCTTCTAGAGCCATCTAATTTTCAAAAAGTTTCCAAGCGAAGGTCACGCAATATAACTTCTAAATAAATCTAATTTCCTATGCGAGGACTACTCCGTATATCTTCTAGAGACCTCTAGTTTTCTAAAAATTGCTAAATTAATATGCTTCAAATAGTTTCTAGAAGCATATAATTTTCGAAAATTGGCCAATCAAATACCATTACAAATAGCTTCTAGAGGTATTCCAGTGTTTACCTTTTATTGGAGAGGATTTTAGGAATCGCCTTAAAAAAACTCCCTTCAGACCCCTATTGCACTCCTTCCCCTCCAAAATTTAATGCTGGCTACAACCTTAATTGTATGTATGTATGTACGTATGTACGTATGTATGTATGTATGTATGTATGTATGTATGTATGTATGTATGTATGTATGTATGTATGTATGTATGTATGTATGTATGTATGTATGTATGTATGTATGTATGTACGTATGTACGTACGTATGTACGTATGTACGTATGTACGTATATGTGTATGTATGTATGTATGTATGTACGTATGTACGTATGTATGTATGTATGTATGTATGTATGTATGTATGTATGTATGTATGTATGTATGTATGTATGTATGTATGTATGTATGTTGGTATGTACGTATGTACGTATGTACGTATGTACGTATGTACGTATATATGTATGTATGTATGTATGTATGTATGTATGTATGTATGTATGTATGTATATATGTATGTACGTATGTATGTATGTATGTATGTATGTATGTATGTATGTATGTATGTATGTATGTATGTATGTATGTATGTATGTTTGTATGTTTGTATCTACGGACGTACGTATGTATGTATTTATTTTTAGTACTGAATATATGAGCACCATCATTTCAGTATTAATCATTAAAACAATTTTTTTCATTTATTTTTTGAATATATTTTGGTCAAACCGTTCACAGGCCGTAAAAACCCAATACAAGGGCTTAATCCAGGCCGTGGGCCTTAGTTTGGGTGCCCTTGGTCTAAGGCGTCACTCTCACAATACCGGTTATGGGGAGATCGAGGTTAGCATCACGGTTGGTTTTGATGGAGGTGGTTTTAAAAAAAGGATTTTCCACTCTATCTCCATGCTTATGTGGATACACTTACTCTAAATTAAATCATGCTCATCCCTAACACATTAGTGTAATTAGTATATAAGCGTACAACCCAAATTAGTAGTCAGAAGTGGTGCTATAGAAATAAATGATACGGAACTCCGCACGTACTTTCTCGCTCTATTGTTTGAAAATGGAGATATTTACTCTAAACTCGTAATATATGTGAAACGAAATAATATACACAAGCAAACCCAAGCATAAATCGCACTATACTTATGTAAAAAAATTTTTGTGTTCTGGTTTTAAATTTTATAATTTGGTTTTTAAAGAATAAATGTCAATGTTGGGTCCACAAGGGTCAAAACTACGTATTAAAATTTCAACTTCCGGTTAACATTTTCGGCAAAAGGTGTTGCAAATATTCATGCCATCGCATTGATATTAAATTCCTCATTTATTAATTTTGACCAATAAAAGGTATAAATATTTACTATTGAGTCTAAAATGGATATAGATTATTGTTGTACAAACATTTCTCCTAAGAGGTTTAAGGAAAAACAACATAAACTTTTAGAGACTTACTTGTATTTAATTAATCTATGGCATTGGAGAATTATTGCGTTAAGACTTGAGTAGTATCTCTTTACAACTAAAGCTCACCAAATTGTATTATCATATTTTCCAATATCTCAGAAACTGTTGGATTTATAAAAATATATTTAATATAAAAGTTTTTTATTTTTAATAGTACTACAATATTGCAATGATAAGTTATTTAGTATCTCAAATAGTTGCGGAGATACGGAAGTTTCTGCTTTTGTAAAGTACCCTAAAATTCATTTTCATAGTAAGATTAAAATAGCCCGTTTATTTATAATCTTAATCAACACCTAGATACGAATTTTAATCAAAATCGTTAGAGTAGATTTTTAGAAAATTGAGTTTTTTCTCTCTTTGCGCTTTCTTAAACTACTCTTAATTTTAAGTTCAAACAAACACACAGGCAGACGTCATTGAAAAAACAACTTTTTAGGGTTTGAAGGGTATTGAGACGTCGACATCCATCAACATTTCAGGTTATATTTTCTTTTGCAAAAATCTTTTGTGTTCGAAAAGTTACAAAATATATATTTATGTATAGCTTGAAAGTTATTGGTTTTATAAAAATATGCTTCTTATAAAATATTTGTATTATAAAGAGGCCTACATATTTGTAACGATAAGTAATTTCATATCTAAAGAGTTTAAGAGATATTATTAAAAAATATAATTTACGCATCAGACCGGAGCCCTTAAAGTCATTTTGCCGAAATATTGAGAGAAGCCATTTTGTTTGTTATATTTATAAATGTTTAGAAATTAAATTTAATCAAAATCGTTTGAGCCGCAATCATTAATTTTAGGTTTAGATAGCCAATTCCAAAAACCCCTCGGGGAAACCCTATGAAAACCCTAGATTCCAAGATTAAGCTCAATCGGTAAAGTAGTTTAGGCTCTAGTTGGAGGTATAGACAGACAGATAGACGGAAAGTCCAAAACAACTTTTTTGGATTTGGGGGGTCATGAGACGTCAAGATTCATCAAAATCTTAAGTTAGATTTTTTTTTACGATCACAATACTTTCTTTACCAGTAAGATAACGAGAAATTAAAAATGGATTTAGTGGAACAGTCCCCCATTTGCGTGGAGATGATTGAATGACCATTAAGGAATACCACCTTATTTACACCCTACCGGAATTTGAACCCCAATCTTCTAGTAATCAGAAATACAGTCTATGGCGAGAATGATACCAGACATGTCAAACTCATGGCCCTATGCATGATTTGGTGTGGCCCGCGAACCCTTTGATGGATCGTTAGACAATGATACCCCATTCTTATTTTTATAAACTTCGTACAGATATAATCTTTGAGAATGTGATATTTTAGTATTTGGCATAGTTTGAAGAATTCTGTGGCGTGATGGGTTGATATATTAAATCCATACTTCTTCTTCGACATCGATCAATTACCAAATTTACTCACCAAATATGTGCAATACACATATATATATTAACATTTGTTTCTCAAATTAAATAGAACCAAAACCCTTAGAGAGTAGGGATTACGAATATACATTTGTCAACAATAGTTTGAACATACTTCTTTGACATTTGATTTAAAGCCCTACACCAAAACAACCATTGCAACATTAACATCATTGTTATACGCATAGCCTGAACAGGTTAAGACATGGTTCTTAAAATATATATTGTTGCAAAAAATTAGTTTCGAGCGTTTGGAATATCATTGATATTATTGTTTTATAATGGGGGATACTTTTTTCTTTTCATAATAGTAATAAACTAAGGACTGGATTTACAAACATCATATTGATTATTCAACCACTGTATTGCCAATCAGATTGTTCCTTGATCAATAAAAGTTTGGATTGAAATAAAGTTAAGTAAGGATCAAAATCTCTAATCACTTGACCATAGATTTGATCAAATAATCAAGTCAATCAAACATGGCAACTGTTGTGGCTATCTTATTAGTAATGGCTCATCTCCATCGAGACTTGTCGAAGTTGTAATTTTTACTGTCTATATTGAATGTCGCAATCGCAGTAGTAAGTTGAAATTGTCGGAATAGCTTGTCGGAAGGAGATGAACGTAGTCCATCTCTAGCGTTGCGACACCTTGCGTTCAGCAAATCAAAAACAAATATGGTTCCACCACTAAATTCAGTTAAAGTGAATATTTATTTAATCTAGGATAGTAGCCTATATCATGGAAATCTAAATACATATATATTGCACTTTTTAATTAAAAACAATTGTGGTTTAAACATATGTATAGTTAAATTATTTGAAAATATTAGTATTATTACTTTAATTATGAATTCTTAGTCCACCCTGGATGCTCTTTACCTCGTTTTTTGTTGACTTGGATCGCTAAACACTGGTGTAAAATGGATTTCGACGATATACTATGAGTCTGTCAGTAATTACCCTCCTTTTTACGACAGAAAAGAATTGTTTTATTGAAAACAGTTCTACCTGAGTAGTTGTATAAACTGTAACAGTCTGGTGTATATATATATATTATTTTTTGACTGCTTATCTTTTCTTAATTCCTATTGGTTGAAATTACGTGCTACTTCATTTCATTGTAGACAGTCCATTTTGTATCAAGGAACCACAATATGACATGACAACCGAAACGTTACCACTCCGACTCCCGACAAGCGTGTACGACCAACCCCCCTAGACTACACAAGGCCTCGGCGCTACTGACCAAGATTACAGTGACGTCACTCATATCCGGCCGTTATCTCAAATTCAAAGTTCCAACGGCTTTTCCGCTATTTCAAGTAAAGGCATGGTCGCAAACAGTGTTACATTTACGTAAATATTAGAATATAAGTGTATTTAAGTGTTTTAGTATAGTTGTTCAATGTTCTTTGTCTTATACAATGTAAATACTTAGATATTTAACTATCACTATGGTGTTTAAATGCTGTGTCCCAAACTGTAGGGGAAATTATCCGAACACACCTAAAGTACAGCTATTTTCATTTCCTAAAAATGTTGATCTTCGTGAAAAGTGGGTTCATGCTATCAGAAGAAAAGATTTCACTCCAACAGAATATACCAAGGTATGAATAGATCAAGACTTCATTGTTACTGACTTTAGTAAACTATCATAAAATTAATATTTTGCGTTACTCATGTTTTATTCCAAAATGTTGGTTGATCGCTTAATGAGGCTAGAGGAATTCAGTTAGGATCTTGATTGTGTTAATGATCAAATTTAATTTATGTAACCCGCCTCGGTGGCGTAGTTGACTAACGCGCCAGTCGTGTTGAGCTCGACTGCTGAGGACGGGGAGATCGAGGTTCGAATCTCGGTCGGGTGGACTGAGGGCGGTTTTTCCTAAATGGTTTTCCACTCTCCCTCCACGCAAATGCGGGTTCACCTCCTCTAATTCTACCATCCCAATCCCTAATCCATTAGCGTAATTAGTACTTAAAGCGTATCACCCGAACGGGTGGTAAGACGTGGTGCTAAATAATAATAATATAATAATAATTTATGTAGAGGGTCTTTTTCTGACTTATTCTCAGGAAATAGATCTAGATCTAGATGTGTTGGCTATTATTAGGTAGGTGTGTTATTCTAATTGATGATTTGTCTTCTGGTTAATTTTTTGTGTTTATAAAGTGCAATTTAAATATATTCATTGTAATTAACTTGAAGAAAAATAAAAGTGTGCTCTTAGTACTAAACAACTAGATCAATACATTCTCAAACACATTATTATGATTGTTGGGTACTTATTTTATTATTATTAGCACCGCGTCTTACTACCCATTCGGGTTATACGCACTTACGCTAATGTGTAATGGTAATGTGATTGTGAGATGAAATGAAGGACCTACAGTTTAACGTGGAATCCGAACCACGGTGGAGGCCTGGCATACCCCACATTCACAAGATGTCTTGTCAGAGGTGAAGGAAGGGTTTGGTAATCAGATAAATCTGTGCCGGGACCGAGGATTGAACTCCGGCCGCCAGCACAGAAGTCTGACACCTTACCCTTAGACCGCCAGGTCACCGGTACTTATTTATACACAAATATAAAATTAAGTTTAAAACAAGTTTTATCTATTCAATATAATGACCCGGTTTAGTAGTGCATTAGCTTACTTCTGATGAGGAGGTCAGGGTTCGATACCAGAGGAATAAATTGGAGATGGATTAATTGATTAATGAATTACCATTCTCTATTCAATAAAACGCCGGTGCATTTCCTTAAATCTCATCATTTACATTATTTATGCTTAGGTTTGTTAATTAGGCCAAGATTCAACGAAACCATAAAACCAAACATGCAGCACTTTATAAAATAAAATTACCATACATCTTCCCTTCCAATCATATCTAATTAGGTGGTATATTAACGTAGCTGTGGCCAAGGGATCTAATTAAAACACTCGCATTGCGCCCACATGATGTGGACGGGGAGGTCAGGGTTTAAATCTTATCTGAGATTACTGCTATGATTTTAATCTGAATTATTTTCTAGGCCCAAACTTATCCACATACAAGTGGTGATGCATTTCCTCAAAGCATAGCTTTATCATCCCTGTCTGGTTATATTAATCTGTTAATAGTTTTACTGTTGAATCAGCACTTTTCGCTCTTGTATCAACTTAATAGTTAAATCTAACACAAACAATAGCGTGATTTTTAAAATTATAATAACCATTCAATACATCAAAACTCTTTTCCTTTATTCAATTTATTAGCCTGCTTGTGCCCTTTAAACTTTTTAACTAGTTTAATAATTTCAAACAAATTGCTCCCACACTTAAAAACCTCGCAAATAAATGAATTCATATTTCGCAATCAAAGAATGTACTGTAATTGTTTAAAAGCTAGGTGGAGCTAGATTATTTTACGCTTTTCTAATTTCCCATTTCACTGACACTTAATAATTTACCATAGCATAAAAGGGAATATATTGTTAAAAAGCCACCTAACTTTTTTATTCAGGTTTAATTTAAAACCGAGGTAGTAAAATAATTTTCCAAAGAGATCGGTTAGGATATGTGATAATTTAGGTTAAATTTGCCTCGAATACATTCGACTGGGCTCGAACCACAAACGCTACATCAACAGCATCTGAGTGAAATGTTAGTATAACATTTACAACCCTCGATCTCTGCTATGGAGGATAGTTTTTTTTTTAAGTTCCAAAACCTTTTCACAAATATAAAACCCCATATTCAACATATACATTTTTAATTGTAGGTGTGTGAGCTTCACTTTCAAAATAATAACATTCAGAGGGAAACGGAATGCTATGATGAGAAGACGGTGAAGAAAATAACAGTTTCATTAAAACGTCCGAGGTTACAGGTTGGTGCTATTCCATCTTAACTACCGAACTGTCCAGAATATTTATCTTCATCGCGGTCTACAAGGGAAAATGTTGAACAGCACCGAGAGAGGATTGATAATGATAATTTAAGACGTGCCATAGCTCAAAGTGTTATATCCAAAGAAACGTATTATGGTAAAACACGGTTTTCTTCATTTTCTGAATTTTTAAATTGCTTGGAAAGGGAAAAGTTTTCTGACGTATGGACAGTTAAACATAAAAATGTTCAAGTTATATTTGTGGTAATTGATATGACACCTACACCTGTGATTCAAGTATCAGCTGTTATTAATGAAAAATTGGAAATGTCTATATTTAGTGGTAAAGTTTAATTTAAAAAACTAGGGAAACACATATTTCCTAAACTGGTCAATAATATTAATGATCTAGTTAACATTTTAGAGCTTTTATTACTGCACATTAGGCCCGTTACTGCAGAATCTGTATCTGATATTGTTGAATCTGCCCATGGCTTGTTATTAAATGTAAATAAGTATCTTGATGACGATGAAAAAAAGAGGGTATATTTTTTGTCTAAACAGCTATTATTAATTAATTGCAAAAAAGAATGCATAAGATATTCACCCCATGCGTCAGTGTTTTTTAGTATATTATATTCTATATCACCCCATGCTTACAAGTTTTTGAGAAGTTCGGGCAATATTATCGCTCCTCATCCTAGGACAATACAGAATATGTGTGCATCCTTTAACACTAATCAACAAAGTGAACAGTCAGATAAAAACTTTCTTAAATTTATTAAGCAAAATTTGAATGAGTTAAAACCTGTAGACCTAACTGTCGTAATGATGATAGATGAAATTCACATCAAACCATACCTAGACTATAAAGGTGGTAATATTCTAGGGATGGCCTATAATAGTGAGTACGCTGCGACTACCGCTTATGTTCTAATGATACAAAGTCTACTTTCTGCCTACAAGGAAGTTATTCATATAATCACTGTTAAAACAATGGCAGCGGAACACTTACATTCAATAGTAAAGAATTGTGAATGTGGGGAATGCCAGGCCTCCACCGTGATTCGGATTCCACGTTAAACTGTAGGTCCTTTATTTCATCTCACAATCACCCTACCATTACACATTAGCGTAAATGCGTACAACCCGAACGGGTAGTAAGACGTGGAGCTAATAATAATAATAGTTGCGTATAACCCGAACGGGTAGTAAGACGTGGTGCTAATAATAATAATAATAATAATAATAATAATAATAATAGTAAAGAAAGCAGTCATCGGTCTCCAGCATATTGGATTTAATATTATATGTGTTGTTAGTGATAATAATTCTATTAATAGAAAAGCAATGTCCTTTTTTGCTTCACCGCCTCAATTGAGTATTGTGTATCCACATCCATCTGACCCCAAAAAACCCTTGTTTTTTATTTTAAACTCAGTACATATATTGAAGTGTTTACGTAACAACTGGATTAACCAAAAAATGCCCATCAATACTTGTATTGCCCAAACTTTGAAAATATTGACAATACATCCCTGTCATCAGCATCCTTCACTACACTCTAACGTCTGCATGAAGTTGAAAAAGGAAACTACGTCAAGTACGCATATGGGTTGACTTTGAAAGCACTATGCCCATCTAATTTGGAAAAACAAAATGTAAAGCTTGTACTGAGCATTTTTTATAGGTTTGTGATTGAGGGCCTATTAAATGTCGGTGAGAAGTATGCTCTTTTGAATTACAAAACAACGGCAGATTTTATTGGTTTGATTTGCAATTGGTGGAGTATTGTGAATGTGAAAACACCTCGAAAGGGGGAACGATTCAATAATCCAATTCAAAAACCTCTATTTATGTCTGAAACTGATCAAAATTTAGCATATTTGTACAAATTAATATCTTGGATAGATTATCGGAAGGAAAGACAGTACACTACAGGCACTCTAACAAAAGAAACTCATTTAGCAATTACACACACAACTCATGGCCTAATTGAAATGGCTAAATACTGTATTGAATAAATAAATTTTAGGTATTTTCTTCCAGGAAAAATCCAAACAGACACCTTGGAAGATCGCTTTGGAAAGTATAGGACATTAGCAGGTTCACAGTACTTGATATCAATCCGTCAAATTTTTAAATCTAAGTCTAAATTAAGGATGCAAAATTTTCTTCCTTTAACATTGTCTTCGAGTACTTATGGAAACCTAGAAGTTGAAAATATTGATTGTGATTCTAATGACGATAAAGTGGAAGACTGTGAAGTTAAATCAGATTTCGATATTACTATTTCAGAAAAGGATTTTGAAAATATTGAACCACTGATTCCTGTGTTAACTTATTTATCAGGTTATTGTGCTCGGGCAGCTCTAAAAAAACTTAAATGTGACTCATGTTCAAAATCTATCGTTTTAGATAAAACCTTAAATCTTGATTCAAGCTATAAACTAATTCGCGACATGGACAGAGGTGGTTTATTATGCCCGAACTCTGATATGGTTAATGCGGTTGTGTATAATTATTTTACTGTCCAAAAGATACTTTCCGAGAAATACGAAAACTTGTTTTTGAGGAGTAATAACCAACGTAAGCTTGTCTTAAATCTAACCATCAATCTAATTAATAACCATGAATTCTTTCTAACCGATGGATATTGTGATCAAGGACATTCACCGGATGATGTACTACAACACCTTATAAGGGCATCAACTAATGCCCTTTTAAACAATTACTGCAATCAAAAGAATGATTGTGTACGACATGTACCATAAAAAAGAAAATTACACACTGTTAAAAAAATATTTTAAATAGTTCTGGCATGTCGAGTGCTTCATAGATATTAAAGTAAGGCTATACGAGTCAAACCTATACGTATTTAATAGGGCTTGACTGACATGTTATTTTAATTACCTTTTATTTAATCTATGAGATGTGTTAATGAAAATTGTTTAGTGATGAAGACATATAAACAACCAACTATTGCAGTATGTAAATATTTTAAGTGGTTAAATCTATCAGAAAAATTGTTTAAAAAGTGGCACTTTTATCTCTAAACTTTTTTTAAAATTTGAATGGAATTAAATTGCATGGATATATTATTAATATTAAGATTTTCACCCATGTGCCCTTTAACAAGTTAGAGGGTTTCGAATTAGTATGTAATTTTTCTTTTGCCTTATGATAGTAATAATTGTTCTAAAGGCACATGTCTGATAATTTGTAATAACCTGACCCAACCTAATGTAGTAACACTAAAATATTTTTTTAACACATGCATTTTTATAACACATTATTTTAGTTATTGTTGACATTATTGACATCTACATTGAGGAAACATTAAAATGTGTTTGAATTTGACAGGTATTTTGGCTCCAATTAAAAAATTTTACTTTTAGAAATAATAGTACTGAAGTATTATTACCGTATTTGCTGTGTTCCCTGTAAATGCGATATTTTAAATAAAAAGGACATAAATGTATCTTTAAAACGCCCTTTATAGCACAGGAAAGGTTTTAAGAAAATTTAAACTGTGTTAATTTGATGGGTTTAGAATTAAATTGTTACAGATTTACAATAGAAACAGCTGTATTATTCTTATAGAGTTGATGTTTTATTTAAGATTATTATAGATACAGTTTTTACTCTAGATTGATAATCATTCAAATATGTTTCTAGTTTAACTACATATTTAATTTATTAAGCGCACAGAGAAAAAGTAATGTTAAATGGAACGTGTGTAATATAACCTAGTTCCATGTAAATATATAGGTGATGAAATAAATATTAAAATGATTGAAATTAGTATTATTACTACTTGATGAAAATGAAAATACCTAATGCTATTCTATAAATATGCCCCAAGTTCCCCCTACTAGCATGTAAGGCCTACTGATGTCTGCTCAACTCTCCTTCCGGCTTGGAGTGACGTCACAACTCAGCGCCGTGGCCTTGTGTAGTCTAGGTAGTGTTGGTACGACTCTTGTGTAGACGAGCCATTATGGAAGGTGCCACTGGAGATGGTTGTTGTTGCTAGTAAGTGTGGTTTTCCCCCCATTCCCCCAACCCTCAATCTTGTACTGTGCATTCAACCACTCATTTAGAGCGGTCAGTTCGCATCGAACTTTGTATTGAATTTCATCATTGGAGAAGCTCACCCGTCGTTTATTTTTGTGTCGATATTACCAGTATTTTGTGTACGCGCTAGGCTGGGCGTACACTAAAAAAAGCACAGAGAAACAAAGCAAAAGCGTTTTTGCCTTAAAGCAATTTTTTTTTACTTCTGAGTAAAACTTTTTACTCTAAACCAATTTGAATTGGCTAGAAAAGTTTTTTTTACAAAAAACAAAATAAAAATACACAGAAAACCATAGCATTGGCGGGAAGGGATAGTGTAGTCTTTTCCCACACTCCGTAGCGGTACATTGTCTGACGAGGACGTCGCTGTGGCTATGTGACAGTGGTTAATGGATTCTGAACAACTTCCTGAGAGAAGTTGTTGTGTGTGCACCATTCTACCTTACTGTTTACTAAATTATATGATATAAATACAGTACAAGAATAGTATACATGATTAACAAAGTTAGTTTATTAATAAAGAAATAAGAGATAAGAAAGTACAAAGAATTGTAGGTTGTAATTATTCAAACCATCCATAGTTTAAGATGAGAAACTTTATAAATGTATATATTTAGTAATATCAATAACTTGCCTAAGATGAGTCTGGTGTGAAGCACCTTGGAACACCCTATAACCTGCACACTCAGGTCATAGGTCTAAACACTTGATCTTGTAACTCGTTAAAACAGGACAACAACTAATATTCCTAATAGGACAATAGGTAATGACATAGTGTTATAAGAACTTATTAGAACTGGTAATCATGGCTTTGCACCATTCTAAGAGCTTGATCGATTGTACGTGTTAAAATGTTTTGTTTATCAGATTTGACACGTTACAGGTGCACCTGTAAACATGAAAAGGATGGAAGAGATTACCATAAAGTTGTTTATAGCTGTCAGCTGTGAAATGATGAATTTTTTTTTTAACTTTACCTCTCCCAGTCAATCAGCAATACTGGCCGTGCACGTACTGCTACCAAGATTGTACACGGTTGAAAGGGCTGGCGCATGCGCAGACATAAATGTTTTCCCTCGAAACAGCGCCCCGTGTTTAGGTCCGAAGCATGACTATGTGAGATTTGTTATGCTTTGTTTTGCTTTATGATGATTTTACTTTTTGAATGAAGCCGACACAATTTGCTCTAAGCCGCTTTAAAGCGTTTTTGATTTTTGACTAACTGGTGTGTAGCAGTTCAATTTGAATACATTGAAATAATGGTTTCGAGGCATATTAAAGCATTAACGCTTTTGCTATATTTTGCTGTGCGCTCAGTCTTAATATCAATTGTGTTCGTGTTTTAACTAAGTTTTTCTTGTCCTACCAAACATTAGTATAAATTGTGAATCATGAATCATTAGATCTGTATATGTGCGCTCTCGACTATCATATCGGCTGGAAGTACGATCATTCTGCTCAAAGTAAAAGAATCTTCCGATGAGCCACGCAATTCCTTACACTAAGAAATTATTTACATTAAGCTTCTGTATTCGCTGTCTCTTGCAAACATTGAGGTCTTCAGGTCATGGCCATACCATTCTATTATCCATATCCATCAATACTCACAAAACCCTACCCAAGCTAATTTTATATTTATATTCAAGAAGAATCCACATAGTGAGCCGGGAGCAACAACTAGGTTGAGCTTTTTTAACAGCATTGCTTTTCTTGTATTGTATACTACTCACTTGGTTAACCAACGGTGGTCCTCAATTTTTTTTTTTTTTTATTGTCGCAACTGCGTCCCAATAATTTTGGTCAACTGAGCAAGAATGAGATCATGATTTCTTTGGCTTACTCATTAAACAATCTAGAATATTTTGACAATCCTGGGCTCGTGCTCTTCTTTAGCAACGCGTGTTTACTTAGTGCGAGTGGGGAAGTGCCATCCGTACGATAATATCGTTTCAAATCACTGGTTAAAACCATATATTATTAAGTTTTTCATATCACCACTCATAGTCATTAGGGCATTGTTTTGTCATTGATTTAGATCGTTTTCACCTTCACCACACTTATGACAACTAAATATCACAGCAATTAAAAATCAAATCCAAAATAAATAAAATTTGCTTGAATAAATTGACTTTATGAGTTAAGTAAGAAATAAGCTAAAAATCATAATCAGGCAGTTTATTAAAGAATTCCGCTCTAAAGCAAGATCAATTAATACCTTACGTAGTTAATTTATTTCTACTTTAGACAAAATTTGTAAGTGGGTGTTGGAATTATAAAGATTATGTAAATATCTTTATCCTATTAACCGCATTTCAAGATTTATATGTTGTAATTAATGAAGGGCTTATTTCAATCTCACAACCAGCTGCATAAGCTGCGACTGAGGTGCTTTACACTAAAACACATTATACATATTAATCTAAGCTAAATGTTCACACATTTACCTGCGTTTCAGAAAAGGAGCCAAATTTTATTAACTATTCAAGCAAATGTTGGATAATAAGTGATAACAAAACTTTAACAAACTTAGACACAGTTAATTATTTGGTTACTAGCCTACAAGGTTAATTCATTGTTACAAAAAAGGTTTAACAGATAAGTATGCGAATAAACGGACTCTTATCTTTCTTCTACCTTGATAAAACCATACAATTTAAAACAATTCATATATAGTCAGAAAAAATATTAGTTCCTTCTTGGAGGTTTTTTCTGTACTTTTTATCGCACTTAAACAACTAACAATTATTTATCCAACTGACTTCCCCATTTTGTATGTAGCTTTAAATAAACTATACCACCCCAACTGTTAGAGCATTTGTAAATACCCAGAGTTCCGAAACTATTCCAAAATTTGAAAACCTGGTGAATTTGGATAAATAGTAGGTTAAAGAATTAAGTCGAATGAATATTGTAGATAGCCCTTGAACTCACACTCACAATTTTAAACAAATTAAGCAAAGGTCCCTATTCCTATGAAACAGGACACAAAGTATTATTTTGTAGTACATAGATCTCCCGCTTCTGATGCTAACTGCTCCACCGCTGCTCGTAGAGACAAAGGTTCCATAAGCATATGTGAGCTCTGTTTACAGGCCAGTCATTACCAATACTTTTGTCCTACTTCCGCAAAATGAATATAGATTATCGTTGGGGCTATGTATAGTCAGATCGTGTTTGGTACAAATTATCATTAATTTCTCACCTTGACAAGTTTTGTAGATAAGGGAAAGCCGGATAAATTTTGTATTGTAATCCTAAGAATCACAGATTACTTTAGAGACAGTTTGAAGTCACCGAGAACTCTTTTTTTTGTTGTTGTAATAATCGCACCTTAACCACTAAGTTTGGCAACAACCGCACCACAACTACATTTTAACATAGTGAAGGAGAGGGGATAAGACCCATCTTGCTCAACCGCATGCCTCAAACCAGTTGGTATATTTTAGAGCACTGATTCTACGCAGTCAGTCTGTGCAACCTAATCCTCAAGGGGTACACCTCCCAGAGTTCTTCTATGTACCGCAACTTTACTAGTTCGAGATCACAATGGTGTAGTAGATTCACACTGTAGTTTGGTGGATGGAGGTTCTATATCTCATTTCATTACAAGCAAGACCTGTGCTAGGCTAGCTATCTAAATAGAAATATTCAATTCCAAGGTCAAGGTTCATCACCACTTAATTATAAAGTCTATACTAGAGTAAATTTTCATTCGAATCTCGATTATTGTCATAATTTTGCTGCCCGCGAACTTGTGGTTGATCATTTCACCGGTTTTCTCCCAACCACACAGGTTTCATTGTTCAACCCCGGCATTTGAAGAATTTAGTTAGTGCTGATGAAATATTGTATGAATCGCAATAAGTCGATTTGTTTATTGGATCTGAATTATGGCCGCTTGTCATTAGGTAGTATTAAAAAGTGCCTAGGTCACCTTGGAACAGCTGTGGCTCTTGAAACCACTCTTGGATCAATCATTATGGGTCGAGCTGCTAATGAAGCCACCACTGTAACCTTGGCAATTGTTGGTTTATTTACTCAGACATCTCTAGACCCTCGAGTTAAAATATTTTTGAGGCTAAAAGAGGTTTCAGACTAAGATATATCTCGTCCCAGGTCGTTCAGTGTGAAAGTTTCTCCATGGAAACATACACACGAGGTGATAACAGTAGATTCATAGTTCGTCTTTTTTCAGTCAATCTGCCGCTCTCCTTGGTACCTTAAAGGCGAGTGCTGTCAGCAAGTTTTTATTTCCGGAGCATATGCTTATCAAAACTCGTGAACTACATAATTTATACTTTGATCTCATGAACTAGTATTTCTTCATACGCTCCGAATCAATAATTGTTGTCTGTAGACCCAAAGTTGCAAGCAGACATAGCAGAAGTATTATTTTATTTTAGATTGTTTCGTTTTGTAGTAATTGCTGATATTCGCCACACGAACTTTAAAATTTGGATGTCTCTATTGGGTAGACGGTTTCAACGTTCCATTTGAAGATCCACTCCAACTGAAAAATTCAAAGATTATGAGATGAATACGGTCGTATGTGTCGTTTCTAGTGGGCCGCATCTGGTTCTAAAGTCGGTGAGCGTTTTGGCCAACCAAGAGAAGAAGATGTACCTGATTGCTGCGGAATTAATCGACAGAGCTGTCTACATTAGACGATGTGAAGAACTCTCTTGACACTTAATCGAAGTTTCTTACTCTGTGTGATCCGATTATTTCTATGTTTGAATCTGCGAGTTTCGCCTTAGCTAAGTGGTGCTCCATTTCTGAAAGTTTCATTGCGTGTTCCTGAGAGTTCACCTTTACCACATTCCATCGCTTTCAATTAGGATACCAGAACTAAAAATCTTATGGCGCAATGACTTCCATCATGTGATTCCTTTGGTTGTGTTGTTGAAGCTCTTGATCAGCCTCAGCCTGGGGTGCACATCTTTATGCTTACACAAGTTCTTCTATAAAATATATTATTCTTGAAGTTACGTTGTTTACACAGAAATAAACAATAAATTTTATTTATATAATAATTACCTTTGCTATTCTGGTTTAAAGCTGACTTTTAATGAGAAACGTTATTTATTTGTATGAATATTTAGCTATATGAAAATCAAATCAAATCAAATAAAGATGTGAGTAGAGAGAATTAATTACTTCTAGGACAGTGCCCATGAGCTATAAGGTTAGCTACCATGGCAACGGTCAGTGCTATCAACATCATGACTACTAATTACCCTGGAGTATCAATGCTTCTAATTTTTTTCCACTAATTACCATAGCGCAACATTACTAGTTCCCTGGTGTATCAAAGGTGGCCAACTTCAAGACTAATAGTTTCCTGGCGTTTCATTGGATCACAGGCACTAGGGCTAAAATATCTGAGTACCAGCATCGCTTCTCTCCAATTAGCCTAAATTCTAGACACAGCGTGCTTCAGACCAACTCCTCTGCACTCCTACGGTCAGTACCAATCCTCTCCTTACCCTTGCAAACTTGTGCTAGAGCCCTCCCCCTCTACCTCCCTTTGGTCCATACTTCCCATTCTCTCAACTTCATGGCCCTCTCCCTCTACCCTCCTTTGGTCCATACTTCCCCTTCTCTCAACTTCACGGACTCCTCGTGCTCTATTAATACACATCTGCCTTTCCACACGCTGCTTCAGTATCTCTCCATACTTGGGGCCCAGGTTCTATTCTTAGCATGACCATAAAAAAAACTACAGCACTATACACCCCTCCATTACCCTCTAACCCCATCCCCCCACCAATAACTCCGCCCCTTTTCCTCATTCCCCACCTCTTACGTTGGTGTACTTAACCGACTCTCTACACCCAATGTACCGTGCATCCGAACTTGTGGCTTGCAGTCGTAGTGACACAAACACTAGTTCCATTTTGATTTAAACTACCTAATCTTCACGTCTAGCACATATATAAACACACACACGAACATATATATACACACACATCAATCTATCTATTCATAGAACATGCAAACCAACATATAGATACAAATATTCATATATACACACAACATACATACCATAATATATAAATGTATTACACTACATTACATTACATTACATTACATTACATACATACTGTTGAGAGGTTAAGTGGACTGTATAATGCTTTGTCTGTCACAATGAACCCATGCACACACTTTTTTTTTTATATAATCTGTGTGAGATATAAATATAGTTGAACACGTCACCTGGCATTGTTTGAAATTTCTATATACCGACATATTAAAAGTGTAGACGTCAACTGATTGATTCTAATGCAAGACAAGGATGACGAGATGACGTTGTCTCAATGCTCGCTAACCGAGATGCCAATGACGAGTGGAGTAAATAAAGATAAAAATATGCACACACCAAAAATAACCACCCAACATAAAGATTTTGCTGCCAGAACAAAAAGAAATACACAAAGTTCAAATTATACAAAATAAAAACAAAATAGAAATATGCATGCACAAAATAACCCACCCCTCTAGAAATACTCATACTTGAAATTAATTTGTGGTGAGGAGGGACCATTTAAACACCGGCCTTGTAAGGGCACCTTGTGTGCTACGGACTTGAACGAAACTCACTATGGTATCAGGGCCAGAACATAATTTCACGTCCTTGAGGAGGATTAAGGGAACCTCCTGACTTGGGATGGATCTACTTATGTTCGGGCAGGAGTTGTTGGATATAATGGTGGTACTACTACTTTAAAATGGACTTGGGAATTTGATGAAGCAGTCTCCACCTCGTCAGACGATATATTATTTTGATGGTGGCATCATGTTCTTGTAGTATCTGCAGAGGTCCCAAGATTAAGAATAACTTGGTGGTAAATATGACAAGTTTCTGGAGCCTACTGACAATGCAAAGAGTGACCACAGTTGAGATTAACTTTGACTTAGGTCAAGACCGTGTAAATATCTTCAAAGTTTAGGATCTGAATGCCAACTACCAATCCTTTTTTGTAAGCAAGGACACCACTGATCACGTTCTTGCTTCCCAAAGTCCTCCAAAATCAGGAGCCGCAGGTAGCTTAAAGTGCCAGGTGATATTGTGGCCATTGTACTTTCTAATAAGGACTTCATGGGTGTTATAATCGGCAAGAAAGCCTTGAAGGGTAATAATCTGTTGAATAACAACTACAAAATCAGTTATACAGTCAATGAACAAATCTGAGCAATGTCCTCGACGTGTAAAAAACGACAAAAGAAACACAAAAGACTTAACTTGGTAGGTCTGACGTCAGTTCTATGTAAATAGCCTTTGTAGAAAATATACAAAGAAATATAAGACAAAGAGGTTCTAGGTTTGCACACTCGAGCCATTGTGCTGATGAATGGACCCACATTATTGACACCGATATTAAGAAAGGGCTTGGCCTGACAAACTCGAGCTGCCCGGAGACTTCCCATGGCTGGTGTCAACGAATTTGGATGAAATTTGAAACATGCTAGGCATGAGTGTAACTGCAGTCTGATAACGTTGCATGCCAGTAGGATCAATAACTCGCTCTGAAGCAAGGATTGCAAATTGTGAGGTCTTGGATGGAAATGATCGAATGATATTGGTCGGTTAAGAGTTTCACCAAATGACTACACTTTGTAAGATAACGTGTTTTTCCTCAAAAGGTTTATTGGAGACTTGAAGGCAGCTACCATTTCTAAAAAAATACTAGTAGAATCGTGAAAGGGATTGAGCTTTTGTATCACAGATGAACAAGATTTTTTTTTACAATACGAGCAATGTAATTCACAAATTTGATTTGTTTGGTTTGTTTGATCCAAAATAACAAAGCCTTGTGAAGTTCTT
Organism: Timema cristinae; assembly: GCA_039000515.1. Taxonomy (NCBI): domain Eukaryota; kingdom Metazoa; phylum Arthropoda; class Insecta; order Phasmatodea; family Timematidae; genus Timema; species Timema cristinae. Next base: position 63,825,592 of record JBCFYV010009882.1, read on the forward strand.
AAAGTTCGAATAGTCTAGCGGGTGCTACATATACAGGGTGATTGGCAAGAACAAAACGAAATCAATAAGCTCTAATGCGCCCTATTTTTTATAACGATGAAAACTTATCCAGCAACTCCAAAGCCTTGGTGTCAGGGGTAATTGTGTGTATTGTTAAGGTATTACGTTCTTAATATTGTTCAACTAGACTAATAGAGGTTTCATAAAGTTGAGGCCTATTATTTGAATCCATTTTGTCCAAAAAGGTCTCACCCGTGAGAGGCACAATCAGGTGGGTTGTGACTTGAACGTATATATTTCCACCATTCTGGAGAAATGTAGTTTTGGATGTTACTCAGATGATTGTCAACAAATGTTTTCCAAAGGTAGGATGACGATTGGATCCATGCCAGTCTGATTGTAGAGTCCGTCCATGAATATACCCTTACATGGTTTGAGAATGAGTAGATTTATAATAACAAATGCTATGTGTGTTCCAAGATTAACGCCGCACATAGTTCCAAGCGATGAAGTGACACTCGTTTTATAGGTGATACCTTTTATTTAGCTAATTATAGCAAAACTTTTACTGTGCTAGATCTTGGAATAACTTGGAGGTACACAACAGCTGCATAGCCAGTTTATTGGAGAGTTTTTGGAGAAGCCATGAAGCTCTAAGCTACAATCTGCATCTTCAGAGACCGGACATCAGCCGATTGAGATGTTGGAAACAAAAGAAAGTTCAGCTCTGAGGCGAGTTCATTTTTCTATTTTTCAGCCATTTAAGAAGGTGGAGGAGAGTCCCAGACACCACCCTTGATCCATAAAAGTTGGATAAGATATTCAGCAAACAAAATTATAGGATAAAGCCAACCTAGTTGCTCAAATATTTTTACAATATCCAAGAGAATTATTTGTTTTGAGAGGTTATCAAGGTAAGCTTAAACTTGTATGAAAAGGTGTCTGAACTAGGATTCCATTGCATAACAGGAAACTTACTGCTGAATCATCATCAAAAGATTGTGACAATGGGAATATTTGTATATCCTTTGGGAACAGTCCTTCTAGGAGTATTGGGTAGTTACCTGTAAACTTTTTAAGTTTAAAGCCAGCTGCCTTCAAGAGCTTTACGAGTTCTTGCTTGAGGAGCAAGGTGCATTTTCCGGGGATTTGGCATTTCAGCACACGCCATTTACATAATATAGGTCCTAGAGCACCACCCTTGAGACATCTGTAAAGTGAGTATTTTCATCAACTTGTTATTGTATTGTACGAATGGTAAGATAAGTTGATGATGACACCCCATAGGTCACAGTGGTCAGACGATACACTTTAATAGTTGAACTTCTAAAAAAATCCATTGGTAATCTTAATCTTCGAAGTAGACTTGTATTTTTCGATACATCTATTTGAGGTCAGCAGTAAAAACAAATGTACGTGGGTGAAAACGAAGAAGAACTTCTTTAATGTCTCTTTGAAGTTTGGGTCCAGTTAGGAGTTGATCATTTAGAGAAGTTCTCAAGTGTGTTTTGACCGAACCATCGAATACCTCCCAAGATCAGTGGTGGTACTGTCAGGTTTGATCACACCATGATGGGGGATATAGTAGGAATATCAAGAGTTGAAAGATAGATATGTTACTAACTCCATATGACCTGTATCTAGGTAGACCTGCATTAAATCTGAAAAGCCGGCATTTACATGAGATGGCTGGTGTAGTAGGCATTTGAGGTTTTGATAATGACGAAGAGCATTGGTGTGCGAGTCACCAAGCTCTGATCTGGAGCCATAAAATAGTAGTAACACACTGTAATGGCCCATAGTATTACTAGTGTTCACTTTAATGAAACTATCTTCGCAGAGAGCTTCCTTGTAAGTGATATCTGAAATTGACGGCAGTTCTTCAAGTTTCCATAACCACTTCACAACATCTGTTCAGTTTGATGTACACGAATCTGAAGAGATAAATTAGGACATGTCCATATAATATGAGATGTACAGTGATGGTGAGTGTTCCGGCATCATTCCTGATAGCACAAACCAAAGATAGTTTTTATAACACAGTGAGTCCCGGGCCCCCATTCAAACCTCCTTCCTGTGATGATGTAGTAGAAGGTTTCTGAATAAATAATTCTGGCAACAGGTCTTGAGGTCCAGCATGTAGGATCTGCAAGTTTTAAATTTGAAACACGAGTCCACGTAGTAGATGATAAAAGGGTACTGGATTAGTTGTCAGCAATCTGAAGTATAACAAAGAAATCGATAGACAAGAGAGGGGGTGACAATATAATGGGTCAAACAAAGCAGTTTAAAACCTCTATGGCGACAGACAACGGTGTGTGGGAGAGAATTCCTACACGAAGGGCTAAGGAGGCATTGTGTCGTGACTAGCCTAGACTTGAAAAACATTGGTCGGTGATGAAACTGGCTTGAATCCCAGAATCAAGTAATCAAGTGGAATTTATACCCTCCCGATACCTATTGTGTTTCCCCAGTGCCATGGACAACAAAATGGTCAATGGGTGGGTTACTCCTGCAAGAGATGTCATGATATTGGCTTGAGTTATACCACTTTTTTTGTGTTACTATACGAGTCTTGTTTCGACGAGGTGGATGATTATGGTATGTGCTAGAATCAGTAACTTCTTGAAAATGTAGATAGGAATTATGCTTAACATCACAAGTTTGACAATATTGTGTGGATTGATACGATTCGTGGAGACAGTAATAGGCAAAGCATCAATTGGGTGTTATTTTCTACACATTAGAATTTTAAGTAGGCCCTACCAGTTGCACAAATATCAGTGGCAGCTCGTGCATAGGTAATGCGGAACTGCAGCATCCCCTATTTTTACTTGATATTACCAATAACATTTAATATAATGAGTCCTTTTTTCTTTAATTCTTTCTTTATTTTTGTAGTACAATATATATTCCTTAAGCTTAATGTCAGTACTTCTGTAGCCATTCCTCAGTTTATGAAAAATATAGAGAATTCTTTGTATGGAACTGTGCGCTTCACAGTGCCAGCGACGTGGTGTTTGACTATTGTGCGCATGCGCACATAGGATGGTGTGGGGAGGAATGTGGGACTGCCAGGTTGAGAGAGCACTGTTTCTCTCGCAGTGCCGGCTCTGGCGTGATGGTGTAAAGAAGTTTTTTTTTACTCTGCGTGTGTTGTACTTAAGAACCGTGTGCCATATTCTTGAATGTGATAAAGTGTAGAAGAGTGTAGAACTAGATTATTATTCTGCTTCCAGCTATTCTATTTGATTCATTTTTTCTCGGTTCTTTTATTTAACAGAGAGACTATATGCGCTTGCAGTACTTTCAATGGAGAGAAATTTCCTCTCAATTGTTATCCAGAGATCAAGGAGAAAATTATTGATTTTTTTGCGCAAATTAATCCAAGAAAAATGAATTATCTTTTAAATGAATAGATCAAGCTTGAACTGTAGAAATTTAAGTTAAAGTAAGTAAAAATGTTTTTTTTTTTTGCTAAGATTTTATCAAGTTCCTGAATAAATGTTCTTTTTATACATTTTTTTCCTCATACACAATTTAAAACAAAGGCTAAACATTTTCTGGAGCAGCACCCCCACTAATTTTAGCTACGAACCGCCACTTACAAATATAAACAAAATATTTTATGTTTCAAGGTGAATTATAATCTATAATAGTAAGTGTTATGTTGTCGAAAAAATATTGACTTCTATAATAATGGGTAATCTTAATAAATTATTTACATTCTCATTTTCAAATCCTTCAAATGCAATTCCAATAAGTTGATTTTATATAGTTTTCGCACTTTCAAGATGGCCGACTTGCATCTCTCTTTCTCTCTCTCAGATAGTAAATAAGTGTTTTCTCCACCTCGCAGCGCCTGTGTATGTACCTACTTTAGCAGAACTGTCTGAACTAGGTAGTGACCGAATCGGCAACAAGTTATTAATGGCGTAAGCCTGTGTGTTATTGCTTTTCACTGCAAACAAGGATAGTTGAACACTTGTACTAACTATTCAAGTCCATCATTAAGTTTATCGCATCGAGAGTGATCATCCTCTTTGCTACGAATATCACTCCATTACATTCCGAGGTAAGCGCTTTGCTGCTAACTTTAGTTTGAAACAAGTCTTTTGTTTACATCACACTCGCGCGGGATGTCTGAGGTACCATTCATTGTATGGTGTATCTAGTGCACTCCTTACATTCAACTGTCAATCGTAAATTTACTAGAAAAATAATCTATGGTCTGCTTCAGAAGTGATATTACTTCAAAAAACCTGTTTTTGAGGAGTTTTGTTTGAGGGTAATTTAATAATTTTAACATTCTTAAAGCTGCTATGTATACAAAGCGTGTGACTTGGACCTAAGAACTGAAATTGACCAATAACAAGCTAAGTTATTCAAAGTTAAAATCACTTTTATTCTGGACATTTATCGAATTCTGAATCAATTTTCTGTTAATTTATGTATTGGAAATAGCCTACGGAGGAGACAAACTGGACTAAACCAAGTTATTTTAGTGTATGTGACTGACTTGGCAGACAGGACATTCTGTTTGTGTGCACTAACCATCCTGTATTAGAAGCAAAAGGCACGTAAAGGTAAAATGAATTTAGTGGTAAAACTTTTATTGTGATTAGACAAGCTATTATGGAAAAAGGAGAATATTTTGTCATAAAATAAATTAATCAATTGAAAATGGGATAGAAGTTAGGTTAAAATAAAAATAATTTTGTTATAAGTTGAATTAGGCTCTATGTACTATTTGTCTTTTAAAGGTTCTAAAAACAATAAAACGCAGATGATAAATACATGTAGCACACACACAGACACATTCATGGTTTTAATAACCAAACAATATGGTTCAAAATCTACTGAAAATGAACCTACTGATTTGAAATCATGTAACCTAGTGTGAGCTAAATAATAATTTACAATTTGCTAACAAAAATTAAATAGTAAATTTAAGGTATAGGCCCTAAAAATGTGGTAAAATAATTTATAGAATTATAACTTTATGTTGACCTTTATTTGGTCTTAGAAAATTTTTGTGTGCTGATATAATCATTTGTCTCAGAAAATGCACACTCAATACCACAAATAAATGACAAATATAACTTAATGATCAAGATGAAAATAAATTTTAAACATTAAAATAACTTATTTATTTAGCACCGAGGTGACCTGGCGGTCTAGGGGTAAGGTGTCAGACTTCTGTGCTGGCGGCCGGGGTTCAATCCTCTGTCCCGGCACAGATTTATCTGATTACCAAACCCTTCCTTCACCTCTGACAAGACCTCTTGTGAATGTGGGGAATGCCAGGCCTCCACCGTGGTTCAGATTCCACGTTAAACTGTAGGTCCTTCATTTCATCTCACAATCACCCTACCATTACACATTAGCATAAGCGTGTATAACCCAAATGGGTAGTAATAATAATAATAATAATACTTAGCACCGCGTCTTACTACCCGTTCAGGTTATATGCTTAAGTACTAATTACACTAATGGATTAAGCATTGGGAAGGTTAAATTTAGAGGAAGTGAACCCGCATTTGTGTGGAGGGAGAGTGGAAAACAATTTAGGAAAAACCCTCTCCCAGTTCACCCGACCAAGATTCTAACCTTGATCTCCCTGTCCTCGGTGGTCTAGCTCAACACGACTGGCGCATTAGCTAACTACGCCACCGAGGCGGGTAAAATAACTTATTGATTTACAGTGGATATTTAACCCTTCCACCACTCTGATTTTTGATTCCCCATAGCTAGCCATATTGATAGGAATTTTAAAGAGGTTAGTTGGGCTACTCTCCATACTGAGCATACATCCTAAATTATTAGGATAATCCAATCTGGTTTTCTGGTGACAAGGAGTTTGACCTCAAAACCTAGCCATGTGTATTGTACATAGGTGTTTTTTCCCCATTTTTCTTCCAAACAAATATACATTTCTTCTAAACTCTACAGTTTGCTTTCCTAACACTTATCCCATTACTATTTACAATTACTTATGTTCATCCTTGACTGGCGGAAAAAAAATTATACATTTCAAGTCTAATAATAATTTATTACCCGTCTCGGTGGCGTAGTTGGCTAACACGCTTGTCGTGTTGAGCTCGACTGCTGAGGATGGGGTGAGAGAGGTTCGAATCTCGGTCGGGTGAACTGGGGTGGGGGGTTCTTAAATGGTTTTCCACTCTCCCTCCACGCAAATGCGGGTTCACTTCCTCTAATTCAACCTTACCAATTCCTAATCCATTAGCGTAAATTAATACTTTAAGCGTATAACCCGAACGGGTAGTAAGACGCGGTGCTAAATATTTATTTATAATTTAATAATTTATCATTGTACAAATTAAACACTTGCTTTTTCCACCAAAGGTACTATCAAACACTAAATAACTTTAGTGTTACATAGCTATAAAAAAAACTTTAGTTATAAATAATTTGGGTCTACTACATTGAGGAGTCTAAGATATATATTTTGCCAAGATTATTTCATAATTGCATGAAAAACTATTGTTCTTACATTTCGAGACATAACGGGGTGAAAGTAAAATGCTTAAGCTAGACTATATAATTTTTTCTACCACTTCATAACAGCCACATTTCAAAATGACATGGTATTGAAGTGAACAAATCAAACACTGTTAGTCTAAATCATAAATTATACCATGTCAAAGTGTTCAGGTACTAGTATGGTCTCTACAGATAGTATACTTGAGCTTTATTCACTTTATTTTTTACAAAGTAAAACCTTGACATAAAATGCAAGTATTATCAAAACAATCTTTGCGGCTCTATTAAAAAAAAACTAGAACAAATATTCAAATGCACACTATTCTTAGATTAATTTTGTTTATGCAATAGGCCTACTTGAATAAATTTTTTTAAAAGTGAATCAATTCATACCAACTCAGCATACTTTACAGGACTGTATTATAAGTCTCATACATAATTTAACTTACTTATACTTATTAGGTACCTATATAAAATACCACAAAGGTCTCAAAACACACAGGCTTACATGGCATGCATTTGTTCAAAAACAATAATTATAATTTATCTGTTTTTTAATTTCTTATTCCTAGTGAAAACTCCCTTTCAATATAGGGTTCATCCCGATCATACGGCGCCTTTCACTTGAACAATATTATTAAGTTTGACTAAAGAGAATCTCTATGGAAACAAGTTTTCTATAATTTTACCTCTCTTTGTTCCATAAACAAATAGTTCGAACAGTGTCAGCAAAATGGTTTTGTTTGTGAGTACATTTAGCAAATATATTTAGCAATCAAGCCAAAGGATTGTCCTCTCCTGGAATATTTTTTCAAATTTAATGCATTCAGAAGATATTTTGAGTTTTTAAAGTGATAATTTTGGTTCAGTGCTTCAACAAAACAATTATATTTAACTCACATCAATGAGTACATGACCAAATGTCAGGCTGATTATTCTGGTTTGCTGGTGGTTGGAGGACCAATATTCAAAAACTAGCTAGATATAACATACAAAAGTCTTTTTTTTCCTAAAAGCCTTCCTACTCCCCATTCAACTGTTGGTACATTTATTATTGATTATTCCTTCCTCATCCATACAAAATTAGTGTTGCTTTTTTTTTTTTTGCCACTGCGTCCTTCTACCCGTTCGAGTTAAACACTTATGTAGGCCTACTAAGAATCAAATAGCCATAGCTATTATTTATGCTTTTTTAAATCCTTTTAGTGAGGATTACTCCTTCAAGATATCATATTCTGAAAATTGAAAAATAACATCTGGACACGGGAATCGAACCCAGGACCTTGGCTTAGTACACCAATGCTCAGTGGTTAGAACATTGGCATACTAAGTCAAAGGTCCCGGATTCGATTCTCGTGTTCTGATGTCATTTTTCAATTTCAGAATACTTATGTACAAGTTACGCTAATGGTTTTAGGGAGATTATATTTATAGGAAGTGTACCCACATTTGCGTGGAGGGTGAGTTGAAAAACCAACTTAAGTACATATTAATGAGATTATAACCCTGATCTCCTTGTCATTGGCAGTCTAGTATTCTATGCGAGTAGCGTGTTAAACCATGTGGCCACTTAAGCGAGTGTAGTCTATTTAAAATTCATATAGCCCATATAAGTTATGATGCTAATGGGCAGTGGAAACATTTTCTTACATGTGTGGATCTTACTACATGTCACCTTACACTATTTTGATAACACAGGCAGTGGAGGGTGTAAAACACCCAGGAGGAAAACACTTTGAAAGTCTATGTTTGGGTGGAGATAAATCTATAACACAGGAATCAACTAGTTTTACTATCACAAATCATAGCTGGTAAAAAAAAATCTAATCAAAACAGCCTGTCCTCAACACATGTTATTTAGTATTTTTGCAGAATGAAGACAAATAAAAAAAATTTCTGGGAGTTCATACAATCAGAAAAATATTGATATTTTGTTGGCTTAGTAAATACTACAAATCTTTTACTTATGTGAAACAAAGTTACGCAACCTTAGAATTGAGAATAAATTTTAATTTTAAACGGCTTCACGTTTAGGTCACAACTCAAAAACTACAGGTCCAAATTTCATGAAATTTTATAAGTGATACACCAACCTTAAGTACAACTGGCAGTCACTCCACGAGTTGCTTACTTTTTATATAACTAGGGGACTATAACTTATGTTTAATGTTATTGTCACAAACATCAGGGGTCATGTGGTCTAAGATGGCACACATTCAATAGACTGGATTGAGTCTTTCTGGGTGGCCAGGGCTCTAGTTAGTATAGTGTATGCCCTATAGTGGCTGTCTTTCCCCATATGGTTTCAATCTCCCCATTTACACAATTGCAAGTACATTTTTTCTAAATTCATTCTTCTTCATCCTTAGCTCATTATTGTAACTATGTGGATAAGCTTGATTGATTGTAAGATGTGGTGCTTGAGAGAACATATTGTTACTCTCATTAACATTTTGCTTCAGTGTTCCTTAAAGTAAGCTTACTTTTATTTATTTCAAAATGTTAAGATGTTGATTGTTGGCATTCTCATTTGACATTCCCCTTGTACTAGCTAGTTTTTTTTAGCAGAGCAAGTTACTACCTTTACAAGTTATACACTTATGTACTAATTACACCAATATGCTAGGGAAGAGGAAGGGTAGTTTTGAGGCAGTGTACCTGAATTTGCAAGAAGGGAGAGGGGAAATAATTTAGGGGAAAACTTATTCAGTACACCAAACCAGGATTCAAACCCCATTCTCGACACTGGCAGTTCAGTCTATTGTGAGAGCGATGCACTAAGCTATTCGACCACTAAAGCAAGCTACTAGTTATTTTACGACATCTTGGTTGGTTCCAAAATGACAAAAATTAATTGTAGCCCTATTTATGAACCATTTTGTATGTATAAACAAACATAACATCTAGCACCACAAGTCAAATATTTTGTGCGTGTGTTTTATACTAGGCTTTGACTTACTCTGAAATTAATAAATATCTATTTTTAGTCAAAATGTTAGTGATGTTTATAAATTTAATATAATTTTTTTTTAAATATGGCTTTTTAGAAGTTTTGGCTAGATTATATTCAGAATGTTTTAGAGCTTAAAACATAGTCCTCATAAAATTGAATAAAATAAATTTCATGTGTTGACACAATTTTATAATAGGCTATCTTTAAACCCCCCAAAAAATATTCATATAAAATATCTCTTGGTTTAAATACTTTGCAGACTCCAAAATTGTAACCCTTAACACCCACAACATTGTACAGATATTGTTTCATAGAGATTGAAAATACACTCAATTGGGTAATTTGGTAGGGCCTACTCTCTTAAGATATTTAGGTAGATTTATTTACTACCAACATATAAGTACAAGAAAATAGTACTTTCAATGGTCATTATTTCTCATTTGGTTTAGCTTCGATCAGTGGTTTTCAACTTCTTTTTTTACTGCCCACCCCTTATTAATTTTGTAAACACTTATTTCAAGTACCCTAGGAGTTTTTTTAAATACATCAATTATATATCTAAAACACTTTCATTTAGTCTAACCTAAGTGAAATTTAGTTGCACCATAACACAGGTACATTTAACAAAAATTCATTTTTGAATGAAAATACATAACTAATGACATTCCTAGGTTGGTCTACCGAAAAACTTTTTTTATATTAGTTTCAAGTTAGGCTTGGAGCTAGATAAAAACTTTGCCCTTACCAAATTATTTTTGTGAACCATACCACTTATAAATACGAGTAAGCAGGGGTATACTTACCACAGGTTAAGAACAATTGACATAGATTATCACGATACAAATTATTTTATGAAACCACTTTCTCTGTCTCTCTTACTCTCGGTCCCTCTATTGCTCTCTCTTACTCCCTATATTGCTCTAACACACACTATTGCTCTAAAACTCTCTTGCTCCCTCTATTATTAAATTGCTTTCTTGCTCTCTCTATCTCTCTCCCCTCCTCCACCCCTCCCTTATTACTTTCTTTCGCGGTTTTGCTCTCTCTCGTGGTCTCGCTCTCTTTTACAATTTTGCTCTCTCTCTCGTGGTCTCGCTCTCTTTTACGATTTTGCTCTCTCTCTCTCGTGGTCTCGCTCTCTTTCGCGATTTTGCTCTCTCCCGCGGTCTCGCTCTCTCTCTCTTTCTCTCGCGGCTTAGCTTTCTCTCTAGCTCGCTCTTTTCCACTCTATTTTGTACTCTTTTCTTTCTCATACCCTCTTTCACGCTCTCGCTCTCTCTTTTCTGAAACTCTCCTTCTATTTCTTTCTTTCACTCTCCTTATATTTCTTTCTTTCACTCTCCTTCTATTTCTTTCACTCTTTCTGTCGTTTTCTCTTGCTCTATCGCTCCCTCACTTGCTCTATTGCTCTTTCTCTTACTCCCTATATTACTCTATCGCTCTTTCTCTTGATCTCTCTCTGGGGGGCTCTTTCTATCTTGCTTTATGATTCTTTCTCTCGCTCTCAGTCTCCCTTATTTCTCTCGCTCTCTGCTTGCTCTTTAGTGTTCGCTCTTTCGCACAATATCGCTCGTTCTTCTGCACTCTCTCGCTCCCTCTTTTTCACTCTCTCGCTTTCTTTTTTTCACTCTTTAGCTCGCTCTTTTTCACTCTTTAGTGCGTTATTTTTCACTCTCTTTAGCTCGCTCTTTTTCACTTTCTTTAACTCGAGCTTTTGCATTCTCTTTAACTCGCTCTTTTGCATTCTCTTCGACTCGCTATTTTGCATTCTCTCTAACTCGCTAATCTTCATTCTCACTTGCTCTTTTCCACTCTCTCGCTCATTATTTTTCACTCGCTCGCTCGCACTCTTTCTCTCACGCTTTCTATCACTCGCACTCTATCTTGCTTCAACTCTTTCTTGATCTCGCTCTCTTTCTCACTCGCACTCTCTTTCTCACTCGCACGCTTGATCTTTTGCACTTCTATCGCTCTTACTGTATCTTGCTTGCTTTCTCTCTCGCGCCTACTCTCTCTTGCTCGAACTCTATCTCGCTCCTACTCTCTCTCGCTCGCACTCTTTCTCGTTCCTACTCTCTCTTGCTCGCACTCTTTCTCGTTCCTACTACAGGGTGTTTACTGGGTCACGAAAGTCACGGAAAAGTTACTAATTGCAAAAAAGGTCACGAAAAAGTCACGAATTTTGTAATATTTTGGTCATAAAGTCACGAAAATAATTTTTGTTTGAATTTCCCACTCATCGTAACAACGCGAATACCTCAAAGATAGCGCTATCCCCTACACGTGATGGCACGCGCCAGTCGGGAGTTGCCTGATTTGTTTTGTTTGTGATTCCAACGACAAGGTTAACGTTCGCCATCTTGTATTAAATTTTAATGTGGCGTGCTACTTGTCTCTTGGGGTGTGTGAGTGCATTATGCCGTGTGTGTGTGTCTACAAATAATGGTTTTCGAGTGAATGAATTGGAATTCAGGTTTTGTAGATGATACGGGAAAATACCAGGACATTTTCTACACATACCGTGCGTTCATCTGTGTTGTGGATCTGGATCAAGATGTTGGCGGCAATTATCAATTTTTTACGCTTCCAGTGATCCGACTGAAATTTGAAGGCGGTGTAAAATGTATACCGGTATTAAAATTTCAAATTAACATTGGCAGCAAATAACAATCGTTTTCGCAGTGAAATATGGCGTATTTTTTATAAAATATAAAATAATACTATTAGTGTTAATATTTGATCCTTGACGTAATTCATTTAATTTTAAAGACCATTCATTCAAAACAGTTGAAATTTACCAATTTTTAAAATGATTTTCGTTGCCTTATAGGCACATAAAATATTAGGCCTAAATTATGTTTCAATCGTGTGTTGCAAAAAAATCCATAATTTTTATAGGGGGCATTCAAAGGTTTTATGTGTGAAGTTTAGGCTAATCTGTTAAAAGATGCCTGGTAAATGTTCGTTCAAAGAGTTTTGGCTGACTGTTGAAGAAAATAAATACTCAAACTGGTTGTGCCCTGTTGAAAATGACCAGTATAAGGCTTATTGTACATTTTGTAAATCGAAATTTGATATAAGCCCCAGTGGGTTGAATGAAGTTAAAATTCATGGAAAAGGTAAGAAGCATTTGGAACTAACCTCTGCACTACTCCAAGGTAAGCAAAAAACGCTCAGCTTTATATCTTCTGAAAAAGTTGGATGTAAACAGCCAGAACCGGCAAAAGAATTATTACCTTCCACAAGTAGGCCTACTTCTGAAAATGATGTATATTTGGTTGCAGCTTCGTCTACATTAGTTGTTTCATCTTCCTCATCTCTTGGAGGACCTTTAAGTAAATTTAGTGTAAATGATGATACCTTGAAAGCAGAAATTCTGTGGTCCATGAATAAGGTTATGACTCATACTTCTGAGAGAGGTTCATGTATTTCCAGTGATATTTTCTCAATCATGTTTCCTGACAGTGTAATAGCACAGAAGTTCAAAATGCAAAAAGACAAACTTGGCTATTTGACAACCTTTGGGCTTGGCCCCTTCTTCCAAGAAAAACTCTCGGCGGAATTAAGGAAGATTGCAATTTTTTCTGTTTCACTTGATGAAAGTCTAAATAGAATTGCCCAAAAAAGGCAAACGAACATCATTGTCCGTTATTGGAACACAAGTTTAAATGTAGTTTCGACCCGATACTTGAACTCTGTGTTTTTAGGGCATTCTACAGCAGCTGACCTCCTTGATTCCTTTACGTCAGGTATGCCTGAATTAGGACTGCCTTTAAATAATGTTCTACAAATTGCTGTAGATGGACCTAATGTAAATTTAAAATTCTTTAAGGACTTCAATCAAATGATGGAAAAAAATTTAGATAACTCTGAAGACAAGAAACCTATTGATGTTGGCACATGCTCTCTTCATACAGTTCATGGGGCTTATAAGGCAGCTCATAATAATTTTGAATGGCAAGTTCATAATTTTCTGCGTTCGTTGTATTATCTGTTTAAAGATTTTCCATCTCGAAGATCTGAGTACATCCTCTCAAGTGGATCAGACCTATTTCCACTTAAAATGTGTTCCATCATATGGGTGGAAAACTCAAAAGTAATTGAAAGAGCCTTGAAAATGATTCCGCATTTAAAGAAATATATGGCTTTTGTGTGTTCCAAACCACCTTAAACAAAGAATTTCGGTGTTGTACGAGACTTCCTAAAAGATAACCTTCTTGAAGCAAAACTCTTTTTCTTACAGTCAGTAGTAGGAGAAGTGGAACCATATCTTAAAATATTTCAAAATGACAATCCAATGTTGCCCTTTGTACATGCCGAACTTTATTCGATGGCACGTAGCATTGGTGCTCGCGTCCTTAAGGCAAAGGTTATAAGCAATGTGAAAAACTCGGGACAGCTCTTGGCAATTGATGTCAAAAATGAAAGTCTATTGAGCTTTTCAGACGTAGACATAGGCTTTGGTGCGAAGAAATTTTGTAAAAATGTGAAAGAACTTGATGTACAGCTCTTTAGAAAAGATTGCAGTCACTTCTTAGGGGAAATGTTTCAAAAACTGACTAGGCCTAGGTCTCCATTACGAAAGTGCATGGTGAAAGGTGCTTGATGCCTTTCACCAGCAGTAATGACTTGTGGCACTCTAAGGTTAACATAGCACTCGAACAAAACTCACTTCAAACAACCATATTGCATACATTGAAGCTGAACATATAAGAAAATACTACCTTGAAATTTGTGAGCAGTCTTCTGTTCAAGAAGAGCTGAAGACATTTGATTTCAATGAAACCAGACTAGATTCTTTTCTCTTCAACATCTTCATTAATGCAAAAGCTTGCAAGGCATTGTTGTCATTTTGCACGATGATATTTACAATATTCTTGGGAAACAGTGCTGTTGAAAGATGTTTTTCAGTAAACAAGGAAGGTTTGGTTGAAAATTCGAAATAGCGTTCTCTAATCTCCCAACGCAGCATATATTCAATGGTTCAGTCGGTAGGTGGCATAAAAAATGTGGAATTTACAAGCGGGATGCTGCATGCAGCTAGGGGAGCAAGTACCAAAAGGAGGGAAGCAATTGAAGAAATGAATAAGAAAGTGAAGAAGCTAACAGATCAAAAACAACATTGGAAACTGTAAATAAACTCGAGGCAAAGAAAAGAAAACTTCTCCAACAGGCTGAAGAAGAGGCTTCAGCACTTCAAACTGAAATCGACTTGGAGAAGAAACGATTGAGGCGGATGTAAATCCTGTATGTTGTGATTTTGTGTATTTACTAAATATTAGGTGACAAATTTGAACAATATTAGATTTTTATGTTTGTTGAGAGACTTCAGCGTCTGGGAGCTTCAAACATCTTTAATTACAAGTAAGTTTTCTTGTTGGTATGATTATAGTAATAGTTTTTACTTGTGTTTGTTATTATAATATCTTGGCCCGATGTACAATATAATGTTCGACCGTTTACCGAAGGATTTTTTTTTGCATCGTGTCTTACTGCCCGTTTGGGCTATACGCCCGCGAAGGTATTTTGTGGTCAAAAAAGCTCACCAAAAAGTCACAAATTTTTGTTCCTCTTGCAACGCAACCCCCCCCCCCCCATTTCTATACTAGGGTGAGGATGACTGTAAATCAGACGAAATGGCCTAATTTTAATAACATTTCTTTATTTGTCATAAACAATAAATAGGTACACATTATAGAAATCAACAAAACATAGAGCGTGAAGCGCGTCTTCCTTCCTAACGAAAAATAGTTCCATTTAGATGGCGGAGACCATAACTCAATAATGCAACAATGCACGACGAACATAATTAAACATACCAGACAATAATCCTAACTGACTTATACCAAAGTCTATGGTCCTAGGTTCGAAGAACATCCAATCCAAAAAGGGTGGTCTTTAAAGTTTATGATATTCAAAAGTCCCGCGTAACACATAGGTGTTAGGCGCTCACAACCCCCAACTAATATAATGTTACACAATAATAACTACCAAAAGTGGACCAAAGTCCTTATATATCCTATAGTGTCCTGTCTCCTAATATAATATAATCTACCCGGACGACAGCTAACCCTAAGCGTACTCATAAATAAATACTAAATGGGAAGAAAGCCCAAGACGCAGAGTTTTACTCTGCATATTAAATAGTATGTAAATATACCAATAAGGCCAATAGGCGCAATAAATAGGGCCGGAGCCCAAAAAGACGGCAGAAAGGCGACGACATTTTGACAACACCGAGAAGCGCATGACGTAGTGAGTTTATATATTCAAACTAAGATTTGTGTCCAGAACAATAATTTAGAAAGTTTTCCCCCATTACGCCGAAATATAATTTAGATACAAAATAATGACCATAATAATAATCCCCTGCCCTACGTCGCCGTTCTCACCTCGATAAGCTGGTGGTGTAATAAGTGACCATAGACCACCAGCGCACCAATATATATACAAAGTTAAAGTTGACAGAGAGGGGAGGGACGCGAGGAGAGGGAAGGAAGGAGAAGCGAGAGACTGGGTCGAGTAACATGTGGAATCGTCTCGAAGCTTGACGTGGCCGGAAGAAGCAACTATCTTCCTTTATTTCTCGCCAGTCTCGGGTTTGACGCTAGGTGGCGCCTGGCGAACGCTCCGTCAGTCTATCGGGTGGTTGTTTGGAGTAAGGAGGTCGGTGCCGGTGCCGCGTGTTGCAGCTCGTCTTGGAGGTTCGGTGAGGGTGCCCCATTCGATCAAGCCATAACTCGTAAGTTGTTACATCTGTCTTGTAACTTGTTACACTCTGAGTAGACACCCTGTTACTCATCCTTAACCCATTAGCCTAACTATTACATAAGCGTATAGCCGAATGGGTAGTAAGACGCAGTTCTAAAAAAACTGATTTTGGCCGGAGCAAGATCATAATAATTTCTGGAGTCATTATTCTCTTTTGAACACCCTCCAAGCTAGGATAAATATATACATCTCGAAAAAACTAGGTTTATGTTTTGTTTTTAAAAATTTATTTTCTTGTGTGACCTAATTTCGGCTTTCTATCCGTTAATATCATAAAGAAGATAAGCAGAAACATTCTAGATTTGGCTGGGAGGGCTGACTGAGGTGGAGGTTTGTTATCTTCAGCTTTTGGTCTTAAGGATTGAACTTTAGCAGATTATATACATTTTCAAGTTTAATTTTACTATGGTTTGAAACAAGTTTTATAATGCTAAAGCGCACATTAATAAATTAATAGTAATATAATATGACTACAACATAAAATAGATGTCTCTAAAATAAGAGGAAATTGCAACGATAATATATTTTTTTAATACATTTGATAAATTGTTTTTTTTTTTACATGTCATAGACATTTAATTATACTGTAATTATAATCATTACAAACGGTTACACATGTTAATTTTAATGTCCTAATTATTCATACAAATATATTTTTAAAAATATTGAAAATGACACTTTAGCACTAAAATAACCCGCTGAGGACCAATAAGGCTGTTCTATAGGCCTACCCTTTACCTTTTTTGATTTTTGATTATATATATTTTCCTTTGTAACGAATTCCCTTTTTAAAAAAGATTTTTTTATTTTGAATTTATCGTACAACTATCTACTTTTGAAGGATTATATACAATTAGTTGATATTTTAGATTTAATAGGAGTTTTTTTTCTAAATGTTTTTACTTTTTATATATTTAAATGGATGAAACAACATATATATATATATATATGTTTTATTAATTTTATTTTTGCTAAAAACAAATTGTTATTCCAATCAATTTCTCAAACGTATTAAGAACCACACATTCATGTTTCAAATTGTGCATTCAAGATTTTTATTAACTAAATAATTTCTAGGATACTGAAAGAAACTTGTCAGATAATACAGTGTGTTTTATAATAAATGATAATATCTAACTTTTTCTCTTTCGAGGGTTTGAATATAATCTGGGTGTACTAAAGTTTTTTTAAATAAATTATTTCTCACTCTCTACACTCAAATGGTGGTACATTTCCACTAAACACTATCTTCCTAATCCCCTATTAATCAATAAAAATGCTTAAAAATTCGAAGGGAGAAAATATAGCCTTCCCTTACCTAAATAGATTGGCTAATAAATAATAATAATAAATATTATAAATAAAGGTTTTTATCTTGAACACCATGCCTTATTACCTGTTCGATTTATATGCTTAAATGTGTATTAATGCTTCCAACAGAGTGGCTCGAATGATTTCTGAAATGGTATGTTTGGTCTGACTGGTTTTAACTATAGTACAGTTAGCAACACTTTGAAAAATGATTGTGTGCAATATAATGTATGGGCGTCTCTAGCTCTTATTTATTTGGCCGGGGGTGGGTGGGGGGAGCGGAGAAATAAGCAGGGCCGTACCAAACTTGTGTTTGGGTTGTGGAGGTTAGAGAGGTTAGGGGGTCTGATTCTAGTGGCTTGTAGTGAAGTCCCCAACTTTTGCTTTCAATTATTATCATAGAACTAAATCCCAAATTAATCAATTTAATGTGTTCTTTTATATAATTCGGGGTAAAGTAAAGGATCAAACATAGTGAACTAAGAAGTCAAGCCTTAAAATACCTACTATTATGAATACATACTGTGTTGTTCTAGAATTTAACGTTGAAATTTACTCCTTACATCGCCACTGAGAGAACTGGGTTTTCCCCAAATTCAGTATGCTACGCAAAAGTAACCCATCTGGGCAGGTTATTGAAGGGGATGGGTTCCCCCCTTGTTCCCCACTAACGATGCCCGTGATAATACATATTTAAAGTTAGCTGTACAAAATATTACATAAGTGGGTTTAACTTTCTTTTAATGAGCTATATCTGTTTAATTCTCTTACTCCGCAATCCACTCTGGCAATATGCATAATTGCACTAAAGGGCTGAGTATAGTAAATATAGTATAGCTTATGGTACAAGTATATAAAGTGGTGTCATGCTTTGTATTGTTAGTGTTGTAGCTTGGTGGTATTTTGTTAAAAAAAAGAAGCACAAACACATTTTGAACCTGCCCATCCAAAATGCCATCCCGTTAGGGTTACATTACCCCCAGGTATTGCGTTGGACACAGAGCTAAGGTTATCATTGGGATTTTATATTATTATTAGCAAGGTAAGATTAATTATAATTGTGATAAGGATAATTATTGAAAGTTGTCAGCAAATCATATTTTTGTATTTGAACCTTGAAGTGTCTTTGTTAGTGACGAGCAAGAAAATGTCAGATATTTATAGTGATAATGAATATAAGGAGTAATGCGTTTAGTTGTAAGGAATCTGCAGTTTAGGCATTAAGTACACGTCTTGCGGGAAGTTGTATGAAGACTTACTGTAGCCTTGGATTTTTTTTTCGCGGTATTACTCATGTTTGGTAAAGATTGAGTTAAGGGTTCAGGGCGAATTAACACTCATAGAAACTAAAAGGACATAAAATGCTGGCCAAAGAACTGCTAGGACAAAGGCTTGCCTGAAGTCTTGTGAATAATTTTTTGTTCATAGATAAAGTCCATTAATAAAACCTATTCTCTTTTCCCATATTTTAAGAAATACCTATCTATTTAACCTTATCCTAGAGTTGGGCTTGCAAATATTACTAGTACAAGCTCAGGCAGGGACAGTTTCCCTTCACACACACAGTTCCGCAAAAGATTTAGTGAGAAAAATTTGAATAACTAAATTTATTCTTAGATACACACAAGTCTCAAGTACCAACAAAAACCAAGCTTATAGAGGATGGAACGGGGGCTGCCACTTCTATTCATGATAGGCTAGGAGGAGAGGAAACGACCAAACTTTCAATGTTGAAATTTAACCTAGGATGTCCTGTTTGGTTTACCTTTCCAATTTTATCACTACTGTTAGGCTAGGCTAGCATTGCCCTCTCTACCTTGGGGGGAGGGAAAAGTGGTTGTAGATGGCAGTACCCAACCTATTTTGGGGAGAAAATGTTGATAGTAACCTCAGTGTGTCCAGCGAGCTGGAAAACAGAGAAAAGCCAGGGAATTTGATCGACTCTCTGGAATTTTCACACGTCCATTAAAATAATACAAAACTTTAATTTACATTAGTCAAAATAACATTTTTCTTTCAGTTAATAGTCACCGCAAATCTTTTTCAACACAGTTGAGCATACTAATCTGAATTCTCAAAAGTCAACATGTGTGGTTTTTGTTTCAGCTTTTCATCCCTCTCTGCATGTTTTTAGCCAAAAGTTGAGCCATGACTATGCGCATGTGCGATAATTCGATTACGCTATTGGAAGAAGAGACCAAAAAAGAATGTGTCTCGCAAAGATTTTAAACTGTAATGGTGTACTCAATAGGATCTATTTGAGTTCCAACTTAGATCGCACCACACAATTGCCCTTTGTCTTAGAGTGAATTTCTTTAACTACATCATAGAGTGACACAATTTCAGATGATGTACGTGTCTAGAAATAGTATTACATTAAGTTGCGATCTTAATAAAATTTTTTTTAAAATATATAGTGACTGGAAAAGTTTTAAATTTGCTCTGGAAAAGTCAGGGAATTTCAAAATATAGTTTGGCTGGACACCCTAAACCTAAGGCCAAAAGCAGTGCTAAGTCCACCTAGGCCTACTTAGATAGTGTATTTTCAGATTAAACTTAAGAAGAGAGAGAAAACATTGAGAATAAAACACAATCTTTTTGGATGAAAATATACAGGGTGTTCACCATGAAACTACAACATTTTGAAAGTATTATTTATGGTTCAGATATATGCCGTACCACAGATAGCAGCCATGCGGCCAACCATAATTTTTCAGCAGGATGGTGCTCCTACTGCATTGAAGCCATGCTGTCCGAGAATAACTGAATAACACATTCCCCAACCTTTGGATAGGTCGTGACGGTCCAATTCCCTGTCCCGCGTTTCCCTGATATTAGCCCATTAAATCTATTCTTATAGGGATTTGTCAAAGACAAAGCTCACTCAACGAACGTTACCAGCATGATGGCCTAACAGAAGCCATAAACTCTCTCACAGTAACAGGTTTCAAAGCAAATGGCGTGAAATTGACTACATACAAAACATTCATCCTGCCACAAAAGTCGCACTGAGTTAAATTGAACTGAATTTAATAGAAAATTTGTAAGTTTAACTATCATTTTCATGTTTAGTAGTAATTTTGCAAATACTTTCCTTCAAACTGTTTGTGTTTATAATGTAGGATTCTCATGGTAGACACCCTGTATACCAAAGTCACTAATTATAGCTAATGCAAATCACTGTCTTTGTTTTAAAGAATAGTTTTTTCTTACATATTTGTTATCAACTAATCTAGATTAAAGAAAATAATAATTGCTGCCACTACTTCTTTATATGCATGTACACTTAATACTCAGAAACTCGCTTCGGTGGCCACATGATCTAAGGCGCTACTATCGCAATAGGCTGTTCCACTCTTAGATTGCAGTACAGTCGCTTATGGATACGTACCATCTCTTTCTAACCCATTGGTTCGTCCGTTAGCGCTGTCCTTTTTATACCCAGGGGAGTTGCCATTTTGTATAGTTATTTATATGGAAGAAGCATACTATATTAGACACAATTCACTGTTGCATTTAGTAAATGCAATATCAACCACTTAATACAATTTTAAATAACCTATTTTTTTATAATATATGAAAACAATTAATATTATGTCTCAGTTTCAAGAGCTTCCAAATATATCACCTCATAAGTCTCGTTCCAATCGTGTGATAAAGCCAATAATTTTATAGTGGCTGTAATATTGTTAATGAACATCGCCTTCGAGGTATGCAATGGATATATTTTACACAGGGTTTGAAAAAAATTGAAAACTTGTAATAAATACCTCTGAAAATATTTAAAGTAAAACATCAAAAAGTTGTATTTTTAAAAACTTTTTCTTTTGATTTACCATAGGTAAATTGTGCAGTGGCGTGCCCAGAAATTTACTTAGGGATAGGGGGACTAGCAAACAATCAAGGTTGTAGCTAGAATTAAATTTGGTGGAGGAGGTGGCGAGCAAAATAAAGTTTAATAAAAGAGGTTTGTCTTCCAATCCAAAGGGGAGGGTGAGGATCCTTCCAGTAAAATGTAAGATATAAAACATTTGTTTGATAAAACTACTACTAAGATCATGCGAAGTCAGTCATGTCAAATATGTTATATCTGTGCAAAAAAGTCTTAAGCGAATTCATCACATCATCAACAGTTTTCAGCCTGTGGCTGGGTCAGTTTAGTAAAATGCCTCCATCCTCCTCTATTCTTCCACCACTATTCTTCCGTTAATCGCTTCCATTCTTTTCCTATCACTTGCGCACTTTCGGCTCTCTGTTCTTTCCATCTCTTCTTGTCCTTCCTTGCGGTATTTTACCTTCCTATTTCATTTCCATAATTTCCTCTGGAATCCTCTCGTTTTCTATATTCTATATATGCCCATACCATCTCGGTCTTACTTCCTATACTTTCTCATGTACTCCCTATACCCCACTCTTTCTCAGATTACTCGTGACAGCTAAATTGCTCCTCACAAACCTCATTCCCATGGCCTCTTTCCTAGTCTCTCTTAATTCAATATCCCTGTTTCTGCTACGTATGTGACAACGGGTACAAAGTACGCTCTATACAACACAATCTATTTTTGTACATTGGCACATCAACGTTATCATCTTATAATGTATACATCTCTTTCTGTCTCCTTTCTTGAAAATAGGTTTAACTCCCTTCATCCAGTCTTCTGTTATCTTGTTCTCTTTCACAATCACGCTCAGCATCCTGTATAACCATTGTATACCTACCTCTCCTGTGGCCCTTATCATTTCCTTAGTCATTTCGTCCACACCCGGTATTTTCTTTGTTCCATTCTCTTTAATGCGTCCTCCACCTGTTTCCATATGGTACCTCTTTCCTCCTCTTCTATTTCTTCCTGCTTCTATATTTCACTCTTATCCCTTCCCTCTTCCGGTTTGAATATATCAAAATATATCATCCATAGTTCCTTTCCTTCTTCATCCATCATTCTAACTTCTTGTATTTTATCTTTCCTTCTGTTTGTTACCTGGATATATATCACCTTCTTACTTCCCTCCACGTTCCGTTCCAGCATTTATGTCCAGTTTTGCATCCATTCCTTTCTGGCTTCCCGCACCACTTACTAAAGTAATTACATGAAAATAAACTGCTACTTAAAAATTTATTTTTATGTGTAGTAGTAGAAAAAAATATCAGACTCATTAGCTCAGTCAGTAACGTGTCTGCCTACTGAGATAAGGGTCCCGGGGTTTGATTCCTGACATGGCCGAAAATTTATCATGGGTGAAATGTGGGTTAACCCCCTCACATTGATAAATTAACAGACTGGGACTGGGACTGGACGTTGGCCCTGTCTTAGTCTTAAGTTAGATTATAAGGCATATGAATCTACGACAGGCCTAGCTAACAGGAAGTGGAAAATAAAAACTGACCCGGACCATAGGCTGGAAACAACAATAGACGTAAAGTAAAGTTGTAGAAAATATTTAATATTTCACAAGTTATTCAGATAATTATATTGAAATATTCACACTTTCATATGTAGTACTTTTTATCTTTTAAGCACCGTGCCGACAACCCGTTAAGGCTACACTCCAGTAAGTTATTGAGTCAAATATAAAAAAAATATAGCACTCGTGAGTTAATAGGTAAAGTAAATGTTTATACATTTAATTTCATAACTTTAAACAGATTATATAAAAAATAAAAAAAATATGAAAATCATTTTAGAAATTACCAATTAAAATTATTTATGTTGAGAAAAAAACTTTTCTCAAAAAGATTACATTGCACTATTCCCTTAAACTATCGGCGCCTTTAACTCAAACTTGAAAATCCCATACCAGAGACCTACAAGGAACTTAGCCGAATACTTCTGATGCCCACATAAAAATATGTAAAGCCCATTTAAAATAGCTGTATAGCCCATTTAAGATACCTGTAAACCCCATTTAAGAAACTTATGAAGCCAATCTAATAAACTTTTGAATCACTTATGAAATCATTGAAATAACCTCATTGCAACATCCTTTGGACCCCATTACGAATCATTTCTGTTGCTTTTACAATATTCTTTCAATATAATTGTGATGACCATACAGCATTATTTTGGCGTGTCTTTGTTAAGCCGCTATTAATCGTCTAAACGTCTTAAGGCTAATTTTGTGTTGCCATTATAACATCTCAAAGACATACTTATTCATTTTTGTGTTTTCTTTTAGAGGATTGTGATGGTATCAATATTCGAAGAAAGGTGCTGTATCTATAACTTCTAGACTTGTATACGTTTGTGTCTCCACTGTTGTCTGATGCTGAGACACAATAAGGTGAGCTGGAAATATTTTAGTGTTGATTGGATCTAACATTTATAATAGGAACATTTTGCAATATTGTATAGTGAGTGTTGTTTAGTACATTCTTTTCATGGTATTTATTTCTATTTCTCTCATTTGTAAAATTACACTAGAGTTTCATATTCAGCGGCTTGGTGAATATTTGTGATCACTTTAATTAATGATTTAAAATTGCACACACCCACAAATAAACTACTGTATCATTATGAGTGTTGTCAAGAAATGCAAAAAGGTTTACGAGTGGTTAGTAAGGAAATAGGTTTAAATGGTAACGCTGGTCATATACAGAACAAAGATTGGGTTCGATGATTTAGAAATATTACGCACAACATAATTATCACTAGACAGGGTTTATGAGTTTAAATACTTAGGAACTATTTTAACTGGTAATAACGATATTAGATTAAAACTTAAGAAAATAATAGTTTCAGAAAATACATGTTATTACTCGGTCAGTAAGTTGCTGACATTTCGCCTACTTTCAGGGAATTTAAAACTCAAAATATACAAAACAATAATTTTACCAGTTCTATATGCTTGTGAAACGTGGTCTCGTACCTTACATGTCGAAACAAATTTAGGTTGTAAAAAAACAAGCTGTTTAGGAAGATATTTGTCCCAAAAAGGGATGAAGATACTGCGGAGTGGATGATGTTTTATAATGATGAGTTACATAACCTATACTCATCACAAGGCGTTGTTAGAGTAATCAGGTATTATATATAACGGTGGGCAGGGTATGCTTTTTGAATGAGAGAATATAATAATAATAATAATATTAGCACCGCGTCTTACTACCCGTTCGGGTTATACGCTTTAAGTACTAATTACGCTATGGGATTAGGAATTGGGAAGGTTGAATTAGAGGAAGTGAACCCGCATTTGCGTGGAGGGATAGTGGAAAACCATTTAGGAAAAACCACCCCCAGTTCACCCGACCGAGATTCGAACCTCGATCTCCCCGTCCTCAGCAGTCGAGCTCAACACGTCTAGCGCGTTAGCCAACTACGCCACCGAGGCGGGTGAGAGAATATAGAACACTGACTGGCAAACCCAATGGGACTGGACCATTTGGAAGACCTAGACGCAGACGGGAGGATAACATTAGATTGGACCTGAAAGAGATAGGGTGTAATCAGTTGGACGGAATACAACTAGCTCAAGATATGGATTATTGGTAAGAGTGGAAAGCTAGAAACACTTTACGGCGTTGATTGGTGCAAATATATTTAATATAGTAATTTGGAATTATTATAAGTTATTGTTTAGTGATCTTAGTGCTAACATCAACGTGATTAGGAATTAGCATAAATTGTTAAGAGGGGCAAGCGCTGTTAATCAAAGGTGTTTAAAAACTTGTAGTTTTGATTGATGCTAACATATTAAGTAGAACCTATTGTGCTCTAGTTGTCTATAGCACTAGCTAGTTATTCTAAAGTTCAGCCTACTTATGCTGAGATCTTTCAGAAAGAGCATCGCAAGGATCAAACACCACCAAAGATTTTTTTATGTTAGGTTTATAGTTCATTCTTTAAAATATTTCAAAAGGTTGGGTTATAGAAATAAGCAAGTTGGAGTTTTGAATATAGAGATATGAAGGTGCTCCTATCACCTTTACACCAAATATATTCATAATTTTCTCGGCAATTAAATGATCTAGAACATAGTTTAGCCTTAATTTCTGGTGATATTGCAATCACAGAAGAACAAAGTTAACTAATCATACATAAATATAATAAAACTTGAGCATTTGTAGACTTTTCAATAATGTGATTTGTTACAATAATTATGTGTTTGGGTTTTTATAAGAAATATATCCTCATGCTTAAATAATATTAATTTTTGAAAGATACCTAACTCTTTCATTCTGGCAGTGCCATTGATATCTAGGTACATATTTTGAAAATACCTGTTTCATGCGGAAATGTGTGACGGGAAACCATTGACTTGAACTTTTTTAGTTTATCATACTCGTAATTTAGGTTCTAAAACTAGGAGGTACAAACAAGAGGAAAACAATATAATAAAGTTTGATCTTTAAAAGAACATATAACTAACTAATATGAGTTTTACATCTTGAATGAATGGTTAAGTTACCGGGCAAGGAAAACGTGCATCACGTTTTCTACCTAACTGGGCTATCCGAATATTTGTACTAAGGGGTACGGGATGAGGAAGTTAAAACCGAGAATAAACACACAGCGGCAAACTATTTAAGAAAAAAAAACAGCTCACTTCACCTGAATGGGATTCAAATCTTGACATCTCTGTAATCCTCAAACCAGACCAGACAAGACCGAATTATTAGTTCTTGTGTCCGAGGAGAAGGATGTCAAGGAATATAAGTGATATTCATTTTACAATATAATGATCATTGAAAGGAGTAGTGCTTAGAACCACCCACCACAGATTGATCTTTACCCAGTCACATACTTTCAGGTTACATGAATGCTATTTATAGCAGTATGGCGGCACTGCATGTCAGAACTGGAATATACTACGGAATATGACATCATAATCTATTTTGGCAAATATGACCCTAACCCCGCGCCGGTTTGGCGGCACGACACGTCGAGACAAGCATAGTCTACAGTTGATGTCGCAACCTTGGTGACGCCAGAATATATTTTGGAAAATATGCCACAACCCTAGCACCTCAAAAGGAGTACTTATTAATCAAAAGGGGAACAGGATTGAGAAAAGGGGTGCGTGTTCAATAAGAAAAAAGAGGTACGTGGTCATTAAAAAAAAAGTACCGATATGATTAAAAAGAGTGTATCGACCAAAAGTGGAACAAAATTTAGCAACAGAGCTTGGTATGGATCTAAACGGGAACCAAACAAAGCAATAGGGATTAATAATCATCTAAAAAAAGGTTCATTATTGAATAAAAGGGGTACATATCGACCAAAAGGGGAACATAATTTACCAAAAGGCGTGCGTATCGATAAAAAAGGGGGAACAAAATTGATCTAAAGGGGGCGTGTTCAGTTAAAAAGTGGTACAGTGTCGGCCATAATTTAATCCTCTTCCACCATGGCGTTCCCCCAAACTGGCGCTATGGTTGCGTCATATTTACCACTATATATTCTTATCTCATCCAGGTTCTCTATTCGGAGCCCTTTTGCTCAATTCTGTTCCCCCTCCTCGGTGCCATGGTTGCGTCATATTTCCCAAAATAATGTTGATGCCATCAGGGTTGCGACAACATCTGTGAACTTTTCCTTTCTCGACATGTGCCATCAGACTGGCGTCACACATTCTATAGATACCACCCAAGCAACGTGAAAATAATTAGGTTTATGTCGAATCTTACTGAGGGATAGACTCACCCGGGAAAACCACTCATATGATTTGAAAGTAGTTCACAGGGTCAAAGGTCATTTTGTGGTAGGTGGGTCTACACACTACTGAAAGGTGTCTGAGATTAAAAAAAAGCCTGTTGTTTGAGTGTTAGTAAATAACTGACATTAAACATCTATTTGTTATAAATAAAATGTTACACACAAATTGGGTTTCTTCATCTGGTTAATATAATTAAATTTCTTTCTATAATTACACTTTTAATGAAAACTCTCAATTTGTAAATACCTCATTGCCTTCCATTTATTTTATTTTAAACCTATAATCCACTCATACCGTATAAGGCTAAAATTCACATCAAACATGATTTAAATCACATTATCTTAGATGTAGTTGAATGAAGTATAAGGACGTTTCAACGATCATACACCCAGCTTAATATTATGTAGGCCTACTTTTTAAATCAGATTGTATTTGATCAATATTAAAGCCAATTGATTATAATTTGTGAATTAATTACTATCTAAAATGTATGTTTAAGGGGCCTATTTTGAGGAAATTACCTCGCATTTTCGTAGAAAGAGGACGTGATAACTATTGTAAGAATATCGTTTGGGAAACTATTTTCACTGTACCCACCACCATCAAACCCCGTTTTCCCCCGTCAACAGTTTCTTAGTAATTGTGAATATTAATCAGACACACCATTCATCCACTGGTATATTTGTGTGAGAAATTTTATCATCTGTATGTCATATGTTAACTTTGTGTAGGCATATTTATCACAATCAAGAGTGTTATAACTTTTTTTTTACCCAGTTTATAATATTATAAAGGAAGTGGATCAGACTGATTATCAACGGTTTGAAAGTAATTTGTTTAATATCTACCTCCAAGATATTTATCACAATCAAGAGTGTTATAATTTTTTTTTACCTAGTTTATAATATTATAAAGGAGGTGGATCAGACGGAATATCAAAGGTTTGAAAGCATTTTGTTTAATTTCTACCTCAAAGATATTTACCCACACTTTATAAGCCAGTTGACCACGAGCCTGATTAAATGGTCATCTAGTAGGTTGAAATACTCCATCCCTTCACCCCCACCCGCCCCCTAAATATCCGGGCTTAGATGGGGATTTTTATTGGATTGTTTCACCATTATGTTGTCATGCTGAAGTAACTGGCGCCTGTTAATGATTGGTAATCTCTTATTCTAATAGTAATTTTACATCTAGTTGTTTTGGGATTTTCAACAAGCGCTTTTATTTGGTGCGCGTGTGTAGGTAAATGGGTCTATATAAATAATTAGTTGTTTAAGATATGTGCGTAACTACGTCAGCCCAATATTGTTAAATTAACAGCTTTGTAAGGTCGTACGGTCCAAATGCTCTCGAAAGGTAATTTGTGCTTTTCGCAGTCTTATTGTAAATACTTTTGTTTATTTAAATGTAAATTTCTTGTAGTTTTTGGAAGTTGTTTTGGTATGTGGTTCTGGGATTCTATTTATTATTTGTTCCTCTGTTTTATATTAGTATTTATTTTGTCAGACTTGTAGTTTTGTGGGTTTCCTTTTGTTTTTTAAATATGGGTATGCAGCTATATATAAAATGATGTTTAATCGATTTGAATAGTATACATTTTTTATGTATTGAGAGTTGTCTTCCTTTAAAAACTGAGGTAGATTTTCTTGATTACTCAAAAGGCTTTATTTAATTTTTTTTAATTTGAATTTTATAAGACAAGTTTTCATTTATTGCGATTCCTAGGTGTTTTACTTCCTCCATTAGCGGTATTTCAGTGTCAAATAGATTGGATGCTGTGCCTTATCTCTGCTAAATGTTTAAGAGAGCTGAGTCTATTGAATTTATTACTATTTTCCATTTTGTAAGACAATTTTGGAGGTCGACGAGATAATGTTGCATTATCAGATATATTTTTTTTAAATTTATAGAGTATATAATCTGTTGGCGCTTTTGTGCGAATGTTTGGTATAGGCCTATATACATGTATATTTATACGTATATTGCTAGAATTAAACTTTGAGTCACCCCTACTTTTATGCAATTTGTTTTGGAAAGGTTGTTCATTCACAAACACCTGAAATGAAGTTGTTTTGGAAAACTGTAGATGATGAAGCAATGAAACTATGAGGGCTGACTGAAATATATATATATATATTTAGCGAGCGAGACCATGCTCGAGCCAGCCCCGAACAATCACCAGGCAATGGGGCTGGTGGACATTCCAACGGGCTGGGTGGTGTAGGGCTAAACCAGACAGGTGTGACAAGATACAGTCGAGCAACGGGGCTGAGAGTGTCAACACTAGAGTGCGTGTTTTCACATTGTAATGGACGTGTGCGACGAACTCAAGACTTGTGTATTTAATAGACGTATTGATAAGTAAACATTCTTTGTAATGTTGTAGTTTAGAAATAAGAGTAGGAAATAAGAACCGTAACAGTGGTGGCAGCGGTGGGATAGTACGTTATTATATTATACTATATTAAACTACAATGGCTAGTGCTGTATTAATGCCTCGAACATTCGACGGTAAAAATGACGTGTCCGAGTGGCTCACCCATTTTGAGTTAGTGGCCACAGTGTAAATTGGTCGGATGACTCAATGAAGTGCGCGTATCTTGCGGCAAGTTTGGCCGGTAAAGCGTTACAATCGTATCTTGTTCAGACCAAAAAGAACAAAAACAATATTCTAAAGTTAAAAATGGATTAAAACAAGCTCTGGCTCCGGGGCAAGGAGACGAACTTTTTAAAGCTATGTTTAATAACCATCATCATGCACCCGCAGAACCACTCCCGTCGCTTGGGCTGGATTTACGCAGACTTTCAGCTAAAGCTTTCTCAAATTTAGATGCGGCTGTGACATATGTTCTCGCCAAGGACCAATTTATAGAAGCGTTAAATGACGCGCAATTGCGTTTATTTGTGCGACAGGCTAGACCTAAAACGCTTGACGAAGCTATGACTGTTGTTGTAGAAACAATCTACCCTCTAAGTGGAACGTTCGAGGACGCTACCAACCCACACAAGTGGCAATGAGACGCCCACCGGGCATAGTGAGTGGTCTTACTCTGCAAGATATGGGCAAGCTGCTTCAGGAACAACAAAAGACGCTTCAGGCCATGACGACAGCGATACAGCAATTATCATCCACGCTTTTTGCATCACGGGAGCGGGGTAACCGACGCCCATTACAATCATCATCTGGTCGATCAATGAGATGCTGGGCTTGTGGCGAAAACGGCCACCGACGGGCACAGTGCCCTCAGGGAAATGGCCAGCGGCCAGTGTGAACGAGTTCATGCTGGCCGGGACTTCACACGGGACCGCAAAACGCGCGATGGCCAAGGAGGCTTCACACGGGACCACGAAACGCGCGACGGCAAAGGAGGCTTCACACGGAACCGCGAAACGCGCGCCGAATGGGGAGGTTTCACAAGAGACCGGTAAACGCGTGCCACCCGAGGAGGCTCTACCCACGATCACGGAACATGCGCTGGCTTAGAAGCATTCACACGGGGATGGTAGTTGTGAGGTAAGTTCACACGTGATTGGGGGAAGCGAGATTGGTTTGGCGTCCGCACATGTCGGCGTGGACCACGAGGCTATTGACAGGTACCCTGGTACATTTGGGGTATGGAGTGTAGAGTTAGACGGGGCAGTATACGTGAACGGACATGTAGAAGGTTGTGCTGTTCGTATTTTAATTGAAACCGGTGCCGCCGTGTCCTTAATACGCAGAGACGTGTGGGAAAGGGTTAATGAGCGGTCGAAAATGTCGGTAGCACCCACATTAGCCTGTATCGTGAACGCGAGTGGAGATCCAATAAATACGGAGGGAGAGGTTGAAATGACTGTGAAGATTGGTGTTACTCAAGTGCTACACAGTTTACTAGTCGTGTGTAATATTAGCCAACAGATTGGAGTAGATTTTCTCATAAAAAATCAGAGGATGTTTTACTCTCTAGCTCAGAGCCAAGACTAGGTGACTCAGTGGTAGGGTTGATAACAGTTCCAAAAGAGAATAATGTGAAGGGAACTAGCGTGTGGAATGTAGCTGTGGACAAAACAATGATAGTACCATCATATAGTGAGGTGTTCACTCGTGGATCGGTTAATGCAGCTCACGATAAAGTGACTGGATTCTAGAGCCTTCGGCCAACCTTAGGGAGAAGCACGGAGTTATGGCTGCCCATGTATTGACAAGTATACAGAACAAGGAAATACCAATTAGACTTATTAACCCAGGTCCCTCGCCATTTACATTGTGGGCAGGTACGACGATAGGCAAGTTCTTTGAAGTACCTGAAGAGATGCCAGTTGCAACAATTGGAAAAAATAAACATGCGTGACGAACGAGTAGAACATCTTTTTGACTTGACAAAATTCAAATTGTACCAGGAAGAGCGCCAAAGACTTCGCAGCCTGCTAAACGAGTTTAGTGATCTCTGCTCCAAGGGTTCAAATGACCTGGAGAAAACTAATCGTATTTATCATCACATTGAAACAGGTAGTGCTATTCCTGTCAGGCAGCCACCAAGACGTCTCCCAATAAATCGGCGGGGAGAAGCGAGCCGGGTAGTGGAGGACATGATCTCGGATGATATTGTACAACCGTCATTATCTCCATGGAGTTCTCCTATTGTCTTTGTGCAAAAAAAAAGATGGAACAACAAGATTTTGCGTGGACTACAGGAAGCTAAACGCAGTAAAACAAAAGGATGCTTACCCTCTTCCACGGATCGACGATCTCCTGAACTCACTAGGAGGTGCAACATCGTTCAATACCCTGGATATGGCATCAGGGTACTGGAAATGTGAAGTAGCCCCCAAGGATTGCCCAAAGACCGCATTTTAAACAGGGGAAAGGGGGGGGGGGGTAGGCTATATGAATTCAAAGTCCTACCCTACAGTGTGTGCAATGGACCTAGCACTTTCCAACGTCTAATTGACTTAATTTTAACTGGGTTGCAGTTGAAGTCCACACTGGTTTATCTAGATGACGTAATAGTTTATGGGAAAACATTCAACGAACATTTACTTCGACTTCAAGAAGTGTTCTTACGTTTGCGAGAAGCAGGGCTAAAACTAAAGCCTTCAAAGTGTCAGCTCATGCAGCCTCAAGTCAATTTATTGGGACATACCATCTCCGGATGGGGAATTTCAACAGACCCACAGAAGGTGCGTGCTGTTGAGGAGTGGCCGGCACCAAAAGACATAGAGGAACTTCGGGCATTTCTAGGAACTGCTTCATATTACTTCAGATTCATTAAAAGTTTTGCAAACGTGGGTGCGCCTCTTTACAAGTTTTCACAAAAAGGTGAAAGGTGTACCTACCTGGGATCAAACCTGTGAAACAGCTTTCAAAGATCTAAAGAAACGCCTTACTTCCAGTCCTGTTCTGGCATTTCCTTCACCTGAAGATAACTTTATTCTAGATACAGATGCAAGCAATATAGGTTTAGGTGCTGTATTAAGCATTAAATGTGATGGCGAAGAGAAGGTATATGAGTCTCACATTGACAAAGGCAGAGCGACATTATTGTTTGACAAGAAAGGAAATGTTGGCTCTAGTGGTTGCCACCAGACATTTTCGGCACTATTTATACGGCAAGCCATTTATTGTCAGAACTGACCATAGCTCCTTACGATGGCTTCAATCTTTCAAAGAGCCAGAAGGGCAGGTTGCGTGCTGGCTGGAGTTCACAATGCAACACCGAAGTGGCAAGTCCCATGGGAATGCTGATGGGCTATCTCGGTGGCCATGCCAACAATGTGGAGAGACAGTGCGAAGGAAGATGCATTCGAAGCGCCTAACAATTTCAAGGGAAGTTTAAGTAAAGTACTGGATGTGAGTTTTCTTGCGATCGACAGCTTCGGATGGTCGCTAGAAGAACTACAGAAGAAACAGGAAGAAGACCCTTAGTTAAACATGCAGTGCAGTGGTGTAAAGCGGAAGAACAACCACCCCGAGACACAATCGTGTAAGAAAGTAGTCAGGTGTTAAGACTATGGGAACAATGGGATAATTTGACACTAAGAGACGGCTTGGTGTATCGACAGGGGGAGGGAGATATTAGAAACAACAGACTTCAGCCACTTCTACCACGAGACCTAAAAATTGAAGTCATGGAGGCACTCCATAGTTCACCAACAGGAGGGCATCTAGGATTTAAGAAAACGTTATAGAAAGTTCGGGTGTGGTTATATTGGACTGGGCATCTGGAAGATGTGAAGGTGTGCAAAGCCTGTCATG
The DNA here is from genome assembly GCA_039000515.1 of Timema cristinae. NCBI lineage: Eukaryota > Metazoa > Arthropoda > Insecta > Phasmatodea > Timematidae > Timema > Timema cristinae. Next base: position 63,859,020 of record JBCFYV010009882.1, read on the forward strand.
ATTGTGCACGTAGGAAATCCCCAAATATGGCTGCACTCATCAATCGTCGACCAGGATACCCATTACAACGGATTTTGCTTAGTGGGGTCTAGAGATTTGTAATCCTTCTCTCCTAAAAAAAATATCCGATACTTTGCTGGCTTAGAGGTTTATAGCACACGTCACTTTCCAGCTCTACTAAAAGTTACAGTTTTAGCAGTAAAGTAATTTTATCCAGTTTTAGCAGTACAGTAATTTTATCCACTAACGTTTAGCGTCAAGTGTTTTATATTGATATGGTTGAGTATTATTTTAGTTTGTTAGTTGTAGTTATGTTTGCAGGTTGTCCTTGAAGGCTCTTGTCACGCCCCCCTTAAATTTGATTTTTGTGGAGTTTTACTTGGTATAAATTGTATTTCTAAAGACTGGGCAATGACTTCTGCCTTTCCTCTTCTTTTGAGGAACATATTATTTCCCTGGTTTGACGATTCTTACATCTTGTGTGTGGTTTTTATATATATATATACATAGATAGTTAGTAACTTTCCTTGTTTTCCTACTGTTTATTATGGCATCAGGGACGTATTTGTTGCATATATTTGACCCTCACTTGAACTATAGATCGGTTATAACCTGTATTGTGGTGCGGGTTTGTGTGTGTGTGTGTGTGTGCGCGCGCGCGCGTGTGTGTGTGTCGGACCTTTCTTTATTCGCGTTTTTAAAATGTTACCACTATGTTTCCTAGGTCCAGACAATTTTTATAGGTTTTGTTGTATTAGTTGGGTGAGTAAATGTCCTGGAAGCTTCTAATTTTTTTAAGCACCCCGTCTTTCTACCCGTTGGGGTATACACTTATGTAATAATTACGCTAATGGTTTAAAAGAGTAAGAAGGTTCTATTTAGAGGTGTACCCACATTGGCGTGAAGGGAGAGTAGAAAATTATTTTATAAAATTCACCTTCACTACACCCAACCAAAATTTGAACCTCGATATCCCCGTCATCGGTATCGATAGTCTAGTCTAATGCGAGAGTAGTGCGTTAGACCACGCGGCCACCGAAGCGAGCTTCCTTCTTCCACTGTTGATGCAAACAGTTAAATAATTGCCATCAGCTTTCGGGTGTTTTCTAGATTTGTTGGATACACTGTAACCTTATATTCGTCCCATTTGCATGTTATTGTCTTTATTCGTAGTTATTTAATTTCTATGTAGGTCTTTGTTGTATTTTCACACAATATGGGATTGTGTCAAAAGTTTAATTTTTTAGAAATTTAGAAGTCTTCCATGGTTATAACTGTGGTAGTGAATATCACGTATATGGCGTCCAGTATATTTAAATAGGTTGAACGTTGGTTCGTCAAGTACAACGTTTATGTATTCGCTGTACTTTACTTGGTTGGCCAATAAATGTCCATTCCCTGTGGTTATCTTGCTTTTCCAATGTTTTTTTTACTGTTAAGATTCGGATGGACATCTCGAGGTTTGGCAAATCTCTACTCCAAGTAGTACCATGTGCTAACACCTCACCGGAGCTGCGCTGCTGTAGCTAGGGCAGTAACAACACCAACCCCTCTCGCCCCTCTAATACTCTCCCTTCCCCTTTCGGAGTGTCATTACTCCAGGCCTCCAACACCACCCCTAATCCTTTCAATTTTGTTGCTTACTACAAAACCAAAGAAAAGCTATCATGATGATGCTCTCTAAGGCAGCGGTGTATAAACTACGGCCCACGGGCCGCTTGAGGGCCACACGCAATTGTAAAATTGTTGTGATTTTACTAACAAAAATGTCAAATTAAATAGATAATCAGTGTATGTTTTTAAACATTTGAACAAGTGAACAAGCTCGATTATAATGTTCCATGTGTAAGAGCAAATCAAATGAGCTCCAGTTTGATTTAATCAATCTTCAAGCAGACAATGCTCTGAAGGAGACTTTTAAGAATATGAAACTAACAGAAAGAGAAAAGTTTGGTAATTTGAAAACGTTTGCCAGAAAGATGTTTGTGTTATTTGCTTCTGCCTATATTTGTGAACATACTTTCTCATGCGTGAACATTAACAAAGCAAATAACAGGTCTCGCTTAATATACTCAAATCTACAAAGTGTTTTGCGAATTAGGACGAACAAGCTGAATCCTGACTTCGACAAACTCGTGCAGGATTTTAGACGGTTGCATAAATTCCATTAACGATGGTAATTTGAGTAGTTATTAATCAACATTTGGTAGGCTAAGTATCAACATGAGTACATAACATATTTAGTTTTATTTGTTATGATATTAGATTTTATTTGCTACTTTTTTGTATCAAAGCTATATGGTTATATGACTAATATATGCAATTTTGCGTGAAAATAAAGTTCATTATTTAGTTAATTTAGACATTTATTGCATGCGGACAGCTAGAGAGAGACCTCACAGATGTCCATGTGGTCCTCGGGGAGAAAATTTGCCCACCTCTGCTCTAAGGAGTAGTGTGGAGTTTCGAGCCGCAATCTCGGTGTTTTATTAGAATGTCGTCCCAAGTCAAAGGACAAGGGCTCCAATTCCTGTCTAAGTACAAATTTTTTGAGTTACCCAAGGAAATCACTATTTACAATAAATGGTGACATTTTTATTTAGCTTATCTATTACCCACTGTATATCATTATCAGCACCATGCCTTACTACCCATTCTGGTTATACGCACTAACACTAAAGTCACGATATTATCATAGTAATAACAATAATTTAATAAGGAAATTGCGTGTGTATCCCTAGTTTAGCCAGTATCAAATTAAAGTTCGTATACTCAAACATATTTTAGAATTGAAACTGTACGTTAAATAATCACTTTTAGTATTTGTAGATGTTTAAAGAGGAAGGAGGGGGAAATTTTGAAATTGTAAAATGGACTACTTTAAATAAATATTTTTTAAAAAGAATAAGCAATAATCTGACAATATTTTAGCTACTTTTCATTCAAACTGTTTCAAAAACATGGAATAAAACTGATAGTTCAAAACAATAGGGTTATTATTTAGCACCGCGTCTTACTACCCGTTCGGGTTATACGCTTTAAGTACTAATTACGCTAATGGATTGGGAATTGTGAAGGTTGAATTAAAGTAAGTGAACCCACATTTGTGTGGAGGGAGAGTGGAAAACCATTTAGGAAAAGCCACCCTCAGTTCACCTGACCGAGATTCGAACCTCAATCTCCCCGTCCTTGGCGGTCGAGCTCAACACGACTTGCGCGTTAGCCAACTACGCCACCGAGGCAGGTATACTGTTATTCAATACTAGATTAAGTAATCTAACTTTAAAAAATTATAGCATTCATCTTGGATAAGTTTAAAATGAGCATACTGAAACATTGTTTATAGACTAAAAAAACATTACTATTTTAAACAAACGTATTTTCTCTTCAGATTCCATAGTAAAAACATAATTTGTTTGTTACTTCTCTCCTCAACTGGTAAATTCTCAACCTGTGATTAAATGAGCAATGATGGAGGAAAGAATAGAAGGTACAAAAACCCTGGCAAAAGTTGTTTAAATAATGAAGCAATAGTTGGCATTATAGTAACATATTTCAACTATACTTTATTGTTAGAAAACTTACCATAGAATGTTTAAAAAAAAACTATTATTATTATTATTATTATTATTGTTTTAACTACGTGTTTACCCATAAGAGGCCTTTTACGTAAAAACACTATAATTAAAGTAACTCAAAACTAATTATATGAAATAAAATAAAAAAGACAGTAAATGCAAGTTCATTGAAAGGGCATGGCTTGGTGAGAGTGAAGGAGAAATAATGGATGATAAATTAAATGAAGTGTGAAAAAATTAAACATGAAAGTCATATCCTCCAACGAATGAACGTAGACCCCCTCCACCCACACCAGCGATCAAGGTCATGAAGTTCTTAGGGGAGAGTAAGGGGTGGGGACGTACACTCACTGGCATACTTGTTTTGTTCTCCTTTGGGGAACATGTACATTTATACACTAATACATTAAACAAGTTGTCATATACAGAGGCCTATTATATAAAATGCAGTGACATAGTCTAAGGATAATGTCTGATAAAGAATGTTATATCAATTGTTTTATGACCAAATTGTTTATGCATTCAGGAAATTGCCGTTTGTTTGCGTGGACCAGAGTCCTTATTTAATCCACTTCCCCACTATCTAGAAGGTTGAATTTGGTACACAGCTTCCACTAGTGGGACATTTTAATTTATTAAATCTTGACATTTCATAAATAAAGCTTTTAACAACAACAAAAAATTATTTGTCTCTTCGTCTAGTCTCTCCTTTTTCACCCCCTCCATCCCCATAGTGTCAAGTTACTAGTCTAATGCATTATAATTTGACTGTCTTGTATGTAGAAAATCTTCTTACTTGTCAGAGCAAAATGCTTAATTTTGAACTATCATTTTGTATTTAAAGTTTTATTTATTTTAAAATAAAATTATATATCTTGTATTAAAGTAGATATTAAATTGCATTTTTTTTAGTGCAATCATTCATATTCCGTTTACAGGTTAAATTGAATGAAAAAAACCTATGTTATTGTTAGGGTGTTTTTTTTCGTGGGGTACAGTAGACAAAATCAACCTCATATTAAAGTAGGTATCCATCCGAATCTTAAATAAACAAAACCTGTTAAATTTAGTGTCATTATAGAAATAGCTTAAAATGTTAACAAAAGTAACCTACACACTTTTATTATCATGTGAGCTACTAAATACTTATTGGGACTATGTCTTAAAATAAATTGGCAAATTCAAGCAAACATTATTGCTGTAATATCAGTAAACTCCGGCGCAAATGTTGAAAATAACATCCACCTCCGCCCCCAATCTGTATTCGTAATCACATCCAAGAAATTCACATGATATTCGGGGATATATTTAGATTTAATGACAAAATAACCCTAAAACTAATTTATTACATTCTATTTTATATAATTAACCTATTCCATATAATAATTTTTGTATAATTTTAGTCGATTAACCGAACGTGTGGAGCATATTGGAAATAATATTGTTAGATTTGTTGTCGTTTTTTTTTGTCAAACATTTATAATTAAAATACAATATCCTTTATAAATGACCCACAAACTATTATTTATATCTTCCGTGTTGGTTACCAAGGTAGTTGAGAGGAAGTGATCCTGTATTAGCGCATAGAGAGGATGGCAAACCACTGATAAATCACATGTGATAAGCCCCTCTAATTCACCTGGACGAGATTCGAACCTCGACCTCACCGACAACAGCGATAGAGCGCAATGCTATACTAGCATATTATTCTACTCAACCACTGGTGCGGGTAATATATATGTTACAAACACCAACACTAAACAAAAAAGTAACATAATAGGTATTATTTTTAACTCGCTTTTTCCTTTGGTAGTGTTTCTCAAAGTGTTTTAATATTTTTAAGCTGGTTTCCTGCCGAGTAACACAGATTTTCTGTTTCCATTGCGGGAGTATCGCCTAGAATATTTTTCTTTGCTAAAAACATAATTTCTATACAAAAAGTTTGTATCTAATCAAAGAAACACTGTAGATTGTTACACAAATTATTGATAAGGTAAACATAATCAAGCCTACTCTATAAATAAACATTTAACATAGATCATGTAAATACATCAAGAGGAACATTTTCAAAAACTGAGGTTTGGAGGTAATAGTAGTAACATGGTGACATAGACAGTTAGTGTCCAGACCAGGGTTTTACCTGAAGGAGAAATAAATGTTGGAAGGGAAGGGAGAGTAGCATGGCTTACAGGAAAAAAAAGATGAAAAGATAGTGAATGCCAAAGAGGGGTTGGAGAGGAGAGGGAGAGGCGCTTCCGAAGACAGAGCATTCTACCAGGCAGCTACTGAACTTTTTCAACAGTTCAGACATGATTTAATTTGAAAATATCAAATTTTGTGCCCGTTATTGTATTATAAATATTTGTCGTGTATGATAGAACATTATCTTATTCTCTATAATAATATGATAACTTCAAAACTATATTATTGTATTTCATGTTTTATTTAATTTAAATTTAATTGAAATTACGTCTTATTGTAAAAAAGTAAATATTAACATGTAACTTTTTTTATTAATATAGTTCATTTTAAATTTACAAGTTTAATGCAATGCAAAAAACCGCATTTTGTTACTATGCATATTTTTTAAGCAATAGCCGGCACAACTTTATCGTTCTTATATAGTAGGTGTCCATCCGAATCTTAAGACTCCCTACTAAAATTATTTTCTCATTTCTTGTAATTTCAAATGGGTTATAAGTTTCTCTGCCTTATAATTTATACTCCTGGTAGGTGTGGTGATCTAATTTTCATGGCATTGTAAGGTGAAAGTGCCTTCTATGTAATTAATCTATCTTGGCTGGTTTTGACATGGTATTTTAATATGGCTATATCTTTAGCACTTCTGGCATTGGAATGACTGTGTTATTCAGAGGCTGAATGTAATATTTTATCTTTGCGAAGTTTTTGTTAATAAATTGATATAGTATTTGGTATAGTGCTCGTTGGGTTTTACTAGTGTAACCAGGAAGTTTAAATATTTAATATTTTTTTCAAATTTTGTATTATGTTTTTTTTTTTTCTGAATGGACTCACATCCATTACAGCTTAATCAAAGATGACCAGTTCGTATGTAATTGATGTAATATGTAGCTTTGTTGGAAAATAGTGCCTCTATAATATTTTAACTTTTTACTTGTTTGGTTTTTATGAAATTTTCGAGTAGTGTTACTCATTAATGAGTACATTGTTTGGAAGCCGTGTGTCGTCGTCGTTTTGTGTATCTTAGCTGTGTATTAAATACATTTTGAAGGAATTAAGAACATGTTCTTATAGTGGGTGGGTAGATAGAACAAAATAACGAGTCTGAGCTGTTAAAAGCTATTAAAGTGTTAAAGAATGTCTTAAGTTTCGGGCGTAGATGGGATTACAAGTGAAATACTTAAATATGGTGACATGCTACTACTTGCCGGATTATGTGAGTTGTTCAATGTGTGTGTTAAGATTTGTAATGTTCCTAATGACTAAAAGAATCATATCATTGTTCCTTTGTATAAAGGCAAAGGCAATAAGAGTCAATGTAAGAATGATAGTTTATTTAATTTGTTGAGAATTACAGGAAATGTTTTTGGGAGAGTCTTAATTGAGAGAGTGCGTTAATAAACTGCGGACAAGTTTTAGGGTGTGCACTGTGGTTTCATGCTAGATAGAAAGTATAGAAGAAAGTGTAAAGTGAATTGTTGATCTGAAGAAAGTGTATGATCGTGAGAATAGGAGTATACTAGGAATGTTCTTAAAGAATAAGCTGTGGATGCTGCAGAGGATGCTGTATTAATGGCTGAAAATGACTTGCAGATTGCATTGCATCGTTTGATTGTTGTGATAGAATGAATCTACGTATAAATCTTTCCAAAACTAAGGTGATAGTTTTTGATGAGGGTGGAACAGGAAATGTTTTAAAACTTTCCATAAATCGGAAAATAAATGAATGATTTTGTGTACCTGGGAAGAATGTTCTGTAATAATAAAATGTTAGATGGATGAAATTGAAAGACGTATGCATGCATTTCGGAGAGTAATAGGATGTATGTGGACTATAGCAAAGAATCAAGTGGTATCAAAAGAGGCAAAGATGGCAGTATACGAAAGTGTGTTAACGCCAAAATTGTTTTATGGATATGGAAGTAAAGTTACATAGTACTGTATAATTTTACAGTTTAGATAAGGAATTATTTATTTTCAATATTTATGGCCAAATTTTGATCAGCTATAGTAAATTTTCATATTTTAGACAATTTTTTAGAGAAATTCTAAAATTTATCAAACGCAATATTTGCCTAAGAGTGTTAATAAGATAATTGAAACTAAATAATATACATTACTACAAAAACATTTTTGAAAAAAAGGGCATCATAGTTTAACAAAGAGCATAAATGAAATTATAGACTGTTAATAACATTGGTCCATGCATTTACACAACATAAAGTTTTTTCTAATATATTGTGGAATTTAGAGCCTCCCTTTTCTTTGATCCAATCCTAAAATCTATAATTTTTAATATTTTTTGATTATCTCAGGGGGGTCTTTGTACATGATTGCAAATATTTCTATGTTCAACTACTAGAAGTTTTTTTTTGTACATGTTTTTGAAATTTTAGCTCTCCATTCACTCTTTTTCTTAATCTTGATTATAAAATTTCAAAACTTTTCTAGTTATCTACTGTAATAAATTCACTTTCCTGTAAAATTACAATTCCCACCACACTTAAAACTTGGTTTTTGAAATCTAGGGAATTTCCACTCCCACTTCCCTGAAATGGTTTTTTTTTTTAAGTTTTGGAAATTTCTATTACCCCGTACAAGGAAATCTTGAAATCCCCCATTTTACCAACCTCTACTTAGAAAGTTTGCATATTTAAGAATTATTGGGGTATTTGGCTTAATCCCGTTAAATTCCTATAATCTTTCCAATTTTATGTCTCTTAAAATTATACAGCGGCTTGGCCGTGATTGAGCAACAAACGCTCATACAACTTTAGATTAATTATATATTAGTATGATTTAATTTTTATAGGTATCTTGCTTTTTTATATATCGCGCCTCTACACATAATCACAAACATGTTATATACATCCTTTATTATTTTTATGATTTAATTATTGGGACCCATTGTAAGGCTTCTCATAGTTTGTATGTTAAAGAGATCTGGATAAGCTAAAAATTAGTGTTATATAGCTACATTTTATTTCAAGATGGCCGTAATGTCTTTATAATAATGAATCAAAGTTACCTGCTATGGCGGCCGCATGGTCTAACACGCTACTTTCGCAGTAGATTGAACTGCCGACGACTAGGAGATAAAAGTTAGAATTTTGGTTGGGTGTAATGAAGTTGTTTTTATAATAGCTTTTCAATAGCCCTCCACGCAAATTCGGGTACACTTACTCAAGATATAACCTTCCTAATCCATAAAACCATTAGCGTAATTGGAACTTAGGCGTATAACCCGTACGAGTAGTAAGACGCGGTTGGTGCTAAAAATATTGGCCCAATGAAAATACAATAAGCATAGGCTCAAAAAGATATCAATAAGTAGTGTTTTGTTGCTGTTATGTGGAGACAAAATGGCGGACGTAATTTGTATTGACCTATATTATGTTAACTGGACGGCCAAGTTATATCTATGCAAAATTTCAGTAGCACAATCGGTTATAGGTTTTGTGCATGATTGAGCAACAAACAACCCAACCATTCAAACGGAAGTGTTCAGTTGGTTTAATAAGATTGTGAGGTGGCATATTATCATTGACGAACGAGGATCCGTGACTGTCTAACATTGAGACGGTTGAGCACGAAGGACTCAGTTTGACAAGTGTCATATTAACATTACATTAATAAATAAAGTGTACAATAAGAGTATATATAAAGTATTAAATCATTTAAGTGCTTGAGTATCCATTCAAAAGGTCGTTTAACCTCATTATCGTGAAATATTATTTAACACATTACATTGACGCTATGGGCTTAAGTGATTAAATTATTTGTTACCGTGCCCACGAAAGTAACCATATCGACTTATATTGGTCAGCTTACGGAATTTAATCCACTTGTTGATGAGTGGGAGGTGAGTGCAAGTTACAAACTTTTTTAGGGATAATTACGTAATGGATGCAAAGCAACAAAAGGAGATCTTGCTTAGCTTATTACATCAGGTCGCTTACAAGCTATTAATTGACATATGTGACCCCAACAAGCCTGAATATAATACATATAAGGAGATTAATATGTTGCGGTCGTCTCATTATTAATCATAGGTATCTATATTTAAAGAAAGATACTTATTTTATCAACCATCCATATGGAGGGGGAGATTATTGCACATTGAGCTGTAAGGGTCCAGCATTTAAAAGCTATATGTGGTTTTTGGGACGATTATGAAATCCAATACTTTGGGCACATTTGTGATTAGGTTAGTAAACGGGAAAATAAATATATTGTTCACTGAGGGTCCAACGGCCTTAACGTTTTCTAAATCCAAGGATATTTAAGATCGAATTGAGGCAAACATTGAACTATTCCAGCATTGAAGGAGTTAAATAAAGGAGGAACCGAAAGTATTTAAGGTGGTGGAATCAAGAGCCAAAGGAACATCACAAAAGTCATTAGTCCGGCCTCTTTGCAGGGTATGAGGATATAATAACCACATCTTAGAACGTTGTAGATTCAGAAATCACATTTCCAATCTGTGAGGAACCAAGGGGCATTTAAAGAAGGTGTGCAGAACTTCCAAGGCAGATTCTAAATTCATGCTAGGGTAAGCCTGTGAACATTCCCAATTTAGGTTTTAGGTTTTTCAACATGATCATGGAGAATCATGGAACTCCTTTAGTGCTTGCAACAGTCAAACTTGAAGGGAAATACTTCACTGGGGGAATAGATTAAGGAGCAAAACAAATCAAAACTTGGTGATATTATTTCCAGCATGCAGCGAAACCTTTGGTACGTTGTTTTCTAGAGGTAACATACAAAAAACGAGTATAATATGTTTTCACGGGGTGCCCTCTGCTATTAGTAAGAGACTTTATGAATACTTTTGGTTTGAATTGTGTCAAATACATCACATAATATCGGAAGACGAAAGGTTTTTGTCAACCTTGTGGAAGAGCTATCCTACAGTTTTTACGGATGTGTTAGGTACGTCTCATAAAGCGAAATTTAATTTTAAATTAAAAGGAGTGGTTCCAACATTCTATAAATACATGTCGATGCCTTTTGCGTTAAAACCAATGGTGGAGGCTGAATCAATACACTTACAGGAAATGGGAGTAATTTTTTCCATCACATACAGTAGGCGAGGAACGCCAATCGCCCTTATTGTTAAGCCGGATGTTTCTGTCAGAATCTTTCTGGACTTTAAAGTGATATAAACCATTTTTGGAGGTCGATCTTTACCCACTACCGATAGTAGAAGTTTTTCAGACAATGTAAGGTAGCGTGTTCTTTTCAAAATTGGCTTTATGGAGTGCATATCAGCGGGTACTGACTGCTAGATGATATTTCCAGAGATATGGCTACAATCAGAATCAGGATTATACTCCTATAACCGCATTCCATTAGGAATATCAACGGCACCTCTATTATTTTTAGAGAATTGTTGAAGGAGTTTTAGCAGTCGTCGAGGGAATATTGGTATGGCTGGATGACATTGTTTGGGGCAAAACAAACGAGGAAAATGATGAGAGTTTGCGTGAGGTATTGTCACCGTTAAAGGAAAGTGAATTATTAAAGTCAATATGAACAGATTAAGAAATAACCGACTTCTTCGCCAATAATGGCTCATTCTGACTCAACGCAAGAGTTGGTACTTACAACAGGTGCCAGCCCAGTGGAAGTCTCTGGAGTTCTGTATCAACTAAAGGAAGACGGAACAATACGCCCGGATGCATATGCCTACCGAGCACTTTCGGATACATAAAGTAGATATCCTTAAATACATAGAGAAACATTAGTATTAGTTTTTGGATTGAAAAAATCTGCGCAATATTTTTGTATGTGAAAATTTAGACCCGAAACAGAACATAAGCCGCTGGTCACAATTTTTGGGCCAAAGAAAGGTATATAAATTCTTTCAGCAAATCGCCTCCAATACTATACGTACATCCTATCGAATTTGGACTACCTGATATAGTTTTAACTACCTATAGGATTTGTGCTGATTACTTGTCTCGTGCAGTCAGGCCGTTGGTGTTTAAACACGAAATTGTTCTACATTACTCTCAGAGTATCCAGAAGGGACTCGATAGTTTGTACATAAAACTAGTAGATTTACAGAGCAGAGCAGAGAAAGTGCTGAGCAAGGTAGGCAGCAGCAGTTAAGGAGCCACTATCGCAGTTTATGTCAATACAAGATGAATTCATTTTCGAAGGTGGGTGCATTTTTCCTGGAAGCAGATTGGTTATACCTTTTTCACTTCGAGACAGAATCCTTAGGGGCCTTCATGTGGGCACCTAGTGGTTGTCAAGACTAATCCATAAACTAAGAACTACTTCTAGTGGACCCGCATGAATAAAGATCTCGATAACTACATACTGGAATGCCACACATCCAATATAGTGCAGAAATCAACGCAGAAAAGCCGTCTGATTACATGGAAATTATCGGCAGCACCGTGGAATAGAGTCCACATCGACTTCCTTGGACCCATAGATGGAAGGAGTTACTTGTAGTTGATGCTCACAGTAAATGCTTAGAGGTTTTATCAATGAAGTTGACTACTTCCATGGCAAACGTTAGTGCACCTTCTACATTTTTTTCTCATTTTGGATAACCATAGGTTTTAATACCTGATAATAGTAGTCAACTAATATAGTCTACAGAATTTACTGGATTTTGCTCATGAAATTACATAGCATATTTTGCTGGAGCTCCATATAACCCCGCAACTAATGGACAAGTTGAAAACTGAGTATGTCAGCCAAACAATGTATACGCAAAGTCAAAGTTGAAATAATCGATTTGTCCATGGCGATGATGGAATTTCCACTAACCTACCGAATCACCCCACATATATCACAAATGGAGTAGCCCTAGTGGAGCTGCATCTACTATCCCAAGTCCAAAACAAAGAATAATAAGCAAGGAAAACCAATAGGGTACTGGGGAATAGGGAATGTCAGTTTAAGGAAGGGGAGAAAGTCTTAGTTAAACAGTTCATTAAAAAGAAATAAACTGGTTTGATGTGGAAGTGCATAAATTACTAGGCAGGCGCTTATATTTAATACATGTAAACGGAAAAATCAAAGTGACATTTGAACCAAATAGCACCTTCTAGATTATAGAAAGAAAGAAACAGCCTTAGGATGTATTTACCAGATATTATTTCTCGCCCAAGCAGCTGGAGGATGGGAATTACGTGACTCCCGCTGCTAGTAACGAGAATGGCAGGACTCTACCCCCTAATCTCAATTAAATGGAAAAGGCTGGAGACGTTTGACCCCAGAAGCTTCGCTAGACTCAAATGAGTGCGAATTCATCCCATTAAGGTCATCTCTATAGTAGCAGAATGGGGAAGTCCCTCAAGGGCCTTTCCATCTGCAGAGGAAGAATTGACCTAAAAGGAGGCTCACGTATTCGCCTTTTTTGAGGGGGAGGAATAGTGAAATGTTCAGTTGGCAATACTGGAGAAGAGTGTTAAGCAATATATTATCTGTAGCGAACAATAATCCATGGCTGTATCGAACATTGAGACGATTGAGCACAAACTACTCATATTGACAAGTGCTGGATTAACAATACAGTAGTAAACAAAGTGTATAATATTTATAGTGTGTTAGATCGCAAGTGATTTAGTATTAAGATCAAATATTTTTTAATCATTTAATCCTGAAGTATTATTCAAAACATCCCACAAACAGACAACATTTCACTTTTATATAGTTAGAAGATAAAGTAAAACAAAGTAAACTTAGGTGCACTTTCATTAGTTTCCCTAAATAGTTATACAAAGTTTAAGATTGTCATGTTCCTTTGATTTGCAAATTTCCGCACCAGCAATCACGCTGTTTAATACTTCCAAGCTCGCAAAATGTGTAGTAACAAAAATTAAGGTTTTCTAAATAACATATCATTAAACAAGTATTGGTCTAGTCATGTGGTCATGTATTTCAATATTTGCAATATGTAAGAAACAAGAAATTGAATGATAGTTGAGAAAATAACGTTAGTTCATTTTTAGATCATCAGCTTGAATATATCCAAATTAAAAGGTCGATCTATAGTCTTAAGTGTGTGATTATTATATAGCTTTATCTATTTTATAATAAATACCTACCTACTCTAGTAAGAATATGGATTAATATTTCCCTAGCTACATCCGGTATCCAAGTCTTGCACTAGCTCGTTCAATTAATAGAAAGAATATTTACATAATTTGAATTTGTTTTTGTTAAATTATCCTTTCTAACACATTTTATGATAAAACTGATTCTTCTCTAAATGACGCATGGATGTTATTTTTATTATTCCCTAGCCGAGACTTTACTTTAATTCATTTGCAAGACTTTTTTTAAAATTTTAGGGTATATATTTACTACCAACTTAATACAAGCCCCTTTAATTTTGCTGTTTAGCAGCGAATAAACGCACTTCACTTAAATAAGTGAAAGTCAAAATTGTATTGAGAAAACCTTGCCAAATGTTTCAAATTAATATTACAATGAGACGTAATTTATTAAAATATAAAATATCTACATGTTTCGGTGGACGTGTGGCCTGAGGTGCTACTTTCGCAATAGACTAGACTGCTTCCTCTAACTCCAACCTTCCTAATCTTAACTCATTAGTGTAGTTAGTACTTATGCGTATAACTCGAACGGGTGCCAAAGCTAAAAAAAAAAAGTTCATAGATTAATTACAATGATTATTTATTTTAACATATAAGTTTTTATTAGTTAATTTTATTCAAGATAATTGAGTAGGTCTATCTATATTATTTGTGTCATTTATTAGAAACGCCAATACCATTAATACACATATACATCGTATATTTTTTTACAGAATATTAGCTGACGAGAGATTATAAATAAAATGGTCATTATGTACTTAAAAATTACTTGATAAGTTTTACCAGTAAATTTTTTACAAATGTTACCTAACTATCTTAATAATTATTTACTGAGTTTTTAAATAATTTCTACCTAAATCTACATTACTTTGATTCGAACAAGGAAGATAAAACCTACTATGCATGTAATAATTATCCATTTTATGAAGCGTGAGTGGTTCTAAATTTGTGCAAATCGAAGTTTAGTCTTGTTAAATTAATTGATTAATCATAATGTTAATTAAGGACATAATCAATGTATATGAACTGAATTGTTTAGTCTTCATATATTTATAAACTTAAATATATACATTTGTGTTTGTGTGGATTTATAGATAGAACTTGCCTTGCTAAAATTCCATTTATATAATCAGCACATTTTTATTTTTATTTCTTTTTACTTACAGAAAATGAAGAAAATGAGCCTTAGACAAAGCTTCACATTATTCCTTTGCCACAAAACAATTTGCATCGGATTCGTTCTTTTCTGTTTCTGCTCTTACTGGTTGATGTACTCC
Organism: Timema cristinae; assembly: GCA_039000515.1. Taxonomy (NCBI): domain Eukaryota; kingdom Metazoa; phylum Arthropoda; class Insecta; order Phasmatodea; family Timematidae; genus Timema; species Timema cristinae. Next base: position 63,874,158 of record JBCFYV010009882.1, read on the forward strand.
ACTGATTTGACATGGCTGTGGCAACTAAATTTACAAGTCATGCGAGGACCAAACCCCGATTTCAAAAAGGACAATCTCAAAACCATTCTACTTTGGAATGATTTCTTCAATTCCAAACATTTTGGATTCGGTGTTGGGCGTGAGCCTTTCATAAATGCTGGCTGCCCTGTTACCAACTGCACCATAGTTGACCGAAGTGATGGCTATCTACCCTTGCCTATAGAGGACTTCAATGCGATATGGTTCCACATGGTAGATTCCTCCGGTGTCCACTTCCCACTAAAAAGAAACAAGCACCAAAGGTACATTTACTTTGCCTTAGAATCTCCAGTCACCATGAAGACATTATACAAAACAATACCAATACCACCTGATTTTTTCAATTGGAGCATGACCTACCGCAGGGACTCTGATATTCATTTTCCTTATGGATGGGTCTCCCCTATTTCCAAAAAGTCCCCCATGCCGGCTATGCCAGATACTAAGATTCCAATTTGGATGGAACCAGACTTTTCTCAATTAAGTAACAATACCAAATTGAACGAAATTGTTAGAAATAAAAACAAACTAATTGCCTGGTTTGTTTCAAATTGCAACTCTCAAAGTGAAAGACTAAAATTTGTCAACGAGTTATCGAATTATGTTCCGGTGGATATTTATGGAAAATGTGGAAAATTAACATGTCCAAGATCAAACAGAAAAAAATGTGAACAAATGTTGGATACAACTTATAAATTCTACCTATCTTTTGAAAATTCTCTGTGTAAAGAATACGTGACAGAGAAATTTTTCAGAGCTTTACATAGTAATGTCGTGCCTATTGTTTACAGTGGGGCTGATTACAAAACACTAGCGCCCCCACTATCATATATTGATGTTTCGGATTTCAGTAGCCTCATGGAGCTATCTGAATATTTGAAACATCTCGATAACACCCCTGAGGAGTATATAAAGTATTTTTGGTGGAAACCGTGGTATAATGTGTTAGATAACCATAAATATGTTTTGTGCAGACTTTGCCAAATGCTAAATGACGAAAGCTTGCCTTCAAAAATATATCCTGATATAAACTCTTGGTGGTCTAAAGAAGAAAATTGCGATACACCAAAAAATCACTTTTCATCAAAATATTTTTTTTCTTCGAGATCACGGAAGAAGATATATCTTTGATTGAGCTCTAAATTTCAATAAACTATTTTATGTTATATTTGTGTGTATGATACAATTGAGATTTTATATTAGTAAGGTTAAATTCCAAATCAGTTTTACAGCAGTTATTAACCAAAGCTATATGATAATGTGTGATAGTAAAAATTAACTTTATTAAATTAAACTTAAACATATATTTTATAAATCAAAGCTTTAAGGAGTTTCTATTAGGTATTCCAGATATAATCAATGTTATTACGTTACACAAATATAGCAAAAAAATACTAGAGTAATTTGTTGCTTACTTTCAGTAGGTTTGGCGTTTTAGATTTAATTGAATATTTTTGTAATATTTATGAATATTTATAACAGATGTTTTTTGGTTGAGACAAGACTGTCAGAAGTTTAAGGGAAAACGACATTCGACGCTTTGTTTTTGACTAATATTGATTCTCATCTAAGGGATAAAAAGTATTATTTAATTTTCCTTTTTAGCATATTCTTAAGGAGTTATTTAAACTCTGTTTCCTTATCCATTTTCCTTATCACATACCCTTTTAAGTCCCAAAAGGCCACCACATCAACAATAAAGTGTATCTTTAACGCCCACTTAAGATCTTACATAATAATTAAGCACGCTGATTTATAATTACCACGACGCAAATGTTTGAGCTATCGCTAATTGTCGGACGCTTGGCTCTGCTTAAAAAGTTAAGTATTATTACTGACAACATTGCGTGTGCAAAACCTTTGCATACGCAAAAATTTATCTGCTTGATCGACGCTAGTTTGCTCGACCGTGTTTGTTTATTTTAATTTGCATTATTAGGTTAAGTGACACTGGATGTCTAGTTAGTTTTGTGTTTGTTGTGTTTTGCTTGTTCAGGCCCTTGTATACTAATACAATATAGATTATTAGCTTTATTTTAGATTAGTTAGTGTTGTGAAAACTTTTATTATTTAAACTAGGACCAGCCCAACAAAATGGGTGGGAGATTTCTACACATACATTTGTTGGTTATAACGCAAAGAGTTGAAAGGTACATATTTCGATTTTTGCGTGGATAAATACGCTGCAAGCAATCTGTTTAAAGTAGTAACATTATTTAACCTGTTATTTAGGCCTATATCATAATGTAAGCAAGAGAGGGGATAGAACTCTTAAAGTCAGAAACCTGTTATATTTGTAACATAATATTATCAAAATGCATTATTATTCACCATCACATTAATAATTATGACATACCAATATTATGATTAATTTTTCTAGGTTTTCTTGTAGGCAGAGGTTAGGCTTCAACAAATACTATATGTAGTAACTTTTGATCCTTCTCATGGGAACCATTCACTAAACTGCCAGTCTCTTTAGTATGGTTTCCATTTGTGAGGAAGGTTGTGATTTGAGTCCCAGTTGAGTGTGATAAGTGTTCCTTATTTTATGAAAATAGGCTCTAGTATTGTAATTGTGAAAAAAAAAAGATCTAAAAATTATAAGGAATCTAAACGTTATCTCTGCCGGTCCTTGGACACGGATCCAAAATGGTTGTATGGAATTTGTTAAGACTTTATATCCATGTTCTATTAGGGAAGGGTTTTTTCTTTTTTAAATTTTGATCCCAGACCTCAAATTAAGGGTAGTTTAATAAAATAATTTTTGACTTAACATTTTTTCGAAAACGGCTCTTTTTTGTTTCAAATCAATATCTAGGGAGTAATAATTCTTGGTTTTTGGATTAAAAATTTTTACTGAAGAGCTATTCCCAAAAGTTTTTAATATCTTTAAAATGACTCTTAACGACTTTGTTAAAAATGTATATAGATGGGAAATGTTTGAAAGGACAAGTAAAATTGTATACTGATCTTTGTAGGTGGATACGTTTAAGTGTATCATACTGATGACTGTCTTTTTTTTTTAAATAGCTTTTGGTTCAAGATTGGTATCTGGAGTTTTAACATTATAAATTATCATATATATATCTGTTTTTCTAAAAAAAAAATCATTTTATAGGACTTGGCTAGTTATTACATTTTGTAAAATTGGATTTTTTCTGAAAATAGCCTAAGCTGTTTTGTTTGAAATTGGTAACGAAGGACTATTTTACAGATCGATATTAGTATATATATATATATATATATATATATATATATATATATAAAAATTCGGTGGCTGCGTGGTCTAATGCGCTACTCTCGTAATGGATTAGACTGCCGAAGACGGGGAGATCGTGGTTCGATCACGGTTGGGTACATGTTTTTTATCCTAAATGGTTTTCCAATTCCCCTCCACGCAAATGCGGGTGTATTTCCACCAAATTAGGCCTTATCAATCCATAACCCATTAATGTATTGTGAAAAATCTTTGTTCACAAAGTTATGTGGAAAAAAGGGAACTAGAACTGTAAAAGCTTTTTGAACTAAATTATTATAATCAATAAAAATCCTCACCTGGTTTTGGTCCAGTCTACTTTCTTTGAAAAATGATTTTGATGAACCATCACAAATCATGTCAACAAGTATATCTTGCTCTTCCGCAGATAATAGTTGTTAGTTGTACATCAGCACATTCAAAAGGATTTATGATCCAAAATTTTTCAGGATTTTGTGCAGGGAAGTAATATCTAAAGCTAGTTGCTAAATCACTCAGGTGCTCAATAATATTATATTATATTTCTAAAAACAAATCTTTGTCAGTGGACTTCAGAAATTTCCTTCTACTCTACTCATAATCGTAATTTTTCATCACGGCCTCAATTTAATCTTAAATGTAAAAATATATTCAAATCACTATTCATTCGTGTTATACTTTGAGATACATTGAGAATTTCTTAGTCTATAGTATGAGCCTTGCCTGCTTTGGCAGTAATTTTTCTCGCGTCATAAAAAGCTAAGTTTGAATTCTACTGAAAATTCACACTTGAAGATTTTTCACTGTTTTTGTTCCCCTTCTTCAGCAAAGCAAATTTGGTCTTGAAAAAAACAATTTTTTTTTGAAACACCTATGTTTTATATCCAAATAGCGTCAAAAATTACCCGGTTTCCTAGATTCACTACCCAGAAATTCACATTTTAAAACATACAGGGCTTTGGCTTCAAATAAAATCTTTTAGCTTAAGTAAATCCATACTGCAGATAGTAAATACTATATTTAGAGATTTTTTTTTCTGCTTTTAAGATATAACACTAGTAGATGCACATAAACTAGGCCTAGCACAACTAGTCTCAGAATTAACAGTACTAATGGATGACACCACCTGATAGTCTTTTGTTTCCTCGATCACTTACTGGTTGTTTCAAAGAGCCGTCGTAACCACGCTTTCAATTTTTCTGGTTGACTACTTCTGTATTTTGTTGATTTATTAGTGAACTGTACACTATTTTATTTTGTATTACGCTACCACATCTGACTGTTGTGGTCCACTGCTCGACCAAGAGTCCTGGCTAACTCTCCCACACAGATACAGCTGCCACTTCTTCCCCTGGCGATGACATCAAGAACACTCTATCACCTAGGATGCAACATTCCCCCCACCTTCAAAGGAACTACTTTCAACAGTTAACTGGATATGCTTGACAAAACATCTATACAAAAGCTAAAAGTAATACATATGTCATTAAACATAAACACACACATACAAATACAATGAAGAATACATGTATAAATAATTCTGAACACATGAAGTAGTTCTAAACATGAACAATAGAAAGTTTTTGGTAGTTCTATTATGAATGTGTATCACTTTCCATTAGTAGTAGACACAATCTTCCAACGGCTCTTTTTGATACTCCCGGAGACGTTTTGACGGTGACAATACGCACCAACCAACCAGTCACTTCCAGGATGAAGTTCTACGATGCGAGCTACATTCCACTTGGGGGGGCAAGTTGTAATCTTGGAGGAAAACCTTATCCCCTTTCTTCAAGCTCAGTTTCTCATTTGTCCATTTGACCCGTTGCTGGAGCTTGGTGAGATATTACCTGGACCAGCGAGTCCAGAAGTGCTGAATTATCTGTTGCACTCGCTGCCATCTAGAGAGTCTAGTAATGTTTATTGTGTGTTAAGTCTGCTCTACCACGGTAGTGAGAGCATCCCCGATTAGGAAATGTTCCGATGTTAAGGGGGAAAGGTCATTGGGATCAGAGGACATGGGATTTAAAGGACGGGAATTAAGGCAAGCCTCTATTAATGTTAGATAAGTGTACGGCTCTTCATATGCTAACGAAGCAATTCTCACAAAAGTTTGAGGTGATACTTCACTGATTTAACTGCGGCTTCCCAAAGTCCTCCAAAATGAGGGTATCGCGGGAGAATGAAATGCCATTCGATCTAGTCTCTCGTCAACAAATCCGTGACCTTTTGTTGATGAGCCTTAGATGTAAAAAGATTGTGAAGTTCTTGAAGTTTACAATTTGCACCTACAAAGTTTGTTGCATTGTCTGAATAGATATGAGAACATTTTCCTCGGCGAGCCATAAACCGGTTTAAAGTCCCAAGGAAACCTTCTGTGTTCAGATCGCTGACGATTTCTAAATGCACTGCCTTTGTTGCGAAGCAGACAAAAACTGCTATGAAAGTTTTTACTGTGGTATTTCCACGTCGACGATAAGGTTGGATGTACAGTGGACCACAATAATCAACTCGTGTGTAAGAATGGTTGCGTGGGTTGTATTCTATGCTGTGGTAGCTCATCCATGAGTTGAAACGAGGACTTAGGGTTGGCCTTGAAACATTTGCCACAATTATGAACTATTCGACGCGTTAAATTGTGCCAGTTTAGTGGCCAGTATACCTGTCGTATGGCTGCAAGTAGTGCCTGTGGCCCAGCGTTTAATTGTTAACGTGTTAATGATGTACGTTCAAGTACGTTAGTTTATTCTTAGTGGGTAAGACTATTTGATGTTTCTGACTGCATGGTGCTAGAGCCTTTTGAATTCTTCCTCCAAATCTGATGAATCCATCCTTATCGATAAATAGAGATAATGTTTTGAGTTTACTCTTCACGCCTTTCTGTTTAGTCGACTGAGTCTTCTGGCTCATATGTTGGTGAAGAATCCTGTTCATTTATAGCCAAGGTGGTCCATACCATCATAATTCTGCTTTAAGTATTTTTTTGGGTGTCATGACACGGGAAATATAATCAGAAGAATTGTCTTGAGAACGTAAATGTTACCATGTATACGTCCTTGTTAACTATTGAATCTCTGCTACCCTGTTATCTACAAATAATTTCCATTGGGTGGAAGGTGCATTCAACCATGCTAAAACTATGGTTGAATCAGACCATAAAGTGCATTTGCTGAAGTTTCAATTAAGATAAGCAAGTGTCTTGGACACTAGCTGTGCCAATAACAATGCTGCACAAAGTTCAAGTCTGGGCAGTGTCACCTTCTTGAGTGGTGAAACACGTGACAGGAAATAATAGATTAATGGTGGTGTTTCCTGCATAATCTGTGCATTTGATGTAGATTCACGCACCGTAGAAGACTTCTGAAGCGTCGCAGAATCCATGGATTTGAACGTCAACTTCCTGCGTATGATAGGACTCTTCTAGCTACATGAAGCTGATTGAGTTGGATTAACTCCTCCTCGTATGTATTCCAACTTGTGTGATGAGTTGTGGTTTAAGTTTCATCTTATCCTATCTGGACTTGCCACAATTGTTGCATGGAAACCTTTGCCTAGTGTATTACTGGCTCAATAAGTCTTAGTGGGTCAAATATGTGTTTTATATGAAAGTACAGTGCGTTTCGAACTATTGTACAAAATGTCCCTTGTCCTATTGAATAATGAAAATAATCTAAAGTAGGATTCCACAATAGTTATAATGTTTTGATATACCTTCCATCATCCTTATAGATTCCATGATGATTTGCTTTAATTTCCATGTCAAGGTCAGCTACTATCTCTAAATGGTTTGAACACCATTTTATCAATTGAAACCCTCCACGTTGAAGCATGTCTGTGAGTTGCTCTCGGAGTACCTGTGCTTCCGATATAGAGTTTGCACCTGTCATTACATAATTTACATAAAAGTATCTCATTGCTACCTGGGAGACCAACGGAAAATCGTATTGTTCATCTGTTTGAAGCAAGTTGTTGAAGACATCTTGTTGCTAAAAAGGCTGCTAAAGCAGTACCATAAGTTACTGTTGTAATCCGGAATATCTGGATAGGTTTCCCAGGGCTATCTCGCCAGAGGATTCTTTATAGATGAGTATCTGCTGGATCCACTTGTACCTGCCTATACATCTTTGTAATGTCAGCAGTCATGACAAATTTGTGTAATCTGAATCTAGTCACTATTGGAAATATGGTCGGGCCAACAGTACAAGACCTAAGTGCGTCATTAAGATAAAGCCTGTTGAAGATCTTGTGGATGCATCAAATACCACGTTCTATTCCGATTAACATAACCACCCTACCAGGTACATTGAAGTTTGGATCTGCATGGTTAACTGTGGCTGGAATTGACCAAGATATGTCTACATGAGTAACAGGTAAATTTTGTGTGATTTTACGCAACACTAGAAAATCTAAATTAGTCGAGTATGCATTAAATCTAAACTTTATCTTGCATTGAACGATTTATGACGCTCTAGTTGTTGACAGCACTATGCTTGACATGGAAGGGAAACCTTTAATCCTTCGTAAACCAAGCCTTTGTAGAAGCTTATCTGTGATACAGTTTGATTGAGAATCTGAATCTAGTAGAACTCTGCAAACATGTGGGTCTCCATTGACATCTAGCACGTCAATCAACACTGTTGAAAACAATACTCCAACTGGCCTAATCTGTGATATATGTGCACTGATTATTGTCGTTTGACCTTGAATCTTTACTCCTGAAGATTTGTTAGAAACCCGTGTGTCGTTTTCCTGATTGTACTGTATCGGCTTCCTGATTGTACTGTATGAATTCTTCTTATCTAGTAACAAAGTCGACTGTTTTATGACATCGTTAAGATGAAGTAATGTGTTATGTTTTGTGTTGCAAATTCTTCATATACTTGAATTGCATTGCTTAACTTGATGGCCATAATCCTTCAGACAATGGAAACATAAACCTATTATCTTGACCTGTTAGATCCTCTCTGGATTAGAAAGTTTGTTAAACGTTTCGCTGTGATATAGTTGATGTGATTGGTTACATAATTCTCACGTCTTTAAATCATGTGTTACATATACCCCTTTTATATTGAGTATAGTCTTAAAATTCCGGCTACAATTTAAACGGGCTTGTTGCTACTAAAATAAACTTATTATGTACATATTTGCTGCTATTTATATTTTCGAGCGGTTGCGTGAATGCAAGAAAGGTGCTGCGTGGACTCTAACAAACACATTAAACATGTACAAACTTGAAAGAAAGCATTTATTGTACTTATATAAACTTGAAAGAAAGCCTAAGTCCTACAAAACCAAATTAACGTTAAATGATAATATATTATGCCTAGTATTTCTCTCGTACCTGACCCTGATTATCCAATCCTCAATAGTGTTTCTCCTTGACAGCCATTGAAAAAAACTTTATAGCTCTAAATGAAGCGTTGAATGTCATTTTTTTCCTTTATAGATTATACTTAATTATTCTTAGTCAATATTTCACTTATAATGTTTAATAGTATAGCCTTATTGATGATTTGATTATTTTACAATTAACCTATACTCAAATTGAATTAAGGCTTATATTATTCCAAACACAATATCTAAAATTATATATAAATACATAATATTATTTGTGAATCAGGAAAATCTTTTATAATCTCCCAAAAGTCTCCCTGAACTTTAATTTTTCTCTAGAACTAACAATAATAAGCGTTTTATAATTTTAAATCTACCTACACCAATAAATATTAATCGTGCCTTAATTATGACTTGTTTGTAACCTGTGTCAATACTTTGTGCTCAGAAGCTGATACTCTATTATGCTTTTGGAAACATGAACAATTATAGGGAATTTTGGGTGTTTAGAACTATAAAAAGGGCCATTTTTGTTTTAAAACAGTATTTTAGTGACATGTTGCAATTGATACAAACATAACTATTTTTTTTAAATAAACTAAAATATAAGCTAGAAAATATATTTTATCAGATTCCACTAGAAGTATTTTTTTTGTATGTCAAATATGTTAGTTATTATTGATCTTACTACCACATATGGGGTTATAGGAACACCATTTAATACTCTACAATTGAGTACCAACATTATTCTCGGGCAATTGGTGCACTGTCATTACGTATTATTTTTACCCTACAAATCTGAAACAGATATTTATAAATTCAAGAAGCTATAAAGTGTTACCATATAAGTTAACAGGATAGCTTTTATTTTTAAAGAACAATCCATTTTGTGTCACATTTAAAATAAAGAATGAAGTGCTATTATTTAACTTAAAGTGAACCTGAATGTCTCAAAAGTCTAATGCCTTAAAGAAAATGTTATTTGTTTTATATTTTCATATTTAATTGTTATTACATGTGCACATTATATTTTAAATGAACCATTGCCAATAAGACTCACGATAATGTCAACTTGTTTCAGCCATTCAAAAGAACTTTGCATAATTTCTTGCAAAACCCTAATTTTTGCACTAGATCCAACATTCAATAATAAAAGTATACAACTATTAAAATGTTACATAATAAGAGAATGTCGACTGGAACACCAAACGTTTCATTCCTTTCTTGTTCAATCTCTTCATTGACCATTTCGTCTGACAATACGTCTGACTCATCATAATTAACTTATTTTGGTTCAGAAGTGTTTGAATCCTCAATTATAAGCTAATATCGCTTAGGTCTTGTCTTATTTTGTTAAACAGTTTCTTTTTGGATATTTTTTTAAACTTGTCCTTAGTGGGGCAATTACGTCCTCATTTGTTAATATATCTCCACATTTATAACTGCCCTTTGTTCTCTTAATCTATTTTTGGTATTTATAGCATTTACTTAGTCTCGTACAGAGTTTTCAAATTAACTAGTTTGAAAGGTTGAACTTGTTGGAGTTGATGTTCCAGATGGTGGCCAAAAGGGTGGTTGTAAACATTGGTAATTATGTTTCTTGAAAAAGGAGGACATTGTAGTGAATATTTTTTATCAGCAGCATCATTCTGAATTGACCGGCCAGCATCATCTGTAATCTGTGTGGAATCATCAGCTTTAATAGTTGGAGAATCAGCTTGAATTGATGATGCAGATTATTAAGAGGATGTTGCAAAATATTTATTAATCATTTGTTGTCTTTATCTTTCCAAAGCCTGAGAATCGAATTCTGTCTAAGGAAATTTACTCTTCTCCCCTTAAAATATGCCATAAGCTGCAAATGCAGTGTGTATTCAGGCTCGAAGTAAGTGGACCACAATTTGTCAATTAAATTACTGTACTTGTTTTTATGCAAATGGACACCAATATTTACTCAACATTAGTTCAATAGAATTTTAGTCTAACCTTGTGTCACAGAGCTAAATATAGTTATGTCCAGAGGCTGGATAAAGTGAGTTAAGAAAGGAACCTTTAGGCCTACTGATACCACTTCATTAGCAAAAGCGAGTTTTCCAAGGATATTTTTGATGTGTGACATATCCACCAAAGAACCACACTACACTTTTTCCTTGATGAACTTGTTTAGCATATATATGCCCCAAAAACATACAGGAAGACTATTTAGTGAAAACGGTGTTCCACATCCAACCATTGTCATCTGTGCATTAACTTGTACCAGGATAGATATTTTAATGTTCTGAGAACCAATTTTACATGGAATTTTTCCTTTGAATGTAATTAAAGGTAGAAGAATGTGACCAGTTGCATTTCCATATGCTAAAACAATTACAAATTCCTTTCCTGAATCTGCAATGTTGCGTGAAATTCGCTTCTTTCCTTTTTCAGGCACTATTTAAAAATCCTTTTTTGTGTCCAAAAGAAAGCTCGTCTCATCACACTTGTAAACAAATTCCCCATTACCAATATTTTCTAATTCATACATCTTCTTTATATCATTATAACATTTTAATCTAATTAAAGGATTAGCACTCTTAAATCTTCTCACTGAAATATAGATTACTCTGTCGCTTAATGATTGCATTGAACCAATCAACGTTTCGATGAACATAAGTCCAACGATTCTTGAGACTAGTTACTCAATAACTTTCTTGTATTAGGTCAATATCTTCAAACTCTGTTAGTCTATTTTAATAGTTTTCACAGCTATAAAGTTAAATTGCCAGTTGGGATTCTATTTCAGGGGAGAGAACTGAGTGTTCTTCCAGCTCCATGAGATTCTACTGAATTTCTTAGATATTGTTCCACGAGGTACACCAAAATGGGTTTAAGCTACAATCTATGACTTGGTTCCCGATTTCACAACATCAATAGCATCCATCATGGCTTGGGCTCTACAAGCCCACTTGATTGTTGGGTGTTTTCATAAACGTGGCTTAGTTTCTAGACCTTGAAACATTCAGAATTAAGTCCTTTAATCTTAATGTTCCAACACTTAATCACATTTAATAGATACACACTCGACTCATAAGTTACTTGGAAAAGAAAAACACTTAGGTTAATACCATTAAAAATACTTTTTCTTTTCCTAAATGGTCTAATTATCCTAGTCCAATTGTGCTAATTACCCCGCTCCTACATAATGGGATAGCTTTAACATGAAGCTCAATATGGAGATTAGTTACAATTTTGCCAATCATAAATGTAGAACATATTTGGAGACCTTTTCTTTAGGAATGTCATGATTTGTGTTCATACAAATTAATAGCTTATTTCTATACAGGGACTTTATTGAAAAAATGTAAAGCTACTTGTCAAATTTTTTGAAGATATTTAATTAAATCGGCTGTATAATAAAATTGTTTATTCATACACCCAACAGTTATATAGAGATTATATATAATACTTAGTTTGCCAAGCCATACAAGAGTTTTAAGTTCATTTCTAAAAAAAAATCAGTAAAATTTTGCCATGTGGTCCAAATACCCTATGTTCCAATAATCAAGGCTTCCCAATGTATATGGCCTCACATTTTTGTATGTATTTGACTGACGTTAAATTCGATGTGAATTTACATAATGTGTAACATGTATTATCCAGACAAATATACCATTTGCAATGTATAAACTAATTGTGTGGTTAAAAAATACATTAATGATGTGAGAAATGTGAGTTGAGTTTATAGATCTATTTAAAGAATAAATATTAATTTTCTTAAATGTAACATCTTAACTTTGTCCTACTTTACTCAAAACCTCCTAATAAAACAAAAATAGCAAATATTTTGAACTTGAGCATTTTGTATGTAACTATTCACTACTATATTTCAATAGCTTTAAAATGTCATATTAGTATTGAGATGTAAAAATATATTCTTTTAAGCAATTACTCTTAAATTATAAAATAGTTATATTTACTACAGTTTGCTATTGTAAGATCAAAATATCGAATCAATCCCAACAATAAATAATTATAATTTAAAAACACACTTTAATGGTTGGCTGCAGTCAAATGTTAAATAATGACTAGTTTAATATCACGTGCAACCAATGTTTTCTTACTAATGTTTTAGTTCAACCATAAACACACAATTATCTTTGAATTAGTTAAATCTAACTTCTACTTGTTTTAATTAATGGCTATAAATCGGTCGCCACATGGTGAAATATAGAAGGCATTTCTAGCTAATATAGAACTTTTAGAAATAAAATTACAAATTTTATCAGGTCCAGATAAAGCTTGTAGTATAGAAACCTGGTAAGGTCACGAGCCGTTTATACGTTCTCGTGTGAACTGCGATTTCTTTTCAGAATATTAGGATACATTGTTGATTAGACACTATTTAAAATGCAAACTGAATATTCGAAGATTTGATTATTAAAAGTAGAACAGATACACTGATTAAGCTTCAATTAATTAAGTCACTAAATTATTTAAAGACTTTATTACACTTTTTATTTAAATAATAAGTTCACATAAAATATAATTAAATTAAATATAACAAACATAATTAATGACTATTAAACACATAACTATTCAAATGTTTTAAGCATTTACATGCTCATTATACAATTTGTTCACAATAACAATCAATGTCTACATCGTCGCCACTTGTCCCCGTGCACCGCACACCTGACCTGCGGTAGACGAATGCAAGACTCGCTGAACCACTGGCTGGACACGCTGGCCAACTCCCTGATCACTCTGCCCATTCCCGGACACGCCGGTACACTCACTTGTTTAGCCTCAACTCGGACTGTAGCTTCTCTGGCTATCGCTGACCGGGCGTCTCATCTAATTCAGTTTGCAGGGAGACTGACTTCATACCTGCTAAACATGAAGAGAGAGAGAGAGAAAATAGATAGAGCGTTCAGTTACGGTGAACAAACGAGAAGCGTGGTGGTCTCGCTGTCGGACACTAATCTCGTTACAATAACTTATTAGTGTGATTATAAACTTTTATGGCACTACATCTTCCCCAACAGACTGTCTCTAATATTTGTTTGGTTAACTTTCTACACTCTACACATTGCCAAAGAGAATTGGTTTATTTCAAACAAATTGTACGTATTTAGACAAATGGAATTATTTTAAATCTAACCGAATAGGTTTTTGAAAAACATATCTAAATTTTAGTAATTATATATTTACGATATAATGTGAGATAGAGAAAGTCACTTTTTAAATTTTAATATTGTTAAGCATGTAATCACAAAGATGAGGGCCTTAATAACAATTGAACTTATATAAAATAAAATTGGTTTGATTAACTTGTTAATAAAAATAAATAAATAAAAATAAATAATTATAAAAATCACATAGTTCTGTAATCATACCTAATAATTTAATTATATGAATTGACTATCTTCTTAGCTGTAATCCTGTACTAATTCGATTTGATATATTCTTTGGCTGCCATATATTTTTGGACAACGAATTTCAATGCATGGTGCAGGTCTTGATGAAACACCACAAACAATTATAGGTTCACAACGCATCAGATAAATACCAATATTGTAATATTTGCAAGAATATAAAAAAGGAGCTAAAGTATTAATACTAAAAAAAAAATATTTTAAATAACGAGCATATTTACCCTTGTCTTGTTGAGGTAGATATTATTTCATTAGGTGTTGTAATGAGAATGAAAAATATTATGGGAAATATCTTGTAGGTTAAGATGTGTGTGGCAAGATGACTTGAATATTTAATATACAGATTTAATTGTTTGAAGAATTTGAGTGTGTTTGTAATAGTGTAAAACTGTCTGTATGATTATTATCGACATCTTTTCTGGTTATTGTTGGTGAGAGGATGGTAAATCTCACAAATTTAGATCATACTTAAAATTATATTAAGAATAATTGACAAATAAGGAAAGTTGGTAAAATGCTAATCTTCTTGACTCAACACAAACGGATCTTTGCTATAATGGAAGAAGGTTTGATTAATTTATTTATTTTTCATTTCGGTGAGTTTACGAGTGTTAACTTTTAAAAAGTATTTGGTTCATTCAGGATTTATTCTTTATTAAGTACTTATATCACTTTGAATAAAGATATTTTCAGATGTATCTATTTTGCTGCCTTTAGAAAATTTACAATAAAAATAACATCTATCCAAAGGGTAGGTTAGTGTCCTGTTTTTGTCAGATGATTGGTGAATTTTGATTTGTTTCCATTATAGTTTTTTAGCATTAGCCGCTGGCTAACTACAAAAATACAGAAAACTACGGACTTACCCTATTCTATTGATGCTGTATGCGGCCAACTCCAGTGTAAACACGCCCGACCCACTTATACACACGCACCTGATCAACCCAGCGGACCTCGATAAACTGAGACGCGCCCACCAAGGTGCTTCGCGACGATTCGCCAGAGCCCAAAGACCTTAGGTGGAAAAGAAGAAACACTCCGCCAGTTCCACGACCCGGCTTCTACTATCATCTAGACGATTATCGAACATTCTACTCCCTGTCTATGCTCTTTGGTCCCCCCCCCCTCCCCCAAGTCTTCCCATGGTTCCGTTTTCTGCAAGCTGTGTTTTGGTATAAAAGAAGGATCGTGTGAATTATATGCCACTCTTGGACTGGCGTAGGAATTCGCTTGAACTGGCGAACGCTTCAAAATTAACTACGTAAGCTAAATTCATATTAGATGAAATCTTTAACGCACTTAGTTGTTATTTCAAAATGAATAGACTTGATCTTTCAAACTTGCGCTTTAGTGACTTTCCATGATGAATGGACTTAAAACTCTCATACTGGCATTTAGTTGCGTCTTCAAATATTTGCCCACATATAACTTAAAAATTTGCACTTAGTAATATGCATAAATTAATTGGACTTAAGACTTTTCAGATGTAATATTTTAGAGAAACATTTACGATTTTACTTCGTTTGGCGTTTGTGTTGATTTAAATGACAATAGATCTAAATCTTCAACTGTGAACTTTGCCATATGTCCGGCATGATTGAACGTAAAAAACTTCGGGCATAATAAATTTAAAATCACGTTAACTTTGTTGATATCATATTATGTTTTTTGTATACTATTTATGATGTTATTTTTGTGCACTTATATTTATGGGCATTATCTCTAAAAAAACCTGCTTTTGTTAATTATTTTAAAAGGTTAATGGGTTTTGGTTCAGAACTTAAGACTTATACATTATGTCATTAATAATTTTACCTTGTCTATGAACTTTAACTTATTGAAACACCTTGCGAGGTTTATATTTAAAGTTTATTGTATGAGAATAGTTCAGGTTAGGTTATTTTTTATGTTCATCTTTGAACATGAATTACCTGCCGCCATCAGCGCACCATAGGGGTAAAAGGAAGTTGTCGTAGCAACCAATTTGTGATTGTAAAACGAGAGGTGTAGGCCAATCTAATGCATGGGTTGATCTAACACCAACATCAGGAAATATGTCAGTTAAGTTTTAATCATATACCCCCCCTTTTTTGGGACTGATGAGGTATTGTTAGTAATGTATATAGGTTATATTTTAGTAATTGTCGTATTGAACAGTACGAGGTTAGGCTGAGGTTTAATTGTTTAGTTTTCACGCCTAACTGTTGCCTTCCATATCAAGCGTAGATGTTCGCTTTTAAATTTGGCGCTCGTTGTATGAGGCCATGGAATAATATTGTAAAGACGTTACATACTTGATGATTGTTTATATCTATTGTTATTATCATTTTTCTTGGGAAATTAAATAAACTACTGTTATCTGAGATTCTTGTTCTTCCCTCTCTCACTAGCATCCTTCGGTATTATAAGTTAAGTAAATTCATATGTGGTTATGAAACTAAAGGTCTAGTCACGCCCCTGGGCATTGGTTATCTATTGTTGAGGACGGCCGTGAGGACGTGTCCGCAATTATTCCAAATTGCGTGTGCTGGGTATTATTTAAGTATACCCAGTGTTTTTAGGCAAGTTTACACACTCAACACACACTATTCTTGGTTTTTAATATTTATTAATTTTTTTAGTGTATTTGAACCACCTCAGTTAGGTATGAGATTAATATTACGGTGTTCATGATACCGGTATCAAGCAAAAATTTACTAACTAGTTTAGCCATTTTAAACTGATTCACAACTTAATTGATATATGCCGCTTTTTTTAATGGGTTATTTTTGTTTTAATTGGAGTAAATGATATGTTTTTTGATATTGTTTTATGGCGCAGAAAGAAACGTTCATTTTATTGTTTAGAAAAAATAGTGATTCTGTTAGTTTCTTTCCATTATAATGGAATATTGTCCATTTAGTTTTGTTGTTTTCTTCTTCCATAATTACAAGGTATAATCGTAGACTTATGCGTTTTTTACTTTCTCGCTATCTTGCAGGTAGAGAAAGTAATGTGATCGTCAAAAAAATTGAACTCGAGATTTTGATGACTCATGACATTTCATGACCCCTCAGAATCCGATAAAGTGTTTTTTGAATTCCCGTCTGTCTGTCTGTCTGTACCTTCGACTAGAGCGAGCCTAAACTATTTAACCGATCGGGCTAAAACTTGGTATCTAGGGTTTTCATAGGGCTACCCGAGGAATTTTTGGAATTTGATATCCAAGCCTAAAATTAAGGGTAGTTTCCTTAAGGGCGGAAAAAAAAATCGATTTTATCAAAATCAATTTTAACTATTTTGATTAAATTTCATTTCCAAGCTTTAATCAATATTACAAATCAAATGGCTACTCTAAACTTATGGTTAAAATAACTTTAAGGCTTCCGGTCTGATGCGTAAAATCTGATTTTTAATTTTATCTCCGTAATTCTTTGAGATATGAAATTATGTATCATTGCATACATGTAGATTTATTTATAATAAACACCTTTTACTTAAAATATATGTTGTATACAACCAATAGTTTTCAAGCTATACGCAAATATATATGATTTAACTTCTCCAACACTTTTGGGTAGAGTATTACGACCGTCAAAAAATATATCCCGAGATGTTAATGGATGTCGACGTTTCATGACCCCCAGAACCCTAAAAATTGTGTTTTGTAACGCCATTTGTCTGCGTGTCTAACCCTAAAACTAAGCCGTTTACTAAAGGATCAAAAGAGATAAATTCTATTTTTTCATAATCCGCTATAACGATTTTGATTAAATTTCTTATCTAGTTTTTGATTAAGATTATTAAAAAAATTGTTTTTTTCATTTTTCCATGAAAATTAATTTTAGGGTTCTTTACAGAAGCAAAAATATCTCTATCTCCGCAACTATTTGAGATACTAAATAACTTATCGTTGTAAAACTTTAGTACTATTAAAAATAAAAAACTTTTATTTGAAATATATTTTTACAAAACCAATAATTTCTGAGATATTGGCAAAAATACTATTACAATTTTGTGAGCTCTATCTGTGAATAGATATTATTTAAGTTTAAACGCAATAATTCTCTAATGCCATAGAGTAGGCAAATAAGTAAGTCTTTCAAGAAGTTAATGTTTTTCTCCTTTAACCTCTCTTAGGGGAAATGTTTGTACAGCACAGGGCCGAATACAGGATTTTCGCGCGAGGGGTTGGGGAGGGAGAGATACGCGGGTGCTCCCATCATGACGGGATTGGGTCAGGGTGGGAGGCACCTCAAGGAATTTTGACATAAAACTACTTTAAAATTTGAGAGTAAATCTCTGTAATTTTTCAGTGTAACTCTAAACTTTTGGTTAATCCGTTAATCAAGGTTATAACTCGAAATTTGCCATAAGTATTGAAATTTATTTTAAGCAAATAACTAGAATATCAACAAATAGTGATTATTAAAATGGAAATAAGTTTAAACATTATAACAATTATTATATAAATAGTTTATAAGCTATTCAATCAATTGGACAAAATAAATGTATTTAATTCAGATTTCGAACAATCGAACTTAAACTCCACTTTATAGTATTGCTAGTTATTTCTTATCCTAAATCTAAATTTTACCACTAAGCCATACCTACACGTTATGTGTGTGGTATTATTCAAAGATTTTGTTTAAAACACGTCATTTAAAAATTAATTAATTTAAAGATCTTTATTTATTATTAATCATTGAAATATTAATAATAAAAATGATGAAATAAATTTAAACCTAAACAAGGTTTGTGCAACAAGGTGAAAGGTGCGCAACTTAAATTTGGGTATTTTATTAATGCCTATTTTCACCACTTTAATGCTTAATGTGGTTGTCTTAAGTATTTATAATAATTACCGTATATTAATCATTTAATAATATTACCAATAACAATTTAAAAAATGACCCGCCTCGGTGGCGTAGTTGGCTAACGCGCTAGTCATGTTTATCTCGACCGCTGAAGACGTGGAGATCGAGGTTCGAATCTCGGTCGGGTGAACTGGGGGTGGTTTTTCCTAAATGGTTTTCCACTCTCCCTCCACGCAAATGCGGGTTCACTTCCTCTAATTCAACCCAAATTCCCAATCCATTAGCGTAATTAGTACTTATAGCGTATAACCCAAACGGATAGTAAGACGCGGTGCTAAATAATAATAATAATAATTTAAAAAATTAAATTTGGTTAGTGAGATAGTATTGCGTGACAATAAAATTAGTAGTGACTTTAACAATGATTTAACTGCTGCAATTTCTTGAAGGGGAGGGTGGGCACGCGCCCTTGGTACAACAATGATCTCTCTCATTTTAGACTCAATAGTCAATAATTACCTATTTTATTGTTTTAAATTTATAAAAGAGAATTTTTAGTGTCACTGCGATAAGCATAATAAATAATAAAATGCCGAAAATTTTAACACAAAATGTTGATCCTTGGGGACCCAATCTCGATTTTTTTTGGGTCCAAATATACAATTGAAGAGGTTAATTTAAAAAAATGAATTGTAAAGTTTAAAACTGTGAGTCAGAAAAGTTTTACGTATGTATAGCGCATTTTTTTCTTAGGTTCGCTAGTGTATATTATATTACGAGTTTTGTGTAAATATCTCCATTTTTAAACAAAGAGCGAGAAAGTCCCTGTGGAGTTCCGAACTTTTTACTATCATATTTTATTAAGTTTAATGTGTTTATTTTCGTTATAAGGTCGGTATTCTTTTATATTGCGTTACGAGTTGCGGTTGTTTGGGGAAGCTATCATTAAGCGCGTGCACGTGCAGTGCGTATCTTTGTCAGACAATAGACAATCAAGTTATGCCCCTTATAAGCTTGGGACGCACATTTGTGACTTCGTCACTTGTAATTTTATTGTACTTATGAATGCATGCTTTCTTGTGTTATCTTGTTTATTTAAGGTTCGCTTGAACCGTGGCGATCTTTCTCTAGCAGGTTATGTGCCCAGGTTCACAAGTGCCCTGTCAAAAAGCAAGTATAACATAAAATATAAACGGACGTGCGGATCGACCCCATGAACACCGCGAACGTATCAAGGATTGAACTTCTTGGCAAAGGCAATTATGATACGTGGAAACTGCTTACGTAGGCCGTGTTGATTAAAGCCGATTTATGGGAGTTCGTGAACACAGGCACGTTAAAACTTGAGTTAACGAATGATCATGCCAACGAAGCCAAAGTGTGAGAATGGGTGCGCAACTATATGATCGGACATAATTTTGTCTATATCCTCGAGCATACTCAAGCAAGTGAAAAATTGTGAGACATAGCGTAAAATGTGGTGGAAATTTTAAGAGAGATATCAATCCAAAGGCCCGGTGAGAAAGGCAGCCCTTTTGAAGAGGTTAACGCTACAGGAAATGGTTGACATTAGTGATGTGCGTTCGCATCTGAACAGCTTTTTAGATTCTGTAGACAAGTTAAACGTCATGGAAGTTGCCATCACTACAGACTTGTTGACGATTTTATTACTTTATAGCGTACCCACTAGTTTTGAGAACTTTCGGTGCGCCATTGAATCGTGTGACGAGTTGCCGACGTTAAGCGCGCTTCGAATTAAAATCATATAAGAAAGTGATGCTCTTAAAAGTGATGCGTGGAACGCCGTGGTGTCTGGACAGTGGTTTGACAACGCACTTATGCAATGAGACAGAACTTTTTTGCGAAATGTATGACTTAGGGCGCGGTGGACTCAACCTCGTGAACAACGCGACAGCCGAAATGGCGGGTCTAGGCAAAACATACATACTAGCGAATATATTTGGTGACAAAAGGAACGTGTCGCTAGACAACGCAATGTATGTACCGGACTTGAGAACAAACCTGTTGGCAGCCAGCAAGATAACGAATCGTGGATTAGATGCCTGATTTCATAAAGACAAGTCCATAATCCAAGACTTGAACGGGAATATGGTACTAAGTCGTACTAAGTCTTGTCAAAGTTGATCTCCGTGCGTGAGTTCAAACATGACATGTGCACTGTCACTTCAATTTTGAAAGAAATCAAAGTTCCGTTCGAATTTTTACACAGACACTAGGGTCACACTAATGTGAAGGACATCGCAGACGCCTTTCGACTTTCAAGATTTGTTTGCTTGGGTGGGACGGAAAAGAGATAGAGTTCACTGTTGGCACACTATCAGGACTGGGGATGTAGAAAAGACATTTCAAATGAAAATATCTATTGCTTCTTTCTTGACCTTTTGACGTCGGGAAACGACAGAATACTGACGTTGGTGCTTCTTACGACAGCCTTTATAACCTTAGCCGGACATCATTGGGTCGATATTCTTTTCCGCCTTGCGTTTCAGGTTTGTTCCATCCTTGCTGACACGCTGGCACAGGGCCTCTTTGAAAGGACGACGCTTATTGGTGACGTCAGAGAGCACGTCGATATCCGTTTGAAACGTCTGTTTTCCAATGGCTTTAGCGCCGCTTCTCAATAACGGTACGGCGCTCTTGAAAAGGTTGCTGAATAAACTTCCTATTACATGTCTGTATTGATAGGGAACACCGTGGTAGATAGAATATATTCCTGTTCCACTCTGGTTGACGCATTACATTTGGTAGGGTTAGTTCATGTTGAGCAGCGTCGAAAATGAAGTTCCACGCTATTCCACGATATTTCCGGAACCTCCGCAGACACCTGATGTGTAGGAGACAACATACAGTGGTCCCATGCACCTGAAACAAACATAACTTTGTATTCAACTCTTATAACGTGACGGTCATGAATAATCCTACAGAAACTACGTATTCATTTGAATAGCCATTTTCACATTAATAGCTATGGCCATGCCAGGATTCGAACCCGGGACACCTAGATCGGGAGGTAGGCATTCTATAAACTGAGCCAAGGTGTCATACAATAATATTGCAACGAGGAAATCACCTTAATTTATTGTAATATTTACCGTTTAGCATTTATAAAACAAAAAAACTAATAATCCCCCATTTTTTTCATGAAAAAGCCCCACCAATTAGGCACATTATTCACCTTTTGAAACTATTTTGCATGGTGCTATTTTGTTTTTAACTGGCTTTCAAAAGCTAATTATTCTTTCTTACAAATCTGGTCTGTAATTGGCCAGCAATTACCAACCATTTTTGGTCAATTCCTCCATGTATACACTGAGGGCCATCAGATCCGCGGACGTCTGCAGACCTCCCCACAGCTCATTCTTTAAAAACTACAACGCAACAGCTTAGTTTGATATTCATTATAGCTCGAAATTAAAAATATTAAACAGATTGCCCACTTGGTATAACAGTAAGATAAAATAATCTCCAGAGTGATAAGTGAATCTGAGTTAGTTATCAACGCTAGCTCGTCCAGGGCAATTATTTATACATGTGTACTTTATTATAACACACGCCTCACTTTGAAGCTTTAGCCTATTCTTGGTGTCTGTATTTAAAAGCCCGACAGAAATCAGGCGTTCTTGGCCAACGGCCGAGCTTTACTTATATTCCCCATGTACAGGATGGTGACCGTTGCAGGTCTATTCGCTTTGTTTGGAAATAGACAGCATGTTTTTAATCGGTGAGAACGGATGTTTATATACTTTCGTACAGTACAAAAGTGCTTTTGAAGCAAAAAAATTATTATTAAATGGTTTGTTTTCTGTTACATTTAGGCTGGAATATGTAATGTCTTTCATAAGTGCAGCTGTCACAGAAACTGATGGCATTGTGGTGTTTTAAAACACTACCTTCAATAAACACATTATTATGTGTCCCCCTAAACGAAACTGGCATTCCTAAAAATATTCTAATTAACATAAAACCTTTTACTGATTATATCAAACATCTCTTAATACTTCTGACTGTCTCTAATAAAATCTATTTTTAGTTTAGTAAAAAAATTATATTCCCACAATGAAGGTCAGCATTGGGTTATTTCATGTAATGCCTTATGCCTGAAATCTTCATGTAAGATATTGATACAAAAACTATCAAGCTACTCAAAAATTACATCACTATAAAAATGTATTGCCGATATGTTGCTGACATCTTCACAATCTTTGAATTCATTCTATTTTAAACAATATTCATTCCCAATTAAAACTCACCCTAGAACTTGCTACTAACAACAGCATACATTAGCTCCATATTATAATAACCACAAAAACCAAAAGTTCCAAATATAATATTGTAAAGTGGGCGCGCTACCTGGGAAGTTGCGGTCCAAAACAGTCACAAAAATGTTCATTATTAACACAGTTGACAATAACAATCGATGTCTGCGTCACATGTGTAGTCCACTTAAAGTCACCACATGTCTCCGCGCACGAAACACTGCGCTGACCCGCGTTACACGAAATTTGGATTCGCTTATCCTTTCCCGGGCACGTCGATCCACTTACTGGACACGCTGGCCCATACACTGATTACGCTGCCCACTCACGGACATGCCGATCCACTCACTTTGCTAGCCTCCACTCGGACTGAATTTCCCTGGCTATCGCCGACCGTTTATATATAGGGTCCACAGTTAAAAGTCTGGAATCCTCCATTTTTAGAATATTGGGTTAGAATAAAATGAACCCAGATTCTTACAGACTTGTCCCTTTTACTCCCTTCCACCCTCGTTGTCGGTGAGACTGCCACGGCATACCTGCTAAACAAGGAGGGAGATAGAACAGAGCGTGAAGCTATCTAAGATAAACAAAGACAAGCGTGCCAGTTCCTCTGTCAGACACTTATCTCGTTAAAATATAATATATACAGGAATCCTACACATATTGATGCAGTAATTCCAAAAGACTCGCCTTGAAATCCACACACACAAAAATGTTCAACAGAATGCTTAATATTCCACTCAACAAAAGAAACTTCAAAATTGAACTCATTATCATCAAACAACTTGCACTATCAAACGATTATTGACATTTATTTATCTATAATATCCTTAAAAAGCAAAAATAACAAATAACCAACAACTCCTCCCTCAAGAATCCCAATGACAAGTAGAAAACTAAATTAGACAAATTTCATTATATTGGAAAAGAAACTAACATAATAATCACTAATATTTTCAAAAACATAAAATGAACGGAGCTCTCTGCGATAACAACAATATCACAAAACAGATCAGGCAAATACAATTTAAACAAAAATTACCAATTAAAAAACGCTCCATTTATCATTTATTAACTTGTGACTTCAAATTAGTTTGTGGGTTAACTTGAAGGTTCATATTACTAGATATCATCAATATTTAACTGACTTCAAATATAAAAGAAACCAATCAAAATTCTCAATCATCTGGCAAAAACAGGACACCAACCTGCCCCTCTATATAAATGTAACCTATTATAATTCTTCCAAAGGCTACGAAATTAATAGAGGTTAAATTATATTTATTCAAACTGCTATAATTAACAAAGAACCAATCTTGAATGAACAAACTATTTTTGATATTCAATTACTCATAAACACCATACGAAAACTCCTGCAACACACATAAATAGAAAAACTTTAACCAGCCCTTCCTTCCAGAGGAGCAGAGATCTCCTTGGGCTTGAATTATGAAGATTAGAACCTTACTACCTTTCCTTATTTGATAAATTTTAATCTTATTAAAACTTGAGTCTAATTCTAATTTATATTTATAGATTTTATCATTCCCTCACTGACATCAAATCATAAGAAAATATATTATCACTTACCCACATAGTTTTACCTTACAACAAACACCCTCTTAATTATATTGCATCTGTTAATTGAAAATTCCATTCATCGTGCCACGCCCATCTTAACCTACAAAATATTTTCTATCTTTATTATCAGTCTAATTATATAACACATAGTAGGTAAACATCCAACCCACTGAGAACAGGTTTTTCAAAGTAGTTTTTTTCTTTTCACATTAACACTAAAACTATTTATTTTTCAATTCTTTGGCGTAACATTTCATTTCATGTGCATGATTTTACCTTAGTTTACTTGTGTTGTTTCATAATCACCAAATATGATGCTCGCCATGTATTGAAACTAGTCGTCCAAAATTATATGGCAGTCATTGAGGGAGTAGAAGACCACAGCCAAGAAATAGTCAATCAAAATAAATCAAGTCTTTAATTTCATTTCTAACAACCCATTATTAACTTACATATTATCAAATAGTACTATTTTCTTTTTTCTTAGCTTAAATTCTATAAATATATACCATCATATGTATACCATCATCTTCATCTCACAGATAATTTTCAATGATACTTTATGATCTTTTATAATACATTTCAAAATGAAATTATTGTTTAATCAACATTTGAATAATTAAACATAACTTTTTTTCATATTTAATAATAATTGTTAATTTCAAGGTATAATCTCAGACTAGTTTTTTTTATCATCCTCTATATTATTTATGTTGTCAAGATTCCCTCTTTCTCAACTAATACAAAGTCTACAACGATGAATAAGATATCAGTGGATAGGATCTTTTTTACCGACTACTGACATAGCATATTCAGTTTACGTTAAAACAGATTGTTTGTTTAAAATATAAGTTAAAATAATATAAAACATTATTTTTATATATTCTTTCTGTTGTCAACATCCCTTTTTCTTAAATAAAACAAAGCCTACAGCGATGAATAAGATATCATTGGATAGGATTTTTTTTACCTACTTTTGACATAGCATACGGTACTCAGTTTACGTTAAAACACATTGTTTGTTTAAAATTTAAGTTAAAAGAAAAATCTAACACTATTTTTATATCAATTACCGAAAATAAACGCTCTGCTATTTTGTGTATACACTTGGCTGAGTATTTAATTTCAACAACCCAACAAAATACTAAATCATTATTTGGGCGGGGGGAGGAATGTTTAGTGTGCAAAAGTTTCGCAAGGGCTTACTGTTGATTTATTAATTTTAATTAGTTTATTTTAACTAACGAACGCTACTTAACCTATTTGTTTGTTTTTATATTTTTAATTGTTATTATATATACCCTTATTTTCGACTACCTCTTTAATAAGGTTTAAAACTAACCAAGCCAAAATTAAATGGGTCTTTAACAATAATTATTGAATATCTCCTACCTAAAATCATATTTGTTTTTTTTTTAGCACCGCGTGCCAGTTATACGCCAGGATATTATTTAAATTATAATCTTAATAAATGGCCGTAGCGCAATTTCACTTGCTAAATGAATATTTATATTTTAGGTAGTTAAAAAATGGATGCAAGCATTTTTCTATTTAGGTGTTATTTAGGTAGCAAAAACTCCTTTGACTAGAAGGACAAAGCCTGTCTTCATTTAAACTTGAAGTAGGATAAACAAAATAAAAATTAATGTCACCATTTTTATTAAAAATAACCAACTAAAGTTATGGTATCTAACTCAATTTGGGTGACTAGCTAACAAATTACAAGTTTCCAAAGAAATGAATTAAACAACTGAATCACACTATGATGTAATAAATATACCCTTCTCAAATAAGTATCATATATTGGTTTCTTATCTATATTCTTGGTTCATATCCATGCTATAAACTACATGTACTGAGACCTCTTGATTATCTTCACTATGGAACTTTCATGTATTGGTTTCCGAAAGAGAATTGGAGTATTTACTAAATTGTAAGAGGAATTGTGACTTTTGAATAAAGTAGTGTTTATATCTCCAAACTCTACCTAGATATTTATGTCTGGCATCTACATACATTCAAAAACCGTTAAGCCAATAGTAAATAACCATATTGTTAGGAGATATGATGGATGGATGTGTACCCAAACAGAAAATTCAAAGCATGTTAGGAAGGAATGGTGATGACAGGGTAAACGGGAATGGTAATGCGTTAGTGAGTCTATTTTTAGTAAAGGTTTATTTGTGTCGAGCATATGGTTTAAGCACAAAGATACTCGTATACAATGGCAAAGGGGCGATTCGAAAATGATGTTTTTTCGTTGTGTATGATGAGATATATGGAAGTTTGGTAATGAATACTAGGGCTGTGCCTGGAGCTGACTGTGGAACGGATCACTTACTTACTAGTGATATCAATAGTTGAATTAGGCGAGAATATTATGTGTAAGCAGCGAAAGAAAATACATCAAGAGTGAGAGTGGAAAAATTTCAGGATAAAAGCATGAAGGCGCAATATGAAAGCTTGCTAGGCGAAAAATGAATTTACAGGATTATGAATAGAATGCCGAAATAAATGCTAATGTTATAAAAAAAAGTGCTTGGAACAGAATAAAAAAATCCGTAGTTCAGTGCATAAAAGATGTTTGTGTACCTGCGGTGGTGGGAATCTTAAAGAGATGCATGTTATAATAAACAGTTTAAATAAGCTTTAAGAGAAAAGAAACAAGCATAAAAACGAGTGTTTGTTATGAAGAGTGAAACAGAACTTAAGAGATTGTGGGACATATACAAAGAGAAAAAGATGAATGCAATGAAAGTAGTAACGGAGAGCAAGGAGCAAAGGAGATTAAAATAGCAGAAAGAATGCAGAATAATCTTAAGGAAATATCAAGCTGTTTTGGATATGGGCAAAGAGAACGAAACAAGTAGCACAAGGAAATACTATGTCATCCGGAATGAAACTGGTGAGATGATTTGGGATGAAAACAGTATAAGAGAGTGATGGAGGGAGTATTTTGATTAAATGTATGGCGAAAACTTTGATAAAGTTTAAGAAAATAGGGAAAATTTTATAATGATTTAAGGAGTTATGGGATTAAGTGTTAAAAGCTATTAAAGTGTTAAACATTGCCAACGCTGCGGGTGAAGATGGAAGCACAAGTGAGATGCTTAAGTAGAGAGCCATTGTACTTCCTCCCAGATTGTGTGAGATGTTCCATGTGTGTGCTGGGATTTCGATACTGGGAGAATGCTGTCATTGTTCCTTTGTACAAAGGCAAACGCAGTAAGATTGAATTTAAGAATTTTAAGTCAATTAGTTTGTTGAGTATTCCAGGCAAAGTTTTTGGGAAATTCTTAAACGAGAGGGTGCGTGAAACAACTGCAGACAATATTTAGGGTGTGCATTGTGGTTTCATGCCGGGTAGAGGTTGCATCAACCAAATATATACATTGCATTAAATGATTAAGAAACGTATGGCATTAATAAAGAAAGTGTATTGTGCATTTTGTGATTTGCAGAAATTTATTATCGTGTGAATAAGTGTTTGTTATGGAATGTTATGAGAGAATATTGTGTGTTTGGTAAATGCATTTACAGCGGTGTATGATGGAATAAGGGCTTGCTTTAGGGTATATGGATCTTTGAGCGAATAGTTTGACAGTGAACAGGATGTTATATAAGCTTGTGTTATGTCGTCATTGTCGTGGGAAGTATGTATTGGTGTATACATATTGCTTGTGAGGACGCAGTTGGTGTACATATGGACAATTTGAGAATGCTGTTTTATGCAGATGATGCAGTATTAATGGCTGAGAATGAAAGGGACTTGCAGAATGCATTAAATACTTTAAATGTGGTGACAGGCAGAATTGATCTTCGTATAAATGTATCCAAAACGTACATTATAGTTTTTGATAAGGACGGATCAGGAAATGATTGTCATATTAGTAAATGGAAAACTAGTAGAATAAAGTAGTGATTTTTTGTAGCATATTCTTTAAAATGGAAGGAAAGATGTTGAAATCGACCAACAGGTAAATGCATCTAGGAGAGTAGTTGGATGTATGTGATATATTGCAAGGAAGTAAGTAAAATTGAATTATTATTATTATTATTATTATTAGCACCGCGTCTTACTACCCGTTCGGGTTATACGCACTTACGCTAATGTGTAATGGTAGGGTGATTATGAGATGAAATGGAGGACCTACAGTTTAACGTGGGATCCGAACCACGGTGGAGGCCTGGCATTCCCCACATTCACAAGATGTCTTGTCAGAGGTGAAGGAAGGGTTTGGAAATCAGATAAATTTGTGCCAGAACCGAGGATTGAACCCGGCCGCCAGCACAGAAGTCTGACACCTTACCCCTAGACCACCAGGTCACCCTTAGTAAAATTGAAAGAAGCAAAGATGGCAGTATGTATAAATTTGTTAAGGCCAACATTGTTGTATGGTTGTGAAGCGTGGTTTTATCAAGAGAAACAAAAGAGCAAGGTGAATGCGGTTGGATTAGATATTTAATAAATGTATGTTGAAAAAACGCGTCTGAACAGAGTCAGTAATGAATGGATGCTGAAGGAATGCGGTTTGAACGAGAATCCAACAGATAAATGTTAAAGAAGCGTCTTTCTTTGTTTTGGGCATTTTGATAGGACGAGTTTGATGAAGCTAATATATGAATGTAGGTTGTGTGGATCAAAAGGAAGGGGTAGGCCATGCAATACGTGTCTTAGGGCCGGTCTTATGACTGCTGGATAAATATTAATCTGGTAGATAAATATATCTATCTGGTGGATAAGTTAAAAGTTGGTCTTATGACTGCCAGATAAAATGTATTTATCCATCACATTTTTATTAGCAACTTTAAATACCTGATAACTTTTATCTGGAAGTTAGAATTCTCGTCGCCATAAAGACGCGTTGTTTTTAATTAGGCTTTGCCAATTAGAATCGGTTTTTATGTTAAGATATTGGTTCACGTGTTTAGTAAGCACAGGCCCGGGCTCTAACTATATACAGTTAGAACATTTATTTCACACTGTTTTATAACCTGACATCTGTTTGTAGAGTTATATTTATATAAGAACAAATTATCAAAATGTGAGTACAATAAACTAAATTTTTTAAACGTTGTACCCAACTAATACCCACACTTTGGCAGACACCGAAATTAGTACTTGTAAGACAACTTTGCTTCTGCGCCCACGTGACCATAGATATAGCACGTGACGCCATCTGTTTCCTCTCACTCGTTTAACTGCCATTATTTAACATATGTTGAGCGTTCTCACCATTCGTATTAACTTGAACTGTGCTCGCTAGGTTGTAGTGCTACCAGCAGGGTTTATACGCATGCGCGCACCAGTAAAAACAGTTCTAGCCATGCGTGTTCTGAATAAAAATATATTCATCCTACAGATAGCTATCTGGCAGATAACTGAAGTTCATAAGACACGTAAAACATTCAATTGGTTGATAACTTTTATCTGGTAGATAACTTTAACCTCCCAATAGCAATATTTATCCGGTAGTCATAAGACCGGCCCTAAGTATTGTATATGAATATGTGTAAAAAAAGAGAGAAATCAATAGTTTTAAGAATAAAATAGCATGTATGACTCGGTGAATGGATGTTGTTGAAGCAAAGGGACTATACGATTATAAAGAAGTGTGGAGAAAGTTAGAGAGGATTGTTTAAGTACCGATTTGTTGTTTTTTGAACTATATAGTCACTTTCTTGCCAACTCCGTAAGTAACTGATTTAATTAAATATGTATGTATATGTATGTAAATGGAAACATCAAATTAACTAATTTTCAAGCGTAAAACCCAAATGGGTGGTAAGAAGCGGTGCTAAAAAATACATAAATAACTTATTTTCTAACCGAATAACCACTGAAGAGAGAACTTTCACACGTTTTGTATCTAGTTTATAAACCTATACAGAATGCATGTATACAATATCACATAACAGTCTACAGATGACGTTGAAATTAACTTTCTCTTAATTTGAATAAAACATTTTTCATCAATTAGATATAATTTACCATTACATTGTTTGTTTAAAGTATTTTGATGAGAGCGATTATTATTATTATTATTATTATTAGCACCGCGTCTTACTACCCGTTCAGGTTGTCCCCACTTTCGCTAATGTGTAATGGTAGGGTGATTGTGAGATTAAATGGAGGACCTACAGTTTAACGTGGAATTCGAACCACGGTGGAGGCCTGGCATTCCACACATTCACAAGTTGTGATTAATACACGTCTTGTCAGAGGTGAAGGAAGAGCTTGGTAATCAGATAAATCTGTGCTGGGACCGAGGATTGAACCCCGGCCGCCAGCACAGAAGTCTGACACCTTACCCTAGACCACCACGTAACCTACTCGTATAGTATTTAATAAATTGGTTGAGGGGTAGTATTTAACTTCCTCTTACGTAAAGCCCGAGCTAGAACTAATACATTCCGAAAAATATATTCTATAAATATTTATCCATTCTTTCCGTGTAGGCATGTATAAGCTTATATCTTTTATATTATCTTAATTAAATTATAATTAAATTTTAATTTTTTTCTCTCACTGCATCTTACTCTCTGATCAGCAGATTCGCATGTATACTAATTGCGATAGGTAATTAGGGATGATGAAGGTTGACTTCAGTAGACGTGTACACGCATTTGCGCATAGGGAGAGTGGAAAACCATTTAGAAAAACCACCCTCGATACACCCTAATGGGATTTTAACACTGATCTCCCAGTCTTTGGCAGTCTAATAGTTTTCAAGAGTGATGCCTTAGGACATGCGGCCACCGAAACAGGTTTATAAATAAGAATTTTATTGATTTTGCATAAAATCTCTACATAGTGTAACACGAATGAGGTTTGACCACGAGAACATAGCTTTTGTCGATTGCTTTGTTAGTCCTATCTATGTCCTTGTTCAGCAGTTAGACCGATACAGCGGAATAACACGCTGGGGATAGCAAGGAAGGGGTAAAGGAATGTGTCACAAAAAGAATTATCTCGGCTAGTTTGCTAAGACCCAGTTTCTGGATGTTGATATTTTCAGGTCCTGACTACAACGTCTATAAATACAGGTCAAGTAATAATAATAATAATATTAATCGACTTTAATGGCGAAGTTAAGGCTACTCCCTTTTCTTACACTTAACCAAGTAGTCAGCATAGGGAATCAGACACAATAAAGGACACAAAACAATCTAAAATCTTACGCTTATAGCATGCCATAGAGAAACCCTGAATCAAACCTTTAGAAAAAAGTTAGGAATGGTACTAGGAAGTGTTCCCCAAACATAGAACAAGAAACTCTAATACGGAACCTAACCCCAACTTGCACTTTTTATTTATTTTTTAACAAAAATTAGAACAGTGGTGTATTATCGTGGTTATAACATAAGGAAAGGCGGTTTAAAAAAAAAAAACTTGATAAAACCTTCATACGATTTTTTTTAATTACTAGCTTAATAGGAGGGTCTTTTTATGATAAATTTGTCTAATTGGGAAGTTTCACCTGTGCTAAATGGTTTGCGTCTACACTCTCCACACCTTCCTGACTGGGAAAGAGTGGCTTAGTTTTGTCGACATCAGAGATTGAGACAAACTCCGACCGGAGACGTTTAGGTATGGATCACAGCTCACTTACCGACAGAACAAGGGGAAACTGCTGGCCACACGTGCATAGAACTGTGACCACAATTTTCCGTGATAGGAGATTAACTTAAGACTTGGCTGGAACTTGAACAGACTCAGGGGTAGCGTCCATATTCAGTAGCTCATACAGTATGGAAAAACACCAGAAAACACAAATTTGTAAGGTCAAGTATGATCTCCAATAAACACAGACATAAAACAGCCACATAATAAATAAATAGATCTAGTAGCTTGTTACCTTAACTTTAGCAGGTCAAATATAAAGTTTATCTAATTAAAAGGAAATTCGTCATAAAAATAAGAGAATTAAAGAAAATAAGATGACTTTATTACGTAAAATAAATAATAAGATTAATTCACAAGACCTGAACCTTTTTGCTTTTTTGTTGTGTGATTGTCTGAAGTAATAAAATACATTGGGAAATAAATGCTATTGGATGCAATTATGAAGTCCATAGGAGTCTTGGAAAATGCGTTTTAAATGTGCTACTTTTTTGACTATGAAGATGTAAATAAAACAAGACAAAATAAATTAAATAGGAAATACTTAAAAGAGGCTAGCAAAATATATATATAAACATTTAAACATGTCACTTTCCTTATTAACTAGAAAAATCACTTGAAACATGACAATGTATATATTAAGGTATATTCTCTATTAATCTGTCAAACTGGTTATCGACATGTCACTTTCTCAAAACGATTAAAAAAAAACACCTTGAAACATGGCAAATTAATTTAATACAAAATTAAATTTATATTTAGAATATAAAATGATGCGCCATAGTGGTCCGCCGGTTACCGCCTCTTAAGCGAGTTGTGTTCAAGTCGTAGTGATAGCAAATAAGTTGATTCTTCTCGATTTGGGCCTTCCTTATATACGGTAAATGGCCGGAACCAGGTATATCTGGGAACAGAAATGGCGGCGGTAGGTGACGTGCCAAAGGGAAGCTCTGAGATGGACCTCGAATGTTCTACGTTGTTCGAGGGCCAGGGATGGCTGTCGCTCACTCCCTTCTACGTCGCCTTCTGTAGCTAGGTTTGATATCCACCCGTCTGCTTTGCAACAAAGGTAAGAGAGGAACGCTCTGACTAGAAGAGTTTAGGTGGGTCTTGAATGTTCTAAGTTGTTCCAGATCATGATAGCGAAGGGGATGGCTAAAAGTCGACTCGAAGATCTTAATTGAAGCACTCGCCGATGATGACCAAAAAACGTGCTAGCCAGTGCCTTCTTTAACATATCTGGTTGGGCGTGGGAATGACTCTCTGGGATTCCAAGGCGATCTTTATAGAGGATAGGCAAAATGACAGTAATATGTAAAATATAGTAAGTTGTATGGCACTGTTTATTTAGTAGGGGCGTTTATTTTGAAGTGAATGGATTATTATAATAAGTGTTTATTAGCATTTAGGGAGATTGTGATTTATTGAAGATTGCTGGACTCAAAATTTTAACATACGCTACATACAAATAACATGGTGTATGTTTATCATAAAATAATGCTTGTCATTAAAACCTGCCTTTTTTAGATGTTCCTTAAATTTCTCATTTGTATAGCATACTTTCTCTGAGTATATTAGCATTTTTCTCAATGTATTCGATTTTATTTATCATGCTTACAAATAATTCTAAAAGAGATTTAACAATATTTGTCCCTTTTAGTAGATTGGATTCTACGTCTTGTAACGACTTGCCCCAATTTTTCCCAATAAAACTTTATAAAGCTATTTCATATTTATTAAAATAGCATTTTAGTCTTTTCACCTCTTATTTACTCATTGGTGTTTTATTGTTATTGATACTAAATTTAATTAATGCTTCATTAATTTTTTAGTAATACGACTTTAAAGCTTAAAGCTGAAAGAGCTCTTGCTGCCCATCTGGTGTCGCTTATTCT
Organism: Timema cristinae; assembly: GCA_039000515.1. Classification (NCBI taxonomy): domain Eukaryota; kingdom Metazoa; phylum Arthropoda; class Insecta; order Phasmatodea; family Timematidae; genus Timema; species Timema cristinae. The sequence continues at coordinate 63,908,356 of JBCFYV010009882.1, forward strand.
TATATATATATATATATATAAAATATTAGTTCACTATATCAGTCATCAAATCTGACGACCACTTTTTCAGTCATTTCTAATAGAGATAGAAGGCTGAACCTTTGTACTTAGACCTAATTTATGTGACAATGTAATTATATTAAAATTTGTGCTAGATCCATTGATATCTACAATCTTTTTATACACCATTACCTTGCTAACTTCCTGTGTCATCAAAACTTCCGATCGCTTTTTCAGTGACTTTCAATAAATATAAACAACTGAAACTTTATACATATTCCTAATTATTGTGACAAAGCATTCTCTCACAAATTGAGCTAAATTCATAACGTGGTGCAGCGTGCAGCCATTTCAGGTTATATGTAGATAACCATATCAGCTATCTTTGATTTATACTTGACCCATTGGTCCTTACCTTAACAGTTAAAAATTATCCTATGTAAGTTAACATAACTAAAAAATGATTATATATAAAAAAGTTTCAAAAAAATATATATTATGCCGATAAAATATAAGTTGTGGCATACACCCCTGAAAAAAAAAAAAGAAAGAACATGAGCATGACCTACATGAGCCTAATGGGATCCTCGGGAGAAACTTATGAGATAAGGTATTCTATGTTACAGGAGGGGCCACACCTTAAATTTTAAAGGCTTAAGGTGTTTTTTAAACTTTTTTTAAAATACGTTTTTATTATGTTTGTGTTGAGTGTCTGCAAACTATTCATGGGAACAATTTATTGTTTAGTGGATGTATAGAAATGTACATATAATTTTTGGCTTAAGTCAAAATAATGCAACTTCCCATCTTAATGATTTTGGAATAACTATTTTCACAAAATACCATCTTATTGTGAAATCTGGTAAGTTTCCATGCATTGTTTTTATATCTTTTATCAATTAACAAACAAAATGCTAAAAATAAAATATGGTTTTGTGGGGTTTTTGAGGCCCCCCGATCCCGCCCTATTTTGCGCCTGTAAGGTGAAATTCCACTGATGGTAAAGGAAGTAGGAAGGTTAACTAGGTAATAGCGTACCCACATTTTGGTGGAGGGAGATGCGAAGACCCGCTAGGGAAACCATATTAATGCACCCAACAGGGATTTGAACCCCAACCTTCCCATTACTGATAAACCAGATTAGACGAGAATGACTCTTTGTCCTAGTGCCCACTAACGTGCCCACCAACGTGTGTATGCTATAACAATATTCTAAAAACCAAAGAGTCCATCCAGCTTAGGAATGGTCGTAACTAACAGCTAGGACCAGATATATATTTTTGCATCCACTCGCCAAACCATGTGATCTGCAGTACCGTGTGTTGAGCTGTTCTCACTTTTGGCAGCCAAAACTTTCACCATGATTAAGTTTTGTTTAATTATCTTTTATTTTAACCGTTTTTGCACTATTTAAACATAACTAATGAAAATAACCATAGAAATTTTTTACTTTTTTTTTCTTTTGAAGTGTCATCTGTATTTCTCTTAAAATTGCTTTGGAAACGAGAGCTTTTAGAAGGATGCTTTCTTTTAATAAATTAAGATCGAGCCAAATGAAACGAGGGCGTTGATGACGTCATACAAACCGTATTTGTCTGTGTTTATGCGCAGTTGTTTATAAAGTGAAAGCATTTTATTTGTAAATTGATTTTTTTATAGCGTTTCCTCTAAGTTATAAGATGTTTTTAATATAATTTATGGTGGCCAGAATGTAGATAAAACTTATAGGTAATGCTAGGTTGGGGTTGGAACCTCGTGAGTTTGAAATGAAGTCTAGCCCTTGTGGTGACTGCCCTTACCCTGATAGGACAAGAGGCTTCCTGTCCCTGCCTGTGGTATTTTACTCGTCTTGAAAGTCTTGCAGAGTACCTTCTTGGGGCAGCCCATGGGCAACGTCCAAAGGGTTTATCGAATGGGTGGCTAAATCTCTGTGGAGGTCGTCTACGTTGGAATGACTAAAAATGGGGGTGGGGGTGGAGAGAGACTTCACACACACACACACTAAGCGGTAAGCGGTTAGTAGTACGTTCCGGGAAAGCTGGCCAGGTCACCTCCACGAGGTCCCCACTGAGCAACTTGGGCCGAAAGCCCTGTTAGGGTGAACCCTAAGGCTAGGTCCAGCATTCACGGAAGAGGAGCCAACTTCTGCTGATTGAGGTCTGGCTAAAGCTGGGGGTTATCCTAACTGTCCGGTGATGACATGTATCAATGGCTGGCATGGTGTCATCGGTTTCTTAAACTGGACGCTGTGTGTGTACCTGTGTGGCTACGTCTGCTGGACACAGCCATGATGGGCTAGAAAAGCTTTCGAGAAGTGTTTGTTCCCCAAACACTGGCTGCCAGACCTTACAAGCAAGTGGTTTCTCACTTTAAAATGTCCCTGACTTTTATAGGATGATCGTCTAGTGATTTGGTGGTATCCTTAATGTAGGTAAAACGTATTTTGAAGACTACCATACTTAACAATGGAAGTTCCTGTATTAATGGTAGAGGGTGCTATACATTTATACTCTTAAATTAAAGTGTTAGTCATACTTACATTGATATGCGGAATCTGTCCCTCTTATAATGATGCAACTTTCCTTCTCATTCATGCTAGGGTTTCTTACCACCCCTCAGAAGACTGACATTGGTTGTATCTTACGAGAGACTGGTCCTACACGCCACCCTACCATATATTCAGACCCCTGATTCAGCAATATGTCTAACATAGAAACGTCCTTTACTTTTGATACGAAGTATATCTTCATGATTATGACTATCATTGATCTTCACATGTTTCCGCCAATGAATAAAATATTACTGAAACCATTGAGTGTAAGGGTCATACCTGTGTTGATTTATCTTTGGTGAAACCTATAAGGTAACAACTTAGTGTAAACGTTCAAGGTAGGAGTCATATCTTGGTTCTTTCGGCTATGGTTAAGCCTATAAGATGTCAGGGGGCATATCATCGAAGTTATAAATATAAATATTTGGAAGCATTCAAGTTAAGATACATACGTTGGTGGATTCGGTTTTAGGAAGTTATATCAAGTTATCAAGAGGGTGTATAATCATGTTTCTAACCATAAACAGGTACCATAGTGGAACAATTCAAGGTAAGTGTCATTCTTTCGTTAATTCCATCTTGGCGAAACCTATAATATATCAACAGAAGGAACAATCGAGGGCGTACGCAAAAAGGCCCAAAACATATTGGAAACGTTAATGGTAAGAGTCAAACTTTGATTGTTTCCACCATATTGAAACTTAAAACTGTTGTCTAAAGCCCTCCTCAAGACGGATACTAAATGCTGCAAATACCGAATCATAACATATATTAACGGTAAGTATCAAATCCCAAGGTTTACACCATGGTGAAACTTATAATTACAACACCAAGGGTCTCATGGTCTTTGAACAAAACCATACAGCATAATTACTCGGCATAGGAGCATCTTACATGACTTATACTTGTACGATGTTCTTACTTAATCACCATACATTGATCTGAGACACAACCAATGACCATCGTTCAGTGATTAGTGTCAAGCCTGTTACACAATACTTGATCAAGGTTCAACCTATCTTCACAAGCTAGTGACCGGTTCATGTCTGATGTTTATTCGAACTTCAGTCGCTGATCGGAGACATGCATCATTCCGTTCACCCTGAAAGGTCACACTCTTACCTTTATAAATTGCACTATGGCTTCACAATAATATAACTGTGCAAGGTACACTTACTGCCTTTAAGGGTAAACGAAGATTGCTTTTTCATGATCCATAAGAAATTTCTACTTGATCGTCAATAATTGATCAGAACCATGCTTCATAATATCATCGTACCAGCTTAGTACTAACACGATATATATTATATATATATATATATATATATATATATATATATATACACACACACTTGTTCACCGTGCATTGATCATTCTTGTACGATATTACTATTCATTGATCAGTCATGCATAATGTATCATTGTACTCGTTCATTAACCCACTATCCTCTACATGTAATCATTATTATTATTATTATCTCCGCGTCTTACTACCCGTTCGGGTTATACGCACTTATGCTAATGTGTAATGGCAGGGTGATTGTGAGATGAAATGGAAGACCTACAGTTTAACGTGGAATCCGAACCACGGTGGAGGCCCGGCATTCCCCACATTCACAATATGTCTTGTCAGAGGTGAAGGAAGGGTTTGGTAATCAGATAAACTTTTCCGGGACCGAGGATTGAACCCCGGACCCAAGCACACTATATGTAATCAATCATGACTATTTATACAGAACCATGCATCATATGATCAATCAAACTTCACTGGATGGATTCATGTATTTAACTAACACGCTATTAATACTTTATCACCATTCAGAACCAGGAATATTAGGATAATTGTTCATTAATCGGGACCATGCTTGACACACTCTCTACCCTGAAAGATATGACGGATATGAGCCTATCTTACAGGCTATGCCTTACAGAGTAGAAAAGTATGCTTTATAAGTTATAGTTGTTATCTACACGATACACCTACCATTAATATAGGAACCACCGCTGTTAAGAATCACATTCTTCAATATTATGGTTATATACAGTTAGAACGCCTCCACGTTACTAAGCAACTACCTAGAGGTTTTTAAAAGTGGAAATCCACTTGCCGTATGGGGTATGACAGCCACTGTTTACCTACAATCAAAAACGACTGATCCTTCACCGTTCAAGCTTATATGTTCATATCAGAAGGTTTTCGCTGGAAAATTGATCGATATACGTAAAGCCTTTGGGAGGAAACATATAACATTATTGGTTGAAAAGGTAAACCTCGCCTGTGAATACTTTACACTTAGGAGTTTAACGGTCAAGTATATGTAAAGTTGTTGAGACGAATCCTATAACGGTTGAAATGATCACTGAAAAGTGAACAAATACCTAAAGGTAAAGGATTATCAAATGTGTTAGTATCGATATAGGAGATGTTTTAAAATCGGCTATAAATATGTGCATCTAATCACGTTTGTTTTATTATATAATTCATCAACGGAAAATTATCAAATGTATTGTAAGCATGACGCATTACTTTAGCATAGATGTCGTATGTCAACGATCAATGTATGATAATCAAATGTCTTCTAATACCAATGTATGGAGTATGTCTCATATCAATGAATGATTAAATGTCGTTTAAATCAAATATGTGCTATAATCAATCAACCATCTTAAATATATATTATTTATGTTTCTTAACTTTGATCTATGAAGAATGATTAAATATTTTTCTAGTACAATGTATAACTCTAGAGAATGAGGTAAATATTGGCAAGAGAGTACTGTTAAGGTAAAAATTCTTTCAGCGAGAAGGTGTAAATTTTCAAATTCTTTTATGAATATGTCTGAGTGAACATACCTCCTAAATATATGTGCTGTGCACGTGATTAACAATAGGGGGATATTGAGGTTGGAATACCTGTCTGATCCTGCTCCAAGCATGGAGTGGGTCCTCAGGTTTTCTGAGGATGAGATGGTGTGAAAGTGGAGGAAAGTTGTTTAACAAGGGGTTTGAGAATAGTGACTGTGGTATGGTTGGTGAGGGGGAAGGAGAGGTTTAGGTTGGGTTGGGGTACTTAGAGGGGAATTTACAGTTATGGGTTCAGGGTTCATGTAGCCGACCGTCGCCTATAGAAGTTTAACTGTTACATGATAATCCCTTCAGAATGAGGATGGTAGTGGATGGATGGTTTAGAGCGAGTATGGTATTTTGGTTACACCTCCTTTTCCTATAGGCCCTACTTTAGGCTCTATACCATAGACCTATAATGCATATTTAAATTACATATTCTTTTATTCGTCTTAGTCCATTATTCCTACAAGATGATGATTACAAAATATTAAGGTTTGGATGGTTCGTATACGTGTCAATAGAGGTGTTCAGAAAAAGTTTTTGCTTAAAGCCAAAATTTAACAAATTTCTCTAAATAAATAACATTTTCTTCGCCTTTGTCCATCCTTACTTCAATATGATTTTATGAACATAAAGAAAGTTTTAACGTTAAGAGTCTACACACTGGATGTCCATTTGACTGTTCACAATACCCCGCATGTTATGTGCAATGTTTCTGTAAAGGAATACATATTTAGAGTGAGAGGGTAGATGGTAACAGCTGGCTTGTCCCTAGCTATGCTGGCCTTCAACGCGGTGGAGAAAACCCTTTTTTGTATCATGCCAAACAGCAGTATCGGTCATAAGTATTATACTCGCCAACACCTTCGTACGGGCGGCAAAGTTTTGTGTTGTAGAATTCTAAATTACCCCCTTCTAGTGAATAGTGCCTATTGATTATCTTAAGTCACTGAATTTTACTTAAAAAAATTATAATTCACACTTAAAAAAATATCAAGTATATCTTGCCTTTGCTTGAGAAGTACCTATCAAAAATCTTGCAACATAAGCTAGGATTGATTGGTTTAGCACTTGCGTGAATACATTTTACTCATTTTTCAACACTAGTTTGACTTGCCATCCCCAAAAATAAACTTAGATCATATTGTTTAAACTTAAAAATTGTGCTCAAGGCTTAGAAACAAGTGATTGAAGGAACAGTTGCCAATACGTAAAGATTTAGTTTACAAATTACTAGTATTTAATCTCTACGTAATCTATTCATTATTACAAAAAAAATTCCAATTTATCTTTATATTAAGAAAGACAAACACAAAAACAATTCAGTAATCTTGTCACTTTTATAAATCAAAGAGAATGTATTACTACCGAGTGTTCATCAAAATCTTATGTTTAGATTGCCTTTTCATTTGGTGAAGTTTCGACTGTTTCCATTCAACACCTGTGAATAATAGCTTACAAATTAACTTGCCTAGTGCTTCCTCTTAAAAACTCCCTTCTAAAAGTTAGCCCCTAATTTCTTCATTTTCACATTTAAGGGCTGACTGGCCACATTTAGGTGAGTGATAATAAAAAAATACATTCTTCGGTACAAACATAACGCTTTGGTTAAAGTGTTATTAAATTGCCCCCTCCTTCCTACAGATGAATATTATTTGTCGCTAGATGTGTAGGTTCACAAAATCTTATTCAAGTTGATATACATTTGTGGACCAATCAAGACACAACTTAAAATCCAAGGAACATTACTCAATTTAGAGACATATCTCGCAATCTGAGATCATTATTTAATATGATATATTATTGATATGTATTAATTTTTAATCTACCAGCAACTTGGATGAAACGCCAGAGAAGAGAATTGAGTCCCACCTACACTTTTATCTTAAACTGCCTGGTTCAGATCTTCGCAGAACTAGATAACGGTTAAAGAATGTTAATTACTCAAGCACATTGAATACTATTCTAACCAGCTAATTTATTCACATTGGCCACTATTGCAATTTTCTTACATACACTCTCCAGTAGGCTGTGGAAATTATTTAAATCCCACTAAAATCACTGGAATTTTCATCTATATTGTAAGAAATATCAAGACATTCCATATTACCAAATTAGAATGTACTTATATAAACAAAGGAAATTCCGCATTAGACCAGAGCTATGGAAAAATTGCTCATAGCTTTCAACACTAAGGGTACGGCCAGATCGAGTGAGTTACTAAAAAATATAATACATTAGTTATAATGAGAGGTGGCCAGACTGAAGCGAGTGGCCCGAGCGACGCGCTTGAGCCGGAACCGTCTAGTTTACAGGTGCTGGGCAATATTATTGTGTGTTGGTTCATTGAGTGCTAGGAAAACTTCCCAATTTGACATGATTTTTTTTACTTTTTTATAATTATCGTTAGGTTTAGCTCACTTGCTACTAACAGCCTAATTTAATTGATAAGACCATAAACTATATATATAAATATCCGTCAATATGTCAAATTGATATATTACAATACTTCAATATTATAATCAAAGTAGGCCATTACAAATAAGAATCACAATTAGCGGATGGAGATGATGGAAAAATCACAGCAATTAATTACTCGTTAAAAGCCACCCTCAGTTCACTGAGCCAAGATTTGAACATTTGCCTCCTAGTCAACAACTATCGAGAGCTATCTGCTAATAACGTGATCGCTCTCTCGCCAGTTTTGCCACGCAGTCGCTCAGTCGCTCGCTCGCACGCTTGTCAGCCTGGCCGGATCACAACCTGCAATTATTTGTTGCCACTTTGAATGAGGTTTAAAATTAATATTTATACACAAGACTGTGGAATATCTGCAGAATCTTAAAATGTGGTCTTTGAAAATTAGGCTTATGAGCCTGTGTGCCACTTTTCCAGAGATTTATTAATTGGTTTTATTCCCTTTACTTGCAGCTAAAATGTTTGTGGAACTATAACTATCACACCAAAAAGTTCTATTCATAGCCTGAAACTTGCTTTAACCTGAGTGTTTGACGAGGTGAGCAAAGTTTCAGGTGTGTGAGTGGAACAGAACTAAGACGAGAATGGACTGGACGTGATATCACATTAGAGAAATGATTCATGAGTTAATTATTACACTTTCTACATATCTTGGAAAAAGTCTTGGATTGCCTCAAGAACAAAGAAGTGCATGATTCAACAAAAGTATTTAATACATGTTCAGAAAATTACTATTTATTTTGTCAGTGTGTGTATATTCTAATTGGTCCACATTTGGTGAAGGAGGTTTTTTTTTATTGGGGAAGAGGACCTTTATGAAATATAACATAAATATACTTTATACCACATCATATAATTATCAAATTAAATTCTGTGTGACACCCTAGCTTAGTTAATATTGCGTCCACCTATTATTTTTGTGGTCTATGTTGCGATTCCCAGATAGGCCTAAAACTATATGTTTATAATTGGTCTTGTTTATTTTTATAAAGTGGCTAGTTGGTGTTTGACATAATGCATTATTTCTAAAAATATATATTTAATACTAACCCAACTTTCACGTAATCATACAAATTAATAACCCAACGATTACCCATCTTTCATTAGAGAAAGAAACATCAAGGTGCATTTCAATTATTTTTATGATATTTTGTAATATTATATAAAAAAATTGAAGAAAATTAGTATGAAGTTGGCACCTTGATAAATATTTATTAAAGCTCACTTAGATAAAGTTTTACCGACTCTTGGTCTTTCAACTCAAGTTAAACAGACTCAATTTCAGTTTAAATTTTCTTCTTTTTGCTCTCTCGCTATCTTACAGGTAGAGAAAATATTGTCATTGTCAAAAAAATCTAACTCAAGATTTTGATGAATTTTGACGTCTCGTGACCCCCTGAATCCAAAAAGTTGTTTTTGACTTTCCGTCTGTCTGTCTGTCTGTCTGTATCTCCAACTAGAGCCTAAACTATTTTACCGATTGGGCTAAAACTTGGTATCTAGGGTTTTCATAGGGTTGCCCCGAGGGGTTTTTGGAATTAAATATCTAACCCTAAAATTAAGGGTAGTTTACTAAAGGGCAAAAAGAAGTGTATTTTCTCAAAATCGGCTCTAACGATTTTGATTAAATTTCATTTCTAAACATTTATAAATATTCCAAACAAAATGGCTTCTCTCAATATTTCGGCAAAATGACTTTAAGGGCTCCGGTCTGATGCGTAAATTATATTTTTTAATAATATCTCCTAAACTACTTGAGATATGAAATTACTTATCGTTACAAATATGTAGGTCTCTTTATAATACAAATATTTAAAAGAAGCATAGTTTTATAAAACCAATAACTTTCAAGCTATACATAAATATATATATATATATATATATATATATATTGATTAACTTTTAGAACACAAAAGGTAAAAATATTGCGACCGCAAAAGAAAATATAACTTGAAATGTTGATGAATGTCGACGTCTCAATACCCTCCAAACCCTAAAAAGTGGTCTTTACAATGACGCCTGTCTGTGTGTATATTTAAACTTAAAATTAATAGTAGTTTAAGAAAGGGTAAAAAGTGAAAAAATACTTTTTCTAAAAATTGACTCTAACGATTTTGATTAAAATTCGTATCTTAGGTGTTGATTAAGATTATAACTAAACTGACTATTTTAATTTAACCATGAAAATAAATTTTAGGGTACTTTACAGAAGCAGAAACTTCCGTATCTCCGTAACTATTTGAGATACTAAATAACTTATCATTGCAAAATTGTAGTACTATTAAAAATAAAAAACTTTTATATGAAATATATTTTTATAAAACCAACAGTTTCTGAGATATTGGCAAATATATTAATACAATTTGGTGATCATTAGTTGTAAAGAGATACTACTCAAGTCTTAACGCAATAATTCTCCAATGCCATAGAGTAATTATATACAAGTAAGTCTCTAAAAGTTTATGTTGTTTTTCCTTAAACCTCTTAGGAGAAATGTTTGTACAACGATATAAATCCATTTTAGATTCAATAGTCAATATTTACATTTTTTATTGGTCAAAATTTATAAATGAGGAATTTAATAGCAATGCGATGGCATGAAGATTTGCAACACCTAATAAAATGTCAAAAGTTTTAACTGGAAGATGAAATTTTAATACGAAGTGCTGACCCTTGTGGAGAGCAGGAAATAGAGCTGGAAATGTTGGAAAGTCGACAAACGCTAACTACTTTTATAAATACAAACCCTATATTGTTGTGCCAAAAGTAGTCAAGCTATTTAAAATATAACTTTCAAACATTTCCTGCTCTATTATTTTTATTACAAACGTTAGTAATTTACGCGTAAGGCAATTAAATGTTATAGCTGTCTTTAAAATAGGGTTATCAAATAAAGAATGTATTAATATATTTCTTTAACTTGAACTGTCACATCTAGTTTTCTACTTAAGCTTTATCCTTGTTAAGTGTGTGAGTTCAATGTTATGATTAAATTCTATTCATTTTTATCAAGCTTTCAAAGGTTGAAAAAACAATTATTTACCAATTTAGACTAAGCATCATCTTTACCTCTTTCTCGAAAAAATATATATTTAACATAATAGATGTCTCTCTCCACTACTGAACCAAGCAGCATTATCATCATTATTGACAGGCAAAGGTAATAATTAACTGTCATTCTTGTCTTAAACACTTTCCTCATTAACAAATATTCTGTGTTCCATAATAAAACCATGAAAGGACAGCTTCTTTGATAAGTTTAAAAGTATAGTTTTTCAGCCTTAAACATTTTATACATTTAAAATTCCATAGTGTAACCATTCTGATAAATAAGAATAACCTACATTTTTTACAAATAGCAAATAATTTCGGGTAATCTACAAATAATTTATTTTTGTAAATTTAAATTTGGCTAAATATATTAGAACAAATTGGTTTAAAGTTTATATTTACAGAATGATTATTGTGATCAACAAAATGATGTTTGTTTTTATGAAGAAAACATAGTACTTATTAATTGATTACATATTTCAATCAGATATATTACAGAACCCTAACAAACTTTGTCTCTGTAAAATAACATTCATTTCATATTTTTTATTACATGTTACAAATAGTTTGTCTAATTAAAATATTACTTATAATTTACATTATTATTGTTATTTAACTTGAGCTCCTTAAGCAGGTACACTAAAAATGAATATATATTATAAATATTTACATGACTAATATTTAAAACAATGTTTAAATGCCCTTATTAGTAGCATTTTCTCCTACAGGTCTTGCAACAATTTAATACATATATTTATTACCTATGTATCTTAGCATGTGTCCCATTAAGGTGTAAGATATACTCGTAAATACATATTCTAAAAATCTCATTTTTTTAAATATATAAATATTCCAAGTATAATTTTCGTGATGTGAGCTATATTTGTAAGACTTTTATTTGCGTCACTACTGATGTTGGGCATCAAATGTAAATTATTGTTCAAGTAATCCGTTTAATAAAGAGTCCGAAAGGATTAATGTATTTATAACCTGTTCTGGATGAAGGGGGGCACCTTTACCCCGCTCCACTGAAATTAACTACGCTTTATGGTCTACAAATATGTTTTTGTTTAAAAGGAAAAGTTTGTTAATTCACATACAGGCACAAACGATCCGTGTTGAGCTAGACCGCCGAGGACAGGGGGCAGCTCGAGATTCAAATCTCAGTCGGGTGAACTGGGGGAAGTTTTTTCACTCTCCCTCTACGCAAATGCGGGTTCATGCTTCCAAATTCCTAATCTGTTAGCCTAATTAGTACTTAAGCGCATAACCCGAACGAGTAGTAAGACGCGGTGCTAAAATGTGTCAAGTTGGTGTTATCTATAAATAATATGTGTGCCAGATCACCAGGTAATTACGTTTGAGTTTACGTTTTAGATACAGGATATGGGGGAGGTTTGGGTTTGATCCCACAGCAAGTTATTTTTTGGGGGTAAATTTTCATAAATCGTTTTCCACTTCCAACTCTGGAAAATTGAGATACAGTCCCTTAGTAAATCTAATTTATTCAGGCTTACTTCTTTCTTGTGATAAATATTAGACCTGTATAATGATGGGAGGCTGTGAGTGTGTGTGTGTGTGTGTTTGTGTGTAAACCGACATAAGTTTTAATACATATTCAGGGTAAACTAAACAAATCCACGCCATAGTACTAAATATTATAGGTTCCTTCATCAGCGTTGAAATTCAAACTTACCAATTATAAATCCGTTAGCGTAATTAGTACTTAAGAGGTTCAAGGTTCGAATCTTTGTCGGGTAAGCTAGGGGTGGTTTTCACTCTCCCTCTACGCAAATGCGGGCTCAAACCTCCCAATAATCAATCCCTTAGCGTAATTAGTACTTAAGCGTATAACCCGAACAGGGTAGTAAGACGCGGTGCTAAAATATGTCGATTTCGCGTGTGTGTGGTTGTGTAACACCTTTCTTTAAACCAAATTTAGTCAAAATAATAAACAAATATTAAAGCAGTCAAATAATAATAGTATACTTATTCTTCCTTTCTGTTCATATATTATACTTGCCAAAGCTATATTAACCACACGTGTTTAAGCAATAAAGCTTAACATTTAACTGTATGTGTTCTTTACTATTTATTCCGGCAAAGTTGTATATTACCAGCACCTTTCTGTCACAACATATTTTAGGGACCGAACGGGTGCGCCCAGTTTGAAAGTTTATATTCTTCTCTCGGGTTTGACAACTAGAGGGCATGAAGCACCCGGCGAAAGATATCAGGGTTCGAATCTGTGTTGGGTGAGGTTGGGGGATTTGAATACCTTCCGAGGTGTACTGTTGGTAGTTCTCACTAAATAGTTTCTCACTCTCCCTCCACCTAAACGCTGGCACATTTCCTTACTCTCCCTCGACGCAAATATGGATTCAACCTTCCCAACTCAGAGTCCAGCTGGACTCGCGGATCTGCTTCTTCTTTCAATATGTTGTAATATTTGGTTTAGCTGAACCAGCCTCGTAAAGAATGTAAACGCTCTAAAAATATGGCTTAGTGATAGAGACCCGCTTCGGTGGCCTCGTTGTCAAACGCACTACTCAAGCCGTAGATTATATTGCCGATCACGGTGAGATTGAGGTTAGAATCTCGGTTAGGTTTACTGAGTTTTTTCAAAATGGTTTTCTGCTTTCCCTCCACGTGCAAATGCGGGTGCAAACTTTCCCATTCTTAGTCCATTAGCGTAAATAGTACTTAAGCGTATTATAACCCGAACGGTTAGTAAGACGCGGTGCTAAAAAAAGTGAAAGATAGCAAACTCATGCTAATCTGCACGGCCGTGGTTTAGGAGGATGGGTCGCTGGTTCGGTGCCACAGTGGGGGGAGACAAGGGACTTCTCCAATGATCGACCCCCTCCCTCTTCATCATCCTACAACCTTCTTGGCTATATCTCGTGATGGTGGCTTTAATTTAGGTCGATATCCGCGTTCATTAAGGGACTCTAGTTTGAGCCCATGCTGGCACTTGGAAGGTTATGTTTGACTACTTTGTTTATGATGTCAGCATCTCATAGTTAAATAAGTACAGTAGCACCGTGGGCTACAACTCGTCAGGCTCGCACTAAGGTGGGAATAAGTGTAGTAAAGCCCGAACCGGTAGTAAAAAAAACGCCCTTGAAAACTAACTGTTTATATGTAGATTACAATTTTTATACAAAGAGACTTTTAGAAAATACAAACTTTTTTCAGTCAACATTTATAAAATAATACTACAGTAGGGGTGATATTTTATAGGTATTAATAGTATATTAAAATAGGTTGCTGCAGATCACTTGTCTTGACGTATGAATACGTGAAATTAGATCTAGTGGCTTTTCTAGTTGTTCCTGTGAATATGAGACCGTAATTTGGTGAGAGAGTGCTCAGCTGTCATGTGCATCTCTAGGATTCGGTTTGAATCTCGTTGGGGTGCAGTGAGAATTAATCTCGATTTTGAGATTTTTGATCTTGTTATTATATTTACAGTCTCATATATATGTTTTCTCTCTTGCGTGCTAGGCCGCCCGTCTGGGCTATCCGCAAATTTATATTAATGGAATAGGAATCTATAATAATAAAAGGAAGTGTTTGTATGTGTGTGTTTGTGTGCGATGCCCAACCAAACCTACGTCACGTAGAGATTTGAAATTTAAACAAAGGTGTACGGGAGGGGTTAAAAATGCACCTAGAAGCCTGAGTTTTAATTAAATTTTTAATTAGGATATTTTTAACACAATAACACAGTGTGTTACGGGCAACGCCATTTGGGATGAATAATTTAAAAGGTAAGTGTGCTCTCATTTGCGTGAAGGTAGATAATAAAACCATTTGAAAAAAACCCATCAATTCATCCGACCATATTTGATCACCATCACTGGCAAAAAAAAAAGGTTCTTGGGTGGCAATCTACCTTCACAATGCATTTTATACATGCATCGATGGTCGCATGGTCTAAAGCGTCACTAAAAGGCCGATGAAAGAGTGATCGACGTTTGATTTTCTCACTACAATCAAATGCGGGTACACATTCTACCTGGTCTATAAAAGATTGGTCGACCGGCAAAGCCCCTTCAAAATTGGATGGGCGCAGAAAGTACGGCCGTTCTAACAGACATCAGCTGTGTTAAATATATTGAGGTTTAAATCCCGGCGTGTACACCGTCTAGATATCAGGGGTCCGAATGAACCTCGAAGCCGGATTTTTAAATTAGTTTTAATTAGGCTATTTTTTTAACACAATACCACAGTGGGTCACGGGCAACGCCCTGTAGTATTGCTAGTTATAAATAATTTAAAAGGTAAGTGTGCCCTCATTTGCGTGAAGGTAGATAATGAAATCATCAATTCATCCGACCCTATTTAAACCCTATCACTGGCAAAAAATATAATAGTTCCTTGGGTAGCAATCTACTGTCACAATTAATTTTATACCTGCATCGATGGTCGCATGGTCTAAGATGTCACTAGACGGCCGATGACAGAGTGATCGACGTTTGATTCAAATGCGGGTACACATTCTACCGGGTCTAGAAAAATCTGGTCGACTGGCAAAACACCTTCGAAAATGGTGGGTGTGCAGGAAGTACAACCGTTCTAAGGATATTGAGATTCAAATCCCGGTGTGCACGCCGTCTAAATGTCAGGCTCATCTAATTATGGCGAGGGAGAAATTGAATCCCCGCCGTGTAAACTGTCCCTCTGGAACATTTTCTTAATCATCCCCATGGCTGATACCTACATCCGCACATGTCGACGGACGATACCAAACAACCAATTTTATATACTTTTGAGGTGGGGGATAGTGGCCCCTAACTGAAGATTATAAACCACCGTAAAGCTTCCGAGGCCCCTAATTGTGCATAATCAGAGCTGTATCAATGCTTTCTTGTTGCGATATCACCGGGAAAAAACCCATTACCATATAGGGAGTTGTGACATTGCGATGACGACACCGGGAAAACCCATTACCACATAAGGGGTTGCGACACATGCCTCGAAGGAGGGGTAAGTGAGAGGAAGTGAAAGGGGTCTCAAAGTAGGGAGAACCATCTCTCACACTCTTCGCTACGCTGGCGTCAGGAGAGCTTCGTGCTCCTTGCCGGTGCCGCGCCCAACTCCGTGGACTGCACCTCAATAAATAAATAAAAAAACTCCAACGTCTCATCCCAATCCTACCCAGACATAAATAACCAATTAGCACAAATAAAAAAGCAATAAGCATACATAAATAACCATATAGCACAAATAAAAAAAGCAATGAGTATACATAAAAAAACAAATAAAACAAGACAATACAAGTACCAGCATGTTTGGAACAAGACCCAACATGTCTGGAACACTGGAAAGGGGGTCAGGGGAAGGGGAGGGGGTCAGGAGGATAGTAGGAGAAAAACCAATGGCCAATCAGAGAGCAAGGGGGCAAAGTCACATGACCAAATTCAACCAATCCTGGCCTGTTACAGGTGGCCATAATTTCTACTAGCGTCAATTTCATTAAACATATGTTAGTTAAAATGTAACAATTTGGTGGCAGTGAGATACCTTTATAGTTATTACAATCTATTTTATCCACATTTTGGAAAATGGGTATTATTATACTTTCCTTCCATTCTTGTGGCAATAAATCATGTTTCCTTATGGAACATATAAGTTTATGAATTTCTATTACTAAAATTTTACTCCCTCCTTTTATTAACTCTGATGGTATTGTATCTATACTTGGAGATTTATGATTCCTTAACTTCTGGTTGCCTGTGTGCTATATATTATAAACTAATGCACAATTATTAAAACGAATTTACAATCATTCAAAACTTTGTTTTAAGATATTTTTTGATGTAGATTTTTCTTCCAAATTTAATTTAAAAACTAGTTATTTTCAAGTAATTTATCAATTTTTAACCTTTAATACTATCAATATAATAATACCATAATGTTTAAAATTATCAAAAACACAGGGACCAAAATACGGATCTCTGAATTAATGGTCATACTTTTCTCTTCGCAGACTTAAGTATATAGGTACTCAAAGATAAAAACAATATGATGTTATTAATATAGTTTTTAATGTATTAATTGAAGTGCTTATTGTGTTTGTAAACAAGCTTGCATGTATATATATATATATATATATATATATATATATATAGCACTGCGTCTTACTACCCATTCTGACTCTATGCCTATGTACTAGTTACTCTATAAGGTTAGGGATTATGAATGTTTAATTTTGAGAAATTTTCCCGCATTTGCTTGGACAGATAGTGGGAAATTAACTATAAATAATCCTCAACACACCTGACCAGAATCAAACCATGATCTCCATGTCATCGGTAGTCTAGTCCAATACGAGGGTAGCGCCTTAGACCTTACGGCTACCGAAGTGGGTCGTGCGTTTATTAGAACACTATTTTTAACTTTTATAACCAAACAAAGTCTGCCCGCATCAGTGGAGGAATAAGGGAAAACCTTATAGGAAGCCACACCTACTTATAACAAGTAAATTATGTATTAGTTTGAGCAAAAAACTCATCGGGGAACACTTGGACTAAATATCAAGCTCATCTAGTCTGATTGGCTGGTAATGGATATGTCAGGGATTGAAATCTAGTCTGGTGTGCTAAGGATGTTTTTTAAATATAGTCCCTTCCTTCACACCAATGTGAGTATATTTTGCCTAAATTTTACCTTCTCTATCCTACTCAATAAATATAACTAAGTGTGCATAGCCCAAATTAATATTGAAATGTGGAGAAAAAAAAGTAAAAATAATTTGTGTATTGTTAAAATAAACTGTTTTAGAAATTCATAATCAACTTAATCAGTATATGTATATGCCTCTGTATGTGTCATCTTTATTCAATTATGAGTAATTAATTACTTTATTGCGTCTCACATCACTTGTCCAAAATCATGTCTCACATAATATTGAAACAATATTAATTAAATATCTTCTCATCTACAATCATATTTTGTTTTGTGATCATGACAATTTGAACTGCACGCGATATAAGAGTGCTCAAATTCTGTTCGTGATGTGTTCTGGTCACGTCATTGTCCACAACTGCTTGTTTTCCCACGAAGGCACAATCAACTGTCTTTTTTGGAATTTAATCAATCACTTGGTCTTACTATATTAGGCCTAGTATTTAATAAGAGAGGTCAAATCCAAACATGATAAAGATAAGGTTCACACAAACATATATCATATAAACATAAGTATTCATGCTATTTCCAATGAAATCGAAAACATATGTATATTTAGATATATGCGTGTGTGTATGTGCGCATTGGAGATAACACAAAAACGTATGCTTATTGTGGAAAATACATACCACGTGTGAAATTTAAAAAAATACTAAAGAAACAAAGAAAATGACAAATATTAAATACTAACGTTGGTTATGTTCACATATTTTCAAAGCAGACAGACGTTAAAACAATGATGATATCGAGAAATAAAGGGAACAAATATTTATTCATAATTGGTTTATAAGTGAAAAATACTGCTTGATGCTGATGGATAATGAATGTAATATATTTAAAAAATATTTGTATTGTCATTTTATAGACTAGAAAGTTTATCTCTCTCTCTCTCATATATATATATAAAGTGTATGTGTGCTCGTTAGAAATAACAGGAAAAATTCGGTTCATTTTATATTATATATACGGATATCTATAAATGATAGAAAGAATAAATGATATTAAAAATATATATGTATCACTCTGTACTACATCATTCCTTGATGCATGATAAATAACAATATATATTCGTACCACACAGCTAGAGTATCTGTTACAGTTTAAAAACGCGAAAGAAAATGTCATTCGGGAATAAAATCCCCAACCGTTACGCGGTACTTTATAGAGTGGGTGACTTGAGGGTTTCACGAATTGTACGCTTATAATAAGGTGGCAGAAATAATATCGGTAAAGTTATGATAAGGTTTCTTCAGAACCATTGATGATAGCCACATTTCTTAGTCTTGTAACAATACATATAATATTGTCACTGGTCTGACTCCACGTCGTGCATACGTAGGTCAGTTGAAGGCCTATTATTGAATATAAGTTATTATGGAGTATTGCGATCATAATGGACCTGGCAGAGACTCAGCTGTTTCTCCCCTCTTTTGGGCTGGGCATTTCCTTGCGTCGATCTAGAGTGTTGTGCCATGTTAGTATTCTCTAAATTATGTTTAGGGTTATAGTTATTTAATATATATCAAAATTTCAACCCAGTTCTTTTTATCTTGTAACTTATCACATAGCATGTACCTTAAAACTTATTCGATTGATAATAATTTCATGATGAGGACACGCCAAACAAGTTTTTAAACATATATTTATATATGTTAATTTTATTGTTATTATTATTACTATTATTTTTATTATTATTATTAGCAGCAGCAGCAGCACCGCAATTTACTACCCGTTTGGGGGTATACGTACTTACGCTAATGTCTAATGCTAGTGTGATTATGAGATGAAATGGAGGACCTACAGTTTAACGTGGGTTCCGAACCACGGTAGAGGCCTGGCATTCCACACATTTACAAGTTGTGATTAATAAACGTCTTGTCAGGGGTGAAGGAATGGTTTGGTAATCAGATAAATCCATGCCGGGACCGAGGATATTTTAATGTTTATATAATTTACAACCTATCTCTTTGGTTATGGTAATTGTTAATGTCGTCGACTTGGTCTATCTTAAAATTATAATCGAATGTAAAAGTGTTTGTACAATGTATGTCCATATTTTTCGTCCTTCATTCAACATTCATAAATCATTTGTGCCAAGTCATTTCTGAAGCAAAATGTAAATAATGTTTTCAGCTTATTTGTGGTACGTTGTATAAGTGACATTTCCTTTATATTTCAAGCCTACCATTCTCGTAAAACCTTTACTTACCCATTCCTGCATTTTAACTGGAGAAGTTTGAGAATATTCCACAAAGTTCCTGCCAGTAAATAAATTGTAATAGTGGTATTGTATTAATTTATACCTTTCGCCACCAGGGTAGATGTAGAAAAGTGACTTAGTCGATATAAATTGGGACAAAGCAGGCGTAAATGGGTTCCAATACCAGTCAGCTTGGTTTGGATAGTTTGAATTTGTGTGTATTATTTGATCCCAATAAACGACATACGTCTTGATGAAAAACACTATTATCTGTTAATCATTACATTTAACAAAATAAATCAAACATACTTCTAAAAGCTTCTGAGGGTTTAAAATAAATAAGTAAAATATGCCTATTTATAACTAAGAAAACACTACTTACACACATTAAAATATTTTCTGAAAACACTTCCAATAGTATTGTACGAAGCTTTAAATGTATAAACCTTAGGTCAAATCTCCTTCGCTTTGATTTCGAAACTCACAATAACTTAATATTTAAACATTTCAAGGAAGAGGAAAACTTCGAGATGTTATGAAAATATTTGAAACGTCTCCGATAAAAGTGGCATTATAATCATTGTTAGAACAACCACTAAACAGTATTTTAACATCAACTAGTAATAAAATAAAATGTGTCTTAAAAATAGATTCATAAATATCCTTATATAAAAATAGCGTGACTTTTTCTCTCTCTAAGCCTCTCCCTTTACCTAGACGTACTTAATCGATAGTTTAGATATTAAAAATAATGTTTTGTACAAACAACAAAAACGTGAGCTTCGATTTCTACTTTATTTCAAATGTCTCAAATATCGCTTAGATTTCACTTCTCATTTAAAAATTGACCTTCGCAAACCAATAATTCAAGTGAATCAATCTTATTTCTAAATAAGTAAACTTTCTACTTCTTTTGCATACTCTCCTTACAAATAAATGATACTTTTTAGAAAAATGTATATTTTAAAAAATGGATTAATATGACTCTTGTATTATATAGCACTAAATGGAACTATCAAATAGAAATTTAAAATATTTAACTTTCTCAAAGAGATCTTGAAACATTTAAATATTGAGCTACTCAACATAGCAGGTAGCTAAGACCCATATAGAATATTCAATACTACTGTAAGCATCCATTTCACTTCAATACTGCTCTCATCTTGTTTTGAAAAGTTTGGGAAGAAAACAAACTGGTCTTTTGTTAATGTACTATCTTTTCCCAGCAACCCACCTCGGTGGCCGCGTGGTCTAAGGTGTCACTCTTACACTAGGCTAGACTGCTGGTAACGGAGAAATCGAAGTTCGAATCTTGGTCGTGTGTACTGAGGGTGGTATTTCCTAGATAGTTTTCCACTTTCCCTCCACGCAAATTCGGGTACGCCTACACTTTCTCTAAATATAACCTTAATCTCGAAAACCATTAGCATAATTAGTACATAAGCATATAAATCGAACGGGTATTAAGAAGCGTTGTGGAAAAAATAAAAATAAAGTCCTCCTTTCTTGCCCACCACTGTCACTCTAGAGACAAGAATAGGCAGTCACTACTATCTGTATTTGGTCCTTGACAGTTTGGACAGGATGGCTGATTTTATTTACGTAAATATATATATTTTTTCATATACGCATTTATTAAATTAACTTGCTTTAACCCATAGCTTCGTTCGCGTTAGTGATGGTTTTAGCTTGATGCCCATTCAAACTAACATTTCTAAATTCAGAAGTTTTAATTTTACGCGAAGAGAATAAATCAGTGGCGTAGGCCTATATTTAACTGAAATAAACTATTTCCTAGAAGATTGAAAAAATCGAGAGCAATAAACTAAATTAAGGTAGTAAATTCATAACCTATATATGAGTAGGTTACTTTTAGGCTAACGGGGGTACGATGTTCCTATTGGCCTAGCCAGCGTCGTCATATCATAATCAAATGCAGATATAACGTGTAATTGTTCCGGTACCACCAATCAGAGGCCGTGGATGGTTCCACGCTAATAAGTCGGTTTCTAAGAGTACGCCAATAATGATTCTCAGTCGTCCGACCTACCTGCCTGCTGCCTCCCTCTTCCCATCCGCTAAAAGGTAGGCTTCCGAGGGCACGCCAATAACAGAGCTGGAGTTGTGACGTCACTATCTAATGTAAATTTAGCCTGTTATGGGTCCGAGGGCAAAGACTGTGGACTGTTCCCCGACGCTGTACTCGGACATCAAGCGCATGCGCGTGGCTCCCCTTGACGAGACATGCTTCCAATCTAGTTCTCAGAAATGGGCCCAGTCTGGCTTACACGACCCCTTCCTGCCTGTCTTACTGGTTATACGCACTCGATCAGCTCACCTTCCCCTAACCTTGATTTACAAATTCGTTTTCCTGTCCTTTAGGTGGTGTGGTACTCAATCACCCCTGTAAGTTCTCGCAGTCCACACCTCCTCCAAAACTGGTTCTCCTGGGCGCAACTTGTTTTACGCAGCTCGGTCAGAATACCTTGAATTTCAAACTTGTTCTATTGCTTTCAAAGCATTTTGGCTACACCTCCCTCTGCCCTATGTTGCAGCTGCCTGGAAAGTCAAGACGATTAACCGGTCCATCAAACATTTGACATAAGTATAAATCCATTCAGGCCTAAGCTAGCTCCTCGAGAAACATATAACGCCTATTGTCTACGATCTAAAGGCAATGTTCGTCATTTTCACGAACTTAACGGGAAAAAAGATCCTTGCTAAAAAAAGTAATCATATGTTTCCTTTTTTATACACACCCTGGAAAAATCTCCTTAATAAAACCAGGTATCCTTTCTCAATTTCATGCGTATTCTGGACAATTTCCTATCCATTTTCCAGAGAAATATTGGTCTAAAACTACGACGCTAGACCGGGAAATTCAACCTGAGCCGACTATATACAATTTTCTGAGTAAAATTCTTCCTTATTGTTCTAATCGCATAGCCTAAATCCTTTTCCAAGATAGTTAAGAACTTAGCCAATTCTAAGGCACTTTCCGAGGGAAATTCGAGTTTAACTAGACTAAGCTCTATTTTATCGTGCTACCACTTGACTTAAGAGTATTTTACGAGGAAAATTCGAATTTAGCTGACTTTATACCATTTTCCGGGTTAAATTTGTTCTTATCTTGTTACTACCCAACTCCGAAGCATTTTCCTAGGAAAAATTTAACTATAATTTTCTCGGTAAAATTTGATACTATCTAGCGGAAACCTGACTCCAGAGCCTTTTCTTAGTAAAATTAGAACTTAATCCACTTTATAGCATTTTCCTTGTAAAATTAGATCTTATCTAGCTACAACCCAAAACCATTCTCTAGAAATAGTAAGGGGAAATACGATCTTATCAAGATACAACCCAACTTTATAGCATTTTTTGAGGACAACTTGAACTTAGCGAATGTATAGCATTTTCCAGAGAAAATTTGATCTGTAACCCTACAATAGAACACTTTCCGAATGAAATTTTAATTTACCAGACTCTTTTAGCTAACTCTTTAGCAGATTCTGTAGGAAGATCAATCTTATCCTGGTATCATCCGACTCTAAAGCATTCTTCGATGAAAATTCAAACCAAGCCGACTACATTGCATTCTTCGAGGAAAATTTGATCTTATCATGCTACAACCCGACTATAGATTATTTTTTAGGAAAATTCTACCTCAACCGAACCTATAGAATTTCCCAGAAAAGTTCTTGATACCACCTACCCTAGATTAATTTCCTAAAAAAATTACCCTTATCTGAATCTTGCTACCTTTTCGTACCTACCATTTGGGAACTCGTTTCTATCGGCGTCTGACTCTCTCTCCCTCGATTGAACTTGCAGCGTGCATCATTAATCCAAATGGGCGTAGCCTAGAAAATTCCAGCGTATGTGGGGTTGACCTTAAAAGATGAAATCATTGGATTAAATACACATCTTAAAAGCCGCATCATGTTTGGCGTACACGATGCCATCTTTTTAGTACACTAGGCTCGAATGAGAGCGTTCAAAAAAGTCGACTGATTTAGAGTGGGTGCGGGTCTGTCGCGTTAACAGTATATAGTATTTTAACACCTAATTTGGTTTACTTCCCTCCGTTCTGGATGTAAAGTACACCGTCTGGTTATCCAACAGTTCCTTGGTTATGACCGACGCTTAGCTGAAGGACATTGCCAAGGCAAGCTTATGCTCTTTTTTTTAAAGGGATATTCAAGCATAATAAGATCACCAATTTGTTTTTTTTTTAAGGAATCTATGCATGGTTTCTATACTACATTATTACTATCGTGAAGTTATATATGTTGAAATACCAGGCGTTGCCTGGCACCTGAAAGAATAAAGGGCAGATGCCTGCGATGCATAGGGTACTGACATGCCAGAACCCCTTTCTAAACTAACCCGTTTATACCCTTTCCTATAACCGCAGTCCGTCAGTTTAAATGGAATAGAGTATTTATATTCCAGGAATTAACCGTTGGCTTCTTCTGCTTTAGATTCATATTCCATTAATCCTTTTGTTGGCTGCCACTCGCACCCACCTGCCCGGTAATTTGGGAGGCCACGTTGGTAACCGTGTTGGCCCTGGGAAGGGCTGGATCGCCGCTCGCCCCGAGAAGAGCAAGCTACTCTTGTTGGCAGCTGACCGAGAAACGCTCGCTTCCGGGAGTTGGAGGGGCCCCACAGGCTTTGAAAGTGCTGGATTTGTCGGCTCTGATAAGGGCCGACTCCTCCTGCAAACTACTTTCTATACACACTCCCGGGTGATTTGGGAGGTCACGCTGGCAGCCTTGTTGGTCCTGAAAAAGGCCGATTTGCCTGAGGCTATGCCTATCGCGCCACCTCTCCGGTAGTTGGTGAGGTCATGCAAGCAGGCCTTATGGTACAGAGGGTACTGCAGCTGCTAAAGACTCAACCCAGCTCCTTGCTGTGCCATGAGGCTCCTACTTGCTGACGAGCACGAGCTCCTTTCTGATCGGGGTGGCCTTGAGACTCTGCGAACGGCAACTCGTGACTCCTCCGGTCATGACGGGATGCCCAGACTTGTCGTTGCTGGCTGCTCTTCTGCCAACCGCCGAGATCTTCCGGTTAGTGGCTGGTCACCTCCCGGGCCCGGGATTCTTCTCCAGTGGTCTTGACCCGACCCTGACTTATTCACCTTAGGCTCCATCGCAGGACGGTGAACAGCAATCTTTCGGAACGCTCCAAACATCCAGGCTTACGAGAAGAAGTTAAGGCGACACCTTACACTCCGACCAAAGCTGGGGAAGGTCACTACAACTATGGTGAACGTCCATAGTCAGGTGACTGCAAACTGCTCACCCTCCGTAGGCCATCTGCAGACATATAATCGTAGCACATTTTCTACGGTGGATTTCAAATCTCTCGTGGTAAGAAAGAGGATTAATCATTATTCTACATAAAATTACGTTAAGGCAAGTGTCGTCGAACGATTCAATCAAGCATGAAAACATATTATGTGGACGTGTTTTATGTCTAAAGGATCGTATCGATGGATTGATATGAACGATTATTTACTAGACAAGTATAATCAAACTATGCACTCGACTATCAATATGAAACAGATAGATTTATGGACGATAGTCTTTTACAAAGTGTTCAGTGTTTATCTGCATGCTAGAACTATTGATCCTAAACCGAACAAGTTTAAAAGCAGAGATATCTTTCGTATCAGTAAACATAAGGACGTTTTCGCAAAAGAGTATGCCGAAAACTGGGCGGTAAAACTGCTCAAGATAGGTAAAGTCTTCGATATTTATTATAGGACCTTTATATTAGAAGATATGAGAGGTAAACCTAACACTGAGGGATTCTACAACAAGTACCTTGGGAATACATCACACATAGACCTGTACCATGTATAAAAGTTCATAAGACATGCTGGAGATAGGCCTATTTCAGATAGCTAGATATCGATTTGTCAAATACCACGTTGATCGATGCAGCTAACATTGTATAGGAAGGGGAGAACCACTCCCCCCCTCCCCCCACCATTTTCACTGACCATATAAAGATGTGTGTGGACGGAGAGTTTTACCGCATTCGAGATGTTAAGACAATAATCTGTAATGGTTATAGGATTTATTGAGAGTATAAATTTATGACAGAGGATTGACGTATTTCATAATAAAGGATGACTGAAGGTACATCGAATCATGTAATATCCCAATCTCATACAGTATATCGAGAACTACTGTTCCATCTCCAAACTGAAGAATGGAGACAGATCTGAAATCCTGTGCATACGGGATCCAGAGGAGGTCCTTCTGGATAAATACAAAATGAGTGAGACGTTATACCTGGAGGAGTACGACTGGGTGAGCTCAATAAGTACAAGATGTATAATGTGCTTCGTTTTTAAGAGTAAGAGGAGGAAGAAGAAGAAGAAGACAGCGAGACTGATGCTTCTTAGAAATCCAACATTGTCGAGCTCGAACTTGTGGGATGAGTAATCCTACCGGGGACAAACTTTGGTCGTGCGTATAGGCGTCAGTTTAACACCTCTCAAAGAGGACTTTCATATTATAGGGGAGGGTGTGAGTACGAGTTTTTTTAAATGTTGAATTGCAAACAGGCTGTATCATAGACAGATTTAATGATTAAACGTGTGCAAGATAGAAATAGTTGAACCCATATTATATGTTTGTATATTAATCTTAAGAAAATTATAGTGTATGTATTTAAAGAAGGTATACTATTTATTTAACCTCGATCCCAATCTTAGGATTTAAGATTATATTTGTGCAAAAGAGATTCACACATTGTTTTCTGTTTAGTTAAAGGTATAATATTTATTTAACCTTAATCCTAATATATACTTAATGATTTAGAGCATGGTTTGGATGGAGAATGGAATCAGGCTTAATGGGATGGTTTTGCAAGGATAGAGAATGTAAGAGGTGTAACGTGTTAATTAATTTCTAACACGTAAACGCTATGAATCCCTATACAAGGTTAAAACTATTACTACCAGATATATAGATTTCTAATAATGTGTGGCAGATATAGACACTCTGCGACATCACAAGCGGGAGACGCCCAATTCTCATCAAAATTGCCCCAGCGAACGAGGCAACTCATCTTGGAAGACCAACACGCACACATCTAACACCTGAGCCAGATGACGAGTAAATGAGAGAGGCTTCATTCCAGAAGATACCAACATTCATTGGCTAGCGCTAGCGGTCGGGTGGCGTGATGTCTGATGATTACCACCCCCTCTCCGTACTTGGAGAACACCTTGCAAAATTAGTCCCACTGCTATAAATAGGCCTGTCCTCGGTTCACGTCAATCTATGCTATTGTAACCACTCGTCGGAGGAACTGCTGTAAGATATTCACGAGCATCTGCTAGGGCGACGTACTGAAGACTGCGATGGTTGAGGCGTCTGTGTCACCTCCTCGCAGCAGAGCAGGCTACGGTGGATACTACAAGTATTGAGGGAGGTCGTAATATATTGTTGAACTTTGAGCTCTAGTATTCTAAGTCCTTATGACTTAGTTTTGGTATGTCAGTTCTACTGACTTGTTTCTCTATGACCTTAAGGTATTGTTTATTTTTTTGAGCCTTGAATTCTGTTGTTTAATGCCCATAAGACTTTGATGTTTTATGTCAGTACCGCTGATTTTTATCCTTATGCCCGTATGGAATATTTTATAGCTTTATGCATTACCTTTCTATGTCTATTTGGCTTAGTCGCAAATATTAGGGTCAAAATTAGACTCCTTAGACTATATGACCATGTTGCGGCTAGTTTAAAGAATATAATTTAATTATAGGGGATACCAAGCTATCTGTTGCTATGTTCCACGACCAAATTGGGTCTGTAACTCACACTTGTCTCTGATGTGTCTAACTGTGGACTGGCAGGTGGTGCGCAACCTTTGGCAGTACTACTTGTTCTCAGTAGTGGCCCGCGGGGTTTTGTCTATTGTGTACGGTCCCCTGCGGCACCTTTAGCGTTAGTTGAAAACTACCACTATTTTGTCTAGTGATATTGTCCCCTAGTAGGATTACAGACTAAAGATACTAATGATTACTCAGGCAGTACTAATTAGGAAGGGTCCGGCCATAGTATATGTAGCATCAAGTTTTATGGCAGTTCGCCTAATACTAGTAGTAAAATTATAGTTTTTCTCCTAGGAGTTTATTATCGTTGTAATGTCTAACTCTCTATGGAGTTAACTCTCGCTAATTAGTGCATGTTAATTACCTCCCTTGTAGCTCCTTAAACTAGGACATAACTCGTGTAATTTAGTTCCTTATAATATGTATCAAGGGTAGCAGCTGGAAGTCTTAGTCAGCAGGCAGGAGTAAAATCATGTATAGTAAATTTGAAATTATATTTGATTACCACCACTAATTTTAATTACCGTGGGTTTGTTGCCTTTCCTCCTATTTGATGAATTAGTATTTGTCCTTCTTTAACGAGTTACAAGCTTTCTTATTTACACCTATGACCTATATGTGTGGGCCATAGGGTGTGCCTAGGGGCCTCACACCTGATGCTCCTTTGTCGAGATATTTGTTTACTTTTATCCGTTCATATTATTATGTATAAACAATAGATGGCTTGAATGGCTTATTACTTTAATACTGTTTACTTCCTATCGACTTTTTTAATAATAATAAACTGATGTGTTAAACTTGTAAAATATTCTCATTCTTAGCTCCTTGTAATCAACTTTTGTAAGTAAAGCAAATGTTTTAGAGTTAATCTATAATGAATCTACGCTTAATGCATTAGAATATGTAATCTCAATGAGAGGGTATAATCTGGAGATAAAATGTAAGAAGAAACATAGAATAGAACTATGTGTAGTGTAAAAATATGAAGGCTTACTGTAAGTTCATAGTCTTGCTAAAGAGTGTAAGAGGAAATAAAGAATGGGACTATGCTTGATGTAAGAAAGTATGAAGGCCTAATGGAAGAGAATGGTATGTATAGGAAATGTAAGAGGGAATAGAGAATGTAACAATACTTAATGTAAGAGAATATGACAGGGATGAAGAAGGATAGCGAAAAGCATGGGAACGAACCTCACATGTGCCCCTACACCACGCGGAACGGCCGTGCATCATTATTGGCGTGTCCTTGGAAGCCTACCTAATAAAGTAGGACAATCCACGGGCTTTGATTGGTGCCCCTGCATCCATAATATGTTATACCTGCATTTAATTGTGCTGTCCCTACACCGGCTAAGCTAATGAGAGCGTCGTGCCCACATGAGCCAAAAAGTAATCTACTTATATATAATTAAATAATACTCCCTTTCTTAATGCGATTAAACCCTATAAAAATTATCTCTTACTCCTATAAAATGAACTTTTATCATTATTTCTTCTAACACTTGATTAAAAGTATGAATAGGTTTAGTAATTAATCTAATGTCTTTTATCCTTGATGAAGACTTTGGAGTTGATAAAGAATCAATTCAGAATCAATTATTCAATCTATAGTAATTATTTCATTTTTAAGATCATAATAAACACAGAATATGTGTGTTAAAGGAAATAAATAAAGGTTTAAAAAAAAGCATGATCTGTTTTTAATCAATGTTAGGAGTTTTACTATCAGGAGAGAAGTTACAGGCTTCTAGAACTAAGATGGGAAAACACCGTCAGAGAAACATTCGTTGCAGAGATCAACGTCCACCACCTTCTGGGTTTGTTCTTACACTTTAATTATGGTCATCGCAAAGCAATCCTTGATAGGAAATTGCATGCGTTTATACTGGAAATGAAGGTTTGATGAAATAATGGGGGGTTTTGGTATCAAGACCATTTCTCGCATTGTGAAACCTGTCATGACAGTCGTCTCGATGATATAAAGTTTTACATACAGTTTACCTCTAAAAGGTTCTCATTTCACAATGTAGGTGGGCTTAAACTAATTATAAAAATGTTGGCTGATCCCATTTTAATTAAATATCGTGTATGGGCAAACCAAATGGACTAAGGGAATTCAAAAATAGGAAAGGGTAGTGACTATGGACATGAAGGTGTGGGACAGTGCTTCGAGCTGGTCTAAAATACATTCGCTAATTTTAATAACCGATTCATTTTTTAGCTATCGTAGCTTGCGCCTGGAACAATTAAAAAAGCCTTATTTTGCAGAAGATATCTATCGGGATCGATAAAATTGATTAGTTCCTGAGCATCCTTGACGACGACGCACATAAATTTAGTTTTTGTCTTCGCACAGAGGGATGTGCATGTTGGTTTACAGGGAGAGTTTCACAAAGTCTGGGCATATGTTTCTATGTCCATATGACTTAGTATTGTTTGTCAGAGTCTTTGACTTGTTTTTCTATGCCCATAAGGCATAGTTTTGAAATATGAGTTTAATACTCTAATTATCTTGATCCTTCGGGCATGATTTAGTATGGTAGTGTTTCAGACTTATTTTTATGTGTCCATAAGACATGGTGTTATTTACTAGAAAAACATTCAGGACACCCTAAACAGTGTGGCCATACTTAGGATCACTTAATTGTGTAAATAAGTCTATCTAGCGCTTTGTTCAATGACCTGATTAGGTCTGTGACTGATACCAGTCCCTATTGTTTTTCTTTAGTGTACGTATTTTCGGTGTGCAACCTGTGGGAGCACTACTAGTTCGTAGTATTGGCCCGCGGAGATAGTGTTTATTCTATAGCCCCCTCCTGGCGCCGTTCGTATTATTTAATACATTAATTGTTTTGCACTAATATTAGTGTGTCCTAGATAGGGTGGAAATATATATATATATATATATATACACACACACACACACACACACACATACTGTTGAATGCCCTGGCAGTACTAGTTAGGAATTTACGGGCCATGGTATCTTAAACAGCCTAGATTCATGATAGATCGCCATTTACAATTTGTAAAATGATTGTTCCTCTTCTAGGACATTAATCTTTGTGTTACGTAGCTCTCTATGGAGTTAACTCATGCTAGCTAGCTCATTTAACTACCATTATAGTAACTCTTTCAAATTAGGACTTACTATAAATTTATATTATTAACTATTATTGAACTATAAATGTGTGTAAACCTTTCAGGTCTAAGTCTAGTAATTGGTAGGCTGAATAGTTATGTGGTGAAGCTTAACCTTAAATTAATATTAGCTTTCTATTTATTTTGCTGCCGTGTTGAGGCAGACGCACCTTCATAGCAGAATGTGCTTTAGTTCTAATTTGAAGAGTTACTAGACTCAAACATTAGACTCAACTTTACTTGTGTTGATTCCTAGTAACCTAGTTGTTTACTACAATTCTTCCCTATTAGGATGTTTACGTCTATGGTAACTGATTTGACTTCTTTTATTTGATAAAAGACTGTTTAATCTAAAATCTACCTAAACCATATGTAATACTTTTGATTTGTTTAAATTTAAATAAACTGATTTGTTAAACTTGTATATTTCTCTTATGTTTCATATTTCCCAAACCTTCATGCTATATTATTGTAATAGTACTCGTCACTTCTTCTACATGAAAGGAGAAGTGAGGATTCAAATCTGCGCAACTCTCAGTAGGTGCAATCAAGCTGCGCCTCTCGCACGAATTTCCCCATTTTCAGTCTGATTAATTTTTAATTAAAGAAACTCATTTGTCAAAGGCGCAGTCAAGCTGCGCCTCTCGCAGAGACTTCCCCACTCAGTCCGCGCATCAAGCTATAAAGTTACAAGCTCCTTCTAGCAAAGTAGCTTCTATACTCGATGAAGCCACTGCAAAAGCTATGCAGCCCTCAGACCTGAGCCTAGCAAACAATTAATTATTAAAATATTTCCTGTGCCTCTGGGTGCATCTTAAAAGTACACTTTTCCTTCTATCTGGATTTCGAAAACTAATTAATAACTGGATGCCTACGATAAGCTGTTCTGAGTTGTGTAAATACTCTAAATCTTTAATTATTAACGGGTACAAGCAGCTCAAGCTCTTCATGTTCTTGTCCGAGAGGTACCTTACAATTTGGTTGTGTTCACTATAACTTGCATTCAAAATATCTTAATTGAAGATCAAGCTGTCTACCTATCGCTTTGTTCTGATTCTATATTCAATATGTTAAGGCATGCTTTGCCTGTGGATGAGCCAAATCGTCTGAGTATCTGTCACGTGAAAATTATCAATACGATGGAGAGAAAATATCTGAGTGAGAAAGAGGAGCTATACAAGGGGGATATTGTTAAAGTACTTACTCATTGTGAGTAATAATTTAATAGTCCCAACTACTATGCACACTAATTGGTAGAAGACGTGTGGTACTTCCTTCACATTACGTAAATTTTCAAATTAAGTTGGATCTTTAATTATATGGAGCAGCATTCTCAAAAATAACACACTGTGTTATTTGGGTGTACGATATATACCTGGAATTACCCTTTCTTTCTCCTGGGAGTTCCTCAAAATAGACACCTTGCTTTTAGCACTAGAATTTCTTAATTTCCCATGCACTATAATATGAAAGCCCATTGTAAATACGCATCTTCACTGTACAGTTTGAAGAATGTTGTTAATGTTGTGTCGCATGAGTTTTTAATGACGTCAGTGACATTACTTGTTGTAAAATAGACACGTGATCCATTTTCGAGATCGATAGCTAAATGCCTAACATTATTAATAATACCAACTGAAATATTGTTCCAACTTATTGGTCTCGAGTTAATACTAAATGTAGGTTGATTTCTACCATTATTGGTGACTTTCATACATATTTAATAGATTTTTTAAACTGGATGGTTATGGGAACCGAAAACTCTCAACATGACGGGTTGCGAGGAACCACTCAATGATTGTCTATCTCCAACTGCACCAGAACATATTATGGAAGAGCACCTCTCATTGGGATGCCGTCTACGATATTATATGGTATATCCGTCATGTCCCTCGACGTTGCTCTTTTAAAGCTTTATGGATATTCTTTCTGCATACATGTAAACGATCGATTCAAAAAGCTGTATAGGTTGTTTACCAAATGCTTAATTACATTTGCTTGCAGTTGTGATTCTATGTTTGAATTCGGAATCTTCGAACTTATCACAGAATATATATCATCAGGTCTGAATTTTCTTGAAGCCATTACAGTTTATGAACGTGTGGCAGTCCTTCCGTGTGTCACTCCATAGTGTACGAATACATCAAACACTTCGTAAGACCAAAAATATTGTCCTTCTTTATCAAGCTTATGTGTATTTGAATTTTCAAATGAAATTCTACTCGATAGATTATGTGTTGGCTAAATGCTGATTTATAGTTCAGTAAGTAAACACACGCTAACGTTTTGACAAATTTGAATATAGTATTTTCTACAGTCCTAAGATTTATATTTGAATTAATTACTCTTTGAATTTAAAGTGATACAATTTTTCCTTGTATTTTAAATAATTATTTCTCTTTGGTGACCTTCAATTTGACAGAATACTCACCAGATTTTAAACCTTCGTAGCTTAAATCTCACCTTTATAAAGTATTAGTGTGCTGAAATTTATGTTAAAACCTGTTTAGGTAAATATCCTATGAATAAAAAGTACTGTGTAACTATCAATTAAACGGTTCCAACTATCTTCACTTTTTTTTTAAAAGTAGTAGAGATTATAAAAGTTAAAATTACCTGTATTTATGATCTAATGGCTTGTTTAAGTAAAATATCTAAATCCAGACAATAGTAGTTTTATCTTACGAGCTTTATTTGTACAGTATTGAGAAAATCTGCCACAAGTCAAATTTAATTATTTATAAATAATAATTAGTATGTATGAAGCTATATCTTAAAACTTATATTTAAAAATAATATTACAATTAAGCTTTACTATCTAAAAACCCTCATAAAAGTTAAGGCTTTCACTTATAATATTTAAAATTGGAAGATAAATTAGTATTATTAAATCAAACACATAAGTTCTTAAACAAAAACTACATATCAATTTTTCTTAATTATTACTTTTTTAATACTTTTTAATTTATTTGGTAGTTTCATTATCATGCAAACTAAAACTTTGAATTTTTTTTATTATTCTTACACAGCCTTAAGCTCTGCCAACCATATAATTTAATTTATCCGTATGTAAGTTCCTAGAGAATAAAGGGATTCTACATCAGATTCTGTCTAAAGTTATTTGATTAAATTTGTGGCCGTGAGCTCAAATTTACGTGACTTAGCACATGTTTATACCCGGAAAAAAGCATTAGCACAGCTAATATTACTTCTTTATACTCAGTAAATATTTCCACATTCACAACACTCCACTAAAAGCCAAAGAAAACCGGTACCTAGGAAAAGAGGCAGGATCATAGTGCTTAAATTTTAAAACAAAAAGACAAGTTTGATCTGATTTCGATATAAGTATAAGCTTCTGTTATATATATATGACTTGCATTACTATCAAAATCCAATCATTATTATGTTAAACATATCACCATTAATCCGAAACAAACTAACTTTACCAATTATGACCGATTAAACTTATTTTGGTTACTCTCAAACATATGGGTTAGTATTTAATACATTTACAAGTTAAGAAAATGGTGTGGTTTTCTTACACTATTGACTAGTTCCTGGCGCCTTCTATGTACAGCTAGCCACTCCAATTAAGACTATTCCCTCTAGTTAAAAGTTTAAGTTTATATAATATATTTAAAAAATAATTTTAAATGTGCCATAGCTTTTTTGTGTGTTTTCGAGTCAGCGTGATTAAAACCAAATAAATGTCACATTATTATACACTTAATAATATTGAAACACTAAACATAAGCATTTTAGACTTATATTAATTTCAATTTGAGTGATGTTTTAAGATAATACTTTAAACTCATACATTTAATTAACATTTTAACCAAATAAATATAATTATTATGGTAGATTTGGATGACATTTTGTAAATTTTAAAGAGATAATGCTGAATACAGTTTTATTATATAACGAAAGGCATGTACACAAATAAACAAATCATAGCATGGCGAACTAAATTTAAAAGAATGTCAAATATTAAGTTGAAACTTAAGTTATGATTGATATTTGTTTTTGAAATACTAATATGACTTCATTAAACTTATGATTTGAAATATTAGTAATGTTGTCATTGGTGCAAGCACCTGTCGAGTTATTCCAGGCTAACACTTTTGGCCCAAGATATTTGAAAACGTTACTACCTATAGTATCTAACCATAAATATATGGTGATAGGTTGTATTTGAATCTTTAGATAATTTTAACATTATTATTTTTTAAATAAATGGTATAGTTTAAACATTCAATAAATATGATGTGTTACGACAATAAAATGTATTGCTAAATATTTAAAATACGTTAACAACAATATATTTTCAAAAGGCATTATAATTTTTTTTTTCCAACCTGACCGTCCGAGCTAAAGATGGTATAATTTAGAGTAATTAATGTAATCGAAATTTCGTGAGGGAAGTGTGCGGAATCATTTAGGAAATAAATCACTGGGAGTACACCAAGAGTGAATTATAATCCAGACTTCCTCGACACTGACAATACTATGAGCGTAATGAAGAACTATACCAGCTGTGCACATCCCGTTACCCGCAAGTGGCATGTGGCCCGCCAGTGGTCGATATAATCTAAAATTGTGTTTGAGAATCCACCCAGATCATCAATTTTTGTTTGTTTTGCATCATCTGATATCCAGATGGCTACTTGATCTTCAATGTCACTCTGAATTTAGGAGAATATTTTCAGAAATCTCTCTCTACTGGATTTTTATAAAAATTATTTGTCTAATGAAATGGTAATATTGAACAATCATGCTCTAAACATAACAACATTATTCGAAGGCACCTACTTAAGTGAACAGTCATTTTCTTTGATAAAACAGATCAAATCAAGAAGTTGTTTCCGTTTAACTGATGAACATTTGGAGGTGAAATTGCGAATTGCTGTGTCCAACATTAAACCCGATATTGACAGATCAATAAAAACAGTGTCAAGTCTCTCACTAGGCATATTATAAGTAAATATATATGGTGGCCTATTAACGCTTTCTCTTTTTTTAACGTGTGCATTCTTTAAAATAGATAATTTTAGTGCAATTGTGAATTGGTTTCTTAAAAGAGTTTCCCTACATATTAAAATTACTATTTTGGAATCTAATAGGTATTGCATGGTGACCTCAAACTAACTTATTTGGGGCATGACTTTTTTTTTAGCCAATAACCTATTAGAGATAGTTTAGGAGTAGCTGTGTACATTTTTAACATGTATCACAATATTCATAGAAGTTATATAAAATTAATCACCACTCTTTTTTTACACTCAATAATTGACCGACACCTTCGCTCAGTTGGTGGCGTGTCTCCCGGGTGAGATAGGGGTTCTGGTTTTGATTCCCAGCATGGCTGAAAAATGTATCATTAATGAAATATGAATTTCCCCTTTCAAAGTGATGAATTAATTACCTTGGTTAGGATGTTGTGTTTATTCAAGACTTAAGATAGTTTTAGGGTTTTGATCTGATATCATTCCATTTATAAGGTGGAAGTATATAATACCACAAGTAATAATAATAATAATATGTATTATTATATTATTAATAATATTATTATTATAATTATTATTGTTAATGTGCACTCAATAATCCGTAACATGTAAATATAAGACAGTTTATTATATTTTAATGACTGGCCCATTAGTCACTAAGACTAGCCATTATTTATTATACCGTGGGCAATCATGGAAGTGGCCGTTATTAAGTCATTGCTATAGAAAGATTTTGCTCTCGAGATATTTAAGCATCATCTATTAGAGATAAATTAAGTATTTGGTATAATAGTTTTGGATATCTTGGGATTTAACGGCTAACAACTCTTGATATAATATTATTTTATGTACTTCATGTGGTTTGTTATTATTAGGCCATGGAAAATATATATATATAGAAAAAGAGAGAAATTAAAAATATATCAATAAAATATTTCATTTATTGGTTTCCCTATCAACACTAAAATGATGTTTTATTTATTCAAAACTGAATTTTACATTTGTCAGGTCTATTTGCAGTACAATATATACGTATATATGAGCAATAGCTAAAACTACAATAAGGTCAATCAATTAGTCTTCTTCTGTTATAAACCTGTATAGAATGTGCTTTAAACTAAAAGCCATAATAGTCATTGAAAATTTGGCCAGTATCTATTTGAAAGCTACGAATAATTTGGACTTTGGATAGCCTACGTATTAACGTTGATGAATTTAACTAATGGTAAGAGCAATAAGCAACATCAGTAGCACCAATATCAGCATCAGCAGAATTAGTATCTGCAGCATCAGCATCAGCGAAAAGGCAACCGGGGCCATTTGCCAGTTCTCCTTCTTGAGTGCATTAGGATGTGTTCTAGTTGTTGCGAGGTTTGATGGTCTTAGTGGTCGGAGGAGGAATCTTGGAGAAACCCGCAGCATCAAACACTGGAAGCATATCCCTGACTCGCTGACCTGATGACGTTACCACATCGAAGATTCTAAGCAACAAAACATTGGTAAGTATGGGTAGCATGAGAATATTTACTCATTGATAAATTATAAAGTTTCGTATTGATTTCATGAGTTGGATTAAACTACTTGCACAGTTTGACATTTTTTTTTCAAATATTTAATTATATTTTAGGGTGGGGCTATTTGGATCAAGGGCCTATTTGAATCAAAATAAGGATTCAAGCTACTGCGCAGTTATTCTGCACATATTTTTTTATGTCTCGTTCTTCTAATTTACTGAATGATCTACTGGCTGTAAATTGGTATGAAAAAATTATAATTTTTAAACGTTTAAATAGCTGAACAAATTGTTTTACAAGATCAATAGAAGTGAGATTGACATACTTTTCCTAGTGATGTAAATAATTGTCTTTGCCTTGTAAGGTCTTACCTTCTTATAGTTGTTGATTTCGAAGTAATTTTTTTAACCTATAGCTTATTCTTCTGGGCCCATCACCAAGAAGTTTGAGCTTATTCTATTGGAAAACAATGGAGTTATTTTATATTGAAAAATAGTTTGCTTCCGGGGATATTTGAATCATTTTTCAAGGGGCTATTTGGATCATTATTTTCTTGCGTTTTTATTTATTTTTAGAATATACCACTAATTATTTATCGCTTAAAGCTTTTTATTTCTATAATGGTTTTTTAATGAACGAGGAAGGTTATATTTTAATATCTAGAGTACGTGTATCCGCATTTGTGTGGAAAGAGAGCGGAGAACCACTTTGGAGTTAACTCTCTGGATCAAAAGTATTGCTAGATTAAAAAAATATTATAAAGTATCTTAATAACAATAGTGCGTCCTTCTAATTTGCATCTAGATCTGTTACAGTCACTCTTATCGCCAAAAAACTCCCGAACTGAGTTTTCTTTAACGCACCCCATCAATAATATTATTCAAACCACTTACTAACAAACAAAAATAATCACCTCAGCACTGTTCACAAAGAACACATTCACTGAGCTACTTCCTAATTTAAACATTAGTGAAATAATTTAAAGCTTGCCTTTTGCCACCCTCCATATCCCTTTTCCAGCTATTATAAGCTGTTCAACCGACCACCAGATTATCAGTTTTCACTTCCAGGAAATACTAAGTACAATAGGCTTAGACCCATGTCCAAAAGAGATAATGTCTTAATTTCTGTATTTCAACTTATAAGTAATGGGGTATTATCTGCCTTATATCAAAGCTAGATACATATTTTTAAAACTCTAGCTTAAACATTAAAGTGAGAAAACAGCGAACAATGTGACAATTCATGACATTCCTCTGGAATCTAACATTAGTGGGTATTGCTAAGGGCTCATTAACTCTTTTTTAATCGCCTTCTTAAAAAAGTATTCAAATAAAGCAGTAAACGAAAATATATCAAGCCCTTTCAGAACTTACTGAGAAAGGGGGAAACACAACATTTCAGAATTAAACTAAGCCTAGGAAAAAAAAAAGTGTGCAACATGTCAAAATTATATACAATTCTGTAAAATTAAGAACCTTTAAGAACCTTTATGAACCTAAAATTATTTAAGGGTTCTGATTCATGTTCTGGCTTTTCAGAATAGTGTTTTAGGTTTCTGGTTCCAATTCCGGTTCCTTAAAAATAAATGTTAATTTCGGTTATCGGTTCCAGTTCCTGTTCCGGTTCGATTCCCTGGTTTTTAGAGGTAATGTAAAAAGTGAATTTTTAAATAGTGTAAAATGTGCCCACATATACACTAAGGGAGAGTGGGTAACCATTGAGTTAATTACTCTCTTATACATCTGGTAGGGTTCAAACATGGACCTTATCGCCAATGGCCAACCAGAGTAGACGTGTTTGAAATTTAGTTGGCGTGAACACCGATGCAGGTATGATATTTTTAATAGGCCTACCATCAATTTAATTTAACTTTAATTTGTAAATTTGTAAACGAGAGGGAGCACCGCATAATTCTATTAGTAGTATCTGGTTTTATATTAAGAAGTTTAGAAGATTTACTTGAAGATTACAAATTTGGATTTCACAAAATGTTTAAAATCATATCAGTTTTATGTTAAAAAAACAACTAAAACAAGCCTTATCTTAAATAAATTAATTATTTACTTTATAAATTCAAAATTTTCAAAATTTATTAAGTTAGTAAAATTTTTAATAAGAATAATTGTCAAGCCTTTTATAATTTTTCTAAAATTATTAAAGTAGGGTTTCAATACAATGGATTTAAAATGTGTGTAAACGTCAAATCTATAAAAGCTAACATTCAATAAAATTAATATGTTCATATGGCCTACCCTTGACTGTTTTGTGGGCTGAAAATATTTTCTTGGGATTGAATTCAACCATCTCTTCTTAATATTTTCATTATTTGGAAAACCAAACACGTGGACCTTAGGTTTATTTTTATAATTTTCACACCAATTTGATACACAACACTTACTAACCATATTTAAATATAATTAAAGTCAGTATTAAATACATAACCGAATAAGAATACACACACGAAAATAAAATTTAAAGAATGCACTTGAAAATGTACGTAACATTCCAAAATATATTTCCCACTAGGTACACAATCTAGAAAAACCACAATATAAAACGCACAACACATTCAAATTTGACTAAAATAAATCTTGATACATCATTTTAAGCGTTAAACACATTACAATGTGATCGCAATGAACCGTAGTACCTGAATAATTAACGAATAAACTATAAAACCACGCTAGTTCATGCTCATCCTGAACTACACACCATTAATTTAGACGCTAAACTGACTGCTTGTGAGAGGAAAGAAAGGAATTCCCAAGGTAATTCCTGTCAAGATAGGTGGCTTTAAGTCCCTGACGTCACGCTCTTCCCAAACACTAGCGAGCAGGCCTTCTCTTTAGGTGGTGTTGGTTCAATTCCCGTGTCCAGCAGTGTTATTATGACCACGACGCAAAACGAATTTGCGACCGTTAGCAGAGAGACGCTAGACTTTGCGTCAAAAGTTATTATGGCCGACCACTTTGCGAAAGCAAAGTCCTTGCGAGCGCAAATATTTCTCTAGTAGCGTGACGCTAAGTTGCGCAGACATTTTACTTGTCCTCTGGTTTGCGTTACGAGGTTATGTTTGCTAGTTTTTGTAATTTATTACGTGGTTTGTGTTACATTATTTAAACATGCCATCTCATTATCCCTATATATTATAATTACCTCAAAATTTTTTGTGTGTGTTTCACATAATCTAAATTTAAATATGCCTAAATCATAATGTAGGCCAAGAATGGGGATAGTACACTTGCACTGAATGTATTTTATTTGAAACACAACATTATCAAAATGCATTACTATTCACCATCAATACACTGATAATTCAGGTGATAAAATAATATGTTTAAGATGTCTCAACAAAACTTTAATGATGTAATCATATTTAAACTGAATCGTACATACAGTAGTAGTTACTATCCACATTAATATGAGTTGTAGGCCTATGAAATATTGCAGCCAATACTGGAAATAACTAAATAGGCCCTAGCTTAATATTTGCATGCGGTTTGGTTTAGGCCTAGATTTTAATCATAAAGGGTTTACTAAAGTTATCTGAAACCAATAATTAGTAGTTAAACCTAGTTATAGTGAAGCGAATAAATTGCAAACAAATCATTATAAAGAAATAAAATATCCTTATATTCTTAATCATTTAACTAATGTCTCAATAATTCCCTTTAAGTAAAAGATGCATTTTATTATTTTTAGCCAGCCAAACCACCCTCTCGTTCACTTTTTTTGTTAACTTAGTAGGACGACTGACATTAAGTTGTCGAAAATAATCAGTGTGAACACAATTTTTGGGAGATCTTGAACGCTTTCATCAACTTTAACTAATTAGTTTTATTTTCTAAGATCTTAACACCGCATATTTGATTCAATCTCAAACGTGAGAACCTTTTGAACACTGTAAATTAATAAAATTAGCACAAAGTCGGCCTATATATGTTCAGGTGGAGTACTGTATAGATAGGAAGTTTTCTTTATCAAACCTCAACTCAATCAAACAATATAAAATTTAAAAACACCTTACTGTAGGCCTATATCTTTGAACGTTCAATTTTTGGCTTGACAAAATCGAGGACGGTTTTAAAATAGGCCTACTAAGAAAGCCAAAATACAAAATATTAATATACTGTTTGATAAATGTTTTTGAAACAAAGTTTTATAAGGCATATATTTTTAGTTATAAATTAAAGTTATTTTAAATTAAAATGGGCCTAAATATAAGAAGTCTACATTACAAACGGTTGAAATTATTTTTAATTAATATAATAAAACACACTTGTTCCAGTATCAACATGAATATATGAAGAATAAAGCATTGGGTCGTAAAGCATACATCTTACAAAAACATTGTTTATTTATTAGCCAACTTCTCATACTAATTTATTCATTTCTCCGTGTGGCATTACTATTTTAATGCATAGCTCACATGTTTTTTTACTACAATATGTTATGTGTATTGAATAATGTAGGCCTAGTATTTTTTCATTTCAAATCGTAAGCAAACAAAATTATGCAAGTGATTTATTACATTAAGCTAGGTTAAATCGTTCTTGCAAATAATGTGACTTGTGATCAGCTGTTTGGGAAAATAAAAATAAATGAATAATGTTCAGTCATGAATACCAGCATTCTTGAAATAAATGTACCTAATTTATAGCCTCTAACTTCTTACAAGGTAATATTCTTTGGAAAAGTGTTGCCATCTGTTGACGCAAACTGATTTTATTCTGTGCGTCAACGCTAGAAGCAAAGTCGAAGCTAAAACTAGCGGACGATACAAAGAGTGGTGGTCATAATAACCCAAACGCTATCTTTTCTTCGAAAGTGAAGCTAACTAGCGGTAGCAACTAACTTTGCGTCGAATGGTCATAATAGCCCTGCAGGTGTCATTTTTCAATTTTCAGAATATATTATATTATATTACACAACATATGAACTTTGGTGAGTTGTCACATAACATATATTGGATCATTTCTTGAACACACTTATTAACGTACAGTATACACAAACGCTTTAATTTTGTAATCGTTAACGAGCCAAAACCTAATATAAAGGATTTAAAGACCGTGGTCTAGATGAATACCTGTTGCCGACGATCGACTTGCGTCCTGTAGAGCGCATCACGGTAGTTGAGGCAGCTGACTCAGTAGGGAAGAAGGTGGCACCATAAAAATCGAGCCCGTTTTGGAGTAGGATGTTTGACTCCTCCAGATTGGCCAGTGTCACTCTAACAATAGGCGGCGAGTCAGACATTTGCGCAGGAGCAGAAGCCGCGGCGGCGGCGGCTGCAGCAGCAGCAGCGACTGCGGCAGAGCTGGCTTTAACTGGAGGACCTGCTCGACCAAAACCAGGAAACTTCAGCATTAGAGTGTATAACTAGTAGATACATTAAAACATCGGGGATTAATCTAAAACTAATTCACATATTAACACTGTTGATGGTGATTTATTTTTGTCGTGATCATAAGTTCGTCAATTTTTATAATGATATAGTATTTTATAAAAATATATATTCATCTCTTAAAAAATAGTTTTGGCATGAGTTTTCAAATATCTGTTCAAAGTAGAGTGGCGTAGTAAACTTTGAAATATGATCACTTTCTTAAATTTCCTCCTGTACATTTTGGTGTATCTTCTCAATACTACCTCCCAGCAGTTATCAGTAATCCAACCAACCCTCCCACCCTCATCCTTGATCATGTCCACAAACCAACACAGCCCCTCCACACAACTCCTCAAACTATTCTGGAATACCACTAGGAAAAAAATATAATTATAAACTACAAGAACAAGAGATATGACTAAGTGACGAACAGGACCGTCCTTTACCTGTTTCGGTGGACACATGGTCAAAAGCGTCACTCTCGTGATAGACTAGACTGCCAATGACAGGGAGATTGGGTTTCGAAACCTGGTTGGGTATATTGAGGGTGTTTTTTTTTTCCAAAATTGTTTTCCACTCTTCCTTTACGCATTTGCTGCTACACTTCCTTCAAATTCAACCTTAATCATGATTGGTACATATGCGTATAACTTGAATCCTGAATAGGTAGTAAAATGAAATTTAAAAAAAAGTATGATCCTTTATTACGTCTAAGTGACCGCAGAAGACGCCCAAACTAATTAACTATGATCAGCCAAAATTTCGTATCTCAATATACTTTTAAATTTCTATCAAACATATTAGTATGTAATTTGATAAAGAGTTACAGGATGTTTTATTTTGGACATACCAACAAGCAGGGCTATTATGACCACGACGCAAAACGAATTTGCGACCGTTAGCAGAGAGACGCTAGACTTTGCGTCAAAAGTTATTATGGCCGACCACTTTGCGAAAGCAAAGTCCTTGCGAGCGCAAATATTTTCCTAGTAGCGTGACGCTA
This sequence comes from Timema cristinae, assembly GCA_039000515.1. Taxonomy (NCBI): domain Eukaryota; kingdom Metazoa; phylum Arthropoda; class Insecta; order Phasmatodea; family Timematidae; genus Timema; species Timema cristinae. The sequence goes on from JBCFYV010009882.1 coordinate 63,952,085, forward strand.
AGTTGCGCAGACATTTTACTTGTCCTTTGGTTTGCGTTACGAGGTTATGTTTGCTAGTTTTTGTAATTTATTACGTGTTTTGTGTTACATTATTTAAACTTGCCACCTCATTAGCCCAATATAATTACCTCAAAACTGTTTGTGTGTGTTTCACATAATCTAGCTTTAAATAGGCCTATATCATAATGTAGGCCAAGAGTTGGGATACACTGAATGTATTTTATTTGAAACACAACACACTATCAAAATGCATTACTATTCACCATACACTGATAATTCAGGTGATGAAATAATAAAACGTAGGCCTAATATGTTTAAGATGCCTCAACAAAACTTTAATGATGCAATCATATTTAAACTGAATCATACATACAGTAGTAGTTACTATCCACATTAAAGTGAGTTGTAGACCTCTGAACTATTGCAGCCAAGACTGGAAATAACTAAATAGGCTCTAGCTTAATATTTGCATGCGGTTTGGTTTAGGCCTAGGTTTTTTAGTCATAAATGGTTTACTAAAGTTATCTGAAACCAATAATTAGTAGTTAAACCTAGTTATAATAAAGTGAATAAATTGCAAACAACTCATTATAAAGAAATATAATATTCTTATATTCTTAATCACTTAACTAAAGTCTCAATAATTCCCTTAAGTAAAAGATGCATTTTATTATTTTTAGCCATCCAAACAACCCACTCGTTCACTTTATTTGTTAACTTAGTAGGACGTCTGACATTAAGTTATCGAAAATATTCAGTGTGAACACAATTTTCGGGAAATCTAACGCTTTCATCAACTTTAAGTAATTAGTTTTATTTTATAAGATCTTCAAACAGCATATTTGATTCAATCTCAAACGTGAGAACCTTTTCAACACTGTAAATTAATAAAATTAGCACAAAGTCGGCCTATATATGTTCAGGTGGAGTACCGTATAGATAGGAAGTTTTCATTATCTAACCTCAACTCAATCAAACAATATAAAATTTAAAACACCTTACTGTAGGCCTATATCTTTGAACGTTCAATTTTTGGCTTTACAAAATCGAGGACGGTTTTAAAATAGGCCTACTATGAAACCCAAAATACAAAATATTAATCTACTGTTTGATAAATGTTGTTTTTGAAACAAAGTTTTATAAGGCATATATTTTTTAGTTATAAATTAAAGTTATTTTAAATTAAAATAGGCCTAAATATAAGGAGAAGTCTACATTATAAACGGTTGAAATTATTTTTAATTAATATCATAGAATACAATTGTTCTAGTATCAACATTAATATATGAAGAATAAAGCATTGGGTCGTAAAGCATAAATCTTACAAAAACATTGTTTCTTTATTAGCCAACTTCTCATACTAATTTATTCATTTCCCTGTGTGATATTACTAATTTAATGCATAGCTCATATAATTTTTTGACTACAATATGTTATGTGTATTGAATAATGTAGGCCTAGTATTTTTTCATTTCAAATCGTAAGCAAACAAAATTATGCGAGTGATTTATTAAATTAAGCTAGGTTAAATCGTTCTTACAAATAATGTGACTTGTGATCAGCTGTTTGGGAAAATAAAAATAAATGAATAATGTTCAGTCATGAACACCAGCATTCTTGAAATAAATGCACCTAATTTATTATAGCCTCTAACTTCTTAAAAGGTAATATTCTTTGGAAAAGTGTTGCCAACTGTTGACGCAAACTGATTTTATTCTGTGCGTTAACGCTAGACGCAAAGTCGAAGCTAAAACTAGCGGACGATACAAAGTGTGGTTGTCATAATAACCCAGACGCTATCTTTTCTTCGAAAGTGAAGCTAACTAGCGGTAGCAACTAACTTTGCGTCGAATGGTCATAATAGCCCTGCAGAAATCAATAGTTATATTATTAATTCACTAGATTTTGGGTTCAAAGATTTGGAGATTCAACCCCAAATAATTTAAATTGTTTAAACATACAGATTATTTTTTTATGAAGGTGCGGATATTTCTTGAAGAGGAAAATGTTATAAACTTATCCTTCCAAACTGCAGAAATATATAATACTAGCAATATCAATTATTTTAATTTATTTTAAAGTATTAGTTACAGCCACACTCTTACATATGCAAACTAATTATAAATATATATCATCAAGCCGAATGTATTTGGCAAATATATTTATGGTAAATACCTTGTCTATGATAAATGTTTCAAGGATTTCACCTTCCTTTCGATAAAGAAGAACACTTGATAGTAAAAGTTTTTTTTACAACTATACATATTATTATACGTGTTTAAAATATAAACTATCAAACACAATTTAATTTTGAAATGAAATTAAGTAGTTTCCACACACAGAACAATATTTTGTGGAAAATCATTACAATATTGTGGTTAAAGATTGATTATTTTTCAAAATAACTAATATAATTATTAGAACTGCCCTTAATTGTTGTCTAAATACATATTTTATTTTTCACATTTTTAACACTTAAAATCAGGGAACATTTAACCCTTTCATGACCTGTATTATTAGCATAATCACAGTCAAAACTATAATTTAGTAGTTTTTTGTCTTTCCTCAACCACTGGGCTTGGAAGCTAGAAATTTTGCTTGGCTGGAAGGTAGTGGTATTACCCTAGATAACCAGAAAAATGTTAAATTGGGCTTCAGAAAATGGGGAGAGGACTATGATTTGAAAAAACATTTTATACCCTGTAGAAGATTAAAATTTGTCAGGCAGGTAATGAGACAACGCCTGATTACTCAATTAATCTGAACATTTTAAATTTCTGAGAGTGAATTGGAGAAAAGGGTTAGGGGGTATATAATTTCAATGTATGTATATAAATATATATGTATAAATATAAATTTATATAATTATATATTTATACATACATATGTATGCATGTATATAGTCTGCATCGATATATTGATAGATATGTAATTCAATAGGTGTACTATTACAATATTAAAATGATTATACAGTAGTATTTGTCAAGCAAATATGTATATATACTAGTGGATTGTTGCAGCAATAGCGGCAGATTACGGGACTAAAATGTATTCTTAACATTTTATATGGAAAGATCAATATAATTAGCCCTTATTTGACTTTCAAGTTTAAAGTTTACTCGTCAAAGGTTATCAACTTAAAATTTAATTTTTGCTTTCGGTGTTTAATTTGAATCATAACGTATATTTTCTTCTCCCTTCACGCCACGATGCGATCTTTAAAAAGACACCTCTCCCATCTCTCTATTTATTCGTTGCAGCAAATCAAACAATTAAGGTAATGATTGAGCTGATAATATTTTTAACCAAAGACAAATATATTATTTAACGATATACAACTACACCCAAATCATGGTTTCCATGGAGATGTTAACAAAGAATTATTGCACAGATGATGATGATGCACACAAAGAAGGAAAAGGTGGAAAATTCACTAAGAAAATTTGGGTTTTATTTTTAGGACATTATTTTTGCCGCCTTCCTGGACCCCTAACATTTTAAATGAGTGTTCGTTGGCTAAAATAGGTTATACCGTTTTCTCGTAATTTCAACTATCGGAAATGGGTTTATCAAATTATATATAAGATATAAATATAGGATATATAGAGTGATAAAATGTGATAGTGAAAATGACAGTGGTGTTTGAGAGTGTGTGATTGTGTGGGTGAGTGTAGACATGAGAGTGTGAGTGGGAGAAGGTGAGTGTGATTGCGAGAAAATGAGTGTAATAGATTGATAATGAGTGATTTAGATAGATCGAGTGAGTGTGAGTGAGTGATAGTGAGAGTATGTGTATGTGTTAGAGAGATAATTACTGGGAGAAGAGGGAAAGTGTGTGTGTGTGTGTGTGTGTGTGTAAGGAAAGAAAGCGTGTGTGATAGAAAGAGTGTGTGTGAGAAAATGTGAGAGTGGATGAGAGAGAAAGAGATTATGTGAGGGAGAATTTGTGATAAAGCGTGTGAGAGAGAGAGAGTGTGTTTGAGAAATTGAGAGTGTAATTTTGGGAGAGATATTGTGTGAAAGAGAGAGAAAATGTTAGGCGTGTGAGAGAGAAATTTAGAGAGGGGGAGATTAGTTTACAGAGAGAAAATTTGAACGAAAGAAAGAGTTAGATATAGAGTTCAAGATATAAAAATTGAGAGAGTGAGTGAGTTTGAGAGTAAGACAGTTTGAGAAAGAGTGAATTAGAGAGAGAGATCGAGTTTGAGATAAAGAGAGTAAGATATATATATAGAGAGAGTTAGATTGAGATAAAGAGAGTGAGAATGATCTATAGAGAGCTTGAGATATGGAGAATTTGAGAGAGGGGGTGTATGAGAGAAAGGGAATTGAGAGAGAGCGTTTGAGAGATAGAGATTGTTTGAGAAAGAGATGATGTTTGAAAGATAGCATAAGAGAGAGAGTATAATAAAGATAATGTGAAAGAAATTATGTTATAGAGAGTGTATGTGAGGGTGAGAGTGTGTTTGAAAGAGAGAGAAGATTATATTAGAGAGAGAGAGAGAGTGTGTGTGAGTGAGGGGAGAGGGTGTGAGAGAAAATGTGAGAGCGTGTGAGGGTGTCAGATTGAGGGAATGTGAAAATATAGACGTGGTATCCTATACAAAATATTACGATACTTTGAAATATCATTCCCTCAAAATTAATTATCAACGTGGAAACATAACTCAACTTCCTGTATTTGTAAGAATGTGAAAAGATAGATGGGGTAAAAAAATATTTTAAATAGCATATCCTCAAAATTAAGCTTTAAAATGAAAACATAGCTTGACTTATGTATTTGTGTTGTGTTACTATTTGCTAAAATGGATATCAAAACACTTTATTTGAATAAAATGAGTATCAAAACCTATTATTTGAAAAAAAAAAAATGGACACCAAAACTCATACTTATATAGTCAAAATGACTGATTTTAAACATTATTCAATATAATTTTATTGTTTTTGAGCTTATAATACATGCCAAAATATATTTAAACATCATTTCATCATGCGGGAAACAAAACTTAGAAAATATTTTCACAAACTCAACAACTTAACCTTTTAATTCTCGAACTATGTTCAATATTATTGATTTAAATGCGAATTAACGACACAAACATTCCAATAAAAAATCACTGTTTCCCCAGTTTAGGCATCTCAATCTAGATGTGGTATGACCAGCATCCAAAGAGAAATATTTATCCAGACAGAAAACTGTGATTTGTTCGGACCAACAAATAAAGATTTACCTATTATTTTTTAGCCAAAGAGATATATTTTATTTAGAGATTTACAGCCATGCAGTAAATAACCGTTTCCATGGCGATTAAACAAATGAAACAAATGATTAAAACTGAAAATTTTCCTTGAAAATCGGATTTTCGTGGAAAACTACTATTTTTCCAGATATCCTGGACTCCTAACCATTAAAATGAGTGGTAATTTGTCAAAATCTGTTCAGACATTTCCTCGTAATTTCTATTATCGGAAACAGGCTTATCATATTATACATAATATCATAACCTGGGCACGTATAACTATAACGACGGTAAAATATTCTATCAATTTAGTTAATCAGATTCTTTTTCATGTCCATGACCTTTTTTTAGGACCGCGTCTTATTACCGATTCAACCTAGACACACTTTTCTTTTATTTCTCCAGCAATTCTCTATAAAACAATAGTAGAAGTATAGTGCGTTTTGAACTAAATTGCTAAATTCATCATCTATTTCTAAACTTTAACTGGAAGAAACTGACGATGTGACTCTAGGAAATAGGAAGTGGTTGGATAGACAGCTGATCAAAAGAAGCTTTTACCCTTCGTTTAGCCTGTAAGGTAGAAAGCTTATGTTTCCTTATTCTATTATTGTGTGGATTATAGTATAATATTGAGCGTCTGGGTTACATCATTCGTAGCCCAGTTTAAGGAAAGACTAACCAGTAATAATGTACTGTTGCCCAGTGGACTTACGAATGCACTAATCGTACATCCTTTCCATGGAGCCTCTCTCCATCTTCCGATGTGATGAGATGATGGTGAAAATGAGTAAGAGAAATCAGTAGAAACACTTAAACCTAACTTAAGCCTAATCAACCAAATCCTGGTGACCGTTGGGTTAATTCTCCTTTCGGGAAAAATACCCAAGGTTTGAGTTGTAAATAGAACCTTGGGACACTTAGGGTCGTATCTAGTTGAATTTACCACTACACTACGGGTCCAGTGGTATGGATTACAAGATAGGGCCATAGAGTTATCCGTTAAGGTAAGACTGCTATCTTTCAGGGTAAATGCAGTGTACTTGAAGCATAGAGGAAAAGGAAAATTGGATATCAACTTTCACTCACTATATATCGATGAACAGTGGCTATTTATATTCTAACAAAAAGATTGATTGCAATCAACTTCAAATAAGCATAAAGTACATATTGTCAATTAACAAAAAAAATTTAAAAATCAGATAAAAAAAATTGATAGTAATAATTAGGTATCTTTGATCACAATAGACTTTATTAGATTCCAGATATATTGTAGCATGAACATAGCACCAAATATTTAAAATGTTATAGTTAGAAACTTCAAAATCGTACAACTGGTAAATGGTATTAATTTATAACTTATCTAAAAGCAACTACCAGAAAATATTTTATTCGTACCTTTTAGCACGCCTAGGTTTTTAATGCATTTTTTAAAGAAGTATTTGATCCTCGTTTAAAACCCATCGTCTACTATTTTGGCACACAAATCTTCTTGGAATAGTATGTTCTATACCTGAACTTGGATTCCCGCTGGACTGGCTCTGACTGCCCTGTTGTCCCCCAGACCCGGCCGGTTGGTTTTCTTTAGTGAGACGACTCACTTCCACTACAGAATGGAACTTGTAAAGAGAATGCCTTATATCCTCCTCAGGAATGTCCTCAGGGATCTCAAGGACGAAAACACAAAACGTCTTCTGAGGTCGGCAAGGAATAGGGACCTAAAACAAAAATCATACCTTGTTAATTCTAAATATGATTTCAATCTAGTAAATAATTTGTCTTTCAACTTAGAAAATATTTCATCACCTTCTGAAACACTTTGTGTCATGATAAATTGAATGTTTATGAGTATAGAGTTAAGCAAATTACGTTGGGAAAATTCTTAGAATACAAAAATTGCAATATGTTGGTTGAAGTCTTGTGAAGCAAAATTTCATACTGAATGTACATTTATATAAACAAGATTATAGAGAATCAAAATGGTAGCCAGCCATATTTGAAGTAAGCTGAAAATTTCGTTCAAATAAAGTCTAACATAAAAATAAACACTAGTAGATAGACATTTTAGAATCTAGTTAAGTTACATCTAGTAATAACTAAGACCAGTATAAAATTGGCCCCATCCATCTTTTGAAATAGTAAAACTGTGTTGGGGCATATTGAGTTGAAACTACCAGTGCTATTCGTATTTCAACCTCCGTTTAGATGTAACTCGCTATGAAAGCGGATTAGAGAGCTCGCGCATGCGCATTTTCATTATGTGATGCGTTGTCTCTCCCCATGCCATGCATTTGGCCATCTTTTATTAGTTGTAAATGTTTTATGAACATGTGTGCTGCTATAGATGCTCCCTTCAGTTGCGAAATTCGCGCTGTCATTAGTTTTTTTCCTGCTGAGGGCAAAACTGCTCCTGAAATTCATCGGAGAATGAGTACAGTGTACGGTCTAAACTTTATGAGTGAAGGATGTGTCAGAGAGTGGTGTGTAAAATTTATATATGGATGAACTGACATGCTTGATGAAGGTGGTCCAGTTAGATGATCGTTGGTGACTGATTAATTTGTTCAAAGTGTTGACCAACAATTTCTTTATAAACGTTGAATCACAATTTCATAGCTTTCATATAATTTTCCCCATATTTCTCGAACAGTTCTGTACGAGATTATTTACAGGTAGTCTAGGCTACCACAAGTTTTGTGAAAGATGGGTTCCAAAAATGCTTACAGATATGTACAAAATCCAGAGAATGGGATCAGCTAATACATTCTTGCAGCGTTACAGCAAAGATGGGAATGAATTTCTTGACCATATCATTAAGAGCGATGAAACGTGGTTTCAATTTGTGAATGTTGAAAGCAAACAACAGTCAAAGCAGTGGATGCACACACAATCACCAAACAAGCCCATAAAGATTAAACAAACCTTTTCAAACACAAATTTGATGGTAACCGTTTTCTGGTATAGGAAAGGAGTGAGTTTGACTGACATAATGAAACCAGGCAAAAAGGCACTGTAAAATACTAAGAAAATTGCGCAGGGCAATTACGGACAAAAGGCGAGGTATGCTGGCGTCATGCGTTATTCTCTTTCACTTAAACGTGCAGACCCACATGGTTGCACACACACACACACACACACACACACACACACACACACACACACACACACACAAGTGATGCTGGACCACTTTGGTCGAGAAGTGTTCGACCATTCTCCGTATAGCCCAGTTCTGGCACCAAATTATATCACCTCTTCTGTCTTCACCCACATGAAAACCTGGTTGGGACAGCAGAGTTTCAATAATAATGATGATTTGAAGAATGGTATTCAATCATGGCTTAGCTCCCAGGCGGCAACTTTTTTTGACGCAGGGATACAAATGCTCCTATCTCAATTAAGGGGGTGTTATGTTTAGAAGTAGCCTAGACCTGTATGTATTTTTGTCTCTTATATATATATATATATATATATTCCATTACTTGTCTTCTTAGCAGGCCGTCGGAGGTTGAAATCTGAATAGCCTACGTATATAGAATGATTCGATAAGACTAATCCAATTTTTTAATTTGATACAATATTTTAACCTTCTTTTTTGAACACTTTGGGTTACGGCCATTCCAAAAGTATATCATTTTAGACTGTGTAGGGTTTTAACCTATGGTTACAATTTTGAAATTACACCCAGTTGAAGACTCTATATTATTTGAGCCTCTCCTACTCTTTAAAAATGCAGGCATATCATAAGCTTTTAGACTTTATCCTAATAAATAATTACCTTTGTGTGGTAGGCTACTGGCTATACTTAACTTTACCTGCCTAATCCAGGAGAACCGGATTAGATGATGAATTTATTAAACATAATAACTCGCCTATACATAAAATATTAACTACAGTGTGAAAAAGCCATCCTAAATGCAGCTGACCTGTTTCAAACTCAATCTTCGAGATTCTAGAATGAGTTTCAGGTTAGTTTACTTACTCAACCTAATATCAAATGAAAAGTATCAGATCCAATAGCTACTCAATAAGCTATAGCCACTAAAATGTTATTTCCACCACATAATTTACAAACTATTGCTTCTATATTGTTAGTTCCACTATCTAGTCTACTCAATAAGCTATAGCCACTAAAATGGTATTCCACCACATAATCTACAAACTATCACTTCTCTATTGTCATATCCACTGTTTATTCTACTCAATAAGTTCTAGTCACTATAATATTAGTTTTACTAAATAATATACAAACTATTGCCTATATATTGTCATACCCACTATCTAGTCTACTCAATAAACTCTATCCATAAAGTGTTAGTTCCACCACGTAAGCTAATAACTATCTATACTTATAAAATAACTTGTCCTGACTGACTGACTGACTGATTCATCATCGCCGAGCGCAAACTATCAAGGCTACAAGCATGAAATTCAGACTGTATATTCATTTTGTTATGTAGGCACCCACTAAGAAAGGATTCTAGAAAATCCCACCCCAAAGGGGTCAAAATAGGGGATGATAATATGTATGATAATATGTATGAAAGTTACATAAACAAAATTTTGTATTTCGGTTATTGACGTAAAACAAATAAATACGTGTTTCAGGAATTTTGGAAATTTTATTTAATAAGGGATGAAAAAGGGGGTGAAAGTTTGTATCGGACTTGCATTATTTTTGATCTGAGGTCAAGTTATGGTCATCAACGTAACGTAATATTTTTAATTAATCTGTAAATACATATGTATATTTTCGTATTTGTATATAATCAACTTCCACGCGAGCAAAGCCGCGGGCAACAGCTATCTAGTTGCTTATAAATTGTTAGATCTATTAACTGGTCTACTAAATAATCTATATCCACTAAAGTGTTAGTTCCACCACATTATCTACAAACTTTCGCTTCTTTATTGTCACCACCACTATCTAGTCGACTCATTAAGCTATAGTAGCTAAAGTGTTATTCCATCATATAATATACAAACTATTGCTTCTATATTGTCATATCAACTAGCAAGTCATCAAATTCTTGCTAATACTTTGTCAGGTTCACTATTTACTCAACAAAATCTTAGCTTCAATAGTGTCAGATACGATATTATTTAATCAAGCTCTAGCTTGTAGAGCGTTGTGTCTATACTAATATTATAAAGAGGAAAGATTTTATTTTTGTTTTTTTGTTTTTTGTTTGTAATGGATAAACTCAAAAACTACTGGATCTATTTTAAAAATTATTTCGCCAATATAAAGCTACATTATCGGCGAGTAACATAGGTTATATTTTATTCTGAAAATTTAATTTATTACTCATAAAAATGTCGATAGGATATTATATAGTCGTTGTAAAAAAAGTTGTTGAAGGGAAAGTGGTGTTGGTGAGGGGGGCGGGAGGGTAGGGGTGAGGGAAGAGGAATGAGATGAAAATAAGATGGAGGATAAAAATAGGGAGGGGGCTATACAGTGATGGTAGGACTGTATTTAAAAAAAAATAAGTAAAAATAGTTTTGTTTTTATTTTGACATGATGGATGATTTGAAGCTTTGTTTTATAGGATTCTTTACAATATTGTTTTACGGGGAAGGGGGCTAGTCAAATATAAAATCAATAAATCTAACTTCAATCTGTGGATAAATAATGATTTGAACTTTCATTACTATGACCACAGATTTTTCATTGCATTTACTAATACAATGTGAAAAATGTGATTTGTATATGTCATATGATTGTCTTTATTCAATAATATTTGAATTTTATTTAAAATTATTTGACATAGCCAATTTTGAGTTGATCTTTTTAAATATATATTTAAAAACTTTTATCATACATCATTTTTGCATCAAAGTTCATAACATTAATTATATATAACTAAGGGGACGACTTTTAATGAAGTATAATGTATTCCATATAAGTAGTTATTAATGAAGTTACCCATTACCGGTACCTTCGCTTCCTATGTTTCCATGGGACCTAAACCTTAAACGAAACTTTTGTAGAAAGTGTTAGAGACATTGGGGTATATAGGAGAATATCCTGAATATTTCGTAGTTTCAGAAAATTAACTGGTTAAATTTACCATATGACCTTACTTATGTCCTCTACAACATTCCTATCCTATTTTTCACACTCTATATTCATCACCTTGTATCCTTATTTTGTTCTTTTAACCTTTATTTATTGTTCTTTTTTCTTCGAGTAGCCCGATGTCTTTATAGGCCTATAGCTTTTTCCTAGAGTAGCTAAATTAAATCTCAGCTTTTAATAAACTACTATCGCTTAAGTCCAAGTTACATTATCACACTGGCTTAAATGACTGGCCTAGACAACAAAACTCATTTATAATAATAATTAGCATACTCTAAATAATTAGTTCAATCTAATTAAAAAACACAATATTTTAATAACATTGCTATTTACCCATTTAATGCACTTAGTGAAATTCCAATTTTCAAGCTCATTCATCTTAGCTCACTGAACTACCGTCTTCAGCCTTGTCACACAAAAACATCATTTTTTGAATCGTAAACCTGCTACATAGATTCATATATTCTGCAATAAGGTAAACTAGTGGCTTATTACTAACTGGTTTAAAGTTTATCAAGCTATCATATTTTACCTACTTTTATATTAACTTATGTCATAATGAAATATGTTTTTTATCGAAAGACTCCAGATAGCGTAGGACATTTGATTGCTACCATTTCAATGTTTTCCAAAAGTTGGCACACGACTAATGACTATGATCCTGAGCCCTTCATATTGTTTTGCAAAGCATGTCAAATATTTATGTGCAGTAAATCTACTATTTTTGTTCTTTTCCAAAATAATTTTACAGTTTGCTAATTTTTTTTTGTCATAACCTGGTTACTCCTAATATGTTTCATGAAGAATTAATATCCTCTTCACCCTCTTAGGCGTCTTCGTGGTCTGAGGCTTCACTCACAAAGTAGACTATACTACCGATGACGGGAATATTGAGGATCGAATCTCGGTCAGGTGTACTGAGGGTGGTTTTTTTCCAAAATGGTTTTTCACTTTCCCTCCACGTAAAAGCATGCACAAATCCTCTAAATATAACCTTCTACAACCTTAAAATCTCTAGCGTAATTATAACATTATAACATAAGTGTATATGTGTAATAGTACGTGTGGATATATATAAATAAAAAGGGATTGTGAATATTATATCAGTAATTGACGAGTATATATCCTCGTCAATTACTGATATAATATTCACAATCCCTTTTTATTCATATTAGTTGCGTATAATCTAAACAGGTAGTAAGACGGGGTGCTAATATATATATATATATATATATATATATATATATATATATATATATATATATATATATATATAATTTTGTTACCACTTCCCTTTGTACCCGAATTTATTCATTCCATAGTGCTCCTATTAATTTTAATTTATATATTGTCACTAAGCACCAATTTTACTTTAAAAGATACATTAGACCCGCAAAACTTCCAACTTATATCTGTCCCAAAATCTTTTTCCTTTCAAAGGCAAAGCCCATGCCCACACATGTTTGTCTCTCTTTCAAAGTGGAAACTAGGCCTAACTTTCACAGTATTCTTACTGAGCACAATTTATCTGGGCCTGCACTGTCCACTTATATATTCGATTCTAGATGAATTTTTTATCTATAAATGGAAATATGGGCTGCTTATTCATCTATAAAAAAAGTATTATCACTGGTGCTGTTATCTTTTTTCTTCTTGAGATCATTCACTGACTAGCTATAATATAAATTATATAGTCGTGGTTGACCGTGGTGATCTTGGTGTAAAGTACTTGCCTCGAGATTCGATGTTCGTGGCTTCAAACCCGGCTGGGGTTGATGGATTTTTCTTGAGCGATAGGTATGCGTAGAAAAACTTCCTTTGGAGGGGAAGTAAAACAACGCATTCAAATTGTGATTACAGTAACTGATAGATCCAAATGCTATTATAGCCATTTTAATACGTCAAATAATTTTATCAGCCACTATTAATTATGATTAAAATTATCACTGCGTACAAGAGAATAATAATATATTTTCTTCGTTTCAATATTTAGAGAAAACACATATTTGCAAGTGTTCTAAAAATAGCTAGCTACCAAAATCCCACTATAATTAATTGTTTGATCTATTTGTGAGGAAGGCCAGCAAACCTCAAAGAGATTCACGTCTTCCCGCTTCTTTCTAGTTCAGTTCGTTTTCACCAAGCCAACCCTGTCAGTAATACTGAATTTATTGTGAGTTTAGTTTTTGGTAATATTGTTTGTATATATTTTCTAAAGAATCAATTAAATTCTTTAAAAAACAAAACACCAATGTAGAGTATATTGGAACAAGTTTTATTTAGTGTATACCAAAACATTTTCTTGATATACATTTGATAAAAACCCTGGATATGAATCAAAATCAATTTAAAGATATAGATTTAATAACTTTTCTAAAGCACTGTCAACCACCTGAAGGGTGGTTTGATGTGTGCTTTGTATCCACCCGGAGCTGGGCATACACTGGTTAGTGCTGCCTCCGCCATCTAGTAGAAATCCCATGTACTAGGGGGGTTCATAAAGTGCGGTGGTTCACCGTTCCCTTCTACAATGAATTTCTATGAGTGAGCGCGAAAGAGCTTCCCTTACCGGGGAGGTATTTTCACATACCTTCCAGTTGTTGTTTTTTGCATGCCACAATAAACATACTACCAAAGGCATTACTTTGCCTCCAAAGGAAGTTGTGCTACAGATTTTTATCGTTCAAGAAAAATCTGTCTACCTCAACTCACAAACATTGGATCCTGAGGAGATCACTTTGCCCTAAGATCACTGAATTTAACGCTACTGTGTTAAGAGACAAGGAAAGTTTAACACAAAGGAAGTATACCTTCATATGTATGGGGGTAGATTGGGAAACTATTGAGGAAAAACCACCGTCAGTACACCCAACCGGAAATAGAACCTTGACAACCTCATCATTGGCAGTCTAGTCTATTGCAATAGAGATGCCTTGGTCTAGGGTTCGGCAACCTTTTTACTCCTTGATAGACTTATTAATTTATCAAATATCTCGTGGTCATATATAGTTTCTCCACTAAATTTTTTGCTTATTTTTCGGTAAATTTAAATATGTATTCCCTAAATTTAATCTTTCCTCGAATACTTGTGTTCCCACCATTCTAGAAAAAACACTTAAAATAATTAGAAAGCACATTTTCACATTGAACTATTAAATGTCCTCTAACATAGCCAATTATCATTGATCAAGGTAATTTTGGTCACATTTAAATATTGTTGAAAGACTTGATATTTTGGTGAGTTTAGAAGACTAAGAAATCGAGTTTTAATGACGATGTAGTTTTCATACACAATCGACTGAAAATTGTCAACTCTTGTCTTACTTATATCATTCAACCACCGAAAAGGGTCATTAAAGTCTTGTTCATTATTTGTTCAATACTAGATAATAAAATCCAATTTTAACCTAAAAAAGAATGTGTTTTTTTATGTATTAGATATAATTTCTTAAGGATTTTTAGTCTGTTTTGATTATGCAATACAATCTAGAGTGCTTTATTCGCAGTATAAATATTTCTCTCTATTAGGAAGTGTAACGATATATTCTATAGTACCATGACCGTCTATAAAATAATATATTTAAATATATATATTTAAACAAATACTAAATTGACAGCTATTATTAATATTTAATTATACACATATCTACCCACATAAACATAGTCATATCTCATTATTTCTAAGATTTTATAATTATAGCTAGGAATGCACCTGGCACACTTCTTTTAAAATATTACCGACCCGGGTGTTTATTCATGAAATGAAAGAAAGAGTTATGCGCAAAACTTGACAATTCTTGTGAGATATCTTCATGGTTGTGAAGATTTTGATGAAACATTAATTCTGGAACATATTAGGAAAGATGAATATTGAAGAGTTAGATGGGAAGAATAAAAGATCTCAGGTGAAATAACTGGAAGTACTTATGGACTAATTAAAATTGTAATAAAACATATATATATATATATATATATATATATATATATATATATTGATATGTTTTCGTTATTTACCCTGAAAAGAAGCAAGAACCTTGCATAGTTCTACTATGAGGTAGCTTATAAAATAGAGCCATAATGTAGTCTATCTTTCAACGTTAGGAACTGAGTGTACATATATGAACTACTCAAACATAAGCTAAGTTTAATAAAGTTGCTATTTTTGAGTTAAGCTCCCACAATACACGTTTTATCCTTTACATGATTGTGTAGGTTCACACTTTTATATTACATAAGAAAATACCACGCATCTTGTAAAATAAACGTTTGAGCAGATAAGTGATGAAGATTTTAGGATGTTCACCCCTTTAATATTAGACAGTAGAAGCATGCAAAGCGATGAAGACCACATATTTTATATATTTTTTACTTTGAGAACTGGATCCCTTTAAGCTATTGTAGGAGGCCCAAAATTATTTTGAAAATTTTAATCATCTAATTTTTTTGAAATTTCTATCCCTCTAAAATATATTTAAGACGATCCCCACATGATTTTTAAAATTTTAAATCAAGGTTTTTAGATTTATAAACTATTTTGATTTATTTTAATTGGATCATATTCGAAAATATAAGAAGAGAGTGAAATAAATTTAGAGGGAGACAAAAATTACTACCTGTCTGAATCTTCACTCCCCGGTTCTGCTGCCACTGGGCAAGCCTATGCCTTTATTCAATAAGTGCTCAATTTACATTTTCTAACTTAACTGGAAGAAGCTCTATGTAAGTTTTTAATTGTTAAACAAAGTAAAGCACTTAATGCATTTAATCCCTTCCCTTAATTACTATAGCATTTAAATCCAGATTTATTCTAGAGATATTTAATATTTGTTTGGGGGGGGGGGGGGCGTAGGGAGGTGTGCTCTCCAAAACTTCCTCCTGCAATGTTGATGGCCTTGATCACATTTCACCAACTAGCATAAGTGAAATAATATAAACTGTTTGAATATTAATATATTTAATTTAAAAAGGGGGAACATCATGGTTTTTCAAAGAGCATAGTAATTGCTCACTGCGCATTTCAGTGAATGGTGTTTATTCTAATTGCTCTTTTGGCACTAGTTAGGAACTAATTTTGTTCTGAACCCTTAATTAACTAATTAATCACTTCACTAATTCACCCTCTTTTTAATATTCTTTGGGTTTGGTGTTTATTAGTTTTTAGAGTTTTGTTAGTCTCCTACACAAAGCTGCCATTTTCTCTCTCGCCAAAATGTATTGTATTATATTTATTAAATTCATAAATTTCGAGCACCTGCCCCTATTTCCCCGTTAGCCATTTTGGAGTTTCCAATTTAAATACATATTGATAATCAGGAGTGTATTATTTCTGTAAATGTTCAACTTCTCATTTGCCAGGCCTCTATTTATAAAAATTTATATTTGCTTACTTCTTGGAAACTCCTTTTAAAAAAAGTATATTTCGAATACATCCTTGAATATCTGATAGTCCTACAACTTTAAAATGATCTTGTAGCATTAGCTACAAAACTAGAAGAAAGGAGACGATGTGGCATGGCCTACTTATCTCATTTAACCATCCAAACGTCTCACGACGTTTCCGCAATTCAATAACAACACATCCGATCAAGACCGCGACGCGCAAAGAACTGACTGATCCAACCCAAGTTCGAGCGGTGACCGCTAGAGGTCGCGGAGTGATATAACATTCCAAAGTGTTTGATAAGGGAAATGATTCCAGTTATAATCTTTCGGAGAAAATTCCCGAACATTCTCAGAGCTTTATTATCATGTGTTTACCATGCGTATCCCCTCCATCGTGACCTAATTATGTACCTCCCACCCTGTTCCTCATCTTCCCTTTTCTCTGTGTCTAAGCCTATATAATGCCAGTATGTTGCCATTACCGGCACTCTTGGATTAGGCTCCTGGTAGAGGAGAACGTAGCTTGGATGCACGTTATTAAAAATGTAAGGGAAGTTTAATGTTTCTGCTTAGATAATTTTAAATATGTAATTTTTCAAAATTCTTATTTCAGCTTTTTTTTAAAATTTAAAATACTCTTGTAGTGGAGATTGAATTTAAATTTGATTATGGTTAATGTTGTAAGGTTGTCCAAAGACTATAATAATGAACATTTAATTTATGACTGAGATCGATATATATCGATATCTAAATATTGCTAAACGAATTATCTTTGGTCTGGAGATAGATAGAAAAATTATTCTGTAGTAAGATCGGATATTTAAATCATATTGTTTAATAATACTAATTTTTGCAAATCCCTACCAATATTGATCTATTATGGCAGGTATTAACTTAATATTGAAAAGAGTATTACAAGTAATTTAGATTTTCCTTTATTATTTATTCGTGGAGGATGTTTAGTTTTCTTGAAAGAGTAATGAATTAAGTCTATTTTGGGAATGATTGAAGACTGATGACATATATATATAAACAAATAATCATTTAAAATTGATTTCTTGTACTTTTCCTTTATGTTATGATAAATTGATTTCACATCTTAAGAATACCCTTAGGTTAGTAATTTATTTATTCATTTATCTATTTATTTATTTATGTTTGGGTTGCTATGAGGTTTCTAAGATGGGGGCATAAAGGACGACCGTCTGGTAACTATTTCTGCAACTGGGTGAGTTGCATGCGCTGAGTAACAGGAGACTGTTTTCAGACCATTGTAACTGATTTCACTCAAACGACTCACTCTGATTGTTAATTTTTTGGGGCCTTCTACCTAATTGGTTAGTAAAGGATGCTACAGCATTTTTTTTTATCTCAAAGGGTTGTAGAGATATGATCAAAATTGGAGCTATCCCCTTATTTAAATTACCCTCTAAGTCATTTTAACAATAAAATAAAATAGGCCATTTGGTTTTTAATGTTAAACTGTGCCCAGGTACGAATTATAATAAAAATAATTAAAGCTAATTTCAAGAAAATATAGTATTTCTTTTCAACCTCAATCAAACTAACTACCTTTAAATTTTGGAGTTGGACTGATAATTCCAACATTTCTTCTGGGGCTACCTTATGAAAACTCTAGACATAAAGTTTTATTCCCATCTGTAAAATGGTTTCCGCTATAGACAAAGATACAGACACACACACAGATGTCATTGTGAAAACAACCTTTTAGGGTTTAGAGGTCATGAAACGTCAACGCTCATTAAAATCACCAATTCAATTTTTTGGCTATCAATATACTTCCTGTCTCCTAGGGGTAGCGAGGAAGTAAAAATGGTACTGTTATAGACAAAGCTTATTTTTAAGAAATGTCATTGTGACCTAGTTGGGTTAGAATAATAAATAATAATAATAAAAAATGAAGAATGTTTATTTATAACTGAGATTATAGAACTTTGAAATTAAAAATAAGAGTTAATCATTATTCATAGCCACCTCGTTAGAATATATGTCTATTTAATTTGGCAGAAATTTTCACGAATTAATCTAAGAGCACAGGGTGAAAAGTGAGAATTTAGAATAACTGCATTAAAGATGGCCTGGTAAGTAGAAATAAATAAATCAGTGAAAAACTTCCCTCAGTGTACTTGGCCTGGATTAAAACTCTGACCTCCCAAGTTGTAAGTCTGAAACGCCAATACTGGGCCAAATCTGCCAGTGATAACAGTATTTGGGTGTTTCTATATTGAAATGGAAATTTCAAAATTTTAGTTTATAACCGGCATTCCGTTTTTTTTTTTCCTCAATTGGTTTAGTTGGTCTTAAAGAATTTGACAGATGTAGATACTCAGTTACTGAGCTAAGAGATATGAATGAAATTCAAAAGGAGGTCACAAACACAATTTAATCAGATAATGCTTGCTAGTGTTCAGTTTGTAAGTTTGTTATCCTTTTGTATTTTGGTTTGAAATATTAAACTAGGAACATACAAAACTATGATCATACGTGTTGTTCTTTACGGATGTTAAGAGTCGTCTCTCACTCCGTACTAGAGAATAAAATTAATAGAGAGTTTCTGAAAACAAAGTACCGAGAAACATATTTTGACTTAACAAGGGTAAACAAACAGGAGAACTGAGAAAGTTACTACATGAAGAACTGCATGGCTATCAACTTCAGTAATAGAATCTTCTAAGGAGTCAGTCTCGCAATAGACTGGACTTCCACTGATGGGGAGATCATGGTTCAAATTTCGGTTGGATGTATTGAGGGTGGTTAATCCAATTTGGTTGTTCACTCTTCCTACATGTAAATGCATGTAAACGTCCTCGAAATTTTATCTTTCTCATCCCTACCACACTAGAGTAATAGTTTATATGTGTAAAGCCCTAAATGCTAATGAGACGTGGTGCTATACAAAAAATTTGGTTAGTATGCCTCAACAAACATATTAAGTATAGGCAGGTTGAAGTGGGGTGGTTATGTGGTACTTATTGATTATGAAAGGTTTTGCACAAAATTTCAGTTGGGGAACCTGAAGATAGAAACAAGATTTATTGTTATACCAAGACTTCGATGAAAGAATAATTTGAAAATGGATTTGAAGAATTTTTGTTAATTTTAACTTAAAACACACTTCAGATTTATAAATCTTACGTGCAAACAAAGTTTAATTTAAGTTTATAAAAACCTCTATAATATTATTAGCCTTCGTAAACTCAAGGGATAATGCCTGGAGTAACAAATATCCCCAACAATATTGTGAGTAAACTAGACTGCCGATGACGGAGAGATTGAGGTTCGAATCTTAGTCGGGTGTACCAAGAGTAATTTTTCAAAAAATCTTTTCTACATTCCTTCCACGCAAATGTGAGTACATTTCTTATGAAAACATTAGCGTAATGATTACATAAATGTTTTGCCAGAATGCGAAGTAATACATGATGCTAAGAAAAATATTTTATGTGATAAATCAATTTCAAAAACAAATTTATCATAATGTATTAAATAAACTATGTATCATAGTCACTATATTTAATAAAACATCTTTTAGCACTACGTCTTACTACCAGTTCGGATTATACGCCTATGTACTAATTGCACTAGTGGCTTAGTGATTAGGAAGGTTTGATTGAGAGGAAGTGCACCCTTATTTGTGTGAAAGGAGAGTGGAAAACCATTGAGGAAAAAACACCCTCAGTGCACTCGACGGGGATTGAACCCCAACCTCCCCGTCCTTAGCAGTCTAGTTCAACACGAGAGTAACGTGTTAGAGCACGCAGCCACCGAAGTTGGTCCTTAATATTCGAAAATACAGACGAAATAAAAAATTGGCTTTTTTTCTAATTAATTCCAACAGATCAACTACTACTACAAATATACATATATACATACTTATTCTTGTGGTCACGTCCTATAAGCGTCTTACTCATTTAGTCTGGCTTACTGGCGATGGGTAGGTTGGGGTTTGAATCTCGGCTGGGTGTACTGAGGGCTGTTTTTTTCATGATTAATTTCTAGCTTTCCCTTCATGCAAACACCTGTCCTCTTAATTCTACCTCACTCGCATTGCTATTCGGCTTTATACTTTAAATTTATTTAATATAATTGTAAGTTAATTTTCATTGTCAAACGTTTTTCAATAAAAATTAATCTATTCGAGCATTGAATAATATATAGAGAGCATATCAGTACGTGATAAAACTAAAACTAATGTAATATAAGACTGGTAAGCTACTAGATTATTTAAGAGTGAGTAATAGTGTAATGTATAAACGTTCTACTTTAGTATGGATCCATTAGAAAAAAAAATTAGTCGTGTACTAATGTAATCTAGTATTGTATGGTTTAAAGTATTATAAAGTATTACAGAGCTAAAAATAGTGTAATATTGATCTAGTACTTGTGATATATAGAGCCAGATAAGTATAGATACTGTTCAAGTATGGCAAAGAGTCTTTTTAGTAAGTTTACTTTATTAGTTTAGTGTAAAGCAAGTATTATTTTTATTATTACTATTATTATTATTATCATCATCACTACTATTAGGGTTTTAACGCACACAGAAGTGAGAGTTATTAACGCCTAGAACATCAGTACTACTCTAGTATAGAGCCCCGGATATCGCAGTCAAATTATAGCACTACATTACCGATTTAATCACACTTGTTATTTTCTCAACAAATCAAATGAAAAGGGACTTTTTTTATTTAAGAACGTGGCCATTAATTATTGTAGTATACGTGCAGCACATGGTCATGTGTTGGAGTAAAAGCAGAGTCACTGACCTTCTTGTAGAATCTGGCCCCTGTCACTTTATGGAAGCCTTTCTTATACACAGCTTGGTAGTCCTCCGCCTCAGAGAACTTAAACAAGATCCCTGTCGCAGTCTTCGTCAAAGAAAATAATCCTTTAAAATTCATTTTTTCACAAATAGTACTCGCCTTCTCGATACTCAACTCGTGACTTGGTGTTAAAAGGAACGCACCCTTGGCTAGAAAATGTTCAGAGTCCGAGAGTTCTGAGTCCGAGCCGTCGTGGTCACTTCCAGTCCCACCTAGATCTGCCACGGCCTGTTTCAATAACTGTTCTCCCCACATAGCTTCCTGCTGGTTCAACCTCAACATGGACTCACTCCTGCTTGGGTTGCCGTGACCGGGACTACCTGAAACGTCTTCCGACTGCACTAAACACAAAGGATCGACAGCGACTGATGAGGATTCTAGTGGCACCGCCTTCTTGATTCGTTCGTGCTCTTCGTCGGGCGCTGCTTCTTCCTCCACATCCACCTTGTCGCTACTGGTTACGGGATCTGGCGAAACTGACGCTCCAGAGGACATTTTTGTAGTGCAGTTTATTTCAACTAATACTCCCACGTTTATAGAGAGAACGGAAGGAAAGAGGTGACCTTAAAAAGTAACATTAATATGTGACTCAATATAAAAACGACACCGTTTATGTTGGATGTGTATATGTATGTATAATGTCTGGGTGGGAGGATGGAGCTATCTATTTTGAATCTAAATAGCTGCATCTGATTACCCTCAAGACAGGGATGTCCAAGTTGAAAGCAGAAGAACTCCTTACAACCACATGATTTTGACTAATATGCTTAGATGTGATATGAATATGCCTGATTGGGGAGCGCTACTATCCCTTTTAGTACCATCCAGTTTAATATGTGTTTAAATATCATATTGGTAGTTATTATAGCAAACCATTCAGAAGGACTATTCTAAATATTTTAATTAGTTAAAATAAGTTAGCTCGTTACTTGTTAATTGATTCAAAGAAAAAACTAAGAAGAGATTAATAATTATAGAACTAGTTTAGATCGTCTTTATTAAAAAATCAACTTTGGGATATAAAACACGAAATAAAGTTTTAAACTAATAAGCTTATTATCAATTTATGAAATGGACTAATGTATAATTACTAGTAAAATTTTAAATATAAAATTATTAGTTTAGTCAAATTAATTGTCAACTATGCCAACACAAACTATTAGGATTTTAGATGCGAGTGAATATATATAGTATGTAGGACATATAGAATTTAAAAGCAAAATATATAGCGACAACTAACTTACAGTCAGTAAATATGTAATAAAACTATATTGGATTCCTTTATCTTATTTACCAAGATGTAAATATTATTCACCCATATTTACTAGTAAATATAAGAGAGTATTCTACAACTATATTTACTAGGATACAAAAGAAAATATTCTACACATATATTTACTAGGATAATACTCTACATCGATATTTACTAGGATATAGGTGACCTGGTGGTCTAGGGGTAAGGTGTAAGACTTCTGTGCTGGCGGCCGGGGTTCAATCCTCGGTCCCGGCACAGATTTATCTGATTACCAAACCCTTCCTCCACCTCTGACAATACATCTTGTGAATGTGGGGAATGCCAGGCCTCCACCGTGGTTCGGACTCCACGTTAAACTGTAGGTCCTCCATTTCATCTCACATTCACCCTACCATTACACATTAGCGTAAGTGCGTATAACCCGAACGGGTAGTAAGACGCGGTGATGATAATAATAATAATAATAATAATAATAATAATAATAGGATATACAAGAGAATATTCTATACCAACATTTACTAGGATATACAAGGGAGTATTCTACAACTATATTTACTAGGATATACATGATAGTATTTTACCCCTTTATTAATTAGGATATACAAATGAGTATTGTACACCAATATTTACTAGGATATACAAGAGAGTATTCTACACCAATATTTACTAGGATATACAAGTGAGTATTCTACATCGAGATTTACTAGGATGTAGAGAAAAATATTCTACACCAATATTTACTAGGGTATACAAGAGAATATTTTACACCAATTTACTAGGATATACAATTTGAATTTGTGTGGCCATTTCGAATTCCTGTGACAATTTTGAATTCCTGTGACAACTTTGAATTGATTTGACCATTTTGGAATTTGGTGGCCATTTTGAACTTCGGTGGCTAATTTAATTCTGAATTTCGTGGTACATGTCTGAGTATGTATGAACACGTTTGAAACGGTTTGGATCATGGTTTGACAGGTCCCGACCCGTCAATTCAAGATGGCGGATCAATCAAAGATGGTGGAACAATCCAAGATGGGGGAACGATAAAAAAAAGGGTGGAGCCAAGATGGTTTCCCTATATCCGATGACTTGGTCCCAGTCTGATACATGTATGAGTCTGCCTGAAAATGTCTGAACCTGAACATGTTTGAACATGACCGATCATGTCTAAACTTGTTAGGACATATGAATGTTTAAAACTTATTCTCTTTTTCTTCCCTTTGTCTCCTTTGCACAATATTTTTTGTGTTAGTATCACGTTTTTGATAGTACTGACTATATATTTTTGGCCTAAATACCTCTGCATTTGAACTTAATTGAACTGGTTTTGATAACCAAATTTAATTGTAAGACTATGCCATTTATTCTCTTTCATTCCCTTAACTACCTGCCACACCGGTTTTTGCTGTTGTATCACACTTTTGATAATACTGATTATATTTTTGATGCAAATACTGCTTTTAAACTTGTTTGAACTGACCACGTTTCCTTTTAAGATAATGCAATTTAATTCCTTTTTCTTTCCTTCGACTTCCTGGCACACCAGTTTTAGTGGTAGTATGACCGTCTTTGATACTACTACTGAACTGTTTTGAGTTTGTTTGAAATGGGTTTTATTATCTCATTTCCTTGTTAGGTTGTGCAAATCAAGTTCCACTTCCCCTCTCACATCCCGGCGCCCTTCTTCCCCAGGCTCCTATTATCTTTGTTGTTATTATTTTTTTTCTTGTAATATGTGTTGCATCTCGTCCACTGGACCCCTTAACCCCTCGCTCACCCCAAGTGTACCACAAAGAAATAGTCCTCCTAAATGCCTTAGAACAGGCTTAGACAGGTTCATCGGTATGAACAAGTCTAATCCTGTTGGTAGTCCATGACGAATGGTGATGAATTCTTACTTATTTTCACCTCCTTACTGCTGAATCATCCCACCACACACATATCTCATAACCTCCACTCCCTTTTCCTAAACGCCCCACTTCCACCCTCCCTCGCCCAAGATGTTAAGGCTTTTCCATTCTATTTACAGACAGATTATTTCTCATGAACCCAAGATGTGAAGTTGACTCCATCCATTTTTCAGGCAAACCCCGGTGCAATTCACAGACCAAATACAAACTAACCTACAAGTGTCACTACACAACAGCCAAACATCTAACGGAAAATCCCCTCCATCCTCTCCTCAAAATATAATCCCACCATCTCCTCATATCCTGTTCTCTTACAAGTCACTTCCCTTGCCAAACCTCATCACCCCTATCCCTAACTCTCCCACACTACCCTAATCCATACCCCTCAAGCCTATCCTCTTGCTGATACGGTCTTACCACACCAGCTCATCGGAGAAGGGACACAGCCCCAAGCCTTGATGTAGGTTCGAAAATGCATGCTGACCTCTTTCTCTACTGATGACGTCATACACACCACAGATGTATACAATTTAAACCCACCCAGACAGACTATTGCAAGACTTTGAAAAGTTTACCTCTATCTCTCTCCCCCTCTTGTCAGCCTTTACTTCATTCTTTAAATCTAAATATTTAATTATCAGAGACTTATCAGAATCACGAAACATCTATTAGATTGGAAGTAATTTGTCATACCATGGATCCCACAACATTTAATCCCTCTACATTTATTGGTACATACAATAAATTTAATAATAGTTCTTTTATAATGCCTTGTATCATGTTTATAAGACATAGGACCATCATTCATCTCGACTTTATCTTGAAAAGGTTCAGATCTAACCTTACCTAACCCAACCCAACTCAAACCAACCTTTAACAGTAACCTTATCATATCTTAAGCCAGCCTTAACCTTAACCTAAACTAAACTAACCGGAGATTCTAAGCTTGACATATATACATACATACATACATACATACATACATACATACATACATACATACATACATACATACATACATACATACATACATACATACATACATATATACATACCTACATACCTACCTTCCTACCTACCTACCTACCTACCTACCTACCTACCTACCTACCCACCTACATACCTACATACATACCTACATACATACCTACATACCTACCTACATACCTACCTACATACATATATATATATACGCACATACAAAAGGAATCTCAGACTTGGGATGAATTCAATCCTCTAACTATACATTTATGACCACATAGGATTATATATCTTAATATACAAGAGTTCTCACCCCCAATGACTTCTGATTCACTGAACCTCAGATTATATCCCTAACATTAGTTTACCAGTTTACCAATCATGGTGTAGAGGTTCAACCTGAGACCATACATACTATTTTAATGTAGGATAATGGTTTCTTCAGTCCTCTACTTTACGCTCTCACCCTGATATGTGTCTTGCCATCGTCCAAACCCGCAATTCCATAACTTCTTACAAAAATCAGCCCCTTCTCATATATGCTGATGGACCTGTCATTCTTAGGAATACTTGAATAAGACCCAGTAACACCACACACCATACATGCATTAATATACACAACATACATACATGTATATATATCATACAAACATTAATACTTCCATCCATACAAGTCACAAAATACATACCATGTATACAGTACATACAATAAAAGCACAAATCTTTCATGCACTAAAATACATACAACATGAATACGTCATAAAATACATAAAATAATATAATACAAACAAACATGCAATGCATATATAAAATACATCAAAATCGATACATATAAAGTGTAGCAATTATTGCTACAAGGCGTCTAAAAAAGGGAGAGTCAACAAGAACAGCGCTTACCCAATTTCACCGACCGGACGAGCGAGCGGAAAAGGACGTCCACACACGATAACAACAGTGCAACATCTAAGAGCGATGATCCTAGTGCTGCATTTTGCCGCTACGCACCACCACTTGTCTCAAGAACATGGACGCCGAGAACAGCGTGGAAGAGCCTAGGCCTTGATAGAATGTTCTCAACGCACCTAGTACCACGCATCTCCCCCTTTCCATGTGTTATAATTTGTGATCCCCTCCTTGGTGTAATTCCGTCTCGAGTGTTCGATAGTTGCGCCATATAAGAGACTGTTCACCAAGATAGCAGCCACTCTTGGATTAGGCTCGGACATTGACGAAGCTTAGGCTTCAAAGGCAGACTCATATAATGTAAGGAGAAATTCTTTTTCGGCTTAAAAATAAATATTATGTAATTTTCTAAAATTCCTTTTGGCTTCACGTATATTTATTGTTATTTACCGTCATTGATGAATATTCATTTATTTTACTAAATATTAAAATAACTTCACTTATGTTACGCATGATAAATAGGACTTTACTTATAATACAAAGTAATGTGGGGAAGTTTTTAAGGCGAGTTTTGAATTTTTTCTAATGTTAGCCAAATCTTGTTTATCAACTTGGATTCAGTTATTTAACTTTAAAATTATGTTTTCAAAGCGTGTTGTCTTAATATCCATATTAAGAAGTTTTATAATATTAGGCCTTAATGATTTAGTTGTTGGAATGCGGGACGTTAATAATTATTCTTGTATAGTTAACGTTATGTATCTAACTTAGGAATTATTTTGCATAGTTCTTGAACGTGGCAGAATGGTAATAATAATTTTTCTTATGATAAAGTTAGGAATTATCCTTAACGTTTATGTGAAAATTTTCTAAGTTTATTCTGTATTACTTCTAATTTTGGAGGATTCCGGAATTTGTGGAGACGTCATGCGTAGGCTGATCTTTAATGGGGCAATCACGGAACTATAATACTGTTAGTTACAATTTTGACTTGCACTAAAATAAGTCATTGCTAAAATTCTCATTTAAGTTTTTTATATTGTATACGCCATGTTTATAATGCTAGACATTAAAATTTAATACACGTACTATAATAGAAAGTCTTGTAAAAAACAATAATAATAGATTGTTATTATTCAGCTTTTACAGATATTGTATAAAAAAAAAAAAGAATATGCTTAGATTCTTTGAAGAAGTGATATGTTCTTGAATATGAGGCTAAATGAAATAAAAGCAAAGTTTCATTAAGACATGAATTTTTTTACTATTATAATTATGCCATTTATCCTTAGGTTTAGATACATATAATTTTGTTGTCCTTTTTAACTTAGCCTTCGTCCTCGTCGTATTAAAACTAAATTGGTCACTGAAGGAGAACAGTGAGATTACCCTCCTTCTAGGAGATGGGTTGTGTACCCTAATATATTTCACAAAAAAAAAAAAAAACATAATATTGTTTACACTTCGCACTCCTATTTTTCTAAATTATTTAATAAAACATAATTTTTTTTTTGTATTGAATCCCTCTAATATCTAGAGCTTGGGAATACAAGCTGCGCGACTCTGCTAATAGAGTGCGCGTAAGTGTAACTTCACTATAATAATTGTGTTTTTTGAACTGTTTCATGAACTCATCCTCCGACATGGCCACCCCACCGGGAAGCATGATCAGCAGCAGATCCGAGATCTATGGACTTAAACTTGGAGATCTTCACCGGGAGCTCAAGGCCAGAAACATATCATTCCACCCGAAGCTACTGTGGGGGCGTTGCGATCCATGCTGTCTGAGGCTTTCAGTAAGTCAGACAAAAAAGATAATGATAATATTAGTTATGACATTAGCCATCCCTCTCTGGAACAAGTCGAGTCAGGCAAGTCAGATCACTTAGGTTTAAATGGGGCTCGTGAGCAAGCTATCCCCCCCCCGGTAACTCAAGTTAGTCATCAGCCGGTGACAGTCTCCTCTAAAACTCAGAGTAAAGTAGTAAATGAACGTTTGAAACAACTTCCTGTTTGTGATGGTCAGTCCTGTGCCAATCTATTTAATTTTCTGTTAGAGGCTAATAGAATTGCTAAACTTCGGCTGGTAGACGATATTGAATTCCTTACATTATGTCTAGGGAGAACGTCAGGTTTTTTAGCGCACCTAGTTTCCGAATGTTTACAATTAGGCATTTCATGGAATGGGGTAAAAGGTCGTATCCTTGAGTCGTTGTGTTCTAGGAGAGAGAAAGAGAAACTTTATAATGAGAAATTGAGGCGTTTTCAAGGGCCCCAGGAACCATTTCGGTTATTTATCCTGGCTATCTCTGAGACCGCGGAGATATTAAATCTCAACCTAGCGGAGGAGGAGGTAGTGGAGATTATTTTAGAAAATGTTTCCCCGTTGACGCGGAGACATTTTATATTTTCATACAAACCATCCACCCTGGCAGAATTATATTCATTGGCCAGTAGTATTGAGGGTTCATTACTAGCAGAAAAAGAGTACCTTGAAAAATTTCCTGCGCGAGTTCAAAATAGCTTCACTCAGAATAGGGCAGTTTCAGCCGCAGCGACTGCTCCACTTGGCCCTAGTATTTCTGCCGACCGGGGAGTAAGGCCCCTTGGAGTTATTAGGTCGGGAAGACGAGTAGACGTATCTCGCGTTAAGTGTTTTCGTTGTGGTCATTTTGGGCATTATCAACGCGACTGTACGGCGGGAAACGCTTAACGTGGAGGGTAGAAAGGGGGGCCGCTTCACAAAAAAAGTATAATTCCCCTTGTTCTCCTGTGGTTAGAGTTACGGTTGGATCTAAGGATGGTTTTGCTTTGCTAGATACGGGCTCTAGTGGATCCTTTATTAACTCTACATTTTTGGATGGCATTATTAGTTCACAGAAAGTTCATATTGAAAATATGGTTACTAAGCCATTTATAGTGGGAAATGGAGAGTTATTGATTGCAAATAAGAGGGTAAAAGTAACCCTAAAAATAGCTGGTTTTTCTTGGAAAAGAAGTTTGTTTTGTGTTCCTGCCCTCCCCTATGATATCATTTTGGGTAACGATTTTTTGGTGGAAACCCGTGCGATAATTAATTCCAGTCGCGGAGAATTGTCTTTCGAATTTGCCCCCAGAAATAAAATTGCTTTATGTCGTTCTTCTATTATTGCTTCTATGTGCGTCACTAATAGGGATGAAAAAATAATTAGTGGGGTTATTAAGAGATTTCCTGATGTTATTACGAGTAGACTGGGAAAATGTGATGTATTACCGTATGAGATTGTGGTGGAGGACAATATTCCTGTAAGGTCAGGTCCATACTCTTGTTCCCCCCCCAAGATGAAAGTATTCAGAGAGCTGATTGATGATTTAGAGTCCAAAGGTGTCATACGTCCTTCTATTTCTCCCTATGCCAGTCCCGCGTTCATTATACCTAAGAAGGGGGAAGGTTATAGATTGGTTGTGGATTATAGAAAAATCAACAAAAAAATCCAGTTCGATCCTTATCCGATGCCGAGTATCGACTCAGCCTTTCAGCACCTAGGTAGAGCAAAAGTATTCAGTTTAATTGACCTTAATGCGAGTTTTCTACAATGTGCCCTGGTGGAGTCTTCAAAAAAATATACAGCCTTTGTCACCCCATGGAGACAGTATGAGTTTAATCGCGTCCCCCTCGGGTGTAGTATTGGTGGACAGGCATTGAGTCGCGTTCTAGATCACGTCCTTGCTGATATTAAATTTAATTATGTATTCAACTATCTTGACGATATATGTGTGTATAGCGACTCGATGAGTGATCATGTGAAGCATTTAGAGGAAGTGTTAAGTCGCTTGCGTAGAGTAGGCTTAACAGTTAATCCGGATAAGGTAACGTGGGCGAAGCCGTCTATTAAATATCTTGGTTATGTTATCTGTTCTGGTAACCTTCTCATTGATCCTGAGCGCATCCGCCCCATTGTTGAATACCCCCGCCCAGAAATCTTAAGGGTGTCATGCGTTTCATTGGGATGTGCGCATATTATGCTAGGTTCATTCCATCTTTCTCTGAAATAGCCGCGCCTCTTAACTCTTTAAAAAAGAAGGGTGTTGTTTTTCGTTGGGGTGTGGAGCAGGCTCGTGCCTTCGATCTTCTAAAAAGTAAACTTATCTCTCCCGAGGTATTGCGGATGCCCGACTTTTCTATGCCATTTCTTCTTCACGTGGATGCTTCGGCAGTTTCTCTGGGAGCTGTGCTTTCTCAACGGGCTCCTGAGGGTGTTAGGCCGGTAGCGTTCGCTAGCCGGACACTCACCGGGGCGGAGAGAAGGTACAGTGCCTATGAAAAGGAATGCCTGGCATGTGTCAATGGGGTAGAACGGTTTGCGGATTATTTAGAGCAGAGAAAATTTGAATTGTATACCGACAACATGGCGCTGGCATGGATGTGGAATCATCCAAAACAACTAGGCAAGGTAGGAAGATGGGTTTGGAGGCTATCTCGATTCAAATTTTCTACCCACCACATCTCGGGGAAACTCAATGTTACTGCGGACGCTCTATCACGCATGGCAGAAGACTGTGATCCCATTGGGGCAGAGGAAATCACGCCCGCGTCTTTGGTCATTAAATCGATACCAGAGTCCTTTGTTTCTATCAGGGATCATCAGGGCAGTGACCCATGGTGCCAGGAAATTATGGAAAGGATCAGGAAAGGGGAACAAGTGGGGAAATATTCTATATTGAGGGATCTTCTTGTAATTACTCTCGCTAATGGAAAAGGTAAGAAAGTGGTTGTTCCAGTGTCTGTACGCCCGATGTTAATGAAGTATTTTCATGATTCGGTATTTGGAGGTCACCTTGGTGTATTAAAGACTGTCAAGAAAATCTCAAGAGAATTCTTTTGGCCTGGGCAATATCAGGACGTTAAGGAATGGGTTAGTCAGTGTGATGATTGTCTGATGGCCAAACCGGCCCATAATTCCAAGGTTGGGTTACATTCGGCCGATGTAGCCCAACGCCCTTGGGAGAAGGTGTTCGTTGATTATGTGGGGCCTATCACCCGATCAACCCTAGGTAACTCTTGTATTCTCGTTTTGGTCGATGCATTTTCCAAATTCGTTATATTGATTCCTTTAAGGAACATGAAAGCTACAACTACTGTAAACGCCCTGTGTCGACGAGTGTGGGCATTCTTTGGGGCCCCCAAGACCATAGTGAGTGATAACGGACCTTGTTTCCGATCAACTACTTTCCATGATATGTGCTTTGGGTGGGGCATTAGGCATATTACCACCAGTCCCTACCACCCGGGACCCAACCATGTAGAAAGGTTTAACAGGAACCTGGGCATAGCCCTGACCATTTTTCATAATCAGGTACAACAGAAGTGGGATAGGGAGTTAGATTTCTTGAATATGGCTTTTAACTCCGCCTATCACGAATCAACAGGATGCTCCCCTGCGTCCGTGTTCCTCGGGCGGGAGCTGATCCACCCTTTATTTAATATTTGGGACATTCATCCCCTGTTAGAGGATAGTGACGAGGTATCCAGGGAGGATAGATGTAGGAGTGTCTTGGACCATCTTAGGAGGGCACAGAAAAGGGTGGCTAATGCATATAACAAAGGGAGGATTCCCGTTTCGTTTAAAGTTGGAGATCTTGTTTTATGCAAAGAGTTCCCCTTGAGCTCCGCGGTCGACAAAAGATCTGCAAAGCTGTGCCCCAAGTGGTGTGGTCCATGGGAGGTGACTAAGTTTCTCACCCCTGTCACAGTGCTCCTTCAGAAAGATGCTGACCGGGCTGAGACGAGACGCGCTCACGTCAGTCATATAAAGAGTACAAATCCAAGAGTCCCTAAGGATAATGGAAGGCATATAGTGTAATGTAGGTTAAGTATTTCGCATATATGTGTATAGTGATAAGTTAGTTGTAAGTATGAGTATCTCCATGATATATATATATAAGCCCGGGCCCGTGGCAAAATAAACATTTAATAGCTGTTGGACTCCATCTAAATGGTTTAAGTTAAGGGAGCCTAATATAGGACTATGACCGTAGCCTATTATATTATCGAGATTGTGGACCTGGTGATAGGAACGAGAAGACACCACAAAAGTGTGACAGTGTATATTATGTGCAGTATGCTCTAGTGCCTCGTCTGAATATTTATGCCATTACGTCCTCGTATGAGAGTGAGGATGTAAAATAAATGGCTAGTTGTAGCGTGTGTCTTTCAAAAGGAACAAATCAGATTAATGAATTGGCGGAACTATTCATGGGTATTATAATGTACCTGTCTTGGTGAACACTAACTCTTGTCTCTTATGTGCAGCTCTGAGAACTCCCATTACCTCACGTCTTCCGTTCCCTTATTTCCCCTGTCTGTGCGTGATGGAATAGAACGCTGTGGAGAACATGCCAAAAGGCATGAAAGAAGGCGTTTACAACTCCAAGAGCAGTTATCCTGGACGGCTGAGAATGAGACCGAGCAGTTGTGAAAGGTGGACCTGTCCAGGATGGAGCAGCGAGCGGCTGGAGATGCGGTGCCTCAAACCTTGTGGGGTCCAGATATCTCAAGGAAGATGTTGTTGGACCGAAATAAGGACAATGCGAGAAGAACACCGAAAGTAACCCCAAGTATCTTCACCTTCCCAAAGGAGCCAGGGACAGTCACCAGGAACAGTCAGCGATGCTGACCATAACAACACCCCCCCCCCCCCCCAAACGCCAGATCAAGGGGGGGAGATTTGTAGCAATTATTGCTACAAGGCGTCTAAAAAAGGGAGAGTCAACAAGAACAGCGCTTACCCAATTTCACCGACCGGACGAGCGAGCGGAAAAGGACGTCCACACACGATAACAACAGTGCAACATCTAAGAGCGATGATCCTAGTGCTGCATTTTGCCGCTACGCACCACCACTTGTCTCAAGAACATGGACGCCGAGAACAGCGTGGAAGAGCCTAGGCCTTGATAGAATGTTCTCAACGCACCTAGTACCACGCATCTCCCCTTTCCATGTGTTTATAATTTGTGATCCCCTCCTTGGTGTAATTCCGTCTCGAGTGTTCGATAGTTGCGCCATATAAGAGACTGTTCACCAAGATAGCAGCCACTCTTGGATTAGGCTCGGACATTGACGAAGCTTAGGCTTCAAAGGCAGACTCATATAATGTAAGGAGAAATTCTTTTTCGGCTTAAAAATAAATATTATGTAATTTTCTAAAATTCCTTTTGGCTTCACGTATATTTATTGTTATTTACCGTCATTGATGAATATTCATTTATTTTACTAAATATTAAAATAACTTCACTTATGTTACGCATGATAATTAGGACTTTACTTATAATACAAAGTAATGTGGGGAAGTTTTTAAGGCGAGTTTTGAATTTTTTCTAATGTTAGCCAAATCTTGTTTATCAACTTGGATTCAGTTATTTAACTTTAAAATTATGTTTTCAAAGCGTGTTGTCTTAATATCCATATTAAGAAGTTTTATAATATTAGGCCTTAATGATTTAGTTGTTGGAATGCGGGACGTTAATAATTATTCTTGTATAGTTAACGTTATGTATCTAACTTAGGAATTATTTTGCATAGTTCTTGAACGTGGCAGAATGGTAATAATAATTTTTTCTTATGATAAAGTTAGGAATTATCCTTAACGTTTATGTGAAAATTTTCTAAGTTTATTCTGTATTACTTCTAATTTTGGAGGATTCCGGAATTTGTGGAGACGTCATGCGTAGGCTGATCTTTAATGGGGCAATCACGGAACTATAATACTGTTAGTTACAATTTTGACTTGCACTAAAATAAGTCATTGCTAAAATTCTCATTTAAGTTTTTTATATTGTTATACGCCATGTTTATAATGCTAGACATTAAAATTTAATACACGTACTATAATAGAAAGTCTTGTAAAAAACAATAATAATAGATTGTTATTATTCAGCTTTTACAGATATTGTATAAAAAAAAAAAAGAATATGCTTAGATTCTTTGAAGAAGTGATATGTTCTTGAATATGAGGCTAAATGAAATAAAAGCAAAGTTTCATTAAGACATGAATTTTTTTACTATTATAATTATGCCATTTATCCTTAGGTTTAGATACATATAATTTTGTTGTCCTTTTTAACTTAGCCTTCGTCCTCGTCGTATTAAAACTAAATTGGTCACTGAAGGAGAACAGTGAGATTACCCTCCTTCTAGGAGATGGGTTGTGTACCCTAATATATTTCACAAAAAAAAAAAAAAACATAATATTGTTTACACTTCGCACTCCTATTTTTCTAAATTATTTAATAAAACATAATTTTTTTTTGTATTGAATCCCTCTAATATCTAGAGCTTGGGAATACAAAAGGATACAATTAGAGAAACCTATATTTATCCATTAATCCATACAATGCATACAAACATACAGCTAACCCAATAACACCACAAACCATACATACAATATCAGCACAAAATATACGAACAATACATTAATACATGCAACACGCTTATATGTATACAATACGGAAAAACAAATACATCAACTACACAGAATTACATAATTACATACAAACATATTGCAGATAAACATTAATGCTTCCTTCCATATAAAACACTCAAATATATATAAGATATATGCAATACATATAATAACCCTATAATGCAACATACACAAAACACCACAAACCATTTATATATTAATACATGCACACAAAGCCATAACAAACTACAGACCATCTATAAAATCGAATACATACCATCATACATACATAAATACCTATATCTAACCATACATACAAGACAGGAAATATAAACTTGCCATTTACAATAACCTCACAAACCATACATAGCTAGGTTGAGGGCTGAAGTATACAAGTCTCTCCACAATCATCACGATCCTGGCTGAGGTCTGAAGGATACAAGACTCTCTTCAACCATCGTGAGTGGTGGTTGATACCATGAATACAAGTCTATCCCTGCGATGGTTGAAGCTCATAATCTTTGTACAGGGATGGTCAGAAATAGCTGACGGTTTTAAAAGATTAACGACACGCGCTTCCATTGAACAGCGGTGCCACGATTGTGCTAGATAGTAAAACAAATCTTAAAGAGTTTAGTTGGCCAGAATTAAAGTGTGCGGGAGCGTATCACTGCGGTAGGACTACTTAATAAAACCAACTCCATCACTGCTACTCAACGAGGATTTAGGTGGCAATTTAACCGAAGGGATGCACCATCACGCAACTTGATCCTTCTCTGGGTTTCAAAATTGTGAGAAGAAGAATCTGTTAAGGATGAAAAACAACCAGGTAGGCTAAGATCTATTCGAAAAGAAGAAAATACAGCTCGAGTGTTGGATTCAATCCCCCATAGTCCAAGACGATCGATAGTCAATCATGTTACTTATCTATACTTGTCAAGTCGATCTATTAGACGGATGATTAAGGATTTAAAATTCCATTCCTACAAGATTCAAGGGGTTCATTTACTCACAAATCAACATAAAGACCAAAGAATCAACAGTTGTAGAGTTCTGATAAATTTTCTGAACGAAAACCCTGAAATGCTGAACAAATTATTTTCTTCGGATGAAGCTCATTTTCACCTTAATGGAGCAGTCAGTAAGCAGAACTGCCGTAGAAAACCCCCGGAATATTCATAAGCGTCCTTTGCGTAGTACTGAAGTCACAGTATGATGTTCTGTGTCGCCTTTCTGCATAATTGGAGCTTATTTCTTTAAAGAGGATGATAGTAATACAGTAACAATCAATGCCTGTCGATACAAAGCCATGATTGGAAACTTCTTAGCACCAAGAATCAACACTCTACCTCGACGGGAGTTTCTTTTGTTCCAGCAAAATAGCTTCACAGCTCACACGCATCGTGTCAGTATTACTACTGTCCACAGAATGTTCCAAGGCCATGTGATTTATTGATTTGGAGACCTGAACTTGCCATCCTGTTCTCATGACCTGTCTTCTTTCTTAAGGTTCACTTGAAGGGCATAGTGTACAATAGACGGCCAGCCACTCTGAAAGATTTAAAAACACGCCTTTCCGAAGTAGTTTAAAACATACCGGAAGATATGTTGCAGCGGGTGATTTATGAGCTTCAATAATTGGCTAAAGCAACGTGTGCAGTCTAACGGAAACCGTATGAAGGAAGTAGTTTTTAACAAGAGGTAAAGAAAATAGAAAAAAATAAAATCTCCCTTTCTTGTAGTGCTATGATACTGTATTTTTTTTAACATTTCATCTTACTACCCGTTCAGGTTATACGCCTTTCAAACTGTATAATACCAATTATATATTTTTTATTAATTTTTAAAACATGCCAGGTATTTCTGCCCAATCCCGTATACACAAGTAGGGTATGAATGTTATTTACTGGTATGGCTGTACAGTATAAGTTATGTAATATGTAGTACTACTTATAATTACTGACATGGATGTACAAAGTGTGTCTGTATCACTACTAATGTTTATTAACTTGTATATAGAATAAAGGAAAGTAGTACAGCGATTATATACTGGCTTGGATGTACTTGTACAAGTATGGACTTTAGTACTACTTATATACATATATATAGCACCGTGTCTTACTACCTGTTTAGCTTATACGCATATGTACTAATTATTATTATTATTATTATTATTATTATTATTAGCACCGCGTCTTACTACCCATTCGGGTTATACGCACTTACGCTAATGTGTAATGGTAGGGTGATTGTGAGATGAAATGGAGGACCTACAGTTTAACGTGGAATCCGAACCACGGTGGAGGCCTGGTATTCCCCACATTCACAAGATGTCTTGTCAGAGGTGAAGGAAGGGTTTGGTAATCAGATAAATCTGTGCCGGGACATGTACTAATTAAAATAATGAAGTAGGGACTGGTAAGGTTCAATTTAGAGGAAGTGTAACTGGATTAGAATGCAGGTAAAGTGGAAAATATTTAGGTAAAACCACCTTCAATACACCAAAACAGGATATGAACCCCGATTTACCTGTCAATGGCAGCTAATCTATTGTGAATGTGATGACATAGACCATGCACTAATATTTACTGACTTGAATGTACAAGGGGGTATATAGTACTATTACTATGTATTACCTTGTATTTATAAGAATGTAAAGTAGTACTGAGAATATTTACTTAATTGATTGTACGTGAAAATTAATACATCTAATATTTACTGACTTGTATGTGTAGTACTATCACTATTTATTAACTTATATGTGAAAATTAGTACGACTAATATTTACTGACTTGAATGTTCAAGGGGGCTATGTAGTACTATCATTTTTATTAACGTGTAAGCTATACAATAAGAGAATACTGAACTACCAATTTTAACTGACTTGGACATACAAACAAATAATAGGTTCCTACACAAATATATGCTGACTGAGTTATCGCCAAAGTGGGTACTGTTTATCAATATAGGTTGACTGAAACGGACAATTTGTTAATGTGTTAACTACAACATACAAACATTGATTAATCGCACTAAAATTTACTGATAGGGACTTGTAAACTGCAAGTATTCACACTAATTTATATCGACCATGACATGCATATAACGAATGTTTGCACTAATAAACAATGACAAGATATTTAAAAGAAAATCTTTGTTCGACATTGTAATGAAAAAATAGTTTTTTTTTGTTTTTTTTTCATTTTTGGGAAATTATTGAAACCTTGGCGCTTACTCTAATTAATATAAACTACGGATGACTCGCATTATATTTACCGAATCTTGAAACTGTTTCTTAAAACTTATTTCTCTAGTTATAAATTGACTTAATCAAGCCTTTGGCATAGTAAACCAAAAACATAATTTTAAACCTTCTGTATGGATAATTAACTATGATATAAACTAAATAAAATCATTTGAAATATCTAATTTTCTAATCACGTAATTATTATTTATTAAAAACGATGGTTATAAAATATACCACAGTAAAAGTTAATCTTCAAACTACTAAGTCATAGGAGAATCTAAACACAATATGTATCTTATTTATACATTTATTATTATTATTAGATGTTCTGTCTTACGACAGGTCCATTATTTTGTCAGTGAACTTAGACCGCCAATGCACTATATCCTCCGTTTACTCCTTGATCCCCCAGAATTCTCTGGTTTCCTTCATGAATCCTTCTTCTTCCTAAACTCCTCTTTCCTTCTATTATGTCGTGCAGAAGACAATCCCTCCTAAGAATCTATTATAAATTATATATACATATATTTTTGAATTTTCTACACCTCATTTTGGCCTCTAAGTGTCTGACTAAGCTAGCATCTAACTCTAATGAATTTATCCTATTACATGTCTTTTTTTCAAACTGAATTTTAACTTTATATGTCCATTTTCTAGCTTTAAGTAATTAATAAATTGCAGTCAAAGGTACAATATGAGGTTGTAACTCTAAATAGAGGGGGTTATAATGTTGAGCGTTAGGTTACAAATACTAAATATTAATAAAATGTTTAGCAAATTTGTTAATTTAACCAAAACTAGTATAATATAAAGCATTGAATATCTTATACCGTAAAAAAAATCAACTCCAAATGTTAAGTATTATCTTTCACGAACAGATCCACCACATACTGATGAAGGAGGAAGCTTTAATATGAGAGCGTCATGCTCAATAACATAGATATTGTCGTTTTATTATATACATTTATAACTTTTATTACGTCTTCTAAAATATTTATTCTTTGTTGCCCAATTCAGTGACATAATATTAACTGTCTTTTTACTCAAGAGTTTTACAAAACTAAAGCTACCATTCACTATATATTATTATTTTTAAACCCGTGCTTCCTCCTCAATTTCTTTCAGTTCTGATATAGAGTCTTATTTTTTTCAAATTGGCCTCCTTCTGGTAGAC
Organism: Timema cristinae; assembly: GCA_039000515.1. NCBI lineage: Eukaryota > Metazoa > Arthropoda > Insecta > Phasmatodea > Timematidae > Timema > Timema cristinae. The sequence continues at coordinate 63,991,544 of JBCFYV010009882.1, forward strand.
TTTTTTCATCATATTCTGAAATTTCATAAATGGTAAATAAGTTTATCTTAATGTTTTAAGTTTTGTTTACTTTGTTAATTTTAGATTCATTTCTGTTTTGTTTTCTCTCTTCTATGTATATGTTTTCGGAAGTATCTAGGAGAATGCAATATTTTACCTTTGGTCTTTCTCTTCTGGTTTCCATCCTTGGTGGTGCCCTTGGACGAAGTATTATCATTTCGGAAATACCAACTCTTGATTTTGAGAGCACAGTGTCTTGATTGGATGTCGATAAACATGGCCAAGGACTTTGCAATGTAGCAAGAATTTGATCTGAAGTGTTGGTCCATTCAGGGTCGTGAGGATCATTCTCCAATGGTTTTGGTCAATCTGTAAATTTTATAAGAAGTTAAACTTCTGATTCAATATCTACATTTTATGAAAGATAACTGCTCAGATAGAGGAGTTGATTCAGCCTCCAAAGTGATCCCATTTATTTTAACTGGTGGGCTTAGATTTGAGTGCATCACCAGGACAGGTTAAGAATAAAGTCATACAAACAAATCGAATGAAAGGTCTTGAGTTAATACTCTCTATAAATTATAAAATAAACTTTCCTAAACATTTTTAATGTTATAGTTACATATGGTAAATAACTCGAGTCTTAAACGCTTCTTAAAACACATGCCTACTGATGATGAGAACCATAATATTATTCTATATGATACATTATTTTATATATGTAACAGATAATTGTTATCGAAATAATAAAAATAAACCCCCCTTTATATTTAAAATCATAATATTGCTAAATAAATTAAAAATTTAATTAAATACTCTGTAATAATTATTAAGCTTTCTACTGTATCAATAATATTTGGGGATGACCTCAGCGCTCCTGTAAAAATGAATCTAGAGACTCAGCTTGCATTTGCTGTTTATCATTAAGCCAAACACTTATATATATAATATGTTTTAAATAGATTATATATATATATATAATATGTTTTAAATATATTCCGTAGCTTCACGTATTTATGTTTGTGTATTTGTTACATTTATTTGTATTCTACGTATACTTTCAACTGGTGAGTTTGTTTTAGAATGTGCTGTTATTTAATTAAGACTATTTAGACTATCAAATTAATATTATGTATGGATTTCTACATCTGATATGGAATACCAATCAGGAGTAATGGGACGTTGATTTCAGATAGGACATATAACTCAACCTTTTCATTAACTAACTTTCAATTTATATAATTCAATAAAAACTTATGAGTGTAGATATTAACTTAATTTTAACTTGTTGTTTTTAATAAGTTTTTATTGTTCATTCATGTATAAAATTACTCTTACATTGGAATTTTAATATGTTATGAATGATAGTTTGACCTTTTGATTCTCTTAAATGTCCAATTATTGAGTCAATAAATATTTTAAATTTAATGGCAGTTTGTTATAAGATAAGTGTTATTCCAAGAGTATAAATAATTTGTCTAGGGTCTTTAGCTGTACAGGGATTTATCCTTAGTATTTACATTAAAAATTCTTTAGTTTAAAATTATACCATCTCAATTTTTAGATAACAATATCTAATTCTTAACATATTTATTCTCTCCTTACTAAAGATTGATTTAGAATGTTTTCTAAAATGTTGTTTAATCTTAAAAGTATAATTTAAAACAAAATCAATTGATATTGTGATTTTTAGTATAAGGAAAAACCTTTAAATAAACTTTTAGTGAATTAAGCATTAACACTTTAATTTAATAATAGTTTTCTTTAATTAAAAAGTTATAAAGTTACTCTGTTCTTTTGAATATACTAATATTGCTTTAAAAGTGCAAGTGTGCGAATGTGTTCAGTTTCGTTCAAATATTATTTAATTTAAAATATAAATATAGTTTTTCCAATATTTTCATAATTTGTACATAAAAGTTGTTTTATTTAATATATGTTGCAAAAAATAAAATAAAAACACTTTGCTATTATCTACAAATTTAAATAACTACAGTATATCCCCTTTCCTCATTTTTCAATAATTTTTGAGTGAAAATACACACAGAAACAAATCAAACAAGGGAATTAAATTCTGAAAAATGACTGGTCTCGATATTTTAAGTTTATATTTAAAAACATAACAATATGCTAAAATTGTAGCTATTTATAATGAATGGGGTCACTGACTTTTCGCGAACAGTGTTTTCATGAAATGTCTGAAAATCAATTTCTAAAGCGCTAAAAAAATTTCATGTTCAAAGAAATCATTGTTATATATTTATGAGCTCACGAAATAGAACGATAAAGTTATTTACACGGGAAATAAAAGTTTTTTCGCGAAATTTTATTATTGTTCGTATTTTAAAATGAAATTCATGTTTTCTAGGCAAAACTCCATATGTTAGTTACCACGCAAATAACATTAGCGGCCATGTTGGTTTCGACTGCCGTAAAATTAATGAAGTAATGGTCAAGTTCAAATCTACCCAGCCTTTACCATCAATGTCAATTAATATAGAAAACTAGTTGATATATAAAGAGTGGACTCACAAAGCTAGATCATAATTTTATTCTCTTCTATGAAGACTTGAAACTAATATACCTAAAACCAATGCGTTTATTGTATTCCGTTTTAAATCTAATAATAATAATAATTCATTATGTAGTTATTATGAAAGTTTAAAAGTAAACATGAACTATTTAATTCAGTGGATAATTAAATAATATGTCATTTTTATTCCCTTTCAAACAAATAAAAAAAATCGATACCGCAATATCGAATTAATATTTTTGTGTTTTTCACTATTCTTATCTTTGGTTTTTTGTGATCTTTGCAAGTCCTGGAGTTTCTAGCTTTCTTTGTTATTTCATTGTATCTATGTTTGCTATTTTGTGTTAGAATATATTTTTATCGGTCTTCATTTATGGTTTGATTTTATATTATATTCGTAAACAAAAAGTGTGATAAAAGTATTTTTCATGATTTTTATAGGTGTTATATCACCAGTTTTACGACGAAAATTTTGTTTATTTGAGAAATTTTAGAAGAAATTCAAATATTTTTATGACGAAATTTCAAATATTTATTTATCATAATATAGAATCTCTAATAATGAATAAATAACAATGTAGAGTGTTACTGACCATTTTTTAGATTCTTCCCATCCCGTATTACATTCGTGTAGTGACTCTTTCCACCCAGCCTACCGTGTTGAAACATACACGCAACCACTCCTGTTTTCTAGAGTACAAACATTACAGTTTGATCACGAGAGTGCTAACATTATAGTAGTCCGAATAGTACGAATAATGTTTATTCATTTACACACTAATATAAGCTAAGTAATCTTTATAAGCTGATAATAACCTTATATACAAAATACAGGTTAGCCCACGGAAAAGTATCCCACATCCTATATCCAGCAAGCGCCTCAATCTGAATTGGAGGCGGTCAATCCCCTTCCACCCATATTATAACATGAAGAATGAGCCAATAAAGCTTTAGACAAGCAGTTCACATGCTCATTTTTCATGTCACAATATGAGTTGAAGGGGATTTACCTCCTCCAATTCAGAGTGAGGTGCCTGCTGTATATAAGAGGCGGGCTACTTTTCCGTGGGCCACCCTGTACAACGTACAATTGTGTGCCAAAAATCGCTATCAAAGTCTTACGTTTATTTTATATCGAAGAACAGAAGGGGGTTGGGGGTTAATTGTTTTAAAGGAATCCAATAACAGTTAATTGACGTATGTAAAGGAAACTCTACTGTGTGAAAACCATTCAAAATGTAAAAAAAAAAAAAGCTGGTTTCTCAATTTTCACACATTACTCTGTATTTTCAAACAACTCTATTGTTTGGTCTAATGGAAATGCTATCCACTTTACACAAAATAAATGTTCTACAGGACATCTAAACCTATCCTTGAACTAAGTATTGAAGGTTTGTGAGAGGAAGAACAATATTTTGCAGTTACTTAAGTTACTAAAATTATTTTCATATAGTATTTATACATCTGGTTGTATAAATCGAAACTGTATATTTATATGGATAGTACCAATATCTGTAAACTAATATTACCATTGAAATTAAGAGAAATGGTATCAATTAAGACTGTAAAAATTATGTATCTTGTAAATCATCCAGTACAAAATTAATGATAGTTTGGATATTCAAAACTAACTTTGCACCTTATGGTAGTGATAGTTATCCAAAATGAATGGTCAGTGGAACATGCAATCTTACCCTTCCATCTACTGTCAAAATAATATATTCAACCTTAATTTTACAATAGTTTCTTTATTCTATATTGTAGCCATTTATTAAAATGGCCAATTCAACTTAATAATTCAAAGACTAAGCAAATAATCTCTTTAAACATTTCTAATAACTGAAGAATCAACTCCAGATAATCCAATAAATATTGCAAAATCATAATTGTTAATTCTTATCTCTCTCAGCTTTCCTCGGCTAAAATTGCAATGGGCCAGAATTTGTCTTTCGTTGCCATCCTCTTGGACAGCACTTATTTAATTTATAATGCATCACTTCCCAATGGCTGGTTCCTAATGACACCAATGACTCACTCGGTTGGGCAAATGATGATACAAAACACATGGGTGACGCCCATGTTTGTTCACGTCGAAAAACAAAAGAAGATTGCTTAGCGTGTGTTACGAGAGTTCCTATTGTTTCTCTTCGGCTCTTATATTTTACATTATTGGTTTTAAAAGTGTAATTTTAGTAATTACATGTAGAGTCAATATTTAAATGTATTGCTAACTTTACATTTACATGGACTCTAGTCATAGGCTCCAGAAGGGGAGAGGGGGGCGGGTGGGCTTGAGGCACCCCTGTTCCTCTAATGTGGGGGCTTAGACTACCTTAAGGCACCCCCCCCCACCCCAATATTTCTCATGCATATTCAAAACACTTGTAGTATAACCTGTCACCATCAGCTTGACAATTTTAAGTTATGAAGACATACATTTATAAAATTTTTGTTCAAAATTGTATTTGATGAGTGTCAGAAATCTTCCTTGTCTTCCCCGCACATTCCCCAAGAATTTGTGTTGACCTTTACAAAGCTTTACACTATAATCTTCCTTCCATGGAAGTGAGCTCCACTATATTTATATATAGTAATTTTTAGTAGATCACATGCTGAGACAATATTTAAGCTCCAAGGGAATCCAGGCCTACTTTATGACAGAAGAATTACCATTTTTGTGTGTATGGGTTTTCTGACTAGTGACTTCAATAAAATATATAAACAATTGGTAACGCTGAGTGGCTTACATTACGTTATTGTAATTTTCATGACTTTTTCTTTCCTATTCAGTCATTTTTGATGGAGAAATATATTTTTTTATATTTTATATTATTTTATGAATTTGCCTCAAATAAATATATTTATCACCGTGTCTTATAACCCGCTCGGGTTATACGCTTTATGTACTAATTACTCTAATGGATTAGGAATTAGGAAGGTTGAATTAGAGGAGGTGAACCCGCATTTGAGTGGAGGGAGAGTGGAAAACCATTTAGGAAAAACCACCCCCAGTTCACCCGACAGAGGTTCCAACCTCGATCTCCCCGTCGTCAGCAGTCGAGCTCAACACGACAAGTGCGTTAGCCAACTACGCCACCGAGGCGGGTCCTCAAATAAATGAATTATATATATATCTATTTCACTTTTTATTCAAACACGTTTATTAAGCATGTTTTTATATACTAGTTAGTCCATTTACATTATATGGTCTACGTTTTGTTTATCGCGTGATAAAATTATGTTTAAATATGTTTTGATACGTGTTATAAGCTCAGAAACGATAAAATTATCTTGAAAAGTGTTAAAAAAAACCATTTTAACTATTTAAGCATGAGTTTTGGCGTTCATATTTTTTTTTTAAATAATGGGTTTTGATGTTGATTTTAGCAAATAGTAACGCAATACAAATATATAATCTAAGCTATGTTTTCATTTTACCGCTTAATTTAGATGTTATGTTATTCAAAAGTAATGTTTTGTGTACCCCCATCTATCTTTTCACATTTTTGCAAATACATCAAGTTCAGCTACCGTGTATTTCCATGTTGATACTTAATTTTGAGAGATTTGTATTTCAAAGTACTGTAATATATGACCACCACATATATATTTTCACATTCTCTCTCTCTCTCTATATATATATATATATATATCAGACTCTCTCACGCTCTCAAACACACTTTTACGCTCTCATGCTCTCAAACAACTCTCTCACTCTCTCACCCCTCACACATACACACATACTCACTCACTCTCTAAACCACTCTCCATAATATAATATTTTCTCATTCTCTCTCTCACACCTTATACCTCTTTCTCACACACTCTCTACCCTCACATACACTATTTATCAAACAATCTCTTTCTCTCTTTATTATAATCTATGTATTAAGCTCTGTCTAAAACGGTCTCTCTCATAACCGCTATCTTTATCAAACGCTTTCTTATCTCCAAATGCACTCTTATCTCTCAAATGCTCACTCACTCTCTCTAAAACGCTCTCTCTCTCTCAAACGTTATATCTCTTGAACGCTCTCTCACAAACGCCCTCTCTCTCAAATTTCTTCTACCTCAAACTTTCTCTCTCAAATTCTTTTTCTCTTTCAAACTCTTTCTCAATCTCACTATCTCAAACTTTCTCACTCTCACTCTCTGTATCAAACTCTTTATATTTCAAACTCACTCTCCTTCTCAAACCCCCTCTCACTCTCTAAAACTCGCCTTCTCAATTTCTCTAACTCTTTCTCTCAAACACTCTGTCTCCCTTAAATTGTCTCTCTCTCTAACTCTCTCACAATCTTATTTTTTCTCTCTAATCTAATATCTCCCCCTCTAAATTTCATTCTCAAACTCTCTCCCACATGATCTCACATTTTCTCTTTCTTTCACACAATATCTCCCCCAAAATTTTACACTCTCTCTTTCTTACTCAAGCACACAAACTATCACACAATCTCTCACACACTCTTTTTCTCTCACACACACTCTCTCCTTACACACACATATTTTTTCTCTTCTCCAATTATTTTTCTCGATAACACATACACATACTCTCATTATTAATCGCTCATTCACTCGATCTCTCTCAATGGCTCATTCTCAGTTTCTTACACTCACTTTCTCACGCCTCCCACTCACTTTTTCACACCTCAGCCTCTCATTTTCATACTCACCCACACACACAATCGCACATTCAAACACTTACACTCTCATTTTCACTATCACATTTTATCACTCTCTCCATCATATATCGTATATATAATTTACAAGCCCGGTTCCAGTAATAATATAAATTACGAGGAAATTACTGGACATATTTTGACAAAAGAACACTCATTTTAAATATTAGGGTATCAGGATGCCGGTAAAAATAGTTGCCTAAAACTAAAACCCAATGTCCATAGATAATTTTCCATCTTTTCCTTCTGTGTGGAAAGTGGTTCATTTGTACAATCATTCTTTGTTTACATCACCATGGAAACCATGGTTTGTATATAGCTGTATATTGGTTAATAAAATATTTGTCTTCATTTAAAAATAATATCAGCTCAGTTGTTACTTGAGTGGTTTGGTGCAACGAATAGATAGAGATCTTGGAGAGGGTTTATTTTAATGTTCTCATGGGGGCGTGAAGGGGGAAAATATATGATTTTATTCAAATTACACACAGAAAACTAAATTTATAAGAAAAGTTGATAGCCTTAGACGAATAAACTCTTAACTAGAAAGTGTGTGAGGACTTATTATATAGATCCTTCCCCAATAAAAACTTTAAAATACATTTTAGTGCAATAATTTGTAGGCATCGCTACGACGACGAACTAGTGTCAAATATAAAATGTCAAAAGTAAATTAATTTGGTTTCCCCAATAAAAGTTTGAAACTATTAAAAATTTGCTTCCTGTGTTGAAAAGGTTGCTATCAAGATATGATGAGTTAAAAAAACTGTTTCTCTTAAATTTATATTTAATTTAAAAATGTTCCCATTGAACTGAATATAAATCTAGTATTACAAAATATCTTACTTTCTTTGAAACAATCTTGCTTTTATAATAGTATTCCCATAAGTTATAATAGAATACTGAATAACCCTTGCCATATTTTAAAATTTATATTTTAGTCTTTAATCTTTCACAAAAATACAAAAACACATTATTTATAATTGCTTTATTTAAAGAAAACAGAATAGTAAGGCCCAAAGGATAATAATAGGCCTATATATTGAAATAGATTAGCATTTAATAAAATTTGACAGTTGAAATGAAAGTTTAATATGGATAAGAAGCGAAGATGTTTATTAAAACTACAGCTAAATTTTATTTTTGGCAATATTTATCCACTCTGATAAAATTAAAAAGTTGGATATGTTTTCAAAAGTTCTCTTGTTGTGATCTTTGAATAAAATATTTGAATTGGTTTATACATCTCTAAACATTATTGTTAAATAATTGAATAATAATTGAAAATATACAAATTAAGTTAAATATGACGTGTTAATAATTGATTTCTCCTTATTTGAGGTAACTTGTTTCTTGTTTAAATGCCTGCATTAACTGCCCATTTATTGACTGAATAATAATTGCCTAGCCAGCTTTAACATTTGGGTTGAACTTTTAAACCATTATTTGATAACTATTCGCGAAACTATGGACTGCTTACAAAATATTATTATTGTTGATGTTGTATTAAAGAAATTAGACGAATATTGTTAAAATGGGTTAAATATTTATATTTGTGGTTGTCTTATACAAAATACCCATTTTTATTTATGTGTTATGTTGTGATAACCAGTGTGTTAACCTAAACTACCTCCAAAAGTATATAAAATGGCTTTGATACAAACATATACATTCATGTATTATATTTATTTTATGTAAAATATAATTATCATCAACTATTGGTATTTAATGGTAGTCAAAATATTTATCATTAAATTAAATTCAGTACAAATAAACTATTTTCCTATAATGTTGGTACTAAAGAATTGATTTTTAAAAATTGGATTCTTTTTCCAACATTTTAATCTAAGAACGTTGCAACTATTTAAAAATTTTGGCTAGTTTATTTTTTATACTATTTTTTACATAAATATTATAACAAGAATTTTCCCAAAAATATGAACAAGTATGCATAAAATAAATTAAGCGTATCTTTGTTATGTTACTAGCTTCCCTTGAGTTAATGTCGGTTTTGTAAACCATCCTATTCAAAGAATACCGAACTAGCACGGAGAAGAATTTATGCAACGGATAAGGTAGATATTTCCGTGATTAAAACTTTGGAATGAATTAAAGATGTATCTTCAGGTTCAAAATATTCAATGTAGAGTAATTATTTCTGTTTTAAGACTAGACACACGAACTATTTTTTACTAATTCAAAGAAATTAAGGCAAGACATCTTTATAAATTACGTTAGTGGTTTTACCATCAGGAGAAAGCAGTTAAAGGTTGCCGCTAGAACTATCACGGGAACACGCCACATATAGTTAGTTAGTTGTCCATGGGAGATACACTCGCTGTGGAAATAAACGCCTTCCAACACAGGATTGGTGCTTGCGTTTGGTTGATAGTCATCGCAAAGCAGGCCCTATTAGGAAATTGTAGACGTTTAAAGTGGAGTGGCAGGTCTGATGGAATCATGGGGATTCTTGATATCATGAGCCTTTCTACTGAAGTTCAACCTGTCATGGCAATCACCTCTATGATAAATTTGTGCATAATTTTTATCTGTAAGCGGGTCCCATACACAGTTTAGTTGGGTACAAACTACAGAACAGAATAATGGGTGCTCCCATTTTAATTGAAGAGCGTAGATAGGTAAATCGATTGGACCAAGGAATTCCAAAATTAAATAGGCTAGTGCCTATGGACATATAAGTGCGGGACAGTGCTTTGAACTGATCTAAGGTACAGTCGTTAATTTTAAGAACACATTTATTTTTTGGAGCTAGAATAACTTGCTCCTAGCACCATAAAAAATCTTATTCTGTAGAACCCGTTTATCGGGATGGATAAAATAAACTAATTCCTGGATATCCTTGACCATAACGCATATCTGGGAGTTATTTAAGGATTCCTTCGTGCCCTGCGAAGACTCCATTGCCGAGTTTCATTTATATATCGACAAATACGTATAGTTTTTTTTTTATCTTCTCAAAGGTAGATGCACATGTTGATTGACAGCGAAAGTTTAACAACCTTAGGGTATTTATAGGATCTTTTAGGCAGGCGTTGAACTTGTCAATTCTAGTGAAGATAAATTAAACTACGTGATTGAACATTTCTCTCAGAGTATAGCTCAGCGTATACAATAAGTGCTTCATTTACGTTTCTTTGAGAGTCACCATAAATGAAAATTGTATATATTTTAGCTGCAATAACTAAGCCTCTACAATTTTTTTTGTATCACAACATCCAAAGTTGAAAGGTACAAAATAACAAAATAAGTATAATTACTTGAACCTAAATTATCTGAATGAAAATAAGTCGGAAAGTTACAGTAAGCCAATCATGTTCGGAGCAGTGTAAATATTCACACCATTACGAACACGATTTGTAAATATTTACACTTGTGCGTAAATATAACGCTTGCATGTAAATATTTGAATTCATTATTATTTTTAGGCTTGTCAATTTAAATGCCTCAACCTGTATGTAAATATTCAGAATAACAAAGCAAATTTGATGTCTTTCCAATCGTGACTAAACACAAATTGTAGTTAAACATGTATATTATTAATAAGGTATTTTTGTTGTAAATTATTACTTATTTTCTCGGGGTATAATATATAATTAATTGTAATCAATACTTAAAACCATTAAATTAAATAATACTTAGCACCACGTCTTACTACCCGTTCGGGCTATACACTAATAAAATTAAAACTTAGGGATTCAAGAATAAGAAGATATGAAAAAAATAGATGTATTAGATTATAGAAGATGAGAACGTTACTAAGATATGGATTAAAATTGATAAGTTGAAAAAATGCTTTACAATAACTTGTATATTAGAAGATTTTAAATATCATGTAAATAACATAACTACAATGATGGAAAAATTGATATTTTGAAAGTTTAAATTAAGAATAAGGTTGTATGTTTGGAAATATTAAATTAAGTCAAAAGGAAGAAACAATAAACAAAAAACATACAAAAATGCAACAATAAAGGTATTGTTGTTGATTAATACGCAAAATGTATGAATAATTAAAAATTATCAAAAAACAATTTATAGCTTGGATTCTATTAAATCCTTTCTATGAAATAATGAAGTGAGTTTTTAGAAACACTTTAAATTATAGTGTTAAATCACAAAGTGTTTGAAGATTCTAACAGATATTTAACCTAACAGTTTGTTATTTAATAGTACCTAGCAAAACACATTAAAATTTAACTTAGAAAAAACTACAAAAAAGCATTGAAATCATGATTATTATTTTAAAAGGAGTTTCGTATTATTTTAAATCTTCAAATATCTTAATTTTTCTGAAGTATTTTTTTCAACTTACCAATTATCAGGAACTATAAAGAAGACACACACGTATACTTTAGATCTTGGTCAACTTCAAAAAAGACTACATGTATTTAGAAACGATAGTATATACTATTTAACTAGATCAGATAGAGACTGCCATTTATTAATATCATAATAAATCACAGTGAATTTTTCCTAATACAACTTCATTCATACTTCAGGCGAAATTACTATATAACAGTTATTTGAAATGATTTGGCCTTGAGAATAATTTAACTTAAAGTCAGTTGGCCTAATTTCATTTGGCCTAAAGTCAGTTGTCTAAGAGTCATTGGGCATACATTTTAGGCCAACTAACAGATACCCAAAAATGTCATCTGAATCAAATGTTTTATTAATCCCTTTAGATTAAATAGTTAAGGTGCGGCAGAAGGGAGTGGAAGTATTTTTCAGTTTTTATAGAATATAAATTTTTTGGCAAAAATAAATCAAATATTTCTCCAGCAGCGCTATATAGTTTGGTTTTCTGCACATACTGTTGATATAACAGATCTTGAATATCCATCAAGGGTGTTCTGGAATGCTGTCAAAACATTTTAAATAAAGAGAACATGTTTTGACAAAATTCCAAGACACCCTTAACAGATATTCAAGATCTGGTGATATTGGCATGTGCAGAAAACTAAACTCTACGTTGATACTGGAGAAATATTTTATTTATTTTGGCCAAAAAAATGTAATGCTATAAAAACTGTAAAATTATTCGTGCTCCCTTCTGCCTCACTTTAAGAATTGTGCTTTTTGAAAAAATCAAATAATCAATATTTTTATAAACACGTGTTAGAATCTAGAATAAGGAGCTAGCAGGCGTTTTATCTCTGAGATTGCTCTGTTACAAATGAAACATTGGTGACCAATGGAGATATATTTATGAATTTGAGTAGATGAGGTGTTTCTCAAAAGGGTCATTTTATCATATTTACCTATATTAAAATCAAATCTATTCATGTGACCAATATATCTGTTAGGAGTTTAGTTATTGTTTTGGGTTCCCTAGTTAGCTAAAAGTAATACAGTCGTACAGGGTTGTCTCAAGGGTTTCATGCGCCCTAATTAAGACTTAAAATGTTCGCACCAGATGTATTCTGTATAATATAGGCCTAAATAAAACACCCTGCGTGACGCAAAATATAAGTATTAATTAATAGGCTGCCATAATAATGTAAGGAAAAATAATAATAATAAATAGACAAGTAAATAAAAATCAAGGGGTGACAGTCCACCTCCCCATCCTCCCACCATCCTAATCAATGTGTGGAGGAAAATGGGCGCATTAGAATAAAGGCCACGTATACCTCTTATGACCTGCGTTTAAAAGGGTATCGTTAATACCTTTTTACAGTTCATCTGCGTTTAAAATCATTAGCGATAATCACACAATATAGTTGTGCTACGAGTTCCTTCTTGGAAATTGTAAACGAGTCCCACTGGTGTACTATCTTGGCCCCGGCTGTTGTGACAATCCATTTAGGATGGTTGTGAATTTTTTCTCAAGCTGAACGAAAAACAGAAGGTGATGGATAGTAAGACAAAATGTCAAGCTAATCTAACTTAACCTAGCATAACCTAACCTAGTCTAATCTGGTCTAACCCAACCTAACAACCAAAACAAGCCTTACCTAATCTAAGGCAAAAAAGATTGGTGGAGCTGAATTCATATAAACTCGCTGGTATATTATGTTATACTCCTGGCCAGTGAACGTTGCCCAACTAAGCTTTGACGATAATCTTCCAAGCCAGTGATCGTGGCTCAACTAAGCCACGAACTTTTTGGATAGGGGGTCCCGTAGCCCAACTGTAATAGGCCGAAAAAATGTATGCCTTCTTACCTCCCTTATCTCTTATTATTTTCGGAATCTCTTGATAAATTTTCGCGAGCTTGGTTTGACAAGGTTCTAACTGAATAAACCACACTTTTGAGAAAAACGAGCTTAAAGTTTCAATTTACTATAACTTTTGTATTTATGAATAATTTTCAAAGTATTATTTTAGGCCCTCTTATAGGTATATTTAAAGTTTTTCTACTATTATTCTTTTAAAAATTAAATTTTATTTGCTGAATCTGAGGTGGGGGAAAATGAAAACTCTGTCAAACTAATTTTATAAGTAATCAAATAAGTGTTCTCAGTTAGAATTATGAATTATATTTCAATTTTATACATAAGTAGATATACATTAAAACTTAATGTAATTGTTGTATTAATTTTAAAATAACATCGAAATGGTATACAATCTTTGGCAAAATTTAGTTAATCTATAATTTGAGCACTGCTGAGTAGTATTCCTTGTATTGCAGAGGCATGAAGGGGATGGCTGTTTTATTATTAGCACCGCGTCTTACTACCCGTTCGGGTTATACGCACTTACGCTAATGTGTAATGGTAGGGTGATTGTGAGGTGAAATGGAGGACCTACAGTTTAACGTGGTATCCGAACCACGGTGGAGACCTGGCATTCCCCACATTCACAAGATGTCTTGTCAGAGGTGAAGGAAGGGTTTGGCAATCAGATAAATCTGTGCCGGGACCGAGGATTGAACCCCAGCCACCTGCATAGAAGTCTGACACCTTACCCCTAGACTACCAGGTCACTGGATGGCTGTTTTAATGTCCTTTATTTTAAAATCTGAAACCTCAATATTCTTCCTTAGAACTTTTGGTTTGGTGTTTAAAACACAAGTCCTCTAGGATTGCTCACAAAACTCAGAGTCTTATCAAATATGATAATGGTAATTTTTTCATTTTCTTTTACTTCATGGCTCAGTTTGTATTTAATTTCTTGATGTGATTTGGTTAACTTTATCATTGCTACCTGGGAGAATGGAACAGTCTTTTAATTTAATAGTTTTGTAGTTCCTAAGAAGTCCTTGATATCATCGTGTCTCATTTGTATTACTCGATAAGGGTTGTGGCGGTTCACTTGCTTCAATATCCTTATCAGGCACAGTGGAGAGCAGAAATCAGTGTGGTTCATGGTTTTTTCGATACTACTATGTGCATTATCCACCTCTTGAGTACAAGAGTGCCCTGGCACAGAGTACTTCATAGTGACAGACGATATAATTGAACTGTCCCTCAGGAAATCTAGGATTTCGTTAGACATAATCGAATTTCAATTTTGGGTCACACATGATTCAGACCATGTAATTAAGTCATTGATATATTTATTCAATTAATACATCTAAAATCCTTCGAAGTTCACTCACAATATAATTTACAGTTCAGCCTTTCATTACTTCTGGCCATATTGCACTGTATACTTTCTTAGTAACTGAATAGAATGCAGTTGAAATATATACATTTAATTTTCTTAATTAGAAAAAAGAACTAATGTTTGCATGTGGACATAATCTACATTTTTCAAATCAAACATTAAGACAGGAGTGTCACTTTCCTTTTCTTTTTTATTTACTTCCTGCATTGCATTATTTAATGTTTGATGCCTATCTTATTCCACCTTTAATTCTTCTATTAATCTATTTATCTTTATTGCTCCTTCATACTTTTCACACAAATCACACTTATCACTCTTTGGATTATGGAAATCGAGATTAAATTCAGTGGCAAATATTTTACAGTAAAGAGACTCTTTTACTGGGGGATTATTTTCCTCGGCACACTTCTCCTTATACAAATAATAATACAGCTAAGTAATACTCAAGTCAGAGCCTAAATATTTATTTTTTGTATCTGGCTGACAATAATGGGACTCGACAGTTGGGAAACATTTGATGTGTCTTCTTTCAAAGGGGCAGCAATCTGGCTGTAAAGCAGATGACATTTCACTCATGTGCTTATTACAGATTCAATATTCCTCACTTAAAATAAATAACTCAACAAACATAAAGGTTTGTTACAATCATGAATAAATAAAAATAGTACCCCTGTTCACAACATTCCAACACCGTCTGAATGACAGGACAATAAAAGAATTTCTTCTTTAACGTGGTTCGCGCGCCAAGATAGACAGTGCTAGAAGCATAACATGCAGTCGGAACCTTGTTACTATTTTTTTCGACAAACGCACTTCAGTTAGAACTCTGTCAAACTGGTAGTTCTGTTACTTGTTACCAGATAGCAATCAAAGTCACTTTCCTTATAGACCCGGTACTGTAGTACACAACAGCGCTATAACATCAATTTGGCCAATTTTGTCAATTAGAACCATGTCAAACCAAACCCTCGAAATAGTCAAAATTATTTGCCAACAAAGTGGCTCAGATTTGTATATGACCATAAGAGTGATTATTTTGTTAACTAATTAAAACAAAATTTTAATACTGAATACAATATTTAGATGTTATTTCTATTTCTAGAAATAATTATTAGCTTATTAATTTAAATACTTTTTTAACATTCAAAAAATTAAATTTGGTTTGAATGCGTACGCCTCTAGGACTATTTCGCCCTAAGTGACCTGCATACAACGATTAAAGGACTTAAATAAAGTCTATCAACTATGATGGGATCAATTTGAATAATAGCTTATTACATCAAATTATTTTAGGCATTTAACATGCCCTTTCTGAACTGATTGATTATATCAGCACATTAAAACAAGAATTAGGGAAGTGGGTGGTGAGGATAAGTTGGGGAGGAAAGTTTCAAAGTGGATAAAAAAATCTTTTGGTGCTACATAAAATTAATATGTTTGCAAATAGTTACAAACACCATCCCAGGTATTCAGAAAATAATGAAAATTTGAAAATCAATTCCAAAAAATAGGAATATCAAAATTTCACAATATTTTAGAAAAATAAAGCCTTCTGTCTTATGAAATTGAAACATGGAAGGTAATAATTTAAGGGCCATACATCTATATATAACAGTCCATTATTTCATCAATGTTCTTTGTTAAAATAGGATGCTATTTTTTTTTCTATTGGTTGTTGTTGCTACAATGTATTTTAGTTTGTTTTACCTTTCTTACGAACGATTTTAGGAAAATATAACACATTTCTATATTATATCCCTCTTTTCACAATCATTTTTAATCAACCTGACTATTTTTCTTGCTATGCTTTTTAATTTAAACCAATAAAGGAATAATATTTTAAATTAATTTAAGCTTTGGTTACTTATTAGTGTGGTTTATTTTATATTTTATATACAAAAGAACAAAGCCACTTATATATTCCCATGCGAAGAAAGGGCAAACCATCTAGTATATATAGGCCCCTGTTTATGTTTGTATATAGTTACATACAAGGGATTCAAACGTTATCTAAATATTCTTAAGGGGTACTTGAATAACATATTTTGAGAGCCACTGGCTTGGACAATTAATAAGTTGGATCAAAAAGATTTTTTGTATAATTACATTTAAATACGGTAAATTTTATCTTAGAACATAATAAAATTGTTATTAGTTTTGAAACTTAAAGTAGTTGTTATAAAATAAGTACATTAAATTAAATTTATTAATAATCTATTTTAAAATTTAACTTTAATACTTTAAAACAAATATTTTAATTTAATATTGTCAAAAGGTGTCACAAAATAATATTGTTTCATCAAAAGTATTACAATTTTTTACACGTCCCACTAGCTTAAGACTTTATTCTCTAAAGTTTAAACCAAGTTTAAAATAAGTATGGATAAGCTGCTAAACATTTATATATATTACACTTCAAATAGAATTTCACAGACTTTTTGTCACAGCTTAGTGTGTAACAAATTAATTAAAACCATTTCCTTCATGCAAGTGCATGCAGGAATGTTCCCCCCTCACATTTTTTTAGTTAGAATATAACAATAATAATCAATAAATGGCACGGAACTCCACACGAACTTTTTTGCTCTATTGTTTATAA
The DNA here is from genome assembly GCA_039000515.1 of Timema cristinae. Lineage (NCBI taxonomy): Eukaryota > Metazoa > Arthropoda > Insecta > Phasmatodea > Timematidae > Timema > Timema cristinae. Next base: position 64,008,927 of record JBCFYV010009882.1, read on the forward strand.
TAGGAGATATTTACTAAAAATGTGTAATATAATATATACTAGAAACCTAGAGATCAAATTGTGATAGACATACGTAAAACATTTTTTTACTCATGGTTTAAATTTCATAATTTTATTGTTAAAGAATTAACGTCTTCATTTGTATATTTGGACCAATAAAAAATATCGATATTGGGTCCTAGAGGGTGATCATTTCGTACTAAAATGTTGACTTCCGGTTAAAATTTTCGTCATTTTACTATATATTTAATTAATTTTATCATTATTTAAAATTATATTTGGCTTCTTGAAGTGGCACATTTATCAGGCGAGGTCTAATGCTAACAACGCGCATCGACGGAATCGCGGTCCAAACGCTAAACCCCAATCTTTACACACAAAATCGGTTATATTGCTTTTAAAAAATTATATTAGAATTTCCTGGACACTAATTGTGTGCTTGGAAGATTAGTTAGACACAGTGCAGAAATGTCAAAACAAAAAAGCCTAATGTTAATTCAAAACTAAATAAAATAAATTACTATCCAATACAAAACTTTACTTTATTAAGAATATTATACACTAGACACCCATCTTTTGCAACATGATATACACTATTAGAATATATGACAAATATTCCCACGTAAAAATACTTGATTGATTTCAACAACTTGAGTCTGGGTTCGAACCAGTGTCCCTAATACTCTAAATGGATGTTTCTAAATATTTGACAACCCTAACAGACAAAATTAAAATCCTCTTAACTAGTTAAAACGCAACATACTAAATTTAGCAGAGTTTGTCTGCTGAACAATTTGTCTAGTGAGGATATGAGCCTCATTACTTCCACATAACTTGGTCCCGCCCTGTTATTCCACAACACTGACCTATGAACAATGGTTGGTTTGTTTTGGACTCTTCCATACAACTGTATTTCAGATTAATAACCTTGCAGATGATTACCAGCTAGGTTGCATTTATAAACAAACATCTCCACATTTAATGAAATTAATAGGCAACATTTTAAAAAATATATTAGGGGAATTTAGCTCTTAGTTGTAATTTGTCCAGTTAACTAAGTAAGTACCAAAATTGGGCTTTTAGTGTCTGAGAACTAACTTATGGGAAGCTATGAAACACAAACATATCTTCCCTCCCCCTTGACACTAACGTTTTTAAACCTCAAAAAAAAACTAACTTTACGACCCTACCAGTGTTTCAAATATGTTTAGTAGTCATCAACAGTGACACGTCTAATCGATCAATATTTACCATGATTAGGCTTAATTTATTTTCATTATCTAGATTCTAGTTCATTAAAAATTACTTAGAGAAGTATAACCAATTTGAAATATTTAAATTTTCTTTCTCATTTAATGAAAAACTATAATTAATTTATACCTAAGTATACATTACTAAAATATATGACTTGTAATGGTAACTATTATGTGGAATAGAGATATAGCTCATCTACGGTGGAAGTGTATCCTATAACAGCAGAAGTTTCTTTATTTCAAACATTGGCTGAAAGTGACTAATGTCAACCTATTTATAATTTTTTTTATTTGCATAGTAATACTATATTATCAATATAATGTAGGTCGGTGTGGGATCCTGACCTTTGGGAGAAAATTCGGGAAAATAAACGTTCCCGAAACTCGGAGAAAAAAATATTATTTCCTGAATTTTTGAGCAAAAAATAAATCCATTCAAGTTAAAAACAGACTATCAATGTCACATTTGCATTTAATATTCATTAATAATGTTATTAATTTAACAAAGCTAAATTAACCTTATCTTCCGGACGTGTACCCTAAACTTCAATCTCTTTTATTTTACGACTACCTATTAAAAACAACTGATCGCAATCATAAATATAACCACTTTACATATAATAATTGACGCTAATATTTATCCCTGAAGATATTTAAGGGAGGAAAACATGGTTTAAAACCAAATATATTGACAAAGTGGGTTTATAATTATATCATAGTATGCAGTAAATACTCTTTTACCACACATTAAGACACGTCTATTACGTTAATCTCATTATTTGGCATACGTTCGATTTTCTGGTGAATCATGGCAGCATGGCTATAAATGTTGGAAAAATGATTATTTTTGGGTAGTTGAGCAGCGCCTTTGGTGTAAGATTTAGTTACTAAAGCGAAAGAGGTAACCAGTCACACTGGCTCAGTTGACAAACTTTTTAGTATTCATTTGGACAAGATTGTGGCTGAATTTTATTAATTCAGATTAATTTATATTTTGATGTTTGATATGAGAATATTTATTAAAATTCACGCCATGACTTTTTTTTCAATCTTAAGATCCATTTATATTTATACTAAAAATTCTTGACTAAAAACTACACAATATTATAGTATTTGCATTAGGCCCATGTTGTTTATTTTACCTTAGGTTTAAACATTACTCAGTACTTGTTATAAAAAATATTAGTTAGCTTTTATTTGGAAAATTTACCATTTAAGTATAAATAATATGTACAGTACTATGTTTGAGTGTTTTTTTTTCTTTAAAAATTCCATTACAGAATTTAAATTAAATTTCAGACTCATAACTGAAATCGAATAAGAATTTATTTAGAGTTCCCAAACCCAAAAGAAAAATATGTTTGTCATCTATCCATACATTTTACTAATTTAAAATACACCTACCCGAAAATTTACCGAAGTTAAAATGTCATTCCCACACAGGTCTAATATAAAAAAAAAAAAACGCGAGCCGCTTTAAACTCTATTCTAACCAGTGATACCTCCATGAGGGGGAGAGGGGATGGAGAGGGTGATAATATGGATCACGCTACTACAAGTTTGGTAATACTTAATAAACACTACGAATATGCTATATTGTGGTGACCTGGTGGTCTAGGGGTAAGGTGTCGGACTTCTGTGCTGGAGGCCGGGGTTCAATCCTCAATCACGGCACAGATTTATCTGATTTCCAAACCCTTCCTTCACCTCTGACAAGACATCTTGTAAATGTGGGGAATGCCAGGCCTCCTCCGTGGTTCGGATTCCACGTTAAACTGTAGGTCCTTCATTTCATCTCACAATCACCCTACCATTACACATTAGCGTAAGTGCGTATAACCCGAATGGGTAGTAAGACGCGGTGCTAATAATAATAATAATAATATGTTATATTTTTTCAACTATTATTTGACATATATATAATACTTTATACAAAGCATTTCTGATTTAAAACCTAACTACCTACAATATTTGTTTTAAATGAAATATTCTTCTTATTTGTCGACATTTTTCCCTTCATTATTCTCAATATCATAATCTTATTTTTCTGAGGGTTAAAAGCACACTTGGCTTTACTTAAAGGTATCACAACCTAACTTGCTTGGTTCCACTATGTTTCAGCATTAACTGGGGCACCACCGACCACCACACTTTCCTAATTCAAAGTAGCTCGACTTTCAACCAACCCCTCTTTCCTTAAGATAAATTGTGTTATTTATAAATGGGTTATGGACTGAATTGAGTTCCAAATGAGTAAATACAATAGAATGACCGCTTCCAAGAATTCCTTGCCCTCCTAAGACAATGAAATATATCTTCTTTGGCTCCCAAGAACTCACCTGTATGGCCTTTAATACGTAATTGAGTCCTTTTAACACACTAAATAAGCAAAAAATTAGTATTTTCTTTGAGCCAAGTGAGGCAGAAATACCTGTCGTAAAGTAGGGCAGGAAAAGAGAAAAATAAATAGTTGGAACATGGATAGCACAGTTTACATTCACCCTACATCTCAGCCACAAGTTATATTTGTAGAAACTAAACAAACAGATTAGGAGGCCGCTGGGAACACTTGACGTGACTATCACTAATTGTTTTGAAAGCTATTAACATAAAGATTAATAATATAATTTATAACAATAATCCGTACTTTACTTAAACCCAAAATGAATTCATAAATGAAAATATAACAACTAATGTATTTGTAAAGTTTTTTTAGCACCACTGCTTACTACCTGTTCGGGATATACGTACATGTACTAATTACGCAGATGGTTTTAGGGTATAGGAAGGTTTTATAAACAGGAAATGTACCTGAATTTGCGTGGATGGAGAGTGGAAAATCATTTGAGATAAACCGCCCTCATTATAGGTTTCATACTCTGTATTATTATTATTATTAGCACTGCGTCTTACTACCCGTTCGGGTTATACGCACTTACGCTAATGTGTAATGGTAGGATGATTGTGAGATGAAAATGGAGGACCTACAGTTTAACGTGGAATCCGAACCACGGTGGAGGCCTGGCATTCCTCACATTCACAAGATGTCTTGTCAGAGGTGAAGGAAGGGTTTGGTAATCAGATAAATCTTTGCCGGGACCGAGGATCGAACCCCGGCCGCCAGCATAGAAGTCTGACACCTTACCCCTAGACCACCAGGTCACCTACCATACTCTGTACTCAACATAATACATTATTAGGGTAGTCAAATATAGTATATTATGGTGGGAAGGACACGTAACGAGAATGGAAGAAATTAGAACCTCAATCAAGATAATGACTGTCAAACTCAATGGGAAGAAACAAACGCGTAGACATATACGTAGTTGGGAGGGTATGTTAGGCAATTAACTTTTGAGTTCCTAGTGTCATAGAGTAAGACTAGCGTATTCAAACGGTTTATTTAGGCTCGTCCATATACAAATTTCTAATTCTACCTAAATTGAACTGAGTACTATAAAATTTCAAATTTTCAAAATCATTCATTAGTATACTAAATTCATTTTTTTTAAATGAAGATACTTTCTTATCTATCGTTTTATAAAAAAAACCACCCTGATATCCATTTTGAACAAAATTGTTAAAGTCATATTTGCAATACTTGAAATATCAGTATTTATTTAAAAAAAAACGCTTTGGTGGCTGCATGGTCTAAAGTGCTACTCTAACAGTAGACTAGATGGTCGGTTACGGGGAGATTACGGTTCAAATATTGTTAGGGTGTACTGAGGTTGTTTTTACAAAATGGTTTTACATTCACCCTTCACGCAAATATGGGTACACTGCCTATAAATATAAGCTTACCAATTCCTAATATTATTAGCGTAATTAGTAGATAAGCGTATAGCCCGAACGGGTAGAGAGACGTGGTGTTAAAATATGTATTAGTAAACTACTCTAAACAAATTATTTCTTTGTAAAATACGTGTATAAGGCTATTTACCATGTAAAGCAATCCCATGAATCCATTTTGAAGAAAATCATTACGGCTATTTTTGTAGAAGTTTGAAATTTAAAAAAACATTTGATTATAGGGCTAGAATCAAATCCTTATCTGGCCCCGAGGTATGACCATATAAAATCTCAATATAGAATTTGATCGAAATCCATCAAATGGTTTTGGCTATATTTTCATGTGTAGATATTTAGAGGTAAAGTAGACTGACAGAGATGGATACACACAATTGTAATACCTGATTCTTTTAAAATTTGGGAGCACATAAAACGTCAATATTAATACATCACTACAATTATTTATTTTTATATGAAAATTAAAAAAGAACAATTAATATACTTTTGTGAGAAGGTAAACAGTCTTCAAAGCAAATGAAAGGCATTATCTTCAGTTAAAGTATTTTGTTAACTTTTATTTGTCAAGCCACACTAATAATCCTCACTCAGTATACTTGTGTATTAGCCTAGGGTCGGAGGGAGGGGGTTAGCTGTCGAACCCAACTTTCCTTCAAATATTATGCCATTTAATATCTCTTCACTAGTTAATCTCACTCTTAAGAGAAGTTCATAAAAACATGGGTCTATAAACTCTTAGTTTGGAATTAATTAAAGTTTTTTTTCTCATTTATATATTGATTGCCGGTGGTCCATTTAATAGCCTGTTCGATCACCAGATTTGAACCCAATGTATCTAGGGAAATTTACAGTACATTGTTTACACAACTCTTGTGTCTGATGTTGAAGTTTTAAGATCAGGACCAACTCATCTCCCGGATCGCGCGAGGTATGGAAGTTGGAAAATAAAATACTAAGATATGCCAGAAATGTGTGCAGTGCATTTGTATTCTAATGATTACTCAATTTTTCCGTGATGACGATAGGGGACAAAGCGATAAAGTTTCTTGTTAAAAACTTCAGTATGTCCCTATTAAGACAGGATGCAGATTTGTGAACAATGTTTAACTGTGAAGCCATTCTAAAATGGTCAAAAACGGCATTTTAAATCCAGTTTTTATCCATATGTGCCAACTGTGTCACAGAGTTGATAGCCATGTGACGCACGCTCTTAAGATGATAATAATAATACTTATCACCGAGTCTTACTACTCGTTCGGGTTATACATGCTCTTAAGAGCGTATCGTAAATGTATGGGAGCAAATTTATAACACTTCAGATGTAATCAACAATGTACGACAAATCATGGAATTCCAAGTCAGAGGATGCATCGAAACATTTCGAACAACTTCTGTTACAAAAGGTTATCTTGTGTTACATATCTTGTGTTTTGTTTGTTCCTGTTAAGCTTTGTTTTGTTTAGTTCCAATACTTTTTATGCTGATTTGCTTATTAATTGGATAGTAAAATTCCTTCTATCTCTGAAACTAAGCGTTTCTAGACCCATGTTTGTATAAACTTTTCTTATTATTTGTTGGCTGGTACTACACCCCTATAATATATGACACCAACTAAAATACACCCTGTATAAAATAAAATATCAAATTAACTTATTTTATTAAAGTTTTCTGGGTGGGAATACGCCCCTAAAATAGATGACACCGATTATAATATACCCTATATAAAAACAATATTAATAAACTTTACTTTCATATTACTTACAAAATTAATAAAAACAAAAATGAGATCATTAAAATTAAAAATAACAACTTTATTAAATAGTTTTAATCTTATTAAAATATAGTTACTTTTAATTTGTAAATATTCAGGATAAAAGATGAAAAATCTAAATTCAAAATAATAAGTTTTTTTAAATTACATTAGCACAAATCACAAATTATTTTTTAACTATCTTAACTCGTGCATGACCCATGCCACCATTCTTTAAAGGCTTTAGATTGTATCCAATAATCCCCTACCTATTTAATATCTATGATTCGTATATTGGAAGAGGTATTATCTTGACTAAAGGCACGCCTACTTCATTACTGCTGGTTCTTGGTTGGTTCAGAGAAGTCTCAGCATCAATAAAGTTCGATTTAAATAAAACATTATCCATAGCCCCCCTCACCCTCGCTATTGTTGACAAGATTAATAGCTTCTTTAAATGAGTTGGTGGTTGAATGCTGTTGTGCAGTTTTCATTGACTAGTTTCATAAAAACACGCTTCGGTGGCTGCATGGTCTAAGACGCTACTCTTGCAGTAGACAATACTGTCAATAACGGTGCGATTGAGGTTAGAATCTCGGTCGGGTGTACTGAAGGAGGTTTATCCCAAATATATTGACGCAAATGTGGGTACACTTCCTCTAAATATAACCTTATTCATCCCTAAAGCTATTAGCGTAATTAGTACATAAGCGTATAGCCAGAACGGGTAGTAAGACGTGGTGTTTAAAAAAATTGTTTATACAATTCACGTTAAAAATTACTTTGGTTCAAAAAAGTCAATATTTGTGGGAGAGTCCCAACAATTCTCTAAACGCCTCAATTATTGGTTTTTGGTTTCAGATTTTCATTTCATTATTTATTTGTTAGTGTGCCCATTTGTAAAATTTAACTGAAACTCAACATTTAATCAATACTTTGGCCAGATTAAAAGCTGTTTTAACTAATTTACATATCTACAAATATCAAAAATGCACACACAAAATATTGATCAAAATGTATAAATAGAAATTGTTTGTAGAAAAATGCCATAATCCATATTCAAGCCAGTTATTTAGGTCCATTATGGAGACATCTGGGTTTGACTCCAATAGGCTGTCCCTTGTGCGTCCCTCGTACGTAACCAATAATATTGATCTGCTCCTTTAGCTAGAAAGGTTTGATAACCAATGCTTTAAAAAAATAAAAGTAGCCTCTCTAAATCAACTCGTATTGTTACTAAAGGCAACCCAGTGTTTCTATTGTGACCTCCTGAGAGGAAGTCCCCAGTTCACTCCGTAGGGGGCAGGGAGGTTCTGCAAGTGTTGCCAGGGGAGGGGGAGAGATGTTAGTTTTAGCACGCTCCATCAGCCACTTCCGGCTGCCGGTAATTGCCTACTTCGCTCTCACTGGGGTGGGGCAAGTTTGCACAACGTGATCGCTAGTCACGTGACCAACCAGGTTAATGGCTGGGCGTGACGGCGCCTTGTCACTCCAACCCCTCCCCCCCCCTGACGTCAGCATTACCCTAGGGTGCTCTAGTTTCAGGTAAACGCACTCTCCATCTTAGGTCCAGCAGTCCAGGTCAACCTATTGTTAGCCTTGTGTAAAATGAAGATCTACAAAATGTTTGGGCTTATTAGTATGTCTATAACTATATTTATAAATAGATAACAGAACCTTATAGTGTGAGCGCACAAGCAAGTTATACCAACAGAGCAACTGTCTCCGTTAGCGACGATAGTGCCAACATTTGTGGATAGCAGTGGTCAAGTGGTCAACACAACAAGCCTTCCAACCGTTGATCTCAGTATTCTAAATTGGAGATGCTACTTCTTTATTCAAGTAGCACCTTAATTGTCCGCACAGGCTGAGTTTGATACCGTTCCAGAGCCACTGCTTTATAGATAAATTTCAGAAGCTTCGGGTATTGAACTTGGGTCCTCTGAATCTTTAGCTAGGAACTCTGACCACCACAACAAAGAGGAGGTTTATATATATCATGTCATATAAGATGTATTATTTCGTATTTTATTCAAATATATAAATATGTTACTCTACATCAGCGGCTCCCAAACTTTCTTGACTCGCGAAACCCTTTCACAAACTTATGAGTTCCACGAACCCTGGTCCATAGCGACGCACTTAATTTTATACCTAATTTTTATGAAATATACTTATTAATTGTAATCAAAATGTTTAATACCTTTAAATAAACCTACTATAGCTCCGTTAGGTACTTTGGAATACCCTACCAAATATAATGAAATAATATTGAAACCACTTAAGTAAGAGTTTAAATAACTATAAATTTGTTTTAAAATTTAAAAGTAAAATTAAATAAGCAAAGTACTGTAGTGACATTTTCACACCTTTACTGTCACAATATTATCACATTTCACATGTTTTTTTAAAGTGGTACTGGAGATTGCTGCTTTGATATAACTGAAAAACCCTCCTTTAATAACAAAATTCCATGCTGATATAAGTTTCAAAATTGTTTACAAGTTTTAACAGCTACTCACCTCTTCACGTGACTTAGTGAGAAGAATGCGCTTGCTTTGTATGGCACAGAGCTTTAAAGTCAGGAACCACAGACGATAAATAAAGTCTCAAGTCACTTATATTACCGAAACATGTCGGTAACATATAAAACAGCTTTCTTCTAAACGCTGTTTTTTGCTAAAAGGAGTAATGGGAAATAACCAAGATTGGACTTAGATCTACTACCCAACCCTCACATAATTATATTATTTTGTTCCAATCGTTACAACAAGAATTTTAACTACCGTTGTCATAACTTTGGGTGTGATTAAACCTGTGTTTTAAATTTGTATTTAACTATTCATCCACATGGGCTGTATTGCAAACTTGGACTTTAAATTTTAATCTCGTTGTTAATATTGTAATTTTAAATTGTTGTTTATGTGCTTTTAGACTTGTCACCAACCTATATTTTTTCACTAACTGTTTCACGATGTTATTTTAATATATGTTATTAAATTATTTTTTATTTGACACTATGTTATAATTTTAAGCATAATTCAACCAGACATTTTAATCTATTATTATTATTATTATTAGCACCGCGTCTTACTACCCATTCGGGTTATACGCACTTACGCTAATGTGTAATGGTAGGGTGATTGTGAGATGAAATGAAGGACCTACAGTTTAACGTGGAATCCGAACCACGGTGGCGGCCTGGCATTCCCCACATTCACAAGATGTCTTGTCAGAGGTGAAGGAAGGGTTTGGTAATCAGATAAATCTGTGCCGGGACCGAGGATTGAACCCCGGCCGCCAGCATAGAAGTCTGACATCTTACCCCTAGACCACCAGGTCACCATTTTAATCTAAAGCCATTCAATTTTCATTCTAATTAATTTTTAAATTAGTCTATTTAACTTATTTATAATATTACTGGGTGCTTATCTTGGGTTTGTATCTAAGTCCTAGCCACATTCATTATCACTCCTTACATTTTCTATTTAGAATATTTTTTTAAATGAGAAAGCTGTAATAGCTTTATTCTCTAACACTGGGAACTTCTCCTTTAAACCTAACCAGAAACCAATTAATGACAAAGGTTTATAGCTTTTCTTTAATTCAAAACCAGTGGAAATTTCAAGGAGCTGCTCTTTTTCGCTAACGCTTAATATGGAGGATTTCAAAACAGCTTGAACCGTCGCTTCTCTTATCATGTAAAAAAAGAGACATTACTATTACATAATTACATAAGTTATAATTGATGAAGGATAGGGAAGGAAGATGTATCACAGAAATATATAAGTTTAACATATAAGTTTATTAAAAATCAAACAAAAAGTTATAGATGACATACAAGTGAAAAGATTTTAACTCAATTAATTAAAGATAACTGTATTCTGTTATCGAGATAGAAAGCTTTCAGTTGGACGAACAGGTATTAACACTTTTTAGGCAAAAAACCAACAAAAGTTAGATAGAACATTTAGTTTAGTTTAATAGATCTAGAAATAGGGAGCTTCACTCTTACTCGTACGAAGGAGCGTCTGCCACAACTCAGCAGCAGTAAAAAATAGGAAATTCATATTAAATTAAGTTTTTAGGCAATATATGGTACATAAAAGCAATCTACCCTGACTAATACCAGACTAATAGCTGAGAGGTCTAATCATGAATGATAATGAAACCATATAAAAAAGGAACATAATATCAAATCCTATATTTTTAGAGTTACTAAGAAGATCGTTTTCTAAGCTAGATAGCTTGTGTTAACCCCCATGGAGAGTTACGAAAACCTAAGAATAATTTCCTATAAGAGAAGCTTCCATTTTACAAATAATAGATGGCTATCAATCAGGCATCTACACAGTTATTTTACTATGGCCGGTCATTTCCTAATGAGTACTGCCAGAACAATCAATAGTAAATCTATAGATTTACCCATTACTAGGGCATACTATAACTAGTACAAACTATCTTTGAACACCAGATACATATGGCGCCTGAAAGGGCCGGAACAAAGCATAATCCCCGCTGGCCACTACTTCCATCTAGTAGTTCTTCCACAGGTTGCGCACCGTAAATAGCTACACAAAAAGGGAAACAATAGTGACTGCAATCAGTCACTGACTTAACTATGTCCAATAAGAAAACGTTAGCAGATCTGATTGTTGCCATAAAGAGATCCTAAACGTAATCATACCGTTAAGGCTGTCATAATCATTTCCTGATAAATATGACGATGTCTTAAGGACTTAGCAAAGGAGATAAAATTCATGGACTCAGTTAATACAATCACCTGGTCCTATATATATAAATAGAGCATTGAGCCCTCGTATTTAAACTACGCTTTATGGGAATAGGGAAACAATTGACAGACTATCTGACCTTAGAAACTATATCTGATGTACATAGAAAATAACGTCAGACATTCTGATATAAGAAACTGTGTCTGATGGACATAGAAAATAACTCAGTTATCCTAACACAATACACTATATCTGATCGACATATAAACTAAAGTTAGACATTCTAATACATGGAACTATATATATAAAAATGGAGTTTAGAATCTAATGTAGATTCTAAACAGTAGATACAGATACTTAGAGTCTCAGAAGAGGCTTCCTCTGCAACGTGGCAGTGAGACCAATGCCTGACACATCATGGCCACCAGTAGTGTCTTCGGTGTTGAAGTTTTACGTCGCAGTTCTTCCTCTGGTGAATTAATACAATGGAATACAAAGATGCGACTCACAGGGAATCCGTTATATAGCAACATAACTGCCTTGGAATTGAACTACATCAGGATATCTAAGGATAATAGGGGGAGGGGGGGTAGAGTTGCAGAATTACGCCAATTTCTCATTAGCACTTCCAGAAGGTGGTGTGGCGGGCAGAGACAATTATATTCCTTTTCTTCTATGTGTGCCCTATGATCAAAACGTGGAATTGCTCGCGGTGTGGGCACGGACCTCTCTGCTGGGGCAGTCTTCCTCGGAGCTTGAGCGTTTCCCGTCAACATAAATCTACAGTGAGTTAACACCTGCCACATCTTATTAGAATATATTAGTACCTGTTATCTTGTTTTAATTGTCTTTATGGAATTTTAATTGTAGATGTCATATCATATAAATGGCATGCTACAACTCTCTTACCCTTTTTTTTATCAAAGGCACCCCAGTAGGGAGATATCAGGCGATGGCGAAGAAACATCTTTCAGGCCTCTTATCCCTTTGATGTAGAGGACAGGAACCACATCGTAGTCACAGGTTTGGGGGAAGCTTCCGGAGATCTCTTTCCAAGCTCAAGGCAGCAGTCAGAAGAACATGAGCTCCATATCCAGAGCGCAGGTGCAGAAGGGAAGGAAAGAGAGTGAAGGAATGAGTCAGTCCCATAGCATATACAACTTCACTCTTGACTTACGTACAATAAGAATTCATAACGAAATATCAACTATAGAATGGCAATAATTTAGAAAATTACAAACATTAACTATAAAAGAATCAAATAGCCGAAGATATTATTTATGCTTTTAATTTAATTTTTCAATTCTCAGAATATATCTGTATTACGAATTCTTCTTTAAAAGCATAAATAATAGCTTCGACTATTTGATTCTTAAATATTCAATCCCATACAATTATAATAACTGTACAAGAGACAACATTAAGCCAACTACCGAGTCGAAGGTGGCTGCGTTATCTGATAGCTCTTGATCTTAATAAAATCACACATTTGTAGCAAACGAATTCCGCACGTCCATCATAAGCTCAGCCTCAAAATATGAGTGAACACGAGACGATTCCTGGATAGGTCAGGGGTTAGAGCATTGGCTTACTACGCTAAAGTTCCCATGTCCAGGTGCCATTTTTAAATTTTCAGAATAAGATTTACTATAAAGTTACTCACTTTTTTTATTTGTGTACATAGGCAAAACTTATATACCAGATTTCTATATATTTATAACAAAACCACTATTAGAACTGGGTTCTAACTGAATAATTATCATATCACTGCAACTAGTTATTTAACACATATCTTATACGCAGCATGGTAATTTATTTCTTCAAATCTCGATTTTTTTTACATGTCTCTATTTTTATATATATTTATATACCCTGTATATAATCTGTCAAAGCATAACATTTACTTGTTTCTACTACTTTAAATTTTGATTACATTTACCTTTCTAAAGCAACACTCTTACTTTTATCTTACTTAAATTTACATTTACATTTATATTTATTTTTCAAAAGCTATATTCTAAATTGTTCTACTAGATCTAGTAGAATCCAAACAATATATACAAAAATACCTTTACACATTAGCTATTATTAAATATTTTACCTTATATACCGTCAACTCTTTAAAGATGTATGACATGCGCCTTATGGGTCAGGTCAGCATCTTCCAGGTGCTTTAACATCACAGATACCGGAGTTAAGAAAGATTTGACGAGCCATGGACCACCCCACTTTGGCGTGAGTTTCGCAAATATCCTGTTGATAGCTGAGCTAAGAGGGAAGTTACGACACAGAACTTTGCCGTATACAGACACATGAACTGGCTTACGACCTTGGTTGTAAGCCGCGGCCACTCTATCCCTGGATCTCCGCAAAATATGAAAGGCAAGCTAACACCTTTCCCAATAAGAGGAGTTCCCAGAATCCTCCACGAGCGGATAAACGTCCCAGATAGCCAAAAAGGTATGATTTAACTCTCGATTAAGTAACAAAGATGACAGCATTGCTCCTGTAGAATCATGTATAGCTGAGTTAAAAGCTAGCGATAAAAACAATCTAAATCTTTGTCCCAGTGAGGCTGCGTAGAATCATGATAAATCGCGAGAGTAATGTTCAAGTTCCTATTAAACCTTTCTACTTGATTAGGGGCAGGATTGTAAGGGCTAGTAGTTACATGCTTAATACCCCACGCAAAACACATATTATGAAATATATTGGAGCGAAAACAAGGTCCATTGTCGCTAACCAATTTCCTGAAGGCACCAAAAATAGCCCATACTCTATGGGAGAGCGATTTAACTGTAGTAGAACCCTTCATGTTCCTAAGGGGGATAATGACACCAAACCTAGAAAAACTATCAATAAAGTTAAGTACACAGGTATTCCCATTAGTAAAACAAGTGATGGGGCCTACAAAATCAATAAACACAGTTTACCACGGGTTATGAGCAGCATCTGCAGAGTGTAACTCATAAAGAGTGTTCTGTGAAGGTTTGGATCCCAAACAACCATAAAACTTTCTAATCCACTGTCTAATATCCTGGTACATATTGGAGCAAAAAACTCCTGAGCAATTTTTTTGTAAGTTTTGAAAATACCCAAATGATCTCCAAAGGTAGAGTTAGGAAAGTACTTAAGAATCATATCTCTTAAAGTAGTGGAACAAAATATTTTCATCCCTTTTTGTTCTTCCCCTGCACGCACAATGGATTTCTATGCATAGAAAAGTCCTCGACCTTATCACCCTTACCTAGGCGATCAATAATATCCCTACAGTAAGGATCTTATAGCTGATGTTGAGCTAACGAAACAAAAGACTCTGGTATGGAACTGATAACGTTGACACCAGCAGGAATAGGACAAGAAAGAATAGGATACACGCCTTTGTTGATGCGAGAAAGAACTTCGGCAACCACCTTATCTTTCCCCGACACATTTTCAGATCTTAACTTGAACTGAGACAACTTAGAAACCCAATGGCCAATCTTCCCTAACTGTTTTGGGTTATTGAACATCCACGAAAAGGCTCTATTGTCAGTATGCAGAATGAACTCTCGTTGTTCAAGATAATCGGCAAACTTCTTGATGCCGAACAGGCATTCAAGACATTCCCGTTCATACGCACTGTACCTATTCTGTGCATCAGTAAGAGATTTACTTGCGAAAGCTACAGGAAGTAAACCTTCTGGGTATCTTTGAGAAAGAACTGCCCCAAGGGCATAGGACAAAGCGTCAATCTTATGTTCAAAGGGAAACGAAAAATCAGTCATTCTAAGTAGCTTAGGGGACACCAGATTTTGCTTAGGAGCAGAAAAAGCTATCTTTTGATCGTCTTCTCACACCAACTGTATTCATTTCTTTTTTTAGAGGGCTTAAGGAGGCAGCCAACTCAGAAAAGGATGAAATGAACCTGGAATAATAGTCACACATTCTCTTCTCTCAGGGTACACAAGAATATTAGCCTTAGAAATCACATACCCTAAATAATTTATACAATCCGTACCCCATGTCACTTTATCAGGGTTAACAGTGAGTCCAGCCTCCCTAAGCAAATGGAGATCCAACTCGACATGTTCATTATGTTATTCTAAGGATTGACTATAAATAAAAATGTCGTCTAAATAATTGAATACAAATTTGAATTTGAAGTTGGACAAAATATGGTCTAGCACTCGACTAAGTGCCACTACAATCTGTCTCTTTCATGGTATTGCGAATCCTGTGAAGTTCTGATATTACTGCACCGCGAAGGGCACCAATTGTGATGTTCTGGTTTTACGGGGTACCTAAGTTGTGCGCCAATTATGAAGTTCTGGTTCGTCGCGTTGAGCGTCGATTGAAGTTACACCGTTTAATTAGCTGGTAATTGCCCCGTGGTCGAGCACTAATTAAATCGGTACGGTTTTTTGATGTTGTGAGTTAATTGGTAATTATAGCCCCGTGATCGAGCGCCAATTTAAGAATTATAATTAATACACACTTATTATTTTGACATGTTTTTTATTTCTGAATCTCTGTTTATTTAAGGAGAAAATAGATCATGTCGTCGAAATATATACGCGGACTATTGTAGGGATCGCGGACAGAAGCTGTGCTAGTGACTGAGTAGTGAGCAGTACTGGACGCCAAGACGCCAAGTGAGTTCTGTCAGTTCTGGACGGCAAGTGCCTTACATTGCACCATTCTTCGTATATATCCATTGCTCATGGAAGCTTCGAGAAGGTCGTGTTTAAAAAATTGAAATACAAGACAAAAACATCTCGGTGTCACTGGAAGCTTCGAGAGCCGGAAACTGACTCAAATTACCTTTTAAAATCTCTATTCGAACCTTCGAGAAGAGGAAGTTATTAATTAAAAACCTTATTTATATTGTCAACTTGACTTGGCTGGTATACTCTGACGTCACTTACAGTAGCGTGTACCTTCTTAGAAGAAGAAGTGCTTTAAGCGCCATTTAATAGATTATAATTTAAATGAAATAAAATACGTTTATAAAATTAGGACGATATTATTGTCAATGCTCTTACATATTCTTTAGGGGCAAATCAATTACATTACAATCCAATTGTTATTATGGCTGGGAAATATTTTATGAAGGTTTTTCCAAGTCCTTTCAAGTGTTCTATAACTATTTTCTTAAGATTTTTGTCCAAAGAATGCTGATTTTCTACCATTAAGTCATGAAGGATATCAAAGTACTCCGGTTTATTGCTAAATAAACACATTTCCCAAAAGTTAATTCTTTTTTATGAACGACTCGATACGGTCTTGCATAGTAAAAACGTTAATATTTGACCCCTGAAGAGTTAGGTTTAAACTGTTCATTTTCGAGGAAATGTCTGCCAAATAGACCAAAGCCTGGAGCCCCATTTGATCTTGCATGCACTTTGCTTTGTGAAAGGGATAACTGGTAAGAAAAAAAGAAACTTCGTGTTTAAGTTCAAACAATCTTGTAAGAGTTCTACCTCGAGCTAATAACATAACTTCAGTATGAGACGATAAACAATTGTAAACGCTTCCAAATTTCTCACAAAGGGCTGCAAAAATCCGCCATTACATACATATTTTGGCAAACCCCTTGGAAGATTTCGTGAGTTCAAGAACTGCAGTTTGGGAACCACTGCTCTAAGTTGATAAATAAAGTTTTAAAATAGCAATATTTTCTATAAATGTAGCTTTAAATATTTGTCTGTTTATATAAAACTTTCATGCATAAAACCGTAATTTTTGAGACAATAGCAGTAATATGATTTTTTTATATTAATATCCAATCACTTGTAAATAATTGTTTAGCGTAAGATTTTGCTAACCGCTTATATTATTAAATACACGGCACATAGGCCGATAGGTTTATAGCTAATACATTTTTAACCATTATATAAGAAGCCTGAAATAATTATAAATACACTTTAGTTTGAAAAAAATAATTGTATCATTTCAAAAATAGCTAAATATTCGACTAACTCTAGTGAAAATCAAAGTTAAAAAATATTAATAATTTGTTTCCATCCTCGTATAACAATTTCGAGCTATATGTACAGTATATACAGGTATGTCAAGATTATGTTAACAATTATGGAATGAACATTTGCATATTATTTTATTTTTTCTCATATCTAATGAGAGAAAGGTTAACTAAAATAAATAAGAGTGGTCGCAAGCTTGATAAAAGTTTGTTGTTCTTTAGCCATAATTCGCACGATGTTCCAAGAACAATTTTAATGAAACCTAACAAGACGTTCATCGATTTTTCGTATATACGAAAAATTTGTTCAGACTGGCTTAGTAGCGTACAACTACAAATGTAACTCCATACTTACCAGAATAGGTAAATATGAAATAAACACCACAATTTTTCAGCATTCAATTCTGAACTTTCCAGAAAAGTCCACCGAAAGATTCAGTTTGAAAACAGGGATTTCACAGAAAGCTGTGTGATGAATTACAAAGCAGGACCTCTGAATTTTCCCCTACCATATCCAACCCGTCCAAGCAGTGACAGAAGGTTAAAAATATGTTCGTGTGGAATATTGCCAGATTTTAGTATAAATTACAAGCATCTAAACAGACATTGTGTATCTGATGGAATTCAGTGATGAAGGCACTTTTCACATTAGTGGTCAAATGAACCGAGACAACACAATATTTTGAGATAGGCCTTACTGAAAATCCACAAGTAGTCCGTGAGGACGAACGTGTCACCTCAAAGGCGATTGTCTGGTGTGCTCTTACCATCGCTGGTGAGTTTGGACATTTTTTTTGACACGCCAACAGTGAATTCTAAATACATCTTGTTTACATTGCAGTTATACGCTACCGATTAATTTCCACTGATAAATCGCTCGTGGGTTATTTTCAACATGACAGTGCACTTGCGTATTTTGATCGTAGTGTTCGTGATTTCTTAACTAACACATTTCCACGAAGATGGTTAGGAAGATGTGGGCCATGGCAATCACATTTATACTCCAGTAATCTGACGCCCTGTTACTTCTGGCTTTGGGATATGGTGAAAGAGAAAGTGTACAGCGTAAAATTTTGGAATATCAATCAACTCAAGGAAAGAGTTACGAATGTGGTAACATCTTGAAACAATGTGCTCGCGTAAGAGAACCACTGTTAGCGTTCTTGCATTTGCATCTTAAATTTAAGTATTTTTAAGCTATTTCATAGTTTTGCGTGTGCACTATGAGTATTTAATTTTGTTTATTTGTCAATTTAAACTATTTATTTTGGTTTTCATTGTAATAGTGGCTCCATAGAGACAGCCATTTTTAGTGTACTGTACTTATATTTGCTTCTTAGTTTTAGGTATTTCTAATCGATTTTATGATTTTACGTGTAAAGTATGTCTATTTTGTTTTGTTGATAGTAAATTTAAGCTATTTATTATTGTGTGCTTTGCAACAATTCATCCACTTAACAAAGCCACTGTAAGAGCGCTTGCATTTGTATCTTAAATTTAGGTCTGTTTCCAATAATTTTATACTGTTTCTTGTGAATTATGTTTATTTAGTTTTGTTAATTGGTACTAAACAAACAGCACTATTTTATTTAGTTTGATAGGGTGCTTACTATATAGTGAGTCTTTCAATCGACACAATTTGCTTCCCCTTGTGTAGTAAATCTATACATATAATAAAACATTAAGGTTTGTATGCTTATTCAAATTTTGAGTTGTCATTTTTCTGGGTAGTGTAAACGTTAAGGATACCAAATTAATCATTTTTAGAATGCTAGTTTCTTTGTTTGTTGCCAGTAAGATAAGAAATATGTATTGGACCGAAACAGAACTTCTTCTGTTGTACTCCTTAAATTTCAGGGAACGATGGTAAGCTACTGGTATATAGCATCACGTATCTCACCACAGAGCATAGTAGTGCCGAAAAAACTGGGTTCAAGCAGTGAACATTTGTCGCTGCTTGTATTGCGAGTGCAGAAGATGGCAAGTGATATGAGCTGTGGTATGAATTGGGAGGGGATGGTGGTAAGTCCCTATTTATTCGTGAATCTTGGTACGCACATAAAACACCGCTGTTGACTAAATTTAATCCTTTTTTAATATTTTAAGTTGTCGAATGTTTTGATGTGTTAATTAATGCGAGCAAAGCCACGGGAAAATTCTATTTAATATATAGTAATATTAGATATTTTAGTCCGACAACTAAGCTCAATCGGTAGCGTGTCTAGCAACTGAGCTAAGGGTCTCGGGTTCGATTCTTAGGTTGGCCAAAAATGTATCATTGATGAAAATATGGGTTTACTCTTTCAACTTGATAAATTGACGGTTTGGGACGGGATGTTGTGCCTGTACTAATCTTAAGTTAGAATATAAGCCATATAAAGCTACGACTGAACTAGCAAACTGGTAGTGGAAAATATATGGCATGAATAAAAATAGTGACCCGGACCATATACTGGAAACAGTAATGGATGTAAATTAATTATATTAATATTATAAATATTACACTCTTTACTACCCTTAGTTAAATTAAATTTCAGCCTCAGATATTAATTAATTTATCTTAACAATAGAATGAAAAAAGTATAAAATGGCCATTTATTTATAGCTTATACTCTTACCGTATAGTTGTACACGTGTTAATATTGTGCAGTAACATTGTGATAGTGGCGTGACCAAAACAATAGAGTATGATGTTTTAATGAGAAAGAAGGATATTTTTGGAA
Source organism: Timema cristinae (assembly GCA_039000515.1). Lineage (NCBI taxonomy): Eukaryota > Metazoa > Arthropoda > Insecta > Phasmatodea > Timematidae > Timema > Timema cristinae. The sequence continues at coordinate 64,029,158 of JBCFYV010009882.1, forward strand.
TACATTCGATGATGCAAAGTTAAATCTGTCTTGATTTTAATCACATAAAAGAGATAAGCCTAATTTGTAAATTATTAATAAATTAATTGATCCTCTATGTTGAAGGCACCCTTAGACCAAAGGTTCCCTGGGCAGGCACCCCTCCTAGAACAAACCCCCCCCCCCCACCGAAACCCTAACCTCACGACCCCTAGATCTTACAGTTGGTACCCGCCTCGGTGGCGTAGTTGGCTAACGCGATGTCGTGTTGAGCTCCACCGCCGAGGACGGGGAGATCGAGGTTCGAATCTCGGTCGGGTGAACAGGGGGTGGTTTGTCCTAAATGGTTTTCCACTCTCCCTCCACGTAAATGCGGGCTCACTTCATCTAGTTCAACCTTCCCAATTCCTAATCCATTAGCGTAATTAGTACTTAAAGCCTATAACCCGAATGGTTGTAAGACGGGTTGCTAAATATTATTACAGTTGGTCAGATTGAACTAAAACAGAGTATTTGAGAGATTGTGTTATAAATTAACGCTATAGTAATATCTGTCTAGAAATGATTCCTTATAAACTGATCCAATGAAAACATATTGTAATGTAACTGACTTGCCCCTGAAAAGTATGTGAAAGCATTGACAATAATATCGTCCTAATTTTATAAACGTATTTAATTTTATTTAAATTATATAGTATATTAAATTGCGCTTAAGGCACTTCTTCTTCTAAGAAGGCAAAAGCCACTGATCAGTGACGTCACGCACGTGACGTTAGTCAAGTCATGTTGACAATATAAGATTTTTTAATAATAACTTCCTCTTCTGAAAAGTTCCAATAGAGATTTTAAAATGTAACTTGAGCCAGTTTCCGGCTCTCGAAGCTTCTAGTGACACCGAGATGTTTTTGTCTTGTATTTTGTTATTCTAAACAAAACCTTCTCGAAGCTTCCATGAGCAATGGATATATACGAAGGATGGTGCAATGTAAGGGCAGTACTGCTCACTACTCACTAGTCACTAGCACAGCTCCTGTCCGCGATCCCTACAATAGGCCGCGTATATAGTTCGACGACATGATCTATTTTCTCTAGAAACAAACTGAGATTTAAAAATAAAAACATGTCAACATAAAAAGTGTGTATTAATTATACAATATTTAAATCACCAATAACTCTTTAATTGGCGCTCGATCACGGGGCTATAAATACCAGTTAACTCACAACATCAAAAAACCGTACCGATTTAATTAGTGCTCAACCACGGGGCAATTACCAGCTAATTAAACGGTGTAACTTCAAGCGACGCTCAACGCGATGAACCAGAACATCACAATTGACGCACAACGTAGGGACCCGTAAATAAGAACTTCACAATTGGCGCCCATCACGGTGCAGTAAAACAGAACTTCACAATATAAACAAAGTGACTTTTAGAGTAAAGTAGGCCTATTAGCATTATCATATTAAGAGAATGGGGAAAACTAAGGTTTGAAAACAAAAACTTTTAGGTCCAAACTATGAAGCTAGAATCAAGTCTTCAGCACCTTAATTTTCTTTGATTATTTTTTATTTTTATCCTTATCGCAATCAGACTTGTTAGTGTAGAACAACTCTTTAAGTGCAAATTTTTTAATAGCTCGTAGGCCTAACTTACCTAATTTAACAACACATGAGGACAACATTTCAACTCAAACAAGATTCGAACTAGTCTCTCTCTTAGAGAGCTGGTTAACGCAAAGTCTCAATGCTTACCAATGAGGTCTAGTTTTTAAACAGGGTCGAGAATCACATACTTAACGGATACACCTGCATTGGTGGGCTCGCCATCTAAGTGTTATGCTCATTTGGGAAAGCTTAATGGGACAGAGAGGTTGAAGCTGGATGAAGCTCTTGAAAGTGCTTTTTCTTAAATGGTTTTCCACTCTCCCACTACGCAAATTCTGGTACACTAAACATCATTTCTAGCTTCCTCAGCCCTATCCATTCAGTATAATTGGTTGTGTATGGCATGTACTGGAAGTAAGATGTTTTGAAAAATTAATATGTTATAGGCCTATACAGCTTTATTTTTTTGATTAAAAAGTGCAAAAAAATATGTATTTTGGCTCCCAAACCTTAGAGGAAGTGCATATAAGATCATATATTTTTCCTTTGAAAGCCATGATTTCGAAAGATGGTATCTGTTATTTAATCCTCAAAACCCCTAAGGTGGACTGTTCCGAGCTTATCGTGCTTGTGGTAGGACACGCAATGGCAAGATAATTCTAGAAAAAGCTGCCAGGGTGCCTGTTGTTATCTGCACAATGATGACAGTAAATTTAAAAGGGTAGGGGAGGCCACACCCAAATCCATTACGTTACCTTTCATTAACCTCCGTCTGATAGCAAACACTGAGAAGGAGCGTTCGCTTGCACTTCAATTCATTTCGGCAACAAAGCACCCAATTCCCAAACAAAAATCATCCAAAGTTGAGGTCTGAAATATTTTACATTATATTGGATATAAATTATTTATTTTTCAATTCCGAGCTATTTGGGAACTTAATGTAAGTAAATGTCAAGAATTCGAAATATTATCTAATCCAATTTTAGTGAGAGGGTGTATTCATATTAAAATACTATCCTGTTTAAAATAATACTGATTATGGGGGGAAAACATAAGTTTGCTTATAGTTAAATATGTATAAAAATACCAGAAATTACAAATAGTATTAAAAAAAAAAACACTAGTGGACACGATAGGGTGGGGAGGTTGGGGCTTGAATACTAAATGAGTGCACTCAGGGCAATTTTTAATAAATATTTTCTCAGTCTCCCTTTACGAAAATCAAGGTATCCTCTAATTTAGGATTTAAACATACCAACCTTATTAGCGTAATAAATATCCGTATATTTTAAATCTTAAAATGCTAATTCTTATCCCACGTCCCATGTCAGGATCCTGACAAGCTCAATATGCAACTTGGTAACTCTCGATACACGTTGTGTTAAATATTCTTCCTTATTTGTTTAGCACAAATGTAGCCGTGTTAACCACTTCAGCCCATAGATTTTATTCAAGTTTCTAGCCATTAGCATATACCTTGAGGCTTCCAAAATGGTACGACTATTCTCCACCACCTTTCCATTTTGCTCACAAGTATACACAATAGATGTCTGGTGCCGAATACCTTTCTCATCAAATATCCCTCGCAGCTCTCTGTTTACAAACTCTATGCCATTATCTGTCCGTACTATTTCCATTCGGTTTTGCATGTTTTGTCGGCTAGGTTTAGAAATTGTTTTACAAATTTTATCACTCCACTCCAAGCCTCATAGCATATTTTGGGTGTCAAAAAGTAAGAAAAATAGGACATGTTAAAAACACTATATTCACCTCATAGTGCCAAATTAAAATAAATAATTAAAAACAATGTTTTTTTATGTTATTGGGCCTGTAGCAAAAACAAGAAAAGTTTTTTTTATAAAATAAGAAAGGAGAAATGCTCAACCATCATCAACGCCTTGCAATCCTCCTTTTATCTCCCCCACACCTACCCTTTTAATTTATTTTATCTTTAGTAACGTATTTATTTTACTTTGTCATTTCATTATAAATCCAAATTTAATTATAGTAATAGTAATAATAATGATAGTAGTTATTACAATAATGATGTTCATTACCATCAAAAGATGACTTTCTTTAACCTAAGATTAAAATATATTTAAAAAATAATCTGTGAAACATAATAATAATTTTAAAAATTACCCCCCGCGTCTTACTACCCGTTAGGGTTACATGCACAAAAAATAATTAATCACTATTTCAGTCGTTTTTGGGTTTCATTGATTCATATTGACTTGAACAAAAGTAGTCCAACATTGTTGTCTTCCTCTTTTGAATTTGATTTTGTTTGTTTCTTATTTTCTCAAAAGCATAGTCTCTTTCTTCCAATTTTTTTTCTAGGAGCTTCTAGCGTAGTTTGAGCTATTTGCAAACCTTTCCAATCATTGATTTTAATTGCATTATTAATTCTTTCATTCGCTTCTGCCACTAATGACTTGTAAGATTGAACTTCTTCTTATGCTTCCGATTCTTGTTTTTCTAATGGGCTCTCTTTTTGCATTTCCTTTTTAGTTTCCTGCGATTTCTTTTCCGAAACTTTCCTATATGCTTGATACTCTGCACTTTGGTATTTTATTTTCTCTTTATCTTCTTGCTCTTGTTTCTCCCATTCAGCCTCAATTCTCTTCTCTTCTTCAAGTCCAGCCAAGTAGAACTTATGGGTCCCACGTACTTTCTTGATGAAATCCTTTGTGAATGATACTGTGTTGCACTGATAGTCTTAATGTTCAAGACTATCTTTGGTAGAATGCATGCCTCTGATGAATGCCTCAGAGAGACAGGTCCTGTTGTCAGTTGTTTGTGATAATCCTCGCTCAACATCAGTATTTCCATGGGGTAACAAAAGGATAGCTTAACAAACCTTTTAATTCAGCCTATTTTAGTTGGAAATAGTTCATTATAGCACTACCTTCAAAAACAATTTTATAACCATTGAATTTCAAAGATACTGTACAAGCTTTCAGGCATACATAAAAATTATTTAAACAGCGTGACACATTATGATACGATATTTTATTTTGCTAACTTAACAGCAAAGAGGAAGATCCACAATTAAACCTCTACAAAACAAACGGTTTCTTTCTTCTGGCGGTCAAAAAGTAGGGAAAGTAGTAGATTCTCCTCAAAAGTCCTACTTTTCCTACTTTCCATTAGGAAAGTAGGAAAAATAAGACAAAAATGAGCCCTGCCTCTTTTATTGTGGAAGAACTAAACATATCTGAAGCCAGAATAATCGTCTTTTATAAATATAAAATACTTAGAACCGCCGAGCAATGGATTTTCCATTGGTCCACATACATCCATGTATACCAGTTCGCAGGTCCAAGTTGACGTTTCACTCCGCTTGGATGGTGGATTACTAAGAATTTTTCCTTTCATACAACTAACACAACTTATTCCATCTGTTTCATATGTTCTATTATTATTCTCTAATATATTCTTTGCGTATTCAACATACTGATGACCTAGACGTTCATGCCACTCGGCTAGACTGTCCTTCCCATAATTTATAACTGCATTCTAATTTTAACTGAAATGCACAATATACTGTACAATTTGTTATGTATAAAGCCGATGGCAAACACTTAGCCGTTTTTCATTATTTTGCACAACTATATGTCGGAAGTAATTTGATAGGCTCTGTCCATAACACTCCTCACTGAAAATAGGTTCACACTCATTTTAGGCACATACGTCACATTCTTCATTTTTATATTGTTTTAATTCCACAGTTCTATAAGTCAACGCACCCAGTTCGCTTCCATCAGCCATCAGCTTGGATAGTTCCATTCATGTTATGTTCACTTGCCCCAGTGTCGACTAATCAATTATGGTTGTGTTAAGTTTGCCATAAACGTGTTATCTTTAGTATGGTTAGTTTAATTTTAACATTGTTATCCATATGCTGTAGTTTATTTTAACCAACTCTGCACTCATTAATGTGTTGCAGGACTTTCTTATAAAAATGGCAGGGCTCTTTGATGATCGATAGTCTCGCTTTAGCATAGACCAATCTAACACGAAAGATCTGGTCAGTCTAGGTTAAAATGATGATTAGGTGCTTACTTACACATAGATGCTGTTAACTTTATTCTGGCAGTACTTTAAGGAAGAGGTCTCGATGGCTCAATAGGCTTTTTTTCCTGGTTTTATTACTATTTTAAATTTAATTACATCATTTTATGTCACAACTACTATTTTTACGATAACATTTTAATAAGTTTTATTTTAAAATATGTTAATTTTTGCGTCAGTGCACTTGAACATTTTTTATTTATCAAAATGTAATTATGTATAGTAATTATTGTTACTGAACTACATCGAAAGATTTTTTATCTCTAGAATTTTACTCTATGTTATAAACAAAGAGAAAAATTCTAGGTATACGAAAATATTTATATATTTTTTTAACATAGAGTAAAATTCTAAAGGAACAAAATCTTTCGATATATTTCAGAACAATTAGTTGTATTTTACAAATTGTGTAGTAAAATATCATGAAAGATCTGTTAAAACACCATTAAAAAATCACTTACTTGTTGATAATTGACTCAAAACTACAACTAAAAAAATATCATCCAAGTGAAAACAGTTCACACAACTACTATTTTTCTTAACTAAATATTAAGAATATTACATTTTCACAACCACTATTTTGAAGTGTAAACTTTATAAATAAAAAGCAAACTTTAATCAAACTTTCACACTCATTTATCACTTCATCATATTAAACATTTTTATTCAACATGTCAAAAGGTACAATCATTATCAATAAGGCATACAAATTTATTTACCATAAGAAAACATATACATGCTGAAAAATTGTTCATTTTATAAAGTGATAAATAAGCGTGAAAGTTTGATTAAAGAACCACATTAAACTGAAATAGCACCATACTAAAATCTACAAGAATCACAAGTAAGATGAATGAATTTTTTTAGGGGGAGGAGGGGAGGGGGTTAACTTTGGTGAAGGAAAGATTACATAAGCAAAATACTAACGCCTAGCCCTATGCAGTTTTTTTGTTTTCAAATGCGGTTCAACATTTAAGGCCACTACCTGACTGGTTGGTTCTGTTGCGGAAAGTAGTCAGTACGACACGTTCTGAAGCGAAACTGCTGCAGACAAAGCTCTCTCACGGAACAGTAACCTGGTATTAGTGTGTTTTTTATTGGTGCAGTAATATTCCCAGCAATTGAAGGAAATTGTCGCGCTGTAATGAGTAAGATATTATTTTAAATCTTATTTGCGCTTAAGGATGGAAAATAAACACTATTGAAGACATGCATCTATTTAGAAAAATATCAACTGTGGATTTTTTGTAACAGCAAGAGAATTAACACACGATAATGAAAAATTTCAGTCCTTTTACCTACAAAAAGCACGTTCATTTCTCTCGAATTGTCTTTTGCCATCTCTACATAATTCAAAAAAATTAAATAGCGGGTAGTGTTTGACTTGACTATCAATGCTATCAATTGTAAATACACTATTTAATTGAATAATAAGAAGTACTGTAATTATTGATACACAATATTCACAGTTGTGAGTTTTACAAACACACAGACTTTCATATGTTATTCTTAGTTCTACAACTTAAAATTTTGATTAGAGCATTTGTTACATTATTTTGAATAAACTAATTACATTTAAAAATTCAAAATAACTGTTTAAAAAAAGCACATACCTACTATTAGAGATGATCCCGATAGCATAATTCGATAATCATAATGTTTTAAAAGTACGGTAGAAATATTTGATAGTTATAGTGAGCATGAGACTGAACAGACTTTAATTTCATTAAAATTATAATTTTTTTCAATTTTTGTTCATTACTCTCGCAAGCAATTGTAATTAAATAAGTGTGTGGATATTTTCTAGGGAATGTGTTTTGGACCTCCCGTTCCAGCTAAGCCCACCAAATTTTTTCAAACTTTTGCAATATATGACCTTAGTTAATATAAATAAAATAATCAAAGCAACATAATATGTTCAAGTTCAATTATTAGTTAACTTGACCTCAATTGACATTTACAATATTGAAGAAGAGCTAACTAAATATAGTATTGAAGTTTCTCTTTTTTTTTATTTAATGTAGCTAATGCCCAATTTCCCTGTTTCATCGTCAATTTCCCTGAATTTTCCATATTTTCAAATTACCTTAATGTTCCAGTTTTTCCCTGTTTCCCTGTCTATGGTCACCCTGACTACAAAATGTCAAAAAACAGTTTTCAAGAATTGGTCTAAGTTATTATTAGTCCAGATATTACAAAGCAAAATACAAAAATGAGGGGAATGCGTAAGTTATAAGGAGAGACTTTGTATTGCAAAATTTTCCCAAAACACACAAGTAGGCCAACACTCAGCAATTAATGCAAAGATGCGACTGGAATCACGCTACAAAGTGACACGCTGAAATAATTCATCCCTGCACCGGCGTGTATTGTCTCGTGTGTTACTGCCCATTAAATGCTAGTTTGTGACATACACTTTGCATACAGAGTGAATACCGACCTTATACCGTACTGAAACCGAACCAAACAGTCAGGTAGGAGCCTAAGAACACAAATTCGTGTCTATATATTTATTAAAAAATTTGGCAATATGTTTTTATATCACAATGACATCAATTTGCCTCGTGGTGTAGTGATCAGTGTACCTAGCTAAGAACATAGAGGTCCCTGGTTTGATTCCCGGCTCGTACCGGTATCTTGAGTAGTTTTACCTTAAGAGGAATGATCCCAACGATCACCAAGGTTTGGTTAATTAGGTTTAAATTAGGTTAAGACTCACACCATCTCCACATCTGCACATCATCATATCATTTAATTATATGTACGACGTGTAAACAACCTCCAATGGTGTACTCAGGGCAAGGATCTGTGCAACCAGAGCGACCAATAGTCTACACATCAGGCGTCCGAACCTAAATGCCATGTCCCTTGCAATATATGCTATACGATTAAAGAAAACTATGATATTACATGAACATAAATTATCTTGCCTATCTAATTATATGTTTGATAACGGAATAAAAAATAATAACAAATAATATAGTAACACTATTGCATTTTAAATAGTTAGAGTGTGCCAAATTGGAACATATGGCCCGACAAAGAATGGTTTATTTGAATAGGAGATAATTTTTTTGTGAAAAATATATTGTTGAATATAGATATTTTATTGTAAAATGTGAAGCAGTAAATCAAGGACTGGGGTTAGAACAGAAGGCCTAACACACAATCTAGCGATATTGCTAAAGGTTTGTTGAACAAAATTATTAATAGCTTCATCCTTTTTATCAGTGCATAGAAATGTTTCGGAACTAGAGCTACAAAACAAGCAGTATTTTAAGATAAAATTATTTTTTACTTGGATTTTAATTTTTATTTCAGTAATAGATGAACAACACCACTAAATGTAGCTAAATACACGTAAGTTTATGTTATAAATTTACAACAATTGAAGTCACAATAATTAGTATCATGACATTTAAATTATATTTCTATTTATAAATCTTGGTTAAAGGGTGCCTTTGAGTACAAAAACATAAGTGCAAGATTGTTTTATTTGGATTTTAAAATTACACACATAAGTGAATAAGGCCTTTTAAATATCACAGAACTAAGTAAAATTATAAAAATATATTCATAACTTAGACAAATATTTAGCTAAAGATAATCAAGTAATAACTCATCTCTGTAAGCTTAGGTGATATTACAGGTTGGCCACTCTAACTATAAAATAACATTTCAGCATCATGTCATCATTTTAGTATTTGAACAAGTATGACTTATGGATATTTCTATTCAATGCTTGTAGATTAATGGATTCTTATTCAATTCATAAAATCTACAACATAAATAATGTTTTAAAACACTTTATTGAGCTGGGCCTTATATATACTATTTATATGATATGAATTACATATATCATTTATAAAATAATAATTACATATATAATTTATATAATATAAATTACATATATCATATATAATATATATTATACATTGTATTATTTATTATTCATAATATATATTATATAAGCCTTATTTATAAAATGTATATATATATATCTATTTATATATTTTTTGGATTAGAAATTCGAAAGTTCATTACCATTCTTAAATGTAACCCACCTATCCCTAGCTTGAGCCAATTCTATCCAGTCCATCTAATTAATCCTATTTATTTCAGGTCCATTCTCATGTAAGGTACCCGCCCATCTGAGTCTAAGTCTTCCTAATAGGCCATTCCCATTGAATTTTACAGTTAACACCCTGAACACAGTTCTAGATTTTCAGATTCACGCTTAATGTCCTACCCACCATAATCTACGAGACTTGATTATCTTAACAATGCCTTGTAATAACTACAGTATGTAACTCATCATTGTGTAACCTGATGTACTCCCCAGTATTATCATCCCTTTTTGAACCAAATATCTTCTTAAACACCTTGTTTTTGAACACCATAAATTTTGTTTCGTCATGTTAGTTAAGAAATAACGTTTCACACCTTTAGAGATTAGCAATATATACAACTTATATTATATTTATAAATTATATACAATATATTATGTCGAAATTGGTTAAGAATGAAGTAGGTAGTATACAGAAGAAAAGTATCCGCATATTGTGGGGGTGAAAAGGTATACCATTTATTTCAAGACACTCACTCAAAATAAAACCCTGACCTCACCATCACTGAAAAACCAGAAGGGATGAGTTTGAAGTTTATTCTGCGCTACCCCCAATGCCAGTAATATTTATATAAAATTTCACGAATAAAAAATTTCAATATTTTTGTTTCGTGAATTTAAACTAACGGATAGTGTTTTATGATTTCAAACCTTATACCCAATATCTCATTGATGGATTTAATGTACATAGTCTATAAAGGCCCTTTTAAGGCAAATATTCTTGTGGAAGAGTTTGCGAGTTAGGAAATAAGAGTCAGCAGTGTACAAGTAGCAGCGCTTGCCTCTAGTGCCGCTTCATTCCACTGAAGCGCTGCCAGTCTGTTTGCATAGCATGCGAAGTGGCAAGGAACCTTCTTACTAATTATTCCACCTCATTGAAACCTCAACTCTGGCAAAGAAGAAGTGAACTTGAGTCATCCAGTCGTACTTCGTAGTCCTCGACCACCCTACTTCTATGTATAGAAGAGTGTTTCAGGTGGATCATTCTGGTAAGAATAAGATATGTGTGTTGTGGGGGTGGAAGCTCAAGATAGAAACGTCACAACATACAATACATAATAATGTAATTAAATTCTAGAATTATTTCAATGTTGTGAATTTTTAACTAATAATATATCATGTTAGTAAGTCAAGAGTTAATGGTAAAAAGGATTATTACTCATGTGATTATTATAATAAATCCTGCAAATATTTGTATTCGGTGCGCACATTAAAATAAATTAATAGATTATTTAGAACTCTCAGTGTAAATAGTAATTAATTTTCAGTTCTTTAATTTCAATTAGCTGTAATATCTTGTGAATGTGGGGAATGCCAGGCCTCCACCGTGGTTCGGATTCCACGTAATACTGTAGGTCCTTCATTTAATCTCACAATCACCCTACCATTACACATTAGCGTAAGTGCGTATAACCCGAACGGGTAGTAAGACGCGGTGCTAATAATAATAATAATAATAATAATATAATAATAATTAGCTGTAAAATGACACCTGGACACCTAAATACGGGTGTAATTAACAACTAATTTAAATTAATTGTATTTTATTCTCTTCCATACAGACATTCCCTTGGATACAATTATTTACACTTTATGTAGTGATATTTATTTACGTGCCTTGTTTGTATGTGCGAGTATCTCACTGGCAGAGCATAAATAGTCTTGGACTTCACCTGAAGTAAACTCTGAATAAAAATTAATCCAATTGCTTTTGATTAGTGTGATTAGTAAATTTAGAATCAATTGGGTTTCAAATCCAAATCGCTCAGAGGTTTTGCCATATTTAAAAAAGAAACATTCTAACAACCTTAACATGATCAAAATATATAATCACTATAAGTTTTAAGTGCTAAACAATGATTTCCTAAACAACGTTTATGGTTAATCAAGGCCTAATTAATTACTAACACTTCTCATATTGATGGATAAATACTTCCTTTTCGTATATTCCAGCCCGATTTATAAGAAGTTACATCATCTGAAAGTGCCCGTTGTTGTATGGGTAGAAAAAAGCTCACTAGCATATTAAATAACACATACTAATATTGAACAATAACAGATACCATTTTAATATAAAAAACTGGTACTAACGCGATTTATGTCAGCTTCTATATTTTTTGTTAGAAAGCTCTAGTTAAGAAAATAATAATTATTTTTTTACTTTTTATGTATCCATAAGCCTTAAAAGTTACGCACAGTTTTTGAAATTCTGAACACTTCCCTTTTTTTTAGGAAATTCATAAAAATAACATTTTTTTAGGAAATTCATAAAAATAACCTTTTTTACTGTGGACCAAATCACTCTTTTACTCCGTATTAAAAACATATTTCAGCTTTACATTGTTATCAAGAAAGTTATGATTTAATAAACAACTTGTTGGAAAATCACGGGCCAAATTAATAAAAAAAGTTTTAAAATATTTGGTAAACCTTATTATAATGGATATAAAGATGATAAATTTCAACAAAAAATGGTTGAATAATGAGTGCTCTTGCAAATTATCTACGTCTCAACAGCCTCTATGACTCTTGATCAGGTAATATTCTTCCTCAGCTTTCAATTCATTCCTGGAACAAAGTACTTAGTTTCAGATTAAGTCTATCCAAAAGCTATTTTTGAGGCCTGGTATTTGAAAAGGAGTTCACAAACAGAAGACGCCAGTTCTAAAATCAATATATTAAATTTAAATTTAATATATAATTATATTAATTTAATAATAATTATATTAATTTAATAATAATTAGCTAAGCACATACCTTTTATTGTATTTATTAGCGTTTAACCCGAATGGATATTAATATGCGTCACTGAAAAAGTATTGTATTTATTGCCACATTGTTGACCCCCAGGACAGTTTGTGCAAAGTAGCGTGCATGGAACCTTCGCCTTTAAACAGGAGAATCATTTGCGGCATCCAGAACAACTACATTTAACCGATTATTTACAATCTGTCCAAATATAGGTAACCGAAGATAATACAAGCGTTCACTACCCTACAACCATGGCCCATCCTCATCATTCTGGCCCTCAAATTCTGCCCATCACTGAGCAGGCACGACCTCACTCTTGTCCTGTTTGATATGCTTTAATTCATTTTTAGTTGAGGTGCAAACTTTGAAGAGTAAGACTGTTTGAAATAAAGTGAAGCTTTCTAACATGAGTGACTGAGAAGTCTTCTCCACCTTTGTAGGAAGTAAATACAGTGAATTTCTACAGAACTTGAAAAGTCTCGTCAGAAATCGACTTTTGTGATAGGGAGATAGCTTAGAAGGCAACCTCAGAGACTGATTTCCATAATTTGCAAGCAGTGTGTTTCCCTTTCATAGCAAATGATCAAGTTACATCATTATGATCCAGTGAATGCAGGGACTCCTTTCAAGGTAACAGCTTTAGCTTCACCTTGGTTTTCAAACAAAGCAATGATGGTCATGTATAAATGAGCCATTCCGACTCCTAATAGAATCCACATCTCTTTAAGACCAGCATGTTTTATAATGTGGAAAAAGATAAAAACAACTACATAAGTATATGGTTTGCAAAAAATGATTTTTTATATTTATTTTCAAAATTAAATTTATCATGGAGGAAAAATCCTACTATCTGCTTCTTCCTGTTGCCTGCATTAGACTCTATCAATCTAAATTTCTCCCAATTGAGATCAACAAAAGATTACATCAATCCTGGTAGTGATGTGATCCCAATCAAACTTCAAAGTACACGCTTCCCAAATAACTTGAAGAGCTCTGTCTTATTCCGATCGTAGCAGAGAAGTCATTACAATTTGGTGGAAGCATATTTCTTGGTGCTACTTGGCGACGAAGACCAACGCCTCTCTTCTCTCTCACAAATTACTTCAGGCAAGTTTTTGAGTAGATAACTCCATAAATGTGTATTCTTTTTGTATGGGACCTCTCAGCATTATTAAAAATTACGTTTTTGAATTACGTATCACAGTGCTCTCCAAATGACCATGATGTTTTTGGTGAAGGAGCATGTGGTAATGCTGCTTCTTCGTAAATTATTATTGTATCTTGAAATTCTTTAAACAGTGACGAATCTGATGACTCTGAAGTGGTGCTGCCCTAGTTGTAGTAAATACTATCGTATGCAATAATCACAAAAATACCAAGCTGAAAATTTGAGGGGCATAGGACATTTATTTCTTGAGCTGTTTGGATCCTTAAGTGAGCAAGACTTGCTGTTATCTCTATAACAAATTTTTTGATATGGAGAGGCCTCTTTCCTGCATGCTTTTAATTATTGTACACAAATATAGACAGGTCCATGTATATTGAAACTAGTGGCCGATTACTGTTCTTATTGTAATAATGTGGCTTTTTAGAATGTTTTAACATTCTCACTCACCATATATTTCTCTTGAAAAATCTCTCTCTCTCTCTCTCTCTCACACACACACACACTTTTTCTCACACACTCTATATTTTCAATTTATTTTATCTTTCACTCTCCCACTCTATCCCTATCCCACACTCACTCTCTCTATCACTCACTCACACTTACTTGTTGACACTCACTCATACTCACTTGTTGACACTCACTCACACACACTTGTTGACACTCACTCACACTCATTCGTTACGAATCGATCACTCACAATCTTTCTCACTCACTCTCTCACGCTCAATCTCTTACACTCACTCTATGAAACTGACTTGCTAGCACTATAAATCTCAATCTCTCTCTCTCACTCACACACTCATACAGTTCACACTCACTATCATATTTCTCAATTCCCTACTCTCCTTTCTCTCTCTCTTTGTATATAGGCATTATATTTCTATCATTCGCGCAATGGCTTAGTACGCTGCTATGATCCGAAGAGGTGGTTTCTGGCAACGGCACCCCTTACCCCGCCTTGCTTTCACTAGGGATGGATACAATCGAGTAGTTCTAAGAATCTAGTAATTATTCAATTATCCATAAAAACAATCGGGTAATCGAGTAAAATTACTCAAGTAATTTTGAGCAAAGCATACACTCGAATAGTCCCGTGGCAATCGGTGGGACCTCATAGCCTGGGAGTCTACAGGCTTGCAATGGAATTCGATACTAATAATAATACAATACTATAATTTCTGCCTTAAGGCCGTCAGCACTGACAGTGACCTCTATCTCTTTGTCCTTATCATCAGGTATAACATTGTTAGTAAAAAAGTAAGTGTTTTAAGAAGTTACTCAATAAAAATGTCGATAAATAAAAATTGCTATGTGCCTTTTTTTAAATAAAATAAACCCCTTTTTAAATTCATGGTAAGTAAATTAATACTAACTGTAAATCTTTTATAGTGAATGCTTTTAATTATGTTAAGTATATTTGATCAAATATTTAGTTTTTATAAAAATTAGTGTCTAAATTCAAATCAATCACGTAGTCTTGCATGGGATTAATCTTGACCCACTGCACTAGAGGAAAGGAGGAAGTCAAATAGTGATTGTATATTCTTTCACAAAAAAGTGTTAGAGCAGTTTCTATTATTTACTATTCTCATTGCTTTCTCCTTTGATTCAATCAGTGATACATTATTGTGTTTTAACGTACCTTCAAAAGTTTTAGATCTATTTATTTGTAATAGTTGACTTTTTTATATAAAATATAGTAATAAAATAGTAGGACCCTAATAAGTGCTGTGTTTTGTTTCTTGCCATCAATTAAGTCATGCTTTGCGTTTGTGGGGATAAAATCACCGAAGCTTAGTAAAAAGAACAGAATAACTTTGAACGAGTACTTTTAAAAAGAATCCGTAATGTGACTCACTTAGAAAGTTTTCTTTTAGAATGTGTGCTCCAAATCTGTGAGTATTTTGTATTGAAAATGTATGTGACATAGTTAAACCATCAAGGGTCATTTTCCTGTAGAAACAAAAACTTTTATTAAAAAACGTGCTCTAAGGGATCATAGGTCTTTAAATGGAAATGGCACTGTAAAATAAAAGAGAACATAAAAGGATAAAACGGACCGACTGGACCAAGTAAAGTTACTTGAGTAATTCTTGAAGAATAGAGTACAACTGCTTATATAGCACATTCAAGTTAAGGCTGGTACACACAGAATGCTAGGCTAAGCTATTCTAAGCTAATTGCTAACTCTGCTAACTATTTATAAAATAGTGGACTATATATTTAAAAAATTTGGTTCACACAGGAAGCTAAGCTAAGCTATGCCTTGCCACGCCACACTATGTTTTTTTCTGATTTCTGGCTGGGCAATTTTTTCATCTCCCATCATGAGCCATCTTACACTGCGTATGCGCATAACGCAGTTTGGGATCTGTGTTGAACAGACGCAGTGCTGGTTTGGTGAAAAAACCCAAATAAAATGTTGAAGTTTGGTTTTCAGTTTGTTTCACGTGTATTTAAGTATTATTATAATTAGTTTTTATATTTAATATATTAAAAAGTAAGGGTTAATTGAACAAGTCAAACCTCCACCTCCTAAATTTCCCTCATCTTCTAAAACAGCTGCTAACAGCAGCATCTTTTCTGCCTCAGTACTCTCATCTGCGTTCGAACAAGACATTTCGGAGAACGCCATCATAGCTAAATTTCACTGGAACAGACCAGAAAGAAACAACACTTAATACGGAAGGGAAACGAGGGACCATTGCTTAGCTTAGCTTTGCTTAGCAATTAGAGTGAAGCCAAACTGACAAAGTCTTACCACAGCACAGCATTGCATATTGTGCCGAGTTCCTCGTCCCTCATCTATGGGACCGCGCGCAGCGCGGTTTTCCTGTTCCTCCTTCCCCTTCTCGCCGTGCGCGGTTGGCTGCGCACGGCCTCATTTCGCCTAGCGCATTAGGTTGCATGGCTCGTCCTCTCACTCTGGTTTTGGACTCATGTCCATGCACGTCGGCCATTCACGAGCCTTTGGCTCTCGGCTCTAGGCTTGTTGAAAGCAATTCGGAGTCATTGCGATGTTATCACGCTCGGGAATGGAGATGGAGTTTCTTTTTATATACAGTTGTTTAACTGAACCAACCAAAGGGTAGAATTAGAGTCCTGAATAAAGACTTGTTTGACAACATCCTGAGTGACTTCTTCGTACAACCCCTTCATAACGACTTATCGTGCCACGCCCTAAGTCTGGTTCACGAACCCCTACTATCGGCACCGGTGAAAACAGGGGCTGACACATGGTCTCCCACAGCGACGCAAGGGTCCACGAGAGGAGTGGGTACAATAGATAAGCTAAGAAATGCTGTTCTGTGCTGTGCTAAGACTTTGTCACTTTGGTTTCACACTCATTGCTAAGCTAAGCTAAGCCAATCATTGGCTCTTCTACTCACTCCCGAATCCAGTGTTGTTTATATATGGTCTGCTCCAATGAAGTTTAATTACGATGCCGTTCTCCAAAATATCTTGTTTGAGTTCAGTTGATAATACTGAAAATGAAAATATGCTATTGTTAGCAGTTGTTTTGGAAGATGGAGAAAATGTAGGTTGTGGAGGTTTGACTTGTTCAATTAACGCTTCCATTTTAATATGAAAACATTTATTAAATAAAAAGCCTAAATAGAATATTACTTAAATACAAGTAAAACAAACTGGAAACAAAACTTCAACACTTCTTTAGTTATTTTCACCAAACCAGCACTGCGTCTGTTCAACACGGAGCTCAAGTTGTGTTATGCACATGTGCAACGTAAGATGGGTCAAGATGGGAGATGGAAAAATTGCCGGCCAGCAATCAGAAAAACCATAGTGCGGCGTAGCAAGGCATAGCTTAGCTTTCTGAGTAAACCAGCACATTTAAATATATGGTCCACTGTTATTTAACGAACACCTTCATACATCACGCTATGCTGTGCTATGCTAGGCCATTCTGAGCTACTCTATGCGAGAGAAATCGTGGAGCGGGCGATTTTTACATTTCACTCGTGCTACGTTTAGTGCTGCGCATGCGCACAACGGACAGACCCACAAAAGGCCATTTCTTGAAGGCTTCAAATACTCTGCTAAACCTTCAAAAGTATAGCGTTGTACAGCTCACTGTGTAAAACACACGAGAAAAATTCGCATAGCATAGCATTGCTTTATGTGTGAATCCAGCATTAGCGTTCTTTTTGTACCGGCCTTAAAATTGCCAGGCCAGTAAACGGAAAAAACATAGCGTGGAAAAGATAAGCATAGCTTAGCTTTCTGTGTGAACCAAAACTTTTAAATATATCGTCCGCTATTTTTCTAAGGCGTTAGCAGAGCAAAATCTTAGCTTAGCTTAGCTTAGCCTAGCGTTCTGTGTGTACCGGCCTTTACTCGATTATTTTTACTCGATTGTGCCCATTACTAGTCCACACTGTGCCTGCAAGATGACGTCCACGATGACATGGTTCACGAGGCAGGCAACAAAAATTGAACAGATAAAAACTGGATCTCAACATACACCTACTAGAAGAGCTAGGACCAGAATTAGTACAACTGCACTAAACTAGGGATAATAGAAATAGAAGCGCTAGGACCAGAATGAGTGCAGCTGAACTACACTATCTATAATAGTAAAATTAAAGTTAAATAGTTCTAAAGTAGTGAACTAAACTTAGGAGTTATGTGTGTTAGAAGTAAAGTACATTATAAATAAGTTTAAATTAAATATGTGAAGGTTTTAAATAGTAAATTAAAAATTAACAGATTTTCAACTTAGATACAAACCCTAAAATAATAGTAGACCTAAAACTAAGAAGTGATAGGTTTAAAGTAGTGAACAAAGCTTAGGAGTTATATATGTTATAATTAGTTTTTAAATAAATTTAAATTAAATATAACTTTAGAGCTGATGATTTAAATGAACACACCATTATTAATCATTCTGTAAGCTTACTGAGTCACACTTGTGTGTGTATATATATATATATATATATATATATACGCGCAAGTGAGATTTTAGCCCATAAATTATTGGTTCTATATATATTGATTTCAATAAAAAATAATTATTTTTAATTGAACTATAGCAGTACAATGAAAATGTTTTTGTGTCTCATGTAATTTCGGAGATATAATCAAAATTGGAAATCTCTGCTGCTATGTTATTTTCATGGGGAAACGAGAGTTTTCAATTTATTTGTAGTGTTAAACAGTACCTAGATACAAAATATATTAAAAACTGTTAGAGTGAATTTCGAAAAAAAAAAAAAAAATTCTTATCGTTACGCCCTTTAGTAAACTATCTTAATTTTGGGTTCAAAAATCTAATTCCAAAATCGCTTCGGGGAACCTTAATAAAACCCCAAATACAAAGTTTTATACCGATCGGTATAGTGTTTTCAGTTATTGGCCGAGATCCAAATATAGTATAGAAAGGGGGTATTGCTAAAACCACATTTTGTCTTTTAGGGGGTCGTGTAGTTTCAATATTTTTCAAAATCTCAAGTTTAATTTTTTTTTATAATCCAAACAATAACTCTCAGATCAAATACTCAAAATTAAAATGTGTATTATTATAAGTAATAAAAGTGTAGGGATGGTTTAGAATTAGGATTTTAGAAATCAATATATATTAGTATACATGGATATCAATATACTATACAAATTGCTTAGTGCAAATAGTCGTTTTTAAGAAAGAAGCATACACCTACATATTCAAGTTTTTCTTTTAGGTAAAAAATACCATTATGAGGAAAGAATGGAACACCAATTCCTTTCTATTAAGTTTAACATTTACTGATATATTATAAATGGTTCACAAATCGTAGTGTAGCTCTCAACAACCAAACGCCCATTTGCTTGCATTATGACGTCACTCCTTAGGGCTCATGTTATAGGTCAAAGGCGGCGCGGCGCCTCAAGTCTTCTCAGACGTTTGTCGAAGTGACGCCGTAACACTTTTGCCAGGCTCAATGTAGACAGTGCTACCATCCCCTATACCCCTCCTTTGGCAGCGATTATGAGTTCCACTTTTATTTTGGAGGATGAAGCTTAGCCATTCAGGTCAAGGCATTTAAAACTATCATTGTCCAACTTTGTTAATGATCTGTTCAGGGGGTTGTTGAATGGTTATTAAGTTATTGATTTAATCGGTCCGCACTGTGCGTCGATTGAAACAGTACGGATCGGCGATGAGCACCGATTGAAATGATACCTTTTAATCAGCTGATAATTGCCCCGTGATCGAGTACTAATTAAAGCGGTATGTTATTTTGATGATATAACTGGTATTTATAGCCCCGTGATCTAGCACCAATAATGTTGATAGGAAATTATGTGTGATGTTTTAACTGAATGGATAAGACCCTTTGGTGACCTGGTGGTCTAGGGGTAAGGTGTTGGACTTCTGAGCTGGGGTCCGGGGTTCAATCCTCGGTCCCGGCTCAGATTTATCTGATTACCAAACCCTTCCTTCCCCTCTGACAAGGCGTGTATTAATCACAACTTGTGAATTTGGGGAATGCCAGGCCTACACCGTGGTTCGGATTCCACGTTAAACTGTAGGTCCTCCGTTTCATCTCACAATCACCCTACCATTACACAATAGCGTAAGTGCGTATAACCCGAACGGGTAGTAAGACGCGGTGCTAATAATAATAATAATAATAATAATAATAATAATAATAATAATAATAATAATGATAAGACCTTTAATGCTGCACACGTTTTATTAAAGTTATTTATCTTCGGCACTGAAGATATAAATTTATATGATACAATTTAGTTGAATTACAGATTTCAGTTAGTGGCACTGTGAATTATCGCTACTGCTATATTATGCTACCGTCACTGTTAATTTGTATTGGCACTCTCTAGATTTTACATCACCGGCACTGTGTGTATTCATACGCACAAGCAGCTTATACATGACCTACCCCTTGCCCCTTGGACCACTCGTGACCAGTGTCAAAACCAACAAATCGAAAGAGTCCTGGTGACAGGTGTCATGAAGGCTAGCTTCCTATTGGGTAGAGGGAGCTAGGGTTACTTTCTTTTTTGGTAAATACTGCGGAGTTGACTTTTGAAAGAAAAAACAAGTTTTAAGTGTGCAATCGTTTGACGTTATTTCTGAAAAGCGCGTGATTTTCCATGGATGAAGTATTGAAAGGATATTTTACATACAATACTTTAAAGTAAAATGTACTTTATCCATGACTTTTTTAATATATGAGAGGGGTCCAAATCAGTATCGATACATGGTTCATATAACAAGGGCATAAAACATTGCCACTACCGTAGCTAGAAGAAATATAACATTTAATATATATTTCAATTTTGTAAAAGACACAATTAATTTGAATCTCTTAGTCTGTTATGTAATTAAGGCCAATAGAGTTTATGATGTATTTTTTCCATTTATTTTTAAATAAAACTTTTATTTATTTGAGGTATTTAACATTAACTTTCTGAACCGACTTATTATAACAGCACACGAGAAATTTTATATGAGCGAAAGGGCATACCAATTTTGCCGTAAAGGTATTTTTACATACTTTCCACGGTTATTTTACATACCATAGCCAACATGGAACCGATGGCTTTACTTCTCCTCCGAAAGAAATTGCGCTACGGATTTTTATCGCTCAAGAAAAATCTGGTTACCCCAGTTATATTTGAACCCACGAACATCGTTCCTGAGGCAAGAATTTTACCCCAAGACCACCGAGGTAGATAACCGTTAATTTAATAATCTACCGTTTAATTTTTCTAATCTATTTAAAATTTTATCTCTTGGGTTAGTATGAATATATTTGTAAAATTATTGAGGTGAGATTAAAGTGAAAGCGAGCTTAAGTACGAATTTTTGCATTATTTAGAACAATACATTATTTCTTACAAAATAATTAAAATATGGTTTCAGTAGATACATTTAATCTAATTTTCTTTGCGAAGTAGTCACAAATGTTCTTGACGTGGCATTAAAACATGAACTTTTTAAACTAATAGAAAAAGTATTATTTAAAATCCGCGATTCTTATATTAAATAATCTTTAACTTTTGAGATTGCCGTATGTATAGACATATATTAAGCTAAGATATACGATTGAAAATTCTGCGAAGCAGTTTTTTGGAGAAAATTATAGGTAACCTAAGCAAAGGATCTTAATTATTTTAAAAAAATGATTGAATGAATCCACAATCTAAGACCAAAGGAGAATGCCGGAGAAAAAGGTAATACCAAAATAAATATAAATTATACCCAGAAAAGTTTTATTGACGAGATTGAGCATTCTCTTAAGAGGATAGAAAAGATGTTCTAAATTAAAATAAAGAAAATCAGAGAGAAATGGAGTAAATTAAATGTTATTCTTTAATGTCGCGTACCCTTTTTTGTTTGTTGCTGAGGTGAAAACATATATGAGCACCACAGCAAAGAATAAAAGTTCAAGGAACGAATGGCCCAGCACGTTAATTCATTGGAGTCAGGTGGAAAGTATTGAAGGAAGCTCAACGTTCAAGACCGGAAAGAACGACTTAGGATTTGACCCAACCAGCAACAACACATCAGAAGGAAGTCGATTTACCAATAATGATCATAATGGTGGTAGGGGTGGCAGAGCACAACCATTAATGCGTGGGCAAATTTAGGGTATGGGCGTTCAGAGTAAACCACCTTGGCAATAAGAGTGGGGGCTGGGGGGGAGGGGGGACGGAGTATTGATTTAAGAAAGGACCACCCATAACAAATAGGATAAGAAAACGTTAGGGCTGTTCAAGCTCAAGTGCACCATCTCTCAAAAAGGCATTTAATATTGGAGTGGAATGAAACCCTTTATCCAAAGGTAAGTGCATTAACGATGCCAAAATAGGGTAGCGACGTCACGCAGAGATCCTGGAGGAACCGGAGGAATATAACACTGGACACAAGCAAGGAAAACGGAAACGCCAAGAAAAAATCATAAGAATGGGATTAAAATATAAATGGCGGGGTGCAAAGGAATCCAAGCGGACACCGTAGTTAAGTTAATGCAAGAAATAGACGCCAACAAGTCACAACTCGATGCAGTAGGTTTGGAGAATACTGATAAGAAACGGTGGCCAGCTATGAAGGTGGCAACCAAATTGTGAATTGGGGGACTTGATGTTTAAAGGTTGATGCCAGGAAAGTAAGGACGCTAAGCCAGGAAACACTGGCGAAAACCGACTCTGCTGGAGAGTTAAAAGCCATAAAATACCACAATCTCGTTCGACCAAGGAGGTGTTGATTAAAGGGGTTGGTAACATATGAGTACAGAGTCGAAGAGAGCGACGCTGAGAGCAATTTCAGCATAGTGGACGCTGAAACCATGATTGTTGAGAAATGCCAAAGGATGTGCATCACTACTTCAAAGAAAAACAATGCCAGGAAAAATCACGCGTTTTATATCACAGAGGAAAGGAAATTATGCCTGGCGTCAGCAGCAGTCATTGGCAAGGGAAGGGATCCAGCCAAGACGCTGGAGAAGGAAAGGAGCAATGCTATGAAAGAAGATGAAAGAAGATGTCATACTCATCACATAGTAATGATCTGATATCATCCAGCGTAAGATGTAGTCCTTGGCAAAGGGAACCACCCAGTTGAAGGATGTAAGAAGGGACAGCGTGATGCAACGGGAGCATATGCTTGTTCCGTCTCAGAAGGAGGCAACCTTCACGCAGCGTTGGAGGTAGTACTTAATGAGGGAAAGAACACAGTCGGGGGACTGAAAATCATTCCAACGAAGTTGTGGACCACGAGTAAGTAATGGAAACCACCCGTATTCCAAAGATGTTACAAGAGTGGTACCCAATGAAAAAACTGATTAAAAAATAGATAATTTAAGGGATAGGTATAAGTGGAAGAATCCCATTAAAAGTGTTAATTGAGCCTCATTATATGTTCTAATACCCTTCTTTACATATTTAGTTTATAATAAGTATCTTTATGTGAATGTATAGTGTATTATTTTGTAATGAAGATCTGTTTTGTTTGGTTGAGTGGAGTCTCAAGATTGAGGAACATTCACAATATATTTATAAATGTCACAAGACAACACAATCCGATCCAACACCTTAGCTTAAGTCGATAGCATGTCTGTCTACTGATTTAAGGGTCCCAGGTTTGATTCCTGTCTGGACCGAAAATGTATTATTGCCGAATTTTGGGTTTACCCTTTCATAGAGATAAATCAATTGCTGGGGACAGTATGTCCCTTTCCTAGTCTTAAGATGGTTTATAAGGCATATGAAGATATGACGGCCTAGCAAGCTGGTAGTGGAAAACATATGGCTTGAACAAAAAACTCACCCGGACCATAGGCTAGATACAGTAATGGATGTAAAGTAAAACAAGACAAAACACAGTTAGTAAGATAGGATGGACTAAGTGATATGTCATAAGAAGTGGTATGAATTAATTATAAATATCAATAGTAATAATTTGGCACAGAAAAATTAGCATACTTGGTATCCGGGAGATCAAACTTAAATCAAGTAAATATAGTTGATTAAACTCTAATATTGAGAACTAGATAATTTCGTCTATGAAATTATATTGATTCTTAAGGAAGATATACGCATAATATACATGGTTATTCCTGATTGTATACGATAAAGTACTGAAAAAGAAACAAAACGTCTTACAGCAACATATTGCCGGGTCCGCTTCGTTATCGAGATATGTCAATATTTCGAGGTAATATCTTGAATGCATCATTTGGAATACAGGAGACATGGTACCTCAAACTCAGTTACTGGATGTAGTTGAAAGGGGCCAGTAAGATTGGGGACCAATACAAAAACGAGGAACTAGCCGAAATGATTCTGGTTTACGGTGAGGAATGCCAGAACTCCGCTGCTCATACGTATGCTGCACGTATTCCTGTCTGACGACATCCAAATCCAGATACATTTAGGACATTGGACCGTAACACGAGGGAAACCAGTAGATTAGTACTTATGATGCTCAATGCAGTCAGGCCGCGGCGTCAAAGGACTAATGCAATAGAAGAGGAAGGTTTGCATTCCGTGTAATGCTCACCGGATTAAGTGCATGGTGATTAGCCACACATAATCACCTGCCTGCACAAACGTTTGATTGGAGAACAGTACATGACCAATTACTGTACTATTTATATTTGCAACTTGTGCAGGAGTTGAATTCAGCTCTTGATTTAGAGCACCGCACAGTGGTCTAAAATCGCAAATTTCTGGCCAAAACTCCATAAATGTGTGATATGGGGTTTTATGGGTTGCTGATCACAAAAATCACTTTTAAAATGGGAGATTCATAATGGTCAACACAAAATGGCTGACTTAGACTTTGGAAAAAAGCAAAGATAACGATATTTCTTTTCCAAATTGAGAATTTAAGAGTTTTGGGGATCTCTGAGTACGAAATCTTTTTCAGGTCTACTCTTGGGATGTTTAATTAATAACAAAAACAAGTAGGTGTACGGAACTATAATTCATACATAATTTAATGACGCATAACCTAAAACATTTGATACTATTCACTATCGGATGTATCATTGTTACATTCGCTGTCGCTTCCATCCTCGTCAGCTGTATTTTCACTAGAACTATCGGGAGTGGCTTCTGTGACTGAAGGTGAAACTAATAATTCAAGTGCTTTGGATAGTAATGATTTGAACTTTTTTGGAGGTGTCTTTCGCAAACTTGAAATCAGTGGATCCGAAGCTACCAAAAGCCTTTGAAAAACATCTTCCAATTTTTTTTGCCTGCTGCATTTGCGTGCAAAATCTTCGCGATATCTTTGAATGAATTTGTTGCAAGATTCTTGCACTTCCTCCGACATTTGGCCAATCGGATGTAAAGCTGAATTGATAATGACATGATCGTGGATGAGGGTATTATGAACATTTTTTGGCATGTAAAACCACGGGTAAAGATTCACAAAAAGTCTTGCCGTTACTAAGAAAACTTCTTAAATTTGTCCAAATTGACGTCAATACCGCAAGAGATGACTTGCAAAACGATGTGAAATCTTTTTATCAATCCCAATCCCAATTGTAAAAGAAAACCTTTTTGGATGCGTTTTTTCCTTTTCTCGAGGATTTCTTTGTCATCTGCACCATGATTTTGCCATTTTTTTAGTTTCAAGTCGGTAAGATAAATGCAGGCAACACTCAAAGAATCTTATCCAGGTATGAAGCGATGAAATTCCAAATTGCAAATGCTCTTCAGATATTGGCCTTTCCAAAATTTTGTCTATTTCATAATAATTTTTTTGAAGTGCCTGGCAAAGATAAAAGCGAAGTATTGACGATACATTTGCAACAGAATTGGAAACTTTACCGTCTACCATTGTAAATAAGAGTTTTTAAGTGTCAGTGACTTCTTTACCATCCATAACAAAGTGAAATGGAGAACGATTTTTTCTTGTTTTTTAAATTCCTCGACTTCTTTTCGAGTAACTTTGCCAGTTTCATGTATAAATTGGATTTTTATTGGGTGGCCAAATCGCGTTGACAATGGCCGTGGATTTTCTCAAAGAATAATTTTTTTAAATCGTTTCTTTGTCCCCTGCCGATGAGATTTCTAATGGAACAAGTGAAGTAAAAACTATAGTGGTGTCATCAGTATCACAATCTCCGTCATTGAATTTTTGTTTATAACTACTTTGCCCTGATGTCCCATCACCTCCCATTACATATCAAAATCAAATTGCAACTTCAGTTTGAGTCAATAATATTCGATAAACAGTGTGGTCTAATAGTCCTTGAAGTGAGACTGAGGCTTTACTTTCAGTTATTGTTAATGTCGAATCGTTAGGGTAAATTTTTTTTTGCTTTCAATGCGTTTCCATAATACGGATATAATTTGCAATTTTTTGCTTGGCTTATTAGTGAAAGTATCTGATACTGACTTTTTGATAGTCTACATTCAATAATTAATGATAGTGCCTCGTCATCAGGAAGTCATTGTTCTTGAACACATTTTAAATATTTTCTATACCTAGTAGGTTTTGATGGACTGCCAAACGTGATGTCCTTTAAAACATGTGCTGCATTCTTTGCTCTCAAGCTCATCCTGGTTGCATATGCCAGTTCTTGGCTTCTCCCCTCCTTTAGAAGGTCCTCTCTTTTTCTGAGTTTTGTTCCTTCGCTCGCGTTGGAGACTGAAGGACGACCACCGTGGCCATGGCTGGTCAATTCTTGGGAGGGAACCTGCACCTGCACCTACACCTACACCTGCACCTGTTCATCAGCTGAGATGACGAACTGTTTCAACCAATCCTCAATCTTTTTGAGGAATTTCCCTTCTGTGCGAGAAGATTCCTGCCACTTCATGTCGATTTTTTTCACATAAGTGCGTTAAGCCATTTTGTTTTTTTCTGTCAACTCAAGATTACATTTTAATCTACGATTAATTTCTTTTTCAACAGTAGCATATATTACACCGATTTTATCTCTAAAATGACCTTCTAATAAGTGAAAATGATCCTTCCTCGTCATGCCACGTTTGTCCCTTGAGTCTGAAATACAAGTATAATGTAAAATTTGTCAATTCATTTTAAAATATAAATGCGGAGAATTCCTAATTATTTGAAAAACTTTTTTAAAAATCATACTAAAAATAGAAAAGCAGCTAGGAGCAAAAAATCCTTTATTTTTCACAACAATTAATGTCTAATAAACAAGCCCTAGCCAACTTTATCGTGGAACACAGAGGACCATTTTTTTATCCATCCATAAATATTATATTTCAAGTCCAAATCATTATTATGCTTGTTATTGATTTTGATTAGTTAATTAATATGCAATAAAAATATTTTTATTGCCGATGACGTATCTACATTCTACATACCTTCCTGTATCTTAGCCATGTTGCAGAATTAAAAACCAATTATTTTTCACTTTTGAATACAATTTCGCAGTTGACTGGTTTTCCAGTAGCTGTTGCGTGCACGATGCTACGCGCTCGACTGCTACATTTGAAGTGAGAGCTAAGGCAAGGTTTCGATACCTGTTTCGTTTAGTTCCCGGAATTCGATGGTCACGACGGGCCTCTAACAAAACGCGTTCTAAAAATAACATTTAAAACTTTTTTTTTTGGGGGGGGGGGGAGAGGGTTTTTGGCCATGTTTTAAATATTATACCAGAGTGCACCGTAGGACATTATGTGAATGGCTGGTGCACCACCACACCACAGATACACAATTCCTCAGCAGAGTTTTGGCAAAGGATTAAGTAAAATTTACCATAAATGACAGTGCCAATCACCACAATAAGCACAATTGGGCCGACACAAAAACAAATGCTGTCCTGGAGGTCCATTCTCAATATGATTTTTCCATAATCGTTTGGGCAGGAGTGAGGGATATTCTACTTAGACCGTGTTAAATGCCTGTATGACTACGAGGTGAAAACCACTTACACTTTCTGTAAACCACATTCCCCCAACTACTGGAGGACGCCACTGAACATGTGGCTGCTTCAGAATTGAGCCCCTGCACATTATTACCGTGCAGTGAGATCTTAACTGCCTATGTTTTACGATCAAGCGAAATAAAAAAGAAAACATGAAAAATCCGGTCCCAAGTTATTATTATAAAATATATGTGATTATAATTGATGCCTCTGCTAATTTAAAATAAATAATTATAGATTTTAGAAATACCAAACTTTTTTAGTAATTTGTAGTTAAATGTGCGTTTAGAAAATCAAGCTATCCTTCTACGTATGGTTTAATTATATTATTTCGCAGTGGAAATGTCTCGTTACCGACTAAATTAAATTGCATTACAGAATCTGTACATCAAATTTCTTGAGAACTGTGAACATTTTAATATATTGTGTGTAAATGATTTGTAATGTCAAAGTTTTTCTACCCCTTAAAGTTTCCAAATTTTTTGTATTGCAAATTAATTTATTTTTGAATTATTATATTATTATATGAGAATAATATTAATTTTTTATTTGTGTATTCAAGTTAAAGTTTTGTTTTAATTCCGTAGACTACGCCCAACTATTTAGGATGCACCACTATGTTCACCCCTGGTTGGGAGAAATAGCTCAGTTTCCTGTGACTTTCTTCTTTGTTTTAATGTATGACAAGTGTTCTCTTGCTTTGTTCAAGTGAATGGTTTCGCCTGCAGATCACGTGACGAGTCCAAGAAACCTGCACACAAAGGATGGCTTGGCTTCTTTCGTTCACTTTGTTCGAGAATCTTAACATGGCCAGACCTACTTTATGTCGTAGTCAATAGATTACAATTAACTAAAAATAAATATGTAAAACACGTGCTAATTTAATATTGATGTTGGCAGGTCACACAAACATTGCGTGTTTCGCCTTTTTACAATAAATATAAAAGTAAAAAATTATGGTTTCTTTTTATTCTTTTAAACACTTATCACGATGGCAAGGTATCATCATAATAAGACATGGTAGATATATTTAAAGAAGAGATGGTGTGACATCACATTTAAAGGCCAATTATGTTTTAACTGGACAATTATGTTTTTTCTGATCACTTAAATCAAGTTTTGTACATCAAATACACAATATGCCACCAAGACTTGGGGCATTTACTTATTATATAGATAAAAGTAGTATCGTAATTATTTAATATATATAGCCAAACTAGAGGCCAACCTATAACTATCAGAAGTAATTACTTCAGCTTTCACCATTGCTGATTCATTGAAAATACTACAATTATTGTTTCGGTCATGTGCGCCAACATCTGTCATCATGAAGTTACAGATAGCTTCAGCAGTTGTCATGGAAACAATTGAGTAAAAATGTTTATAATTGAAATATTGTGAGCATGTATCTGGTGGACGTTAATTTAGCGGAGTTTTACATCCACACTAAAAATGCAATAAGTCATATAGCAGATTTCAATGAATGATAAAAAAATCTCATTTCATTTTTGAGTCATAAGCACAGGCATGTATGTGGGCTATAGAATTTCCTATAGCATATCGTTTATCTCAGTGATAATATTTTGTATGGTACTTATTGTAACATGGAAAGCAAAATTGAGGCCAAATCACTATAAGAAGTAGTAAACTTTCTAGAGTTCTTTGTATAGAAAGGTGACCTGGTGGTCTAGGGGTAAGGTGTCAGACTTCTGTGCTGGCGGCCGGGGTTCAATACTCGGTCCCCGCACAGATTTATCTGATTATCAAACCCTTCCTTCACCTCTGACAAAACATCTTGTGAATGTGGGGAATGCCAGGCCTCCACCGTGGTTCGGATTCCACGTTAAACTGTAGGTCCTTCATTTCATCTCACAATAAACCTACCATTACACATTAGCGTAAGTGCGTATAACCCGAATGGGTAGTAAGACATAGTGCTAATAATAATAATTTGTATAGAAACATCTACATAAGACATCATATAAGACTAAATTCATACTCAATCAATTCTACATGACAGTTTTATTTCACCTTTTCCTTCTTTTTTCAAATGCGGAAACTAAAATTAATTGACAAAACTTGAGAACCAAATATATGAGTGAAAACAGAGAAGTATCCAGTATTGCATTAGGATTTGTGGCAGAAAATACTAAAGTAATTTAGCAGACTTTGCCATGTTGTTCATTGATGACAACCTAAAAAAAAACCTGAGAATGTTTCATAAATTGACAGTGTTGAAAATGTTAATGAACCTAAACAAGTACGAAATTAAATATATAATTTTGAAAATAGTTTTGATAACAACAATGCATTTCAACAATTCCAAAGAAAGCTTAAACACATGTTCTGAGTTTTCATCTGGAAGCAATTCAGTATCTGAAAATGTTTCTGTTCTCACTGAAAACTTGTCAAATTTTAAGAAACCTAACTAAAGTTTACGTAAATAGGATTATATTGATTGGCAGTATCTACAACAATTTAAAGAAATATCATTGTTATCTCAATAAGCTTACAATCCATACATTTTGTTCCAGAAAAATTTACATCAAAGAGAAAAAAATTGGGATCCCTTAAAAATCCGAAATTTAAAGGCGAATATAGTCAATTACTTAAACGTAAGCATAAGTCAGCCCTGATTCAAGTACAATTTTACTTACATATTTATTCTTCTGAAAGCAAGGCTCATGAAAAGCCTAAAGGTCTCTCAATTGAAAATAATCTGCCCCACTTCCCTTTAAATACAGATGATAATAATTTTTATAATATTCCACACATTCAAAATGATATATAATTTACGATTTTTATATAAATCAAAACATAAAGTTTGAAATGATTTTATATAATTTTTGTAATACGTTTAAATAGATTGAATTTTGTAATTTATTATTATTTATTTGTGAATATATTCCATTATTTCATAGCAAAAATTATAAACACAACTACACCGGATGTGGTTTTTATTTTGGGGAGAAATATATATCGTTATACTGGCGTAATCTCGAGGACAGTAATTTCCTTTTGAAAATCCGCAAAATAACCTTTTTTTAAAAATAATAATTTTAAGAAGCACCGAACACAATATATTAAATGAAAACTACTTTTAAACATGGCAACTATTTGTTTTTAAAAACAAAATGGGTCACTGTGGTTTAAAGGGTAAGACATTTATAATAAAGTTTTATGCGTAGCTCAAATATATGGCTATCGTTCTTCCAGCTGAATAGAAAGAACCACCTTAATTCGTATTTTTCTTCACTATTTTATCACTTAAAATTTTATTAAAATTCAAAACAATCTATTCTCATATGAAATTAGTTGTAAGTCTTAAATGTAAAACTAAGTAAATCAGGAAACAGAACGTTCAAAGAACCCCGAATATATGTCTCCTTAAAATTAATAAGTTGGACCCATAACATTCTTTTCTAGTATTTTCATTTTATACGGATAATCTTCCGAAGAATAATGAACGTAACTACATCAGCTTTCATATAATACCAAAAAAGTCAAGTTGTATAAAACAATAACAATTTTTCCCGGTATAGTCATTTTAGTGACTGATTCGATGTGATATAACTGGCCTACACACGACTCAATACGAATGGGTTGGTTTTAAATAATACAAAGATCAAAAGATGCCACAAGTAGAGGTGGGGCCAGCTGAGCGAGCTTATCATACACAACCATCCCCCTGACATTTCCACCCAAATCACGTGGCAAACTTATCTCAAATATAATCAACAATCCTAATGCTAGTCCTTCCATAAACAAAGCTACAAGGCAAGAATTGGGAAAAAGGTTTATGGTCATCTCTATCTCTATTACAATAGTAATTGAGGTTTAGTTTGTATGTAAAATAATTACTTTGAAAGAATTAAATAATTAAGTAGGATTTGGCTAATTCGACATTGGTTTATTCTAAAATTTGGATGATTAACACCCACCATGACTCCCCATGAATTTTCTATTTAAATCAATCGGTAAAAGTAATATTTAATTAGAAATTTAGAAGGAAATAATTGGATAGTTCGAAACCAATTCATTGTTGATTTTTGCGAGTTTGTGCTCATTTCAAACCTAACCTATCGATATTTACTAGACCATCCCACATGCTGGGAATATCAATTAAAATTGGAGTTAGCCTATTGCCGCATAGTAAATGAGAAAGTAGGGAAATATGCAATGGCAGTGAGAGGCTTACCTAATAAAGGGGATGTATTGGCCCGGCTTCATAAATTCTGATTTAAGTCTGCAATATTCGTATGCTAATTGTCCCAAATTTAAACATTTTGTGTTTAAATTTTTCTTATTTTTTTATTTATGTGTTTTATATATCATATATAAAATATATGTGTATGTTTATTTGAAGCATATTTTTAGGTTATTGATTTATTATAAACCAGTTGTTTGGACATTTATGAAAATTGTTAATTCGAATTTAGGATATTTAGAATTTTCTTAGATATCGTTTGGACTTCGAATTAAAAGAAGTTCTACTGTATAAAATAATAGTATTTTATAAACCCTTGAATTATTTAGAATTCCGTAGCTATTGAATGTATTCAAATCAGAAAGCCTTTTATTTTTCTTCTATTTGTGACCGAATAAAATAAGATAAATAACATTTATTGCTTTTTTTATCGCTACGTATCCTTGTTTTTTATTCTATCATTAATATTAAAAATCAACTAATAAAATTATATTAAATATTAATTACATGTTTTGTTAGAAATGTGAATATTTGGAATACGCTGATAATATAAATATTAATTGTTCTCTTTTTCATAATCACACTGCTAATCAGAACATTTTTATTTGTTTAATATAATATTTTAATATAATTTGTTATTAGGCTATACAACTACACTAGGTAAGATCAAGATTATTTCTATTCAAAACAAGTCGTTCCTCACCATTATTCCTAACCCCTATAGCAACCCCAAACTGTAGTTTTATTATAATAATATAAACCATATAATGCGATATGGTGGTAAATGAATGGTGCACGAGTGAAATACAATCTCAAGTTCGCAATCGAGTAAACGATTGAAAAAATTATGTGTCACGAACTCTTTAGCTAGATAAATAGACTGCTCATTTAAGTGAACTGAACTAGTTTGATCTATTTTCATTACATCCGCTTCGGTGTAGTATATAATATCCTTATGAATCTAAAGGATAGTGTAACGTGGTGACTGAAAAAAAAACAATTTTATTTAGTTCTCCAAATCCTTGCATTAAATTATAGCTCAGTATCAGAGCTGCAATGTGCTTAGTGTTTAAAACATTGATAATGGAAGGTAATCTGGACTTTATTGAAAAATTCATTAGTTGTTGTTGTAGCACACATTTGTTCTTGAGAAACAAAATAACAAAATAGAATTAAAACTGATATATTATAAAACAGACATACACATTACTGGTTTCCATTCACAAGGAATTGAGTGAAAAATCTAAAAAACAAAAACAACCGCCGTTACCAAACGGAACGATGTCAAGCCACCTAATTCACCCTGTGTCGAATATTCATGAAATCAATCAACTGTTATCTTTGTTGTAAAGTAATTTAATCATCTTCATGCAAACTTATCAATTAATGTATTTATTGAAAAGTTA
The DNA here is from genome assembly GCA_039000515.1 of Timema cristinae. Classification (NCBI taxonomy): domain Eukaryota; kingdom Metazoa; phylum Arthropoda; class Insecta; order Phasmatodea; family Timematidae; genus Timema; species Timema cristinae. The sequence goes on from JBCFYV010009882.1 coordinate 64,062,849, forward strand.
CTGAATCTTCACACAAACCTTTCAACGCAGGTCTGAATTTTTCAGTAGTTGTATAACCTTCTAGAAAATATGCCAACTGTAAATTGTCTCATTAAAAAAATTATAACCTATATCGCTTTACACCAACATATCAAAATTAAATGTATTTGTTTGTATTGGTATAGTCTTAAAAATTAAATTGTAGATATTTATTGTTGCCTTAAATTTTCAGTACATCTATTCTTGGCACGCAAAACTTAAACTGTCGGTCCCTGTGTTATTTCATTAACACATTAGTTTTATTCACATCATCACTGGGACCATGGATTGAAACTCAAGCTCCTTTAATATAGATTGTTGGCTATGTGGATGTCAGGGTTTGAATACTTGGTGGGTTTATTGGCTTTTTTCCTTTGATGGTTTTTTCCTATTCCTCCAAGAAAATTCCGAAATATTTATTTATATTCTTCCTTCTCCCTCCCTAATCCATTAATACAATTAATGGTGGATATTCCGAACCAATAGTAGGACGTAGTAAAAAAAATAGAATCATTTCAAAGGACTTTTGTATTATTCAATAATTATGCTATTGTAACTAAAACGTGTCAAATAGACAAAATTTAAAACGGTTTCCTGTATTTTTGAATAAAGGTCACACATGAAAACCTGTTACCTATTGTTTAAATTCTATATAAGCTATATTATTTGCCCAATAATTAGCCTCATTATTACCTAGTAGTTGTGCTATGTTATCATTATCTCTAGAATGATAGTCTACATTTAATACTAAAAAAAATATGTCTTAGAGATATATATTATAACTTTTGTGTTTGTATTGTGTGTTACTTAAATGTATAACTGTCAACTGTCATCTGTATTGTTCAGTAACTGTATTATCTGCGTGTATAACTGTCAACTGTACTATGTATTGTTCAGTAACTTCATTATCTGAATGTATAACTGTCAACCTGTAATCTGTATTGCTTGCTCAATGAATTAACTAGTGGGCAAACAGTCATATGAACTTAGTATGTATCCACAAATGTGGTTATATTCAAACCTAAGTCCTCCTATTATTAAACATATTTTAAAGAGCTTACTTCCTGGTGTTAATAAAACAATGTGTTGTTAGAGGACCATCCTGAATAGTTAATATAAGCGGTATTAGAAAATATTGTATTCTATTATTAATACAATCTTCGCGTCAAGGTTTTATTTAAGTGTTAACACTAGTGGTTCACTAAATTAATTTCCTAGTTATTGTCCCCTCCTATTTAATCTTAAGGTACAAACTCAAATTGAGTGGACACCTCGTGTGAGCACTAGGGACGTCCTCCCAGCACACGTCTCATATTCACTGGCTGGTTTATTTGGAGCAGGGACGAGTAAAGGGTGGGTTGCCGCTGTAATGGGGGTAATAAATCACAGCTGGAATCCAACAGGCGTCCGGTGACGTCATGCGATCAATAGAAGCCGCTAGCATGGCGCCACTTCTATCTGCACCGGCGTACTACGAGATCGGGCTTACGCCTCATGACAACAGGCGCCTCTAGACCTTACATATGTACTTGGCAGAGTTTAAGAGTCACTCGTGGAAATAGTTGATAAATAGTATATTAATCTCGGTGGCCATCTTTCAGTTCTTTCCCTCTCTATGTTTTATTCGTTACTTAGAATAATTAGAGATATAGAGAATTATATTTTTTTTTCTCAAAGGATGTCTGGAAGAACGTAATAGTTTGGTTTATGTAGTTGTTCAAATAATAAATGTTAGAACTGTTGGTGCAAGGATTTATTATGTTTAACGCTAGGTATTTCACGCCAAAGTAAATTTTAAAAACTATTTGTTTCTTTTAAAAAGGTTTTCAATTTCCTATTTATTTAAGTAATCATAAAAAGTGGTTCTAGGAATGCAGATATTATTTTTTTTTTCCCTAATTTAGAAGTTTTAATCAAACATTAAATTATTTACTTCATAATTGATTTGTATTACTTGAAATTGAATAAACACTGTTTAATTTTCTATAGTATGGAGGCTGTAGCTTTCGTTAGGAGTGTCAAGCTTCATCAAATAAAATAATAATTTAATAAGTGTACAACATTTTTGACAGCAAACTTGTATACAAGAGATCCCATATAAGGTATAACAGAAAAAAAAAAGTAAAAGAGAGTTAGTTCATTAACTTACATTTATTAAACTTTCTTTAAACTATCTTAAATAATTACATAATGTTTGATTAATCTGGTGACCTGGCGGTCTAGGGTTAAGGTGTCAGACTTCTATGCTGGCGGCCGGGGTTCAATCCCCGGTACCGGCAAAGATTTATCTGATTGCCAAACCCTTCCTTCCCCTCTGGCAAGACATCTTGTGAATGTGGGGAATGCCAGGCCACCACCGTGGTTCGGATTCCACGTTAAACTGTAGGTCCTTCATTTCATATCACAAACACCCTACCATTACACATTAGCGTAAGTGCGTATAACCCGAACGGGTAGTAAGACGCGGTGCTAATAATAATAATAATAATTAGTTTAAGCTATGCTTGAAAACATTTTGATTGATAGTTTTGACAAACACTTTATAAACCAACTTAATTTATAATAACCCGGATTAATTTGTTAAATTCTCTATAAACTTTTGAAGCTATTTCTGGTAACTGTTTTATTATTAAATATAACCTATTGTAATGTAATTTTATTGATGTATTTTCTTTAAATAATGTTTATGCTTTGCATTTATTTGTGTGATAACGCACTCCACATCTTTAAAACATATCTACGGTTGATTCTACGGGTAGAAAAACTCTTGTTTTTTCGAGTGATCATCTTCGGAATTAATTTACCATCGAGTTATTTAAAAAAATACCGATTATTTCAAGAAATTGTTGACAGTGCCATCTATATTATGAAACTGGCTGGTGAAATAAAGATCGATTGGATAATTTTGTGATTATTTTGAAGAAACGGCTGATTATTAGTGGTGAATTTAAATGCGACAGATTTTTATCAAAAAACTACGTGGTAATAATAGTAATTTTATCATTCATTGTTTTAATCTTGGTTATATATATTATTACTAATAGGGCATATTAATTGTTTGGCAAGTTGCGATGCAACCTATTGTTTTATTTAAACATCTAGAGATTTTTTTATACACATCGTTGTTTCTAAATTGAATGGTCTTAAATATTTCTTGAATAAGTGAGTTAGGAACACTTTTAAAAAATATATTAAATTCTGTATTTTCTATGTCTTCTGAAAATGTATAGGGATAAATGCTTTGTCTGAGCTTTAAGAAAACCATAATATTATGGTATTTTCACAATTTAACTGTTTCCGTTGATTATAAAAGGAGGCTAATTCCTCAAGGAATAAATATATATCATTTGGGGGGAAAGTTTTGAGTAAAATCAAAATTTTGTTTTCCTACGTGATACTTATTTTTCTTCATGATCTTGAAGATTCAACAGTATTGAGACCTTTACTATATTTTCCACTATTATTTTCATCATACATGTGTACCCCTCCTCCGTCCCCAAGGAGCAGGGGGAGAACGTACAAAATAACAACAAAAATAAACCAGAAAATTGCAGAGTGACCTATTTGAACAATGCACAAATTACACAGACACACACATATATATATCCGTAAATAAAAATATATGTATATGTGTGTGTATGTGAATTTTATCCAGCCGGATCACTTCACATATATACCTAAGTTTTTAAAAAGGAATAGTTTAATGTAACAACATCGGTAACGTTTTGGGTGGGATGACACATCAAAGTTAAACCAGAGGTAAATGGTATGAATATAATTTGTTTAAATGAATAATATAGAATTTTTAACAATACAATACAATATTTATATATATACATATATATTTATTTCAAAAATTATTATTAACTTTAATACTGCAACAATATGATATGTATATTCATCAAATAAAAAAAATTACGGTTATTATGGAGAATAACCTTAACTATCCAATTAATTCACACGAGAGCTCAGCTGTATTTAATACTCAAAAATTATTATTTAGAAATCTTCAGTAAAAATATACAAACAGCAGAGCCTCATCTAATCTTACTGATCTTTAATTATAAACGTTAATAAAAACGATTTTAATATATAGGAACTCATAAAAAATAATTAAGAAAGATCCAAAGGATATGCGATAAACAAAGACTGCGTCAACATCCCAGATTACCAATACATGAATATATATAACATATTTTTCCATTTAACCTGGAATAAATGTTAGTGCAAAGGGACTAATAAACTATCTTCTTTAAATATTCTAAATAATGTATTAAATAAGTATAACCTAATGACCAACAATTAATTTGAGCTAAGTTTCCTTCGATATCAATTTAGTTATGCCATAAAGGATGAAATAGTCTTATTTTCAACATTTAACCATAGAGAAAGGAATAACACTAGAGGGAACCAAGGATAGGGCAAAACTCAGTCCAATTTAGAACAATGAAAACTGTAGTTCTGTCGAGTCGCCGCAGAGGAGCGCTAACAAACGTACTTTCAATTTTAGACTCGCATTTTCGCGCCACAAAACCATTCATTGTAAGACTTAGTTTCCGATGTAGTGTGTGGGTTTTCTTAGAGGAACTGGCAACGTTGTAAATGACCCATCACCATTGTAAAAGATAATAAACCTGCCCCAAAAGGAGACTTGTAAGGGCGAGGAAGAAGTGCTTACAATGTCACTCAGTAGTGCCCTCCTGTCCTCCCCCCTTCCCCCAACCCGGATCAATGACCCACCACACCAAACAGCAACATTACCAATAATTGCTAGAGAGAAAAAGAAATACTACCATCTATTCAATAGGTACTGTGTGTGGTAAAGGATGGATTCTAGTTTGAAGAACCAAATGACTAGTAAGGGAAGACACGTTCTAACACTGGAAACCAATTATCAATGTTTAATTTTCCAGTTCGTGATGAAGATAGGAAAGAAGGTTTTAGTTATTTTCTTATTGTTTAGTAAACATAGAATAAATACTGTATTTGTTAAATACTCCCACAAATGCTAAAGTGTTTTTGGAAAAGCCTTTCTAGCCTCCAGAGGCTCACCTTATAACGAATATTTTATTTAGTGTCCCCTATACTCCAAATTTAAATTATGAACGTGTTACTGAATTAACATTGCGTTATATAACATGATACACATACAGTTGATTTTAGTATCTATTAGAAATTTCTGATTTGTTTTATTTTTAGTGATTTTAATTAAATTAAATATTTGATAAATGAATTCTTATTTAGAATTATGAAAGTAAAATTTGTTTTGAACTGTGTGGGTTCTTCTTGAATGTGCCTAGTAATAACTATTATTATTAGCACCACGTCTTACTACCCGTTCGGGTTATACGCACTTACGCTAATGTGTAATAGTAGGGTGATTGTGAGATGAAATGGAGGACCTACAGTTTAACGTGGAATCCGAACCACGGTGGAGGCTTGGCATTCCCCACATTCACAAGTTGTGATTAATACACGTCTTGTCAAAGGTGAAGGAAGGGTTTGGCAATCAGATAAATCTGTGCCGAGACCGAGGATTGAACCCCGGAACCCCAGAACAGAGGTCTAACACCTTACCCCTAGACCGCCAGGTCACCAGTAGGAATAACTATCTTTGCAATAAATTGTATGTGTATTTTTTTTAGAATTACCTAGGATTTGTTTTCATACATTTGGAAGAATTTAAATATCATTATATATTTAATGAACTCTTTTGTTAACAAACTAAACTAAGTAGCTAATATGGCATATTTTTGTTTCTAATTTAAAAGTATTTGCATCAATTTTAGCTTTTGGTAGTAAATTTGGTGTGGTAGATGTTAATATTTTTGCTTTCATTTAACTGCACTTATCTTAAGACTTATGTCAAATTTGAAAATAAAATTACCCGGATCAGTAGGTACATTTAATAAATATCAGGCTCATCTAGTCTGGCTAGTCAGTGACGGAGAACTCAGGGTTCAACCCCCTGTGTAGGGCGGGGTGCTATTTCTTATATTGTTTTCTAATCTGCCTGATCGTAAATATGGGTGGACTTTCTTAAAAAACTCTACATTCCTCATTCCCATTCGAGTGTTGTTAATAAAATGCGTATAGGCTGGTTGAGTAGTGGGGCGCAATAGAAAAACGATTTCATAAGCCTTTTAAATACTAAACATTAGAAAATATTTGGCTCGATAAAATTGGTTTGCATTGCCAAGATTTGAATATAAGAGAAAACCTCATGTAGACCTATCTACAGCCAAGTTGGTGACCTGGTGGTCTAGGGGTAAGGTGTCAGACTTCTATGCTGGCGGCCGGGGTTCAATCCTCGGTCCCGGCAAAGATTTATCTGATTACCAAACCCTTCCTTCACCTCTGACAAGACATCTTGTGAATGTGAGGAATGCCAGGTCTCCACCGTGGTTCGGATTCCACGTTAAACTGTAGGTCCTTCATTTCATCTCACAATCACCCTACCATTACACATTAGCGTAAGTGCGTATAACCCGAACGGGTAGTAAGACGCGGTGCTAATAATAATAATAATACAGCCAAGTTTACATCATCACAATAATGGTGTGGATTTAAAAAAAAAATCTTCTTTCAACCTTTAGTCAGGGACTTTTAAATTCAATATAAATAAACAAATTTGGTCATTTGTAACTCTTCAAAAATAATAAAAAGATGGTCGTTACAATTCTTAAGGTTAGCGTTTCATAATTGAGTAATCATATTTAGTAAAATATAAGCCTACGGAAGTAATAAAAAATGGTAATCAAAGTTATCTAAAAACCTTCAATCGTTCTAATCCAGGTTTATAGATTAATCTTTTCACTTCGTCTTAGTACCCGTCTGGTATATCCACATTTAATTACACAATTGAGGTAGAAAGGATTAAAAAAGGAAATGTACCTTTATTTTCGTGAAGGGAGATGAGAAAATAATTTAGAAAAATCACCCCTAGTACATTCGGCTGGTATTCGAATACCAACAACCAAACCAAACAAGAGTAATGTTAAACCCGCTTGCTCACTAATACTTGTTTTAATTATATGAAATTTCTTAGTTAATGTTTACATGAAAGGGACTAAAAGGTCGCAAAAGAGAATCAATGAGCCTGGTCGATGTTTCGGAAGTTGAGCTAGCAGCGCCAATCGCCCAATACATAAAAGCTTATTGCCAGAGCTGGATAACTAGCAAAAATAAAAATAAGTATCTTAACAGTTGATATTATTTTAACCGTGTACATTTATATTTTAGTTTTGAACTTACTTATAGTTATAATAACTTAAAAATAAGTATAAAACTAAAACCTCAATCATTGCGACTCCACCCTAAACACGTCGTAACCTCAAGGTTGGAAAACACTGCGCTACACATTATTTTAAGTCAGATGACTTTGTTCCTATTGATCATATAAACCAGGTCAGGTACATCTAAAATATAAATAAAAATAAATTAAATGTATACAAAATGTATAGTCATTTATTAAATTCTTTAAATTTTTTTTTAAATACTTTGTCTCACTAACTGTTCGGTCTATACGCCCTATGAACTAATTACACTAATGGGTTAGGGATTAATAAGGCTTAATTAGAGGAACTTCACCCACATTTGCGTGGAGCGAAAGTGGAAAACCATTTAGGAAAATCCACCCTCAGTGCACCCAACTGGGGCTGAACCTCGGATCTTCTACGTCTTCAGCAGTCTAGTCCAACGATAGAGTAGCGCGTTAAATATTTGGACTTAATGCTCTTAATTGGCATGATGTTAGAGACACTAATAGGGCTAACGTTAGAGCTACAGTCTGTGATCAAGGCGCTTCAAATAGGAAAGCTCTTGAGCATTTAGTAGTTACAGTAGAGCAACCATTTATTTGGTTCAATAATAGAAAGGTTTACAGTTTGTACGATGTTCCTCATTTACTTAAATGCGTGCGAAATAACTGGTTAACAAATGATTTTAAAATAGGCGATGATATTGTTTCCTGGAGCATTATAAAAAAGATGGCATCAGTTAACGCATCTTGTGTAACTTCTAGAGCATCAACAAAATTGAGTGACTGTCATATTCATCCAGGACCATTTGATAAAATGAGCGTCAAACTGGCATCTCAAGTATCTAGCAATGATGTATATGCATCTCTAATGGCTTTAGCAAGCTCTGCCAAGGATCAAGATAGAAATATTGTGTGCGTTGCTAACTTTGTAAGTCGTATGAATGACTTGTTCGACAATTTAAACAGCAAGTCTCTATACAATTCTAATCCAAATCGAAGAGCACTTTCCAGTTCAAATCCCCAAGTGGAAGAAAACTTAACCTAATGTTTGGATTGGATAAAAAATTGGAGCTTTGCTGATAATAAAAAGTCTTCCACCCACTTTCAATAGCTTCCAAATTACTATTACAGGCATTTAATTACTTTGGAATGATCTTAAAAATGAAGGAATTTCCTATCTGATTACATCCCACCTCCAACAAGACCCATTAGAAAACCTATTCTCTGTCTTAAGATATAGATGTGGTAATGGTAATAATCCTACTGCAGAACAATTTCAAAGAAATATGCAACACACAATGTCAGTAAAATTTACAATTCCTCCTCAATCAGCTAATTGTGAAATGGATGATGATTTTAACTTGGTGTTTTCTTCCACTACAATGCAAAACAATGGTAACACATCATTAAATGACTCTTCCGATTCAAAACAAAGTAAAATCTCAAAAGAAAAAAGTTTTTTTTTGACAAAGAACTCAATGTGCTATTGGCGGCTCTTGATGCTAGTGCCTTAGAAGTGTTAATACTTTTCAGGTTGCACGCGAGCTACAAAATGGTAGTTTAAAAGAAAATCTAACACATTATCAGCAGCCAATTCTAATATAGAAAACACAACTGATATTTCTATTACTCAACTATTGGAAGATAATGCCACATATTATTTTTCAGGTTATGCTGCCAAACAATGTTTGAACAAATTTCAATGCCTAACTTGCAAGGAAAAATTCCTGGATAAAAATTCTCACGTTTATTTTCAAGTCCAAATTCTTACACATTATAGAACATACTAAACTACAAAGTCTTCAACAAACTTGGACCTAGGACAACTAACTCCAGCCTCTGCTGAATTATGGAGTGTATGTAAGTTCCAGTTACGAAAATTTGTAGAAATCTTCGACAGCATTTGTCATTAAAGTTAACTTTTAGAAATTATCACAAGAGAATTGATCTTTAATACTATGAAATATTTTCCTACTTGGTTTATGGAATGTGAAAATCACAAACAATATTTATTGAAATGTCTTCTAATAGCTAGAGAAAGGCATGGACTTAAGTGGCCGTCAAGATCTACAAGAGACACCAAAAGAAAACTGATAAATGGTGGTAAAGAACATCCGAACTTGAAAAAACTGAGGAATAACTAATGGACAAGTAACTAGTCGGTTACTAGAATCTTACTATTTAATTTAAAATTAATTGGGTTAAATTATTGACTTAGTCATCATAGCACTAAAGCATTTATAGAATCTAGTAGGGGCTTGCAAAACTCCAAAAGTTTAACTTGCTTCACCAATAAACATATTTAAAGCTAAAATACTTAATGTATGTTCACTCTTTGCAAGCACGAAAGAATAATTATCAACATATTTGAACTTCGTTTCGGTTCCTAGATTATTTCATACAGTCAATTCAAGATTGCTTCAAATCGGAAAACAAATTTACTTCGCACACTTTTCTAATATAGATAAGATTATGTTTATTTACTATTCTTGGACTTATTTGATGGCTGTACCAACTATATTAGCCTACAACCTTTGCTAGGTTTTTTGACACGGATATTGTGTTTATTTTAATTATTCATTAATTATTTGGGAAAGTGATTTTTTTTAACTCTCATTCTATTAGATGTACAATTAATTACATAATGTAGGCCTACTATTTGTCATTAAATATTTAAGTGCTAAACTTGTGTTCGTTATTGAATATTTAATTCCACTGATTTAAAATTGGGTGCATTATCAATGGTTATTAATATTACCTACCATGAAAATTAGGCTTATTTTAACTATTTAAGTTTCAGATTAATTCAAGTTTTGTTTAAAATTAAAGACATTTAAAATTGTTTAGTTGAAAATGTTGCAAAATACAGTGAAATTAAAATATCTTGATATTTAAAAAATAATCATTCTTCATCATTGGTTTGGAGAAAGGGACCAAATGAATGGTAAGGCACAATTTTATTTTAAATAACATAAGAAAATATGAATTTAAATCTATTTACTAATCTTTAATTAATCTATATTATATCATACATAACATGTTTAAATTATTTATTAATAATATTGTTTTAATATATTTAACAAATTTGCTATGCATAGCATATAAAAACATATTAAGTTGATATTAGTTCCAATTCTTATCAAAATAATATATTTGTCAAAATATATAATTCATAATTAATATAACTGTACTATAAATGTTTAGCTTAAATTTAATTTCTTATGAAAATAATGTGTACATTATAATGTTTATATATTTTTACAAATATAATTTTTAATTGAGTCTCATGTTTATTATTTTTTGTAAAAATTGTATTAATTCATTTTATTTATTTAGGTGTCAATATTGCTATTATGATGTTTCAAGAAGAACATAATTAAGTTTAAGGAGCCTTATAGAGAAGATGTAGGAGACGCGAGAAAAGTTGTGTTTTTCATTTTATATATCAAAACCTTTTTGGTCAAAATAAATAGAATATGGCTTTAATAGAAACATAGAGTTTAATTTCCTCCACATGGTGATATTGATAGTTCTTGAATATCTGTAAATGGTGTCCTGGAATATAATGACAACTTTTTCTCTTCATTTAAAAGGTTTTTTAGGTAATACCACCATGCTTATGACAGATATCCAACAACTATTGACATCATCATGTGAAGAAAATTAAACTACATGTTTATATTGAAGCATATTTTATTTATTTAGGCCAAAAAATTGTTTTGATATAAAACTAAACACTTTTTTTCTCGCGTCCCTTACATTCCCACTTCAAATGTCGTGTTTGTAATAGTTAATTAACTAATTGCCAAGGTGTTTGCATTGTACAGCTTTTGTGTTTTTGATGTTCCACCTTATATTGACATAATCTAAGAAACCAATCTTATGTATCTTTTATTAAGTTCTTTACGTTTCAAGATAAAAAGAGAAATGTAACGGTTGTTTCTTCGTAATATTTGGACAAATTGATATATTTCGACTAAAATCTTAATAAATATTGGCACCCAAGAAGGACAAAATATTTTGATTTTCGATCTAACTTTAGTCTATTATTTTAGGGGTAAAGATGTCCAAAATAAAATAAAAAATCTATTTTACTCACGTATGGTGCTATAAATCTAATTACAACGTTGAAATTATACTTATCAAAATTAGCATGTCTTTATTTGGACCCCATTCAATAAAGTATCAAAGCCAGGCCACTGTATTTTCTGAGCCAGGCCCACAGACATGAAACTAGCTCTGCTGGTTTGTTAGGGTTTTCTTTAAAACTGTAAATACAATAAGCTGGGACTCGTACTCCCCATCCCCTCCTTTAGCAAGTGGCGGTTCTCGTACCTGCCTGTTGTAAGTACATTGTGAATGCCACCCCCCTTCCCCTCAACCACGCAAACCACTATGGGCCAGACATACTTTAACTCAATGAATGATGAAAATGAAGGTAAATATAGACAACACTGTAAGAGATTGGTTGCCATAGTAACATGACGCTTTTAAAGAAACCAAAAGTTGAAACACTAGCGTTCGAAGCGGTCACTCGACAGAACTAAAATTTTTGAGACTCAGTGGAAAAACCACCCAAAAAAACTTGACTGAATATTTTAACCTTTGATGTCCTCTCTATAGTATACATTTCTCTATGATTTAACCTTAAACATCGTCACGTTTTTTCGAATCTTTAATCCTTAGTCCTGGAATATTTAGTCCTTAAAAAAATTAGCATGTCAATTTTTAAAAAAATCACAAAATCATTAGTATACATCCTTAACCGGTAAAGTCTTAGAAAGTTCAATGTCCAAATATTTACAAGAGGTTAAACACAATATTAATATTAAAGTTTAATAATTAAATTAAATATTAATTTAAAATAAAACTATATTGATAATATAAAGAATAGGTATTTCATATTCAGAATATTTTTTAAAGTATTTTACGATTTATTTTGGAATATCAGAATCTGAAGGTAGACACGCTATAAACTAAGCTACTGTAGCTTGAATGTGAATAATAACACTCATTTTCTTAGAAAGTGAGCATGGATCAATTGTTATTTTTTTAATTTGTATATTTTGTTTTTGTACACATTAATCGTATTAACAGGGTCAGACTAAGCATATTACATGGTGTAAGCGAGGTCTAAATATGGTGCCTTTGCAAACATGAATTTCAATTTACTATCTACTAAGCCGGTAAAATTTAAATTAGTACTTTATAATGAATCATTGACCTAAACGATATACAACTTAGTTATATGTGCTGTGATTTGGAATTATAATCCGAATTGAAACTAATAATCTTTTTTTTTCGAATCTACACTGAGTTTAATAAAAATTCATTTATGATATTTTATACAAAGATTAGTTCAAATCACATTATTTACTTTAGACTTACAGTGTTTTACGTATGTTTGTGTTGAATAATTTATTATGCTAAGTTTTTGAATCCAATCTAATAATAAAATATTTCAAAACCTTTTGATAATAACTTTATAAACATGTAAGGATCACTAAAAAAATTATAATGTAATCAATCGACCTAACTTCCAAAGGTTGAATAACACATAATGTAGGCTAGTCACCATGGAATCGCGTAATTTAACTACCAAATAATAGTGGTCGGTTGCTTAAGCCTCTCAATAAAAGATGTGATTGATAAATACATTCTGTCTGATAAACTATATCTGACAACATAAGACGTAGTTTTAACTAACCAGACAGAAACAAATATTTATTGGCCAGATTAAAATTAATCCTGGACTCATAATACCGGCCTGTAATGTAATTAAATTAGATTTTTCTAGTAAATATAAATTTCGGTGTACTTGAAAAAAGTACAAGATTGGAAATATGTGTATTTTTGTCAAACTGTAATATATTAGTTTAGATGATTTAAATTAAGTAAATAAGATTAGGTCCTAGGCTCATTCCGACACTTTAAGTCTTTGATTAATTAATCTATTGTAAATAAAAACATCATTTCACTCTATAAAGGGCAGTAATTGAACTTTTTACAGGACTTTTAATTAGTCGAGGAAAAGCCTCTGTTTTCAACGAGTATTATATGTTTTTGATATCGATAAACTTCAAAATAAACTATTATCATTGACCATGTATAATGTATTTATCATGTTTTTTTACTTAGTAAAGTCATTTCTTATTTAATATAATCCACTTCTTAATTTGTGATCAATATTTCATTTAAATATAAACATACATTTTATCTGGTAAAAGATAGGGTTACAACACAGACTCACTTTGCTTTCAGTATTACGAGTGGATAATGTATTTGGACTATTAATTTCTACCACACAAATCTTACACCACTTAATAAAAGGAGAAGAGCGTGCCTTTGGTTTCAGATTGATGACCTAGAATTAAGTGGCGGATCGGTTACACAAGTGGATAAATATTCTGGTCTCAATTATCTTGTTTTGATCAAGTAATTTTCTTAGACCAATTATTTATATAATTAACTATCTAGTTATATGATGAACTAACTTAAGCTAGACGAGGCAAGTTTAGTGTGTCAAGTATGAATTAAATATATTTGTTTAGAATCTATATGGGGTTAATTTAACATAGTATAATAGCTAGTCCCACTTTGGAGACATGGATTAAAAAGCCATGCAGTAAATACTTCTTGAAATCTTAGGCGAATAAAGTAAAAAGAAGGAATAAAATATCGTTTGCTTTCTCGTCACTTTCCTTAATTATTATTATTAGCACCGCGTCTTACAACCCGTTCGGGTTGTACGCACTTACGCTAATGTGTAATGGTAGGGTGATTGTGAGATGAAATGAAGGACCTACAGTTTAACGTGGAATCCGAACCACGATGGAGGCCTGGCATTCCCCACATACACAAGATGTCTTGTCAGAGGTGAAGGAAGGGTTTGGAAATCAGACATATATGTGCCGGGACCGAGGATTGAACCCCGGCCGCCAGTACAGAGGTCTGACACCTTACCCCTAGACCACCAGGTCAGCCCTTTCCTTAAAGTATTTGACCTTCAAAAGAGTTACCTCAGTAGTGGTCAAAATGAAAGTTCTGGACGCATTTCTTCCATAACGTTAACATTGCATCACCACATGAGTATAAAGGCACCTCCACACGCGTAGCATGGCACCTTCACATTGCGGAGTTGGGTTCATCTCTCCAGCCCCTCTTGTTATCAACCACCAGGAATTATATATTTGTATATTTAATTAAGTTTAATTCATTATAATTAAATGATTTTTCTACAGTATTCTATTATTATTTTTAAATAATACTGATAATGTAATTGTATGATTTGTAGTTGGTTCATTTTCTATAGTGGTGGTGTACTTTCTCTCACTACATCTAAGTCAGTAAGATGGTCGCCATCACAGTCCACACCATTACTGCTAAGAAACTGAACTTATTAATGTTATATACTTGTACAATAAATTGTAGTAGACTACAGATTAACCTTTGACACCATGGCCTAAATTTCAACCACCAGGGTCATTGGCTTTGACTTACTTTTGCTTTTATAGAACGGGCAGATCTTTTGTTCCTCCGTCTGGTACCGTAAAAACGTGGTTTATCCCCGTGAAATTATCCCCCACCCACCCTGGAATATCAGTAACCCACCATCTAGCTCACTAAGTCAGGGATCCCGGGTTCGATTCCAAAATAACAGTCATTTTCTGACAGAGCTAAAAGTTACTAGTACGATTCCCATCGTGAGATAAATTTGCATGGGTAAACCCACTGAATGATCTTGAAAAGTGTTGAAGACTCAGATATGTTATACCACAAAATGATTGACTCGAGCTATGATAACCTCAATTCTACTCCGTTATTCTTTACACATCCAATATAATAAGTGTCCCATTCTTTCTCCTCGCGCATAAAAAGTATTTTAGTAAAAGCATGTACATAATACGAGGGCAGTTCGGACAGTAACCGCCGTTCTAGCGTCGCGAAAGTAGTTGTGCGCGGAGCGCCGCCATTGTCACATCTGCATGTTCTCTTTGTTTCAGTAATCGTCCAGCTGTGATAGTATTGAATTCGTTCTTTCGCGCTTTCGCTTGATATAACTTCAAAACATGAGCGCTGCAATAAAAAATCCCACGAAATGTGAAGTGCGTGCTGTAATAAGATTTCTTTAGGTGCAAGACGTTTCAGCAGCAGACATTCATCGTCAATTGTGCACTCTATACGTCCAAACGTTATGAGTGAAAGTGTTGTGTGGCAATGTGTCCGATTTTTTAAAAGTGGTAGAACAAACATTCATGATGAAGAGAGGAGTGGTAGGCCTTCTGTTGTTAGTAATGATCTTGTCAAGAAAATTGACGAAAAAGTTCGTGAAAATAGAAGATTCACCATCTCTAAACTTTTTAAACAATTCCCACAAATTTCTCGTACAGTTTTGTACGAGGTTGTCACCGATAAATTAGGCTACCGATAGTTCTGTGCTCGGTGGGTACCAAAATTGCTTACAGAGGTCCACAAAACCAAACGAATGGGCTCTGCCTTAGACTTCCTTTCACGCTACGACGTAGAAGGAGAAGGTTTTTTGAAGAGAATTGTGACTGGTGACGAAACTTGGGTGGCGTACGTAAACGCCGAAACGAATCAACAGTCGATGGCTTGGGGCCATATCAAGTCTCCGTGCAAGCCGAAGAAAGCCCGCCAAACTTTGTCAACGAGGAAGGTTATGGCTACGGTTTTTTTGGGATGCCGAGGGAGTTTTGCTTGTTGAATTTATGGAAGGGTGTACGACGATTACTTCAGATGTCTACTGTAAAACTTTGAAGAAACTTAAGCGAGCCATTCAAAACAAACGTCACAGTATGCTGACATTCGGTGCTGTGTTTTTGCATGACAACGCTCGTCCTCACAGTGCTCGAAAAACTCAAGAGCTTTTAAAGCGATTCAAATGGTAAGTTTTTGATCATCCCCCTTACAGCCCCGACTTGGCGCCAAGTAATTTTCATCTCGTCACTCACATGAAGAAGTGGCTTGCGTCACAGCACTTCGATGACGACGATGAACTTCAAAATGCTGTGGAAGATTGGCTACGTGCCCAGGTGGCTGAATTTTATGAAGAAGGAATTTGTAAATTAGTGAAACGCTATGACAAAGGTTTAAATTTAAATGATGGCTATATTGAAAAATAGTAAAAAGCTGTAGTTTTAAGATTTATATAATAACATGTTTTTCTATGCAAGTTTTTTATTTACAGCCAAACGTAGGTTACTTTCCGAACTCTCGTAGATAAATATACAGATACAGATGCATACATACATACCTACATACATACATACATACATACATACATACATACATACATACATACATACATACATACATACATACATACATACATATATATACATACATACATACATACATACTATACATACATACATACATACATACATACATACATACATAGATACATACATACATACATTCATACACCCATACATACATCCATCCATCCATACATACATACATACATACATACATACATACATACATACATACATACATACATACATACATACATATTATACATACACCCAAACATACATACATACATACATACATACATACATCCATCCATACATACATACATAGATACATACATACATACATACATACATATATCATACATATATCATAAATAACATACACAACATATATAACACACATAACATCATACATAAATACCATTATACATATAAGCCATCATAATTTTGTCCATCCATTTATACAATACATAATATATAGACTAAATACAATATATAATTTTTATATGAGGAATATAACATTAATATATAATACATACTTAACATACATGCAACATACACTCAATACATACATATAGTACTTTTACAAAATATAAATACCATTCATGCAATACATGCATACGTGCATACAATATAGCTATAATACATAAAACATGTATTCAATTCATACAGGCCATATATATTTTATATATATTACATACCTGTAGTAAATAAAACACAAGACATATCATACATACAAAATATATAAACAATACATAAAATGCATACAAGATATTATATACTAATCAAAACATATATAAATACATATTATGCAACATAAATCTTACATACAAAACATGAACCATTAATGCATAAAATACTTTTATAAAATTCATATATATTGAAGAATTATGGTTTTATTCACCTCGCATTGGGCGCTAATTGAAGAATTATGGTTTTATTACTGCACCGCGATGGGCGCCATTTAAAGAATTATAGTTTTATTCGCCTCGTGATCGGGCGCTAATTGTAGTGTTTCTGTTTAATCAGCTGATAATTGCCCCGTGATCGAGCACTAATTAAAACGGTACGGTACCTTGATGATATAACTGGTATTTATATTCCTGTGATTGGGCGCCAATTGTTGAACTCTTTAAATAATACACAATTATTAGGTTAGATGTGATTTTATTTTAATTTCACTATTGTCTTGATCGTAAAATTGATAATGTTAATAATTTCGAGACGCGACTGATAATGATAACACGAATATCCGTATTGAGGGCTGAAGTGACAGAGCTATTGAGCCAGTGCTAGTGATCCAGTCTAATGAGCCAGTGCTAGTGATCCAGTCTAATGAGCCACTCTGTGAGCCACTGTCGATTATTTCACCACGCCGAGTATATAACTCACTTCGAAAAGAACATTCTATAAGATGTTATAAAAAATTAAAATAAAAAAAAACCATCTTGGTGGCAGTAGAAGGTCCGAGAGCCGGAAACTGCCTCAAATTACCTTTTAAAATCTCTATTCGATCTTTCCAGAACAGGAATATATTATTTAAAAACCTTAAATTGTCATATTGACTCACTCAACGTCATGCACCCTGACGTCACTGTCAGTGGCTCATGCCTTCTTAGAAGAAGTGCTTTAAGCGCCACGTAATATATTATAAAGTTCAAATAAAATTAAATACGTTTATAAAATTAGGATGATATTATTGTCAATGCTCTCACATATTCTATAGAGGCAAATCAGTAAAATTACAATATATATATATATATTAGAATGCTTCAAAAAAATAAAAGTCAAAAAGATTGAAGTTTACACTAATATTTTATTCCTTTTATTGAAAAAAGACAAGACAAAAAAATGATAGGAAAAAAAATTTGGTGCTGCCTCAGTGCCTGTGTAATTCTTGTATATAGTAAATTTTTATTATGTTCCATTAACAATTTTAAACAATAAACAAATTGAAACTGTTATAAAATAATAGCAGGAATATTTAAAATTGTAATATTTTAATTTAAACACTTATTTATGTTTAGAGAAAAACAAAATATAGTTTGATATGTTATTAAAATTCATTTATTTGTCAGGTTCCTCCAAAAGAATACACTTTTTTGGTTTTGGAAGACGTTTACGGTGCATTTTTACAACGTAGAGAAGAAAATGTTGTCGTTCTTCTTGTTTCGTAATTGAAGAATTGAAATCTGTAGCCAAAACAATGCCCCTCTCAGGACAGTCATTTACAACCTTAAAAAAGGGTGTGACTGTTAACGGTTTCAAATGACGGAGTATTGTTACATTCTTATATATATATATATATTTACATACAGGAATGAATAATCCAACTTCAAATTTTTAAAAAAGTAATGGGATGCTGAACCAATAAAGTGTTCTACATCTTTATCACTTAAATCTTCCTTTCCGTTGTATTTGGTTGATCTTTCTTCCTTATATATTTGTTTCAGTTGTTCTACCACTTTTCGTTTTGTTTCGACCGTCACTAAGTAGGAAAATAACCCAAGCGTCGCTAGCTCTTCACTAAGATACAACAAATGACTATATATTTCTGCCGTTCCGTTTTTAAAGATTACTTCCTAAGATTCCTTATAGTTTTTAAAAGCCTTGAAAAAGCGTAAATCATTAGCTGGAGCATCATATGAAATTGGTCAACTTATCCAGTATCTCACATAGACTAAAGCAACAAATAAACTAAATTCGAATTAAGCCTTCTTTTCTTGTGCCGTTAGTTTGAATTGTTTTTGGAAGAGATTAACTTTCAAGATAAATATTATTTTTGATATCCAACGGAAATGGTGAAATGCACCTTGAGTTCTGAACTTAATATTACCTGAAGGAACTCTGCCTAGGAAAAGCAGGGTTAATTACAAGACTTCTTTGTAGTCTTCTCATGGATAAGTGTATGAATCACCTTCCATTCGCTCAATATGACGGCGATTGATTCGTTCTTTAAAGTTAAAAAATGGTAATATAATCTACCATCTGCAAACTTCATAATTGTCTTGTTGTATATTTGACTAATATTCAGGAAACCTTTTGAAAAGAAACATATTTGGACCAGATGTCCCAAACAACGCCTTGAATACATCACTATAAATGACTTAAAATGCATTATGCCTACAGGACCGCCACAACAAAAGAAAACAAGCTCCTTTTATATGTCATGTATGTCATGTGTTGGCAGCAGTAGTATCAAAATACATCCCAGTTATTTGGCCATTTAGGTCATCTCTAGCAGTAAAAAGAACGTACACCAATCAGTCTCATATAACCACGCTTGAGGCAGTTATGAAAAGCATCCAATTAAGTTCATATTTCTCAGGGATAGTTTTCTTATGATAAGGAATAAAAAAATCATGTGCACTTTGCGTGCTCCAAATTGCATAAAATACAGAAAACCAATATTCTAAGTTACATAAAAATCATATTTACATCCATCCATTCTAACGATACATAAAATGTGTATAGATAACCAGTAGCAATACAAACTATACATACATAAAATACAAATTTATAGTATACACATAATAAATGTGTAATATACATATAGCATTTGCTCAATACAAATTTAAAATACATATTACATATCATACAATATATACAATGAATACAATACATACTATAGCTAGATACCAAGCTTATAATACATTCAATTCATATAATCCATGCATACAAGAGATATGTATAGTACACATTTTATATGCATAATTTATTTCCATTAATTTAATACATATGTACAATACGCACACATAAAACTATCATAGAAAATATAAATAGCATAACATAATAATGAATATCTATAAACTTAAATTAATATGTAAATTTTAATAATCTGTAAATTTGATTGTATGTTATAGTATTTATTCTATTAATTAATTAAAAATAATAAACTCTCTCTCTCCAACAATTCAAACTACACAAGATATACAATGTTGCATTCAATACATATTATATACAATACAGACATAAATACAACACATATATGACTTACAAACAATGCAATACATAAAATAAAGATATTCAATACAATATAATATATATAAATATATATAAATATATATATGTATATATATATATAAATATATATGTAAATATATATGTAAATATATATATATATAAATATATATGTAAATATTTATATATAAATATATATAAATATTTATATTAATATATATAAAAATATATATATATAAATATATATTAATTTATATATATATAAATATATTTATATAAATATATATGAATATATATATATGTATATATTCATATATATATATAAATATATATGTAAATATTTATATATAAATATATATAAATATTTATATTAATATATATAAAAATATATATATATAAATATATTTATATAAATATATATGAATATATATATGTATATATTCATATATATATAAATATATATATGAATATATATATATAAATATATATATGAATATATATATAATATATATATATAATATATAAGAATATATATATATTAAATATATATATATAATATATATATATAATATATAATTATATATGAAATATATATATAAATATATATATATATGAATATATATATATATATATATATATATATATAATATATATATATATATATATAATAATATATATATATATGTATATATTATATATATATGAATATATATATATATATATATTATATATATGAAAATATATGAATATATATATATATATATGATTGTGTGTGTGTTTCATAGCTTTACGCTTGCATCTTGGTCATGGTTTTTGACAACTTAAGTTACCAAAATCCCGCAAGATGTCTAAAAATTGATCGTGGAATAAGATAAAGAGGATAAATTGGCCATTTCGGGTCACTAATGAGGTTCTAGGAAGATCCAATGAAAAGCTAAACATTATGCTGGTGATTCTACGAAGAAAGGCAAATGATTGGGTCACGGTATGAAAAGCAATGAATTATAAAGTGATGTTATAGAAGGTAAAGTGAAAGTGTGAAAGGGACGAGAAAGACCCCAGTTGCAACTGATTGGCACCCTAAATAAGGGAATAGAATCTGTAATCAGGATCTAAAAAAAGAAAGTTGCTCATAGGACTTGCTGGGGGAGTCAATTTGGACAAGGCAATGAACCTGTGAAAAGTCATAAAACTATATATTAATAATACGTACAAGCATTTCACTATATATTTATCTATACACATACATCCATACACTTATATACTAATACAATTTCATATATATATATATATATGTATACAGAAAATTATGCATATATATATATATATATATATATATATATATATATATATATATATATATATATATATATAGAAAATAATGTATACATTCATAAATACATTCTTAATAGCTTGTATGGCTAGTAGGTTCATTCTTTATGGGCATGTCAATCTCTTCAGATATCTCGGGAATTCTGGTTGTTTATTTTAGTGACTTAAATGGAACTTAGGGCTATAAAAAAGAAAAAGCCTCTCAATAATGCAGTATACTAAACAATACTAATAAATAAAGTAATCATTACACAATTTGTGATCTGCTTGTTATGTGTTGTTATTATTATGTTTAGGTTTCACTACAAAATATCTGAGAACTTTTGGGTAAGTACATTAACAGGAGTACACAGAGGAAGATATGATAAAATGCACACCTTTCTGGAAGTTATATGACATTTATAAATATATAAAACAAGGTAATTTTTTCAAAACCGGTTTCGGTCACGTTTCAGTAAGCAGTGACATTTAATTTTAATAGGTCTACTAGTGACTTGTCTATGAAGATGGATTTACTTCCTGTATATAGAACACAGCGTGTATGTTTGCTCAGTCTGGTTGTTCTTATGATCCAAATGCCTGCAGTTTATGGATAAGTGAAGTTTGTTGATGAAATGCCTACTGCAGAATGTTTATACCTCGTTACAAATGGTCTTATGGTGGAGTTTTTGCATTTTTAACATATAGTCTTATTACCACAAGTTTTCACGCCATGACCTCAATTCAAGCAAAGAAAACAATGGTTAGTGGTCTATAGTTTCTGTATTTGGTCTTTTTTGTCCTTGATCGTCTTGCATGCATATACTCAGAAGCCTTAAAAAAAAAAAAAAAAAAACGACCACTTGTTTATTTTTTTCTTCTCTTTTAGACTTGGAGTGAAATTAGAGCGTAGCTGCTATATGTTTAAAGCATTGGAGTTGAAGCGTGTAACCTCTTATTTTCTGTGTTATAAGGGATCTTTCTAATTCTTCATTTAGAAAATCCATGATTTTTAGTATGTCTTCTTCTGAAAACTTTTATCTTATGGTATAAATAATCCATCAGCGACAAAGGTCATCTGGGAATTTTCGAAGTATCTTTGGTGCTAGGATCCGACCGTAGCAATTTACATAATCTCCTAGTGATTTAAGTTCTTGAAATCGTTGGTTGCACTTGACGTACGTTTTGATCAAGTCCTCCAGAGAAGAATACTCAATGGGTTGTATGCCTTTTAAATAATACAGATAAGCCTAAATGATTGTGTTATTGTCACCGTAAAGAGATCTTAGAATTATCTTTGTATCTTCAGACGTTTCCACTGTCACATCAATGCTGTAAACGAGTACTAGGTGCTTTACTAGTCCTATAAGTAACAACGCAGAAATAAAAGTGCTTATCTGGGCGTGGTATTGACAGATTCTTGTCAAATGGTGATTCAAATTATTCTCAGAAATGTTACCACATTTCTAAATCTTCCGAAAATGTCTCTGATATAATTATTACGATCATAGTATTGTACATCTTATTAGCTAGTTTTAGTTGGATAAATGCATATACCTTAAGTAGTTTATTCTGTAAACATGTAAACAGCAACTTATCCGGGTGATGGCTTACTTCGTTGGTGGCAGACTGTAATGTAATGTGTCTTGCATATTAATTGCTCGAAGAACCGAACCAATACTGGTGTCTTCTTGTTTCTTCTCACAACAGTCTGTTTCATACACAAATTATGTCTATACATCCTCTATATCCAGTATATCCTGTACATCCTGGGTGTCAGCACCAATAATGTGGAGAAATAGATACATATCTAAGTGACCTATATAAAATTCGTCCCATATATTTTTAATTGTAATCACTACATATAGAGACGTAAATACATCAAGGCATATATATAATAAATACAGAGTAGTTTCCTATACACAAAGAGTCTTTATATGAGGTGTTAATTCCCAACAGAGGTTTTCTTGATACTTTCTCGTGAAGTTGGTCTCACAAATGCTGTCCTAGTGGAAACGAGATAGAAGAAACTTATACATGCAAAAGCTGGATACACTTCGAAATCACTTTGACTTACGGTTCGAATATTATGACATTTTATAATACTACCATAACTTGCGATCTTCTAATCCAGATGAGGAAGTTTATGTCTCCTGGTGGCCTTGTACAGTGTGAAAACTGCTTCCAATTTGGTCACGGTGGGAATAATTCCAATTTAATGCTAGGTGAGTATTATGTGGTCGTGTCTTCTAGTGATATAATACCTAGAAGAGAAATAATCCCCTCGAAAATCTTGAGCTACCAAGAAGCTCAAGGACATATTGATTGGGAGGCCGACTTATACGGTCATACCAATAAAAGTTGGAGAGCACGCTCCCCCATAGTTTAAGAAATGTAGCCAAATGGCAAAGGGAAGACCGAAACCTTCGGGGCACATTAATATAAAGTGGTAGTTAGTCCTTCACCAGCATTCCACCATTTCCTTAAGTACTTTCATTGATGGACTTATAGGCAAGCCCTTCCCCTCACCCTGATCATATTTTCAGCAGAATCTGCACTTTGACATCCAGTCCTAGTTGATTTACTTCTGGTACTACACTTGTGCTCAGTGACCACCCCTCAACCAATCTGCCTATATTAAAACCATACAAAACTTTTTGCTAAGCACAGAGTAGACACAATGCTATTAGAAGAGACCTACCTAAACCCTACCAAGATCTGTCAGAGATCATAAGCCATCGTGATAACAGTGTGAGTGTGTTATGTGAGCTGATATCCTGGGTCCACACAACCTCAATTCCTCCTCTTCAAACCTGGGATTATTAATATATGTATATATAATCTCTTGTATCTTCTTTCAGACATTCCAAACTTTTGCTTTACCAACTCCATGAAATGCAGATATCGTAGCACAGACAGTAAACGCGCATAAAATAATGGCAATGCCTCTCACATGTTGGGATAATTTTTTCCAGAAACATTGAGAGTTAAAATTGCCTCCTGATCTTTTCAACATCAATTCAAACCAAATATCCTACATACTAAGTTTCTTCAATACGTGGAAGGCAGCAGTAGCAGAGACTAAAATATTATCTGAGTCCACTGTACTTATCAAAATATTTTGTGGCCTGACAGAATTGCACGTTTCACGTAAACAAGAAATCTTGTGTTCGCTTCTTCTTATGGCCATGGGGAATGATGGTCACTACTGATTAAAGAGCCCACAGATTTTACTGAATCTTCATGAGTATAAGCCACTAGCTTGTCATTAGATTGAAGTAAAGGAATTTCAGTTGATATACGTTTGAGAAGAAGTTTTTTTATTGCCACTAAGCTGAAGTTACTTATTGAATACTTTTGATTGGGGCATTGTTGGTTTTACAACCATCGCTTTTCTAGACCCTCGTTTCATTATCATGTCAATTTTAAAGCTACCAGACATGTACATAAAAAACCACATCTGTTTCTAACATTTCAGGAGGTGATAGCTTATAGCAGATTTAAATAATTTCGTGCAGTACTCAGAAATTGTCTACACTAATGGAATTAACTAAGCCAGTACCCCATCACAACATATGAACAACATGCAACACTACCTTCTTTTTTTTCTTTTTCCCCACCTTGACTTTCAGAAAGAAAACAGTAATGAAATAATATTTAGTTGCTTGTTTTAGTCTTTCAAACTCATTTATTGACGTTAGATGATTTAATGAGAAAAATACTTCATAACATATATTTCTTTAATCTGTCTCATCAAATACAACTGACTAAAGATGATAGTTTTTAAAAAAAATCTTTTACCACCATTTAAGGTTTTGACGTTGTTTTTTCCGTCTTGTCTTTGAATAGTGCCAGACTACATTGCTTGATATTGGCTTGTACGAGAAATTTCCCCTTAAAAATGTATTTTGAATCTAACTTTCACAGATAAACTTTCCATTATTTTTGGCTTTGCTCACTGAATTTTCTGCATCTGCTGTCATATAATTATTTCTATCTGCTGTAGACAACTTATATTCTTAAGAATGGGATTATATTGTTTTTGAAAAAAGCAACGACACCTAGAACAAAATTTCCCAATCTCTTCTTAAACTGTTTAATTTTTTCCATACGTTTTCCTGGAGATTCTTCCTCATTAATTTAATTATATTCTTCTTTATTTTCAGTAGTTGAAACATGTTTTTCAAAGCCAGATATAATTTTAACAACATCTGGACCACCATCCCTCCATTTGAAAAGTGATGTAGGATTGTCTATAAAACCAATGTCTCAACCTCACCTCCCCCAGTTTACTTTTTCTTTTTGTTAATTTTTTCCTGCAACTGCTCCTCATCTATTTCTTAATATGATTGGTAGTACTTTTGACTAAAAATTTTTCCTTTCATAGACTTTATGTTCATTAGAATAATACTTATATATTTCTTAACGAGTCTTCATAAAAAGCGTTAGACATATCACACTATTAAAATTAATTAAATTTCCCTCACTCACACACTGCAGGTTAGAGAGCAGGAGTACAATAGGTCGATGGTGATAGATCAGAAAAGAAATTGAGCAAATTCTTCAACATGACTGTTACACCTCTCATCAAAATATAAATCTAATTCTCCATTAGATAAATCCCGAGCTTAATAAGATTAAGCTTTAGCTTATATAGTATACTAAATTTAATTCACTACCTTAAAAACAATTACACCTGTATTGTAAGTTATTTTAATATATCAAAACCCTTACAAATTAATTTTAAGGATTTTTGAATGTAAGTACATTATAGAGTACTCCTAAATTTTATTCAATACCTTTAAAATAATCCCAACTGTATAAAATTAACCGTAATTTATTAGAAGGACAAACTATTGAAATTATCTGAAATGTTACACCAGCAATTATCTTGTTTTTCATTGCAATTCCATCATTATACATTCTTTACAATATTGAAGAAATTATACAACTCTTTATCACACTAAAAACTATTGGACACCAGTGATATTGAAGCTGTAAATAAACAGCCTAAACTATCTTACTGATTGGGCTAAAGCTTGATATCTAGGGTTTTCATAGGGTTGCCCTGAAGGATTTTGGAATTGTATATCTAACCCTAAAATTAAGGGTAGTGTCCTTAAGGGTGAAAAGAGGAAACATTAATTTTATCAAAATAGCTTATAACGATTTTGACTAAATTTAATTTCTAAAAGTTATTAATATAACAAACAAAATGACTATTCTCAAATTTTCATCAAAATTACCATACAGATGCGTAAATTCTAAATTTGTATCGTATCTCCATAGCTCTTTGATATAAGAAACTACTTATCATTGCAAATATGCAGGTCTATTTAAATTACAAAAATTTATTTGAAATAAATTTTTATAAAACCAATAGTTTCTTAGATATTGGCAAGTATATTAATACTATTTTGTGAGCTTTAGTTCTACAGAGATACTAAATAATTCTTAACGCAATTCTCTAATGCCATAGAGTAAGTAAATAAGTAGGCCTCAGTCTCCCAAAAATGTTATGTTCTCCTTGCCTTTAACCACTTAGGGGAAATGTTTGTACAGCAATAATCTATCTTTAACATTGTAGACTCAATAGTCGATATTTACCTATTTTATTGGTCCAATATTTTAAATGAGGAATTTAATAGCAATGCAATGACCTAAAGATGTGCAACCCTTAATAAAATGTCGAAAATTTTAAACGGAAGTCGAAAATTTAATACGAAGTGTTAACCCTGGTGGATCCAATAACGATCTTTTTTTATTGGTCCAAATGTACAAATGAGGAATTTAATCCCTTAGATATAAGATTATAATATTTAAAATTGAAAGTCAAAAAATAATTTACGTTAGTATAGCGTAATTTGTGCTCGGGTTTTCTAGTGTATATTATTTAGTTTAACATATATTACAAGCTTTGAGTAACTATCTCCATATTTAGACAATAGAGCAAGAAAATCAGTGCGGAGTCTCGTACCATTTATTTAAAATAAGGAATCGCAACAGATTGAACCCAGTCATCAAAAACTGTATCATCGAACTATCCAGACTTGCTTCGATTATATCTGCATTATTTTGGACCACTTTTTGTCAAATTAACTAGACTATGGTCGCTTTGTATACAACATAAGATGAAACTAAGGTGCCATCCCCTGCTACTGTGAACACCAATGAAGTTGCATAATGACTTAGAGAGTATTTTTTTCATCTATATGCTTATAAGTGTTTACTTTCTGGTACTTTCAGAGAGACGAATCAGATTTGTATACGCGTAGCATGTTGACCCGATTCAACCCTTTAAATACAGACCCGGTGCTGTAATGGTCAGTGCACATGGATACGAGTTTAGAGGTCATGGGTTCAATTCCCAGCTAACATAATGAGTATTTTTCCCGAATGGGAAATTACCCCAACGGTCACCAGGGTTTGGTTTATTAGACTCAAGTTAGTTTTAAGTGTTTCTACTGGTTCCACAACCTCATACTCGCTAATACCATCATCTCATCTCATTGAGACATGAAAAGAGCTTCCACAGAAAGAATGTATGATTAGTACTTTCGGGCGTTTCCTGGACATTAGTACCGGCTAATCTTTCCACTCCTGTTTTACGATTGATGTAGCCCAGACGCGCAATATTATAAATTTATAACTCCCTTTTACCCATTTATTGTATTTATGTCGTAGCAATTAAAAGTATGCACCTTTTATATTAAACGCTTAAGTATATATTAAAATAAAGTTCATTTGGAGGTGAAATACTCAAAAATATAATAATTACTGACAAAACACACAATTTTCTGCAAAGTTTTATAATCTTCTTTTTTTAATGTGTTTGTATTTTAACCAACTTTTAAAATGTAATTTCAGTTTGAATTAAACGAGTAGAACCATGCAGTAGTGTAAAATAGACAAAACAAAATATGACCAAACACTGATTGAAGCAGGAAGTTTGAAATTCATTACTCACTTTTGACCCTATTTCCCCAAAGTCCTTATCATTGAAAAGAGGTATATTATAGTTTCAATACCTTATTGTATTTATGTTACAAATGCTCCTATTTGAAACGCTGAGTGATTGTCAAGAAGATTATTCATCAAAGAGCGGAAAGTTGCCAAAACTATTCAAATTAAAAGTTAAAGTCAAAAATCATGAACGTGTTTGTTTTCGCTCATCGTACTACCCGTTCAGGAGATCCACATTTAATTACAGTATTGGGATAGGTATGAGGAAGGTAGAGTTAAGGGTTACTATACCACACCTTTCTTGGAGGAATAGTGAGAAACAATTTAGTAAAAACTATCTTACTACACCGGACCCAGATTCAGACACCAAAGTCTTTGTCATAGATAAACCCAACTAAACGAGCTTGACATTTATACCATGGTCCCACCAATGTGAGTGGACCTGTAATTTTCCAAGAGGTCCGCCCACTATTATCAAATATTAAAGTTGATTTTTGAAGTAGTAGGAATAACCCTCAAAGGGATCTATCGAAAATTGGTATATTAAACCTCTATAAATACTTATATTCCCAATTGCGCTGGAAGTTTTGATATTTGTACGAAAAGGTGTCACTGCAAGGATTAAGACCTTCGTCCACATACAATTTCTGAATATTACTAGAATTAATCTCATTATATTATTATAAAAATATTTCATTTAACACAACAGCTTATTATTTAGTGTTCACCAAATATACCTGAACACTGTAGTCATAAGAACTATTTGTCTTGTAGTAAGGCAAATAAATCAACGAATTTTACGTTTAGAAAACAAACGCACAGTTATTATCTATAAATTTTAATAATGTTCATACTTATTTGGTAAGGATTAATAAATGATAAAATTAAATCTTCTTTACTACTATTTCATTCCCTTCTCCTTATTTGATCTCTAGTCTTCTTTGACGACATGTTTCGGTGTTACATTTTACACCATCTTCAGGTCTTATTTATGATGAAGAAGATTTGTTTGAAATACATATTACCAGAAGGTTTGTGAAATTTTGAATTATTATTATCTATGAAACCTTTTGTGTGATGATCAACAAGGAAAAAAAGAATAAAAAAGAAGGTTTAATTTTATTATCTATAGGGTATTTTAAAATAAATCTAATTTTAATAACAACATTTTATAAGCAATATTCGTCTACAAGTCATCAATGTTACCATAAAACAAAATTATTTTCAAAAACACATTTCTATTATAAAACTACTTCATGGTTTTAGCCCTCAAGCGAGCTATAGGGCCTACCCACCGAGTGGCTGCCGCCGTTTGATAATGGTGACAATACTTGCGGATAGAGGGTGTTGTGTGGTTAGAACAACGAGTCCTCAGGCCGTTAATCTAAGTTTCTTAAACCAGAGCTGTTACTTCTCTATCCAAGTATTATAATCTAGCTTAAAATATTTTAAATAAATACATGTTAAACTTGGGATTGGAAATAAATTCTCTATGCAGCACTCGTTTAGAATTAAATATTTAATATGTAAATTTGTCTTTCAATATCCCTTTACTACCTTGAGCATGGTAAGAAAAGAACAAGGTTGGCAATGCCTATCTAAATGCTCTTGTCAAGCTAGGAGACTTCCCGTGATCCTCACCAGACCACAGCACCGCTCTCCTCGTGACCATTGTTGAACTCCCAACAAAAGAATAGTTGGTGTTAATGTGGAATGGGGAAGGGTGGAATGGGAAACGTTGTTGAGAAGGACAGAGGCTTGGAGGGGCATTGTGGAAGACAATCAGAAGAAGAGACTCAGAACAAAGGAGACTTCCTCACGACTTCATCCCCGCCTGCTGAAGGAGAAGAGTGACGTGATCTAGTCCGGGCACAAACCGGCCATGTCTGCTCCTCGATTTATATGAGTTACACTTCCCACTGAACTTTAATCGATAGTCACAGCAAACGCTTCCATGTTTATACTTACCAATAAATAAACAAAAAATGAAATTCAAATAAGTCCAGAATGAAGATTTAACTATAACACAAATAAAATGCTTATATTCTAGACTTGAACAATGATTTAAGGGAATATTGGTTTGTGTTGTGTTCCTCATCAAATATATTTTACATTCACTCTTATATCCAATGCAAATATATTTTCCATGTGTTTGAATAAGTTATATTGTATGCATTTCTAATTCTACATAATTCTTCTCTCTAAAATAACCGCCCTTCACAGAATTGGTTTTCTTTGAGATAAAACTGTTGTTTTAGCTAATAATGGTCTCAGAATAATTTTGCGAGGTCATCAAATGTGCATAATGTACTATACGTGCACTATTAAGGGGATGGGGACTCTAAATCCTTCAAATCAGTAAGAGAAAAGAATTCGTGTAATCCTAACTGTCAAATAACTAAGCTTGAATGTATAGGACATATTCAAAAACGCATGGGAACAAGTCTACGTACATTCAAATCAAAATCTCAAGGGGTGAAACTAAGTGATGGCAAAACCCTTGGTGGTTGTAATATATTGACAATACCGTTATTTAAGATATTCACAAATATTATGGCCTAGCCATAAGGCGTTACATTGGGAGCATTGATGGAATGAGAAAAGCTATTTAGGCAGAATACTTTCATTTATTATCCAGTAATGATAATCCTCAACATGGATTTTTGTCCTACTGGAAATGAAAGCTGGTGCAGATGAGCATAAGCTCCGGAGGAAATGTATGACCATAACAAGTATACACATATCCCTGCCATAGTAATGAAAGAAATTAAACCAATATTTAGAGATCTTTCGAACCCTACATTACTAGAAAAATGTTTGCATTGGAAGACACAAAATTCCGATAAATGTAGTTTCAACAAAGGAAACATAACTAAATGTTTGGTTTGGGAAAAAATTAGGAATAGCACCAGGAGTGATTTGTGCTAGTGCGATGAAAAAACTCGACACAGCAGAAATACAAAGAACAGACAAAGTAATTAGTGAAATACAAAAGAATTCAAGGCAGCAGAGATATAAAGCCAAGGAAAAAAAAATAGAGAAAAGCTTTGATGCCATGGAACATCCAGATGATCCCTCTTATTGTGCAGGAATGCACTAGATGTGTAGTAAGAAATACAGCTTAGCTTCAAATAATATTAATTTTTAGCACCACGTCTTACTACCCGTTCGGGTTATACGCTTTAAGTACTAATTACGCTAATGAATTAGGAATTGGGAAGGTTTAATTAGAGGAAGTGAACCCGCATTTGCGTGGAGAGAGAGAGTGGAAAACCATTTAGGAAAAACCAGCCCCAGTTCACCCGACCTAGATTCGAACCTCGATCTCCCCGTCCTCAGCAGTTGAGCTAAACACGAAAAGCGCATTAGCCAACTACGCCACCGAGGCGGGTCTTAGCTTTAAACATGATTTATGAAAGTTTTACTTTGTTTGTATAAGTGACCCATTTACTCAGGATTTATTAAAGATATTAAAATAGAGCTTTCACTACCTATTTAGATTAATGTAAGAGACAACTTTAAACACAGTAATTTTAAATTATATTGATTTTTGAGCTTGAAAAAAAATCATAATTATAACCTGAAAATTATAAATTGGCCAGTTAGAAAGTTATATTAAATCTGAGCTGTCAAAATATGTACAAATAGTGCAGAAAACTATGCTGAAAGTTTCAAATAGTTATCTAAAATATATCCTGCAAAAAGGGTCATCAATTTATGTAAAATAGTATAGGGGAGATATGTTGTACCCAGCCCCCACTGCCCTATGTCCACCCTTATACAGTAATAGAGGCGTTTGTTATTTTTATGAAAATATAAATGATTTTGTGGAGCCCATTGACAGATTCATAGAAATAATTTATGTGAGAGGAGCCCTTAGAATCGGAAGAAGACAAGCTGTAGCATCATGCTTCCCACTACATGTTTGGGATATGTATCAATTAGTTATCAATGGATTTTAAAGAAAAACAAGCAGTATAGAAATCTGGAATTGAAAATTTCAATGAATGATTGTCTCGAATCATGTATAAATTTTGAAATTCTTAGAATATATATATAAAAACAGGACCAGAATGATTACGAAATTCTGCTAACATATTCCTTGGCTAGACATGTAAGAATACACCATACAACTAAAAAAATACTATGTTACAAATTTGCGCCAGGTGGAGAATGGTCTTAAGCTAAATATCAATCTACCTAAGTGAAATAAGTAAGCTAATGAAGCTGCAGACTGAGGAGGCCCCAGATGATCAAGAAAACTATAATTGAAAATTATAAGAACCAGTTTATAAACTTTAAATTTTTTACATAATTTCTCAATGATGTTTAACACTAAGTGGCGTTACATTTATGTAGTAAGTTAGATAGTCAAGAATAACAAATTCAATAGTTTGAGATATTCCTAAAATTTTCAGACATAAAATGCATTAGACATAAATGAACATTCATACAATAAATTTACATTTTGGCTTAGACACAAAATTCATTAGATATAGGTAAATATTTAATATTAATGGCTTGGATATTTTGCTTTAGACCAGCTGTCAGTAGACTTTATAAATTTGACTATATATTATTTAGACATGTTTTCTCTATACATATTGACAGTTACATAAAGAACGAGAGCTATAAAGTATGAAAAGACCTACTACATGTGTAAATACTCCGAATATATAGCCATTATCTTAATAGTCTACAATGTGTATAAGTATCCAAAAAAGTACCTCATGTTGGAACATCCCATTTCATATATGTATATTGCTAAAGTCAACATTGTTGGAGAGGCAAAATATCAAGATCCAGTACTTCTAAATAGAAAAGCAAATTACAGATATAATTATCTAAGGCTACTTTCAATGGTTGAAAAATGTGTCTATACACAGATATAAGGAGAACCAATCTTACTGGTAGGAACGACCAAGTATAGGTCTATAAATTTAATATGACCCATTCAAATAGTTAGAACATTATACTACACGTATTTATATTTAGGGTCAATTAATATGGTTGAGAATGTTTATCTAAAAGACTAACTGGAATTTCAGAGACGAAAACGTCTACTGATTTAGAATCCAAATATATAAAAGTATTTGGTGTAACATTTATAAATCATATTCTGAAGATTGAAAAATGACACCTGGACACGGGAATTGAACCCGGGTTCGATTTAAGTGTCCAGGTGTCATTTTTCAATTTTCAGAATATGATATCTAAATGGAGTACTCCTAACTAAAAATCAAAATAATAGCTTTGGCTATTTGATTCATTTATAAATTATGTTTAAATATTTAAAGTAGGTTCTCCTGATTGGAAAATACTAATTTGTAAAAATATTTAAGAATTCAGTCGCAATGATAGAAAGGCTAACTTATTGGCACAATATCAAGGGGTGACCTGGCGGTCTAGAGGTAAGGTGTCAGACTTCTATGCTGGCGGCCGGGGTTCAATCCTCGGTCCCGGCAAAGATTTATCTGATTACCAAACCCTTCCTTCACCTCTGACAAGACATCTTGTGAATGTGGGGAATGCCAGGCCTCCACCGTGGTTCGGATTCCACGTTAAACTGTAGGTCCTCCATTTCATCTCACAATCACCCTACCATTACACATTAGCGTAAGTGCGTATAACCCGAATGGGTAGTAAGACGCGGTGCTAATAATAATAATAATAACAATATCAAGGGCCAGTACATATAAATATTAATAATAATGATCAAATGCCTAAATATTAATGTAAAAATCCCAAGTTAGTAAAAGCTAGATTTCTAATTCAAGTACGTAGTTGAAAATATTTTTACATGTCAATACATATAGGAAATAAAATCTGTTTGGAAAATTCCTCTGAATGTCTGGATATCTAAAGTAGTGGGAAATGATAACAGCATGCCTAGTTATCTTAGGCAGGTCTCAGAGGTTGGAAAGGCGTTCAACATGAGTAGATATTATGTAAAGTACCCATGGATTGAAGGACCAAACTCTTAATTTGATAATTAGATACGAATTTTCACTTTTGAAACGTGTTACTAAATTGTAATTAATTCAGACAAAAGGTGTGGTTGGAGCTGCGAATGCATATTAATCGATGTGAATTATTTATCAGTGTCTAGAACATCTAATAAATACAGAATTATGGAGGCAAGTTTAGAAAATCCCTCTACAAATCAATTTAGCTAGGAGAAATCACAGCTGTTAAAGACTCAGTTAATAAAGTGGCTCCATTAAATCCCCAGCTAGCTAATGTCACACATAGTATTAACACATCTCCTAGTACTTTTATATAGAACTATTTTAATGTACCACCTACCTCCTTTCACTAGTACCAATTAAAAAGGCTTTAGGACAAACGGCTCATGAAACAGGACCCCAAGGATACAATTATTTTCCACCTTTATCCCTCGTGTCTGAGCATGGAAAGTTTAACTGCACGGCACGGATCAAGGGTGTATTTCGTGCGTCTATATGTGGATCAACGCATGGCTTAATCTGAGGGAGTATCATAATGATAGTTTATAAGAAGATTTATTGAATCAGTTTGGAAAAATAAGAGGAAAAACTTGGTATATTAAATTTTAAAATACATCTATTTTTTCTTCAAGTCAGTGGTTCTTTTATTTTAATTACTTAAATATTAGCATAGAGTAGATAACATTTCTGTTGAGTAATAGGTTGACGTGACCTTAGCAATCATCTTAAACTTAGATTAAAGGCCACCAAGGTAGTAGAGATACTCCAACTGGTATCGTGACTTCAAAGTCTAGACCATTTTATAGTATCCTAAGTCCTTTGGGATCAAGGACTGAGTCATTTCATAAATCCAATACTTTCATATAGGTGCATTGGGACCAGCAAGTTGGTAGTGAACAACAGATTTGATGTGCAGATTACAGGCCATGCATACGGCCAAGAACAGTAGACTCCACATATAGGTATTCAGAAACACGAGAAAGCTGTTTTAATATTCCCCATGATTAACATAAATCAATTCTGTATCTTATTATATTAAAAAAGGATTTTCTTGAAGAGTTTAAAATATTCTTTATTGAAAATAAAATATGAAAAGAGTATAGAAAATGGCATCCACTTATGCAAGAAACTGTCCATATAGTTTGAAAATCAACAACTTCGTACTTAATCCATTCTAACTAACTCTATCCACACTTCCCTATCTTTGCATGCCCCCTTCGCTTTAACAACATCCATAAATACACCGAGTAATACATGCTCTTTTATACTTAAAACTCAAAATGACATTAAACATTTTTTTTCATTATCGACATTGCATTTCCAGCAGTGATGTATGTTTATATAGGCCTACATTTATTTTAAACCTCCCTACACCTTCCTTTCTCCTGTATGTGTCAGTTTAAAGTCTCCTCTCTACCAATTTAAGATAATTAATTTACTACGTAAATCATCTAATAGTGAAAATCAGAACATATACGATAAGCGTGGTGGACACACATTGATAGTATGGACTATTAAACAAAATGCATATCTGACTCGGAAAATTATAAATAAAATAAATACCACAAAATAGTTTTATAGTTAAAAAAGATAAAATTTGAATGTAGGCCCCTATATCTATATTTTTTTAAATTTCATCATATATGTATATATATATATATATATACATAAACTATAATATATATTAAAATGTAAAGCTTTATGTCAATGCTACAATCTAAAGGAAAATTATTTTGTAAATTATTCAGAATAAGCTAATGTACAAAATCATTGCTTTTAGAAATCACGAGCAAAAAAAAAATCAACAATATAATTATTCAAACTGTTGACTCCTTGAATACATGACTACATCATACCCCAACGTATATTAGAGTTTTAAAATTATTTTTTTAAATTTCGAACTGGAATTGTTTTTCAAGCTATTTCATTGCTTATTAGAGTGTAATACATACATAATTATAGGAAAAACCTAACAATTAATCCCTGGACCATAAATTTAATATTTTGCCGAATTTATATATATATACATATCTTTCTACTGCGCTGTTCTAGTTCATTAACACGTCATGATATTGTTACAGGACGAGTGAGTTGGTAGCCCTTATGGGTCTCTCCACTAAACTGTTCCTGTTCATTACTAACAATTTTTTTAAAGTTTTCCACTCATTATACTTCAATTTTATATTAATAAGAGGGTATTTAGAGTAGCAGTAAATATATAATTTACTGATCTAATATATATACGTTAAAAGGAATGCGATATTACAAAAAATGTAAACACTAAGTTTTGGTTACTATTTCTATTTTACAATGAGGCTGCTGAGAAGAGAGCAAGAAGATTTTATATAATGATCAGTTACATACCCTGTGCCCATTAAGACATGGCTATGAATTATAATAATCAAGTTTCGTAGATTACTGTGGTCTGGTCATGCAGTGCGAAAGAAGGAATCTAGAACCGTGTTCAGAGTATTTTCTGGTCAGCGCAAATGGGAGAGACCTTTGGGAGGACCTAGACGCAGGTGGGAGGTTTAACATTAGAATGGACCTGAAGTGTAATTAGGTGGAATCGATAGAGAATAGGTGCCATATTTTTGTAATTGTATTAATATACTTTTGAGCTCCTAGTGCCATAGAATGAGTAAGTATGTATATATTTATATTTTATATAGCTAATTAATAATTAATATAGTAAGGTTGTCTCTATTATATTTAGTATGTAAATAATGGGACTCGAGAGAGGAAATTAAGTTTTGTATTCGTTAAAAACTGATTTAGATTCAACTCTTAATTTAAAAAAATGTAATCAATATTCAAATCTTTCTTATTTAGCACACATCGAAATTCTTGTTTAATATAAAATTATAGTTCTGACCGGGACACTCGTATTAATTTGTTCGTACCCGTATAAGTGTTCATATGGTCAACATCTTCCTCTCATGTTATGCTGGATTGCTGGTGACAAGGAGATCAATGTTCGAATCCTTGTTGAGTGAATTAAGGATTTTGTTTTATAAATATTTTCCCACCTCCATCCATAAAACTGAAGGTAAATTTCCTCTAAAATTCGACCTTCCTCAATCCTGTACTTTTGGCATAATAAATTTATGCATATAGCCCTAACGGTTACAAAGATGTGGTGAAAAATAATCTTGTTCTAGTATTTTGTGATAAAAATAAACAATGTCTATATAAAATAAGGTAAAAATTGTTATAAATCAACATTGATTTGTTTATATTTGCCGTGGCTCAATAATACTTCTTTATAATTTAAATGATTAACTATTGAAATTTTAAAATCAAATTTTAAAATCTAATAATCAACGGTTTGATTTACTGATTGATTTAAAAATATTAAATATGGTAATATTAAATTTGCCTTGTCCTAATAAATTAATCAAAGTAATTATTTTATTGTGTAGCAAATCAGCTTTAATAACGGAGTATGTTTGTGCTAAATTTGTATCGAATTATTTTATATAGTTTATAAACTTTATAGCAACATTTTATAAACATAGCCTATAGTGAGTAAAGTATTATTTTATAAACGATCTTTGATGGATCGTCAAAGTTACTTCATATTTCTTTTATCGAAGAACTTTGATCAAATAAATTTAACCCTGTAATACCACCCTAACCATTGAGTCTCTAAAAAACTATGCTAGCCTCTTCTACCTATTCCTATATCTTAGTTAAAATGACAAATAGTCCATCTACTATAAGTACAAATGAAAAATACATAAATTTGGATCATAATGGTTAATTATTGATTTTGATTTTTTTAGGGAATTGAATACATGAAGTCAGTTTTATTTAGTAAGTACGATAAATTCTAATAATATATTAACCATGCAGATTCCTGAGCATCTAATCTATTCCCTTTGTCCATGTAGTTTCCTCAGCAAGAGAAGACGAATAGAAATACGTCTTGAGAAATTTAGATTCAAATTATTTAATGTTTTAAACAGGGTATGAAGAGCCCACACCCATACCAATTAACAATGAAATTAAATAAGCCATTACCCACCTCGGTGGTTGCGTGGTCAAACGTGCTACTCTCGCAGTTGATTAGAAATGACGATGAAGGCTAGATTGATGTTCTAATCTCGATCAGGTGTACTGAGGGTGGTTTTGGTTTTCAACTCTCTCTCCAAGCTAATGTGGGTACACTTCCTATCAATATAACCTTCCTAATACCTAAAATCACTAACGTAATGAACGGGTAGTAAGACGCGGTATCAAAACAAAATTACGCTTGAACAATATAACGCATTGATATTCGGTTTTATGAATTCTATACTTTACAACAGCAAGATTGTTATTGGTTAATACAAATAATTTTTAAATTGTAAATTTTCAATAATTGTTTTATAATATGGTACAAAAGCTTCAGTGATCTTAAATATACTGTTTTCCAATAATAAATAATGACTACAGAAAACCCCTCCACGACCTAGCTTTTGGTTTGAACAGACTTTGGTCTGAATACACTTAAGTTTAGCGTTCTAAGTGGAGTGAGACGGGCAATTTAAAATTACCTAGTTCACTGACATTAACATTTTCTAGACAGGCCTATGTTCTGTTGTTATTAATACTATTAGAACCGGCTTTGGTGGCCCCGTGGTCTAACGCACTTTCAATACCAGTCGGGTGAATTAAGGGTGGTTTTCCTAAATGTATTCACTCTCATCCTGCTCAAATGCAGGTGCACTTCCTCTAAATTCAAAAGTTACTAATCTCTAAAACCATTAATGTATTTAGTACATAGGCGTATAACCCGAATATATAGTAAGAAGAGGTGCTAAAAAAAATGATAAACTAACTCATATTATAATTGAATATTATTATTATTATTATTATTAGCACCGCGTCTTACTACCCGTTCGGGTTATACGCACTTACGCTAATGTGTAATGGTAGGGTGATTGTGAGATGAAATGAAGGACCTACAGTTTAACGTGGAATCCGAACCACGGTGTAGGCCTGGCATTCCCCACATTCACAAGATGTCTTGTCAGAGGTGAAGGAAGGGTTTGGTAATCAGATAAATCTTTGCCTGGACCGAGGAGCTTGAATATTGATATAACACTTACATTAGAAGGTTAAATAACCATTTATAAAATATATTATTATGAGTATTTCTTCAATATACTGCCAGAAAAAAAAAGGACTATTATATCTTGTTCAGGAATTTTTGTCTAAAATGCTTGTGCAAGATGTCACTTCAGAACCTCCCCTGCTTCGCTTGCGTGTTAAAACGATCAAAAAGCCTTTCTGTACATAAAAATAAAATGAAGATCACAGAAATTCAACACTAGGTGTAATGTAACGCCTTGAATGACGTCACAAAAACCCTTGGTTGTCATGGAAACCCATTTCATTTGAGCTTCAGGTCTTTGTATAATCTGAAGACCCTCTAGTCCTCTTTTATCACCTCTTATTATTCGTTCTCCTCTTGGAATATTATTCTGATACTTTTTTTTGTAACGAGCCACAGCCTTCCCAATGACGTCATGACTTCAAGATAATTATTTTATTTTCACTGACATCTATTCACAACCAATTTTAAATGTATAAATAATTTTCTGTAAAATATGTATTTGGAACTTCTTTAACCATAAGTTTAAGTTTCATTGATACTGTTTTTACATAATATTAATTGTTTCATTTTAAGATCAAAGAATGTATAAGCTATATTGTGAACATTTTAATTTTAAATTAAGAACTGAAAAATTCAACCTATTATTCCTTAGCTAATTTGATATTTACTTAAATGATTTATAAATTGGGGAGTAAAAATAATTTACAATGTTGACCAACTAATTTGTGGTATACTGTGACTTGATTGTCTTGAAAGCATGTAAAATCAGAAATGTATCAGGCGTGTGAAGTTAAAAGTGAACGCAGTATTGATACATTTGACTGTGGTTTCTTTTCCTTATGTTCACTCTTCAAGAAAGATTTAAATAATCAGACGAAGTATATAAGGTCATTAAATTGTAGAACAACTTTTGTTAACTAAATAGTTCCTGTACTGTCCTGTACCAACGAGAAACCAAATGTTTGTAAATGTATCGGGAGTTAAATTTCCAACGGAGGATTATAAATAATGATAAATGTTATTAATAATAAATGTTAGCATTCTTAAATATTCCAGATAAGTTTTCTAGTTTAAAACGGTTTTGTTGACCTAGGAAGTGTTTCACTCAAGTAATCATTTCAAAGTTCTTATTCCCAAGTACTTGTATTGTATCATTTTTGAACCTATACATTTGAGAATTGACATCTATTAACATGGTTTTGTCAAGTTGAAAAAATATTTGTACTACTTCACACTTTTACTATTTAATATAATAATTTTGGCTCCAAAGTAATTTCTTAATGCAAAATTTAAATTTAGAAATTTTGACCTTTCCATTTCAGTTATTATATCAAATTTATACCCAAATAAAAGGTTTTGTACAAATACTAATTGTCAAAAAGTATTTCTCCATTGATACAAGGTATTAAATAAATAACATAATGTAATTCTTTGTTAGTTGTTTCGCTTAAAGTATTAAACGTATTACCTGTTGCCCTATATTAAACACTTCACACAAAATGAGTCTTAAATCCTCATATGATTTCATCAAATATGTCATAGTGGCCAAAACAGTAAGATAATTTCACTACAGATAGCCTTGAGCAGTTTAACAGCCTCTATATATAAGAAAATGCCACCAGACTTCTACTAGACGCGAACCACTCAAGCATATTAATCTTTAGTGGAATTTGTTCTGTGTGATGGGACTACTATAAGGTTTTTAATAATGGAAAAACGACGTTTATGAATTTAAATAAAGGCCAAGACGTGATGGATAACAGTTACGACGTTCTTATTTAATATATATTTGTAATCACTCCAAGTTTTAAGCTTACTTTATAATGTACTTTAATTTAACTTAATCTTATTTCAAGAATCAAAGCGAGAGTGATTATTAGTTTTAAATATTTATTCATTCTTAAAGCATTCCTTGCTCCTCTGTAATTTTATATATATTTGTACATATATATAGAAAGTATATTTAATTTACAATTGGTGAATTATAATAGATTGTAAAAACTAGAATATAATTTAATAAAGTTATAATTATGTATTACAAGTTAAATGTAAATTATTATAAGTTTAACTTTTCTAAAGTATATAGGACTATTTTACAATAAATAGTAAAATACCAATTGTTAATTAATTATATATAACTATTTGTTTGTATTTAATTGAGTGTTGAAGGACTACATCTCTAATTATTGTATGAAACTACTTAAATCACGTAGTTATTGTTTTTATCTTGTTTAGGAACGGTTTCTCTAATGATCTGACTAAATAAATCAAATTAATATCAGATTATTGCATCATAAATTGAATTTTAGGATAAATAATCGAAACATAACACAGCAAATACATATTATTTTATAATAACTATTTATTTGTATAAGCTCAATTTTATGCATTAATTTTGATTAATACATTTATTTCGTGTAAGGTTTTGTTACATTTCATGGACATTGTATGGTGGATCTTCGATGGATGTCAGTAGCAAGCCGTGTTTGTCGTAAGCCACAGTGTTGTTCTATTCTCCTACCACATTAAAATGCAACGGATCTCAGACACCAGGCACAGACATTTGGTGTAGTTTAAGGTTAAGCATAATATAAAAGGATAGGGTGGCAATTATAAGATGAATGTCATCCCCAAGTTGGGGTGGTGTTTAAATATTATGAAACCTAGCTTTGATTAAAAAGAAGTGTTTTAATTTGTATTTCTAATTTGTTATTTTTTTAAACAATCCTTTTATAAACTTGAGATCTATTGACATTTAGGTGACCTGGTGGTCTAGGGGTAGGGTGTCGGACTCCTGTGCTGGGGGTCAGGGGCTCAATCTTCGGTCCCA
Source organism: Timema cristinae (assembly GCA_039000515.1). Taxonomy (NCBI): domain Eukaryota; kingdom Metazoa; phylum Arthropoda; class Insecta; order Phasmatodea; family Timematidae; genus Timema; species Timema cristinae. Next base: position 64,105,537 of record JBCFYV010009882.1, read on the forward strand.
GCACAGATTTATCTGATTGCCAAACCCTTCCTTCACCTTTAACAAGACGAGTATTAATCACAACTTGTGAATGTGGGGAATGCCAGGCCCGTGGTTCGAATCCCACGTTAAACTGTAGGTCCTCCATTTCATCTCACAATCACACTACCACTAAACATTAGCGTAAGTGAGCATAACCTGAAATAATAAATGCAAATTTTAAGATATTCAACTTTTATTGTTATATTGTTCTGAAACCTCGTTTCATATAAAATAAGGATGATTCATGACTGATAATTTAAAAAGCTAAGACATAACATAGTCCTTAAAATTTGGTTTCAAATATATTAAATTAATGGATTGAACTAATTGAACAGAGAGAACAAGTGAACTGAATAGTTGGAGTAAATAAAATAATATTGTGGATGCTCTGAAAATCATTATTTTGGGGATAATTAGTTAACTCTGACACTAAATCTCAGAAAATATGATATGGGGAGAGTAAAATTATAACTAAAGCCTAAGGTTGATCTTTACTTAAAATCGTTAAAAAGGATGTTACACTTCCAATCAATGTTGAAATAATTTGGAATCAATATTTTAGCAAATATTTATCCATAAGGAAGTTAACACTATGATTTTGATGCAAGGTAAAGTATTTTTTAGAATTTAAAGATGGCATAACTTTAAAAACAAAATATAAATTTAGATGACTTTCTCCCTTAGTTGAAAAAAAAATCCTTATTTATTTTACAGAAAATAATATATAGGCCTATTATTATATAATTTATATATTATTTAAATTATATATATGTATCAAATTTTATTTTACTATATACATATATATATAAATATATAAAACTTATGTAAAATCTACATCCTTTTATTAAAGTAATGAAGATTCTTTCAATTTTAAACGTTTTATATATTATGTCAACATTCAAACATATTTATTAACGAAGAAATAAATTCAAAATATTGAAATAGTTTCTTTATAAGTGGCTATGCGAGTATTTCATCCCACCTTAAAGCAATAATCACCCTATGAACGAAATTCTAAGACTTGTTTCTTCCTGGTACATCAAATATTGTTATAAAATTAAAAATTAAAAATTGAAATGTATTTGCTTCTACAAAAATTCTAACAGTTATGCCCCTGTTTCAACTCTAATGAAAAAACGATTATAAGGAATCATAATCAAACCATAAAAGTATAGCTTCACCAAGTCGATCTCACGTTCATCTGAGGATCCAGTTGGACAGAAAAACAGTTGCAACAACATTAGTTTGAATGCTGATTAAACGTTGATGTTATAGTCTACTTAGGATAATTACATTTTTATCTTTCTCAAATATTATAAGCCCCCTTTTTACAAGTTCAAAAAGTTAAAAGCACAAATAACACTATTATACGTGCTGAGTAACCAATGTTGACTAGCTCGAACAAGACACTTTTAAGGTAATCCTGATCACTTTTTAGGTTTGAAGGGGATTCTTTATTCACCCGATTATTTTTAGCAAATTTACAAAAATCCTTGGGTTTGAGTTTGATACTATTTTATATTGAGTTAACTCAAATGGCTCCATCTATAGTCAAAGTTATTTTTTCTAATTTACGGAAGGGTTAAAAACGTGAATAGGATTCACGATAACTTGTTAATTTAAACCTTTTAGAAAAATAAAACCTATTATAATATCTTAATGTAGAAGAAAACTAATTAGGATATCTGGAGGAATTTGTATAATAATTTGATGAATATGCCTTTTGATATTTCTTTGGTAAAATTTGATATTATCTGTGACAGAACTAACATCAGTAGTTGAATAATTATAGGACCAATCAGAAGTGGCCAGGTCGTTGTAAAGTTTAAAGTGATCAACACGTGCGTAATAAATACAATATGTGTTGGAGGTAGCATTATTTTTAGTATCAATGGGTACAGCTAGTGCAATCACTAAGCAGTAAGGGCAGATGAGCAATATTTAGAGTATGGTGATTTTTCCAATTTTGGGGAAGTAATGATAATAATAATAATTATTATTATTACAAAAATAATAATAGTAATTTGGAAAATAGAATAGCTATTTATAGAAAATAAACAACTCTAAAGTAATTCCTCTAACTCTGAGTATGATTTAGAAGTTTGTGGACTTATCGATATAAAGAAATGTGTAAAGAAACCAAAATGCACTCCGAATTATTTGTGTTCTAGAGGAATATGCAATTCATTGAATAAATTATATTTATGGATAGTTTGATCATTTTATAAATTAATACCCCAGTATTTATAAATAGGTAAAATTAAATAGAAAACTTTGTCAAAATTTATCAAAAGGTATATTTTATTTTATTGATTTAATTAAATCTGCAATTATTTGTATTATTAAATTAGTTATTTTTATTCCTACTGCACCGATAATAAACTTAAAACAATGTTACTAAAAAAACATGAATAACATGAAATTGATCGCTCAGGCCAATAGAGAAATGCATAATAAATATGAAATATCAAAAGCAATCATTTAATAATCTAACACACAGAAAATATCCAGTCAATTAATGTGTAATATTAAGTATATTCCGGTATTACATTTATTTATCTACGCACAGTACATACGAGGAAGCTAAAATAAGAAAATATTTTTAAAAATGTAATTTAAAATTAATCTCAGATACATTTTGATTCAAGATGCGTGATACACATAGAGTAAACTTTAATAAGAAACCGTATTTTAACATACATGCAGAAAGTGGAGGTCATATTATGCAACAGTTTTGGTTACGTGCGTTAGCTGGTTGTCAAACCCGGATCAAGCAGGGGCTTTAGAAAGGCTGGGATCAATATCGTTGCTTCCCCCAGCTGAGTCGATTCTCAATATTCTAGAACATCAGAATGTGGCCAGTTTAGAGAGTGGTTTGGAGTTCCATGACACACACTACCCTTAATTTATATATATATATATATATATATATATATATATATATATTATATATATATATATATATATATATATAGCCAGGTAAATTGAGTTTGAGAGAATATCTTGATGGCGTTCATATTCATTATTCATATCCAAATGGTTGTGATGTTATTTTTTCTTAAATATTTATTTAAAATATAAATTTAATAGTCAGTTGACTCAAACTTTCAACTATGTAATAACGTTGACAACTTTACTATTTATTTGTTTGAAATTTAAATCACAACTCCTAAAGCTTCAAATACTAATTATATATTCGCTTACAATTGAAATATTAATTTATATATATAACCTACTTACCTTTATTTCATTGTAATAAACTTTATTTCCTTATTTTAATTCGTGAAAGCCAATCCGCCGTGTTTATTACTATTTTGGTAGGTGATTTTAACGCTAGTTGTTTTAAAGAGTGGTGGATTTCGGAACTATTTTCATCTTGATTTATTTTGTTTCTGAAATTCTATGCGCGAAGTTTAAACCATTTCTTTCTCCAAGGCCAGAGACTATTTTCTTTAAATAAAAACAAAACAAAATAAGATGTTTGGATTGTTAGAGAAAAAAGTACTGAAAAAATATAATGAAGGACTCAATTTGTGTCAGTTTTAAAAAGTGAACATTATATAGTAAATCATCATTTTTTGCCATGCACAAGCATGAAAAATAGAAACTGATCTTAAGAAAAGGATTATTGGAAGTTGTTATGTGGAAATTTTTACAGAACCAACTACAGAGAAGAATAATACAGATTTACTACTAGTACAAGAAATCGTCGGTCTACATTATTGGGTGAGATCAAGCTCATCATTAATATTCGTCGATTTACTAGAAGTTTAAAGGACCTTATATCTGTTTTAGTCAATATAATTTAATGTAAAATTTGATTTTTCTCTTTCGAGTATTGCTTCACAATACTTTTATTAGTCTTATAATTTAGGAGGCATGCCTTATTAGGTAGGATCTCTTTCTGGACTCAGAAGGAAACCACAATAATAATAATAATAACACACAATTATCAATATTTTTTTATTATAATTCAAAATTAATTACATTGTACCATTCAGTAATGTTCCTGAGCACACCCAGTGGTCCCGAGTGTAGAGGGGCGTCGTTGCCACTACCGGTTAGTTGTGCTGGAGATACTTTTCTGTAAGTTTTATTCTTTTCTCCTAGACATTAGGAGTGGCGCCCAACGTACTCAATATCTAAATTATTTGGTTTCTATAAGTAAAATAGATTGTGTTCATCTTTTTACTATTTATATTAAATGGTCTAGGGACGGTTTGTTGAAGATGTCAATGAAGAAATGGTTGGAGGATATGAAGTTATTTCTTAGATGAAATAAGCAATTGTTTAAAACGTGTTTAGATTATATTGTGAGAATTGAAAAATGACACCTTGACACGGGAGTTGAACCAGGGATCTTTGGCGTAGTACGCCAATGCTCAAACCACTGAGCTATCCATCGTCCCGTGCCTAGGGTCATTCTTCACTTATAATTAAGGCAGAGTGTATGATGGAGTAAATCCTCACTAAAAGCATATATAATATTTGAATCTTGTTTGTACTAGCTTCGTTAGAAAGAAGATCCATGGTCTTAATTGTGTTTGTTATTCAAAAATAATAATTTTGGGCTCATTCTTTGAATTTGTTAATGTTGTTTTAGAATAATGATAAAAAATTTGACTTTCTGGTTGTTCTAAAAGGATTCATAACTGACTTGTTTTGTTGTTGTTGTTGTTGTTGTTGAAGTCATGGAGGGGATGGCCTGTAGTTTAGTTACTATGGTCATGTTAAAGTAAAATATCTGGGAATAAGTTTTAGTTTTCTTGGATGGCTTAGTCTTGACCTAGAACTCGTTTGTTGAGTTTAATTTAAAAGGTCTAACCCTCCCTGAGCCCCCTGAAAGCCTATGCTATAAGTCAGTAAGTTTAACATTACATATGAACAAAGAGAGCAAAAGTTAAAAGGCCTGCATGAAAATTTGTTAACAATTTATTTTAATAATATTATCAATAAGTAGAGATAGACCTGTTGGCCTGATTGGGATGACAATACACACAGTTCATTATTCCTCAACACTTTGAAATGTGTGAAAAATACATGCTACAACGGGACATACATCTCAACCCATATCCTGGAAAGTGACATTCAAACGCTTCCATATAAGACAGCAGTAAAAAAAGGGGTGAGGGGGCTGTATCAGCCTAGCAAAATTAATTTGGAACCAGGAGTACAACTTTGAGAAAAGCACAACATCATTGTACAGCTTTTAAGCTCTTCTTTATGTTAAAGTTGTAAAATCAGACACAAGGGTCAGTTAAAACAATATGAAAAAGAAACGTTTCGTTTCAATAATTAAGATTACATTGAACAAACACCTTTCACACAGTGGACTGAAGGAGTAAATTTAAACCACACAAAATAATTCCTGGCTAACACCTTGAGAATATTAAGTTAATTCACATATAATTAGATGTGTCCTACATTACACGAATATGATACTTGGCGCCTCAAACCATAAGAGCGCCTGAACATCAAAATTGTAATGATCCCATTAAAATTAGGCAAAGAAATACGTGGTGGGTGGTTTTATCGATTACGTCGTTAATCATATTCGTCACTAGTCGGGCTTTTATACGTGGAAACAACGGTGCCGAGTGTCTGGCCAAGGTAAGCCTTTCCTTTCAGAACATAGCCATTTATTCTCGGCGGGTCGCGTCATTTGAAGGAAAGGAGTTCCTTGATTAGTGTAGAGAGACCCCATTTCCGCGCAGTTGCAGGAGACTGTACGGTGGAGACTTGAAGATGCGTTAACCTGGAAACCATCATTGGTAGTATATAGTCTGATATGTGATATGTTTCAATATCTTAATTGGATTGTTAATATTAAGAATATCTATCTTGATAAGCTCAAAATTTCTCTGGAGACCTAAAATAAGTTTTCGACTAAAATGATTGTAAAAAAATATTCAAAAAACAGTTTATGACGTGCATAAATTAACTAGGGTAAAATAATATACTTTGGGGTTGGGAAGTGACCTGGCAGTCTAGGGGTAAGGTGTCAGACTTCCATGTGGGGGTCCCGGGTTCAATCCTCAGTACTAGCACAGATTTATCTGATGTCCAAACCCTTCCTTCATATCTGACAAGACGTGTATTAATCACGACTTGTGAATGTGGGGAATGCCAGGCCACCACCGTGGTTCGGATTCCATGTTAAGCTGTAGGTCCTCCATTTAATCTCACAATCACATTACCATTACACATTAGCGTGAGTGCGTATAACCCGAATGGGTAGTAGGACGCAGTGATAATAATAATATTAATTTATGGATGGGGATTTCAAATAAATTATTCTAAGAAAAAATATATTACATCTGCAGTGGAGATATTCAACAGGGCACTCAACATGCTTCATCAGAAACAAGGGCGGAAAACGTTACTATTATCTTGTCATTTTCACGATCCAATTCATTAATTTTTGACAGATATAACTTTGACATTCGTTCATTGTTCTACCAATCTATGGCAAATATATTTTACGAAGTAACGAAGGGTAGCAAAATACAGAAACGAGTCTGATGTTTATATAGCCTCCACAAAGCGCCACATTTCTCCCACCATATTCTTGTAGGTCCTTGAAAATTTGAATACTGGTGCATTTCTTCCCGTTAATTAAAAAATTGAGGAAGATTCTCTAAGACTCTTTGCTATTTTAAAGATGATACCGATTTGAAATACACTTCATTTATATCAACTTCATCTCCTTTATTGAAAGCGTTTTGCACATTTAAAACTTGAGGCACAATATGGTAAAGTATACTTTCATTTTCTTGACTGAACTCTTCAAGTAACTTCATCGAAAGTGCTGACTGAGTTGTAGGATGAGCTTCTAAGTTCCTGGATACTTGTCAACTCTCAAGGGTCTGCTGAGCAGTATATTTAGCTGTATATCCAAAATTTAGGAATACCACTGCCCTGAATGAAGTGTCCAATAGTACGTAACATGATAATTATTATATGGCGTTCACCAGTTTCAAAATCCATTTCCTTTACCAGCCTTGTGCCACTCACAGCTGCTCAACAGATTAAACAATGATATTTATAAAGCTACTATAAATTTAAGGCCTTGCCCAAGTAACAATTGATTAATTTTATAATACTGTTGGGTGACCTGGTTGTCTAGGGGTAAGGTGTCAGACTTCTATGCTGGCGGCCAGGGTTCAATCCTCGGTCCCGGCAAAGATTTATCTGATTACCAAACTCTTCCTTCACCTCTGACAAGACATCTTGTGAATGTGGGGAGTGCCAGGCCGCCACCGTGGTTCGGATTCCACGTTAAATTGTAGGTCCTTCATTTCATCTCACAATCACCCTACCTTTACACATTAGCGTAAGTGCGTATAACCCAAATGGGTAATAAGACGCTGTGCTAATAATAATATAATACTGTTTCATAAAAGCTGGCTAGACATAGTGATCTGTATGTTATGCAACAATTAAAGGTAAGGTGGAAATTTGTACACTGAATTTGTTTCCTATATTAATGATATTCAGCCGAGCCATGTTAAAAATGATGGGACATATATTAGTGTGTACAGTCAGCATTGTCGACATTCATTTAGTCCTGTACAACATTACAACAACTTCTTTTTATTCTGAAATGCACTTATTTCTTTAAAGTATCCATGCAAGATCGTTAGCTGTGCATCATGCAATTAGGTTTTAACAAATATCCTCTCTATTTAATTTTGGGCTCAGGGCAACATGTCCTTTAGTAAGGTGGATTATTAAAAGGGACAATATTTGATAACGAATGCTCATTTGAGGGTTTCAGAGTAAGTGTTGTTGTTTTATCATTTTCATGACTGACCTGATATATAGTAATGATTGTGGCATGTATCGTTCTTTTACCATCGACTATGTCCTCACAAAAATCTATACTGTCTCCTATACAATGTATTAGTTTTCCCTGTACTGTGTCTTGTGGAATGCTTGGTCCAGAGTTTTATTTTATGTATTCAATAAAATTTGACGCAATATAAGTTTCCAGTCGTAATACTCTTGGATAATCAACATAACAGCCAAGCTTATGGAACATTTTAACCATCGTCTTATTTAGAGTTTAAACATGAAGAGTTAATCCAACACCAACTGCTAGAGATGTTTTAAGTACTTTGTGGAAGTTTTAAACTAATCGATTTTTCACTTGGCTGTTTGTAAGACATGATGCCATTAAAGTTTGAAATAACACTTTTCTTCTCCTCTCTAGATCTTGGTTCTTTATTTCTTAAATATCTGATGAGTCACACTTTCCTTTGATAGACCACTTAAAGAATGTTTTCACCTAGCTTTAATACTTCCATCATATCAACCTTCATAAAAACCCAGGAGTTATGCTTCAATTATTTTTCTAAGAATATTAGCAGCTTGAAAAATGATACTAAATTCTCTGTTAATTTCTTCGGCTTCATTTTCAACATTTCCTACAAGAACATCACTTGTGCATTTAATTGAAAGTCTCTCCGGCTCATAATGAATGAGAAAATTCAATCCCTTCTTCTTTCGTATCTATTTCAATTAGCTTTTTTTTATTTATCATTACATCCTCTCTGACATCATTGCTAGAGTAAACCAATTGGAATATTTCCTCTACAGTATTCGCACAAAATATTTTTTGGTCTGTTAAAACTTCGGATAAGGTACCAATGAATTATATTTTAAAAGCACTGTGGGCAGTTCCGGTATCTATTTTACCATCGTTATCATCTAATATTTTATATTTCCTCACAACTTTGATTACATGTGTGACCCAAAACTCAGGGTGCTACATAACGTCAATTGAATGGGCGTCCGATGTATAAGACGCTGTAGACTGTCTAACATGAGTTGCTTCATTTTCACTCAACAGCACAGCATGGCTAAACTTTATTCCAGCTTTTTCAGTTACTATTTTTCTAAGATTTTCTTTTTATGTATCAGCTGTACTGTAGGGGAAACATTTATTTTTATCATAAACTGGTACCTGGGTGCGCGTAATTAAAACAATTGGTTCTAAAGGACCTTCTTCACTCTGCTCCAATTTGTGTGGTTTTCTTAATGAAGATTTAGTATAGGACTACTTCTATCGTAGCGTCCCACAAACTGGTCTAATGGGATACGCTAATATAGCACTGCTTTAACAGAGAATTGAACGTGTTGAGTACTCATTTTTCTTAGATGTTTTAACGGAACCAGACATAGTGTACTAAGTGTAGTACAGAGTGGTTCTTGCTTTGGGCTAAAAGCATTTTTAGCGCGGCACAATGGTATGAGTCTGGTAGAGTGCTGTGCAAGGTAGAAAGAGCAAGTACAAAATAGTTTTTCTATGCCAAATAGTTTATTGAATAACAGTACAGAAGTATGTTTTGTTGTGTTTTGCCAATATATTGTAAGCCATTAAGCTAAATTATCAAAATATGTTTACATTTCTTGCTTTGTTTTTTTAACAAGTGGATTGTTCTTATTCGCAAAATAAAGTAGGGTAGTTGTCAAGTATTAGTGTTCAATTGATAGAATTTATTGGTTTTCCATGTGACATATATTTGGTCGACGAGATAAAAATACTCCAATTTAGCCGCGAACCTCTTTGTTATGTTTTATCACTGTTCGAGCAGAGAGGAAATAAATATTCTGATTTTTTGAGTGGCATGGATCTGGTCACACGCTGTGCACGGAAGAAGTGCGTGTCGGGACAGTACTAATACAAGCTATAGGACCTACAAATATACATTATATTCTACTTATCAGATAATTAATTATTTTATTTGCTACTTTGTAATCCAAGTTGACTTTAAATGGGAGACGTCATCTATTCTTCTGACTATATATCAATTTAAATGTATGATCAAATCAACTATAGATATGGAAAAGTTCGTAGGTAAAATATTATTTTGTCAAACAAACACTATTTAATTACTAAGATGAATATGAAAAGAAAAGCAACCAAACTAGACTCTCTTTGAATACAAGATTCACCCACTTAAGTGGCCGGGTGGTCTAACGCGCTACTCTTGTGGCAGGATAGGATGCAGAAGATGGGGAGATCTAGGGTTCGAATCTCAGATGGGTGTACTAAGGGATGTTTTCCAAAATGGTTTTCCACTCTCTCTCCACGCAAATATGAGAACACTTCCTTTAATTTATTCTTCCTATTCCCCAAAAACCATTAACGTAGTTAGTGCATAAGCCCAAACCCAAACGGATAGTGGGACTTGGAGTTAAAAAAAATACAGATTGAAATTGGCATCGTAGTTTAAAACAGTCTCGTTGAAAACCTTACATTCTTGGGGGTTATAACAACAACAAAAATAGCCTATATCTGAGAGTAGGCTATAAGGAAAGTAAGAGTTAAAATTAATTCTGTCTAAATTCAGTGGTATTCAACTCTATTGTGAACATACAAACTCGCAAACAAACCTCTTTATATAAGTGAGAGAGATATATAACTGACAATAAAGAACAGCATTTTCAGTGACCTATAAATAAAATAGAGATTAAAGTACTTCCCGCCTCGTGAAGACTAAATGTCGACTAATAACACAGCCAAACAACAACAAAAATATTTGTTGCTTTGGAAGTTAGAGCTATACTTGGGTATATTTGACTCACTGATTCCAAAAATGGCATCAGTGTTATCCTATCAGCTATAGTTTTAGAGATACAGCATATCCACCTTTTTTGCTTATGTGTGTTCTATGCAGTGCTTCTACATGAATTTCTATATTATTAATCACTGATATATATATATATATATATATATATATGTATATATATGTATATATGTATATATATGTGTATATGTATATATATAAGTATATATGTATATCTATGTATATATATGTACATATATATACACATATATATGTGTACATATATATACACATATATATGTGTATATATATATACATATATATATGTGTGTGTGTATATATGTATATATATGTGATATTACAATTTATGATTGTAAAGTTAGGGACTATAAAATAAGACAATTTAACGTGATTTGATACCCTTATTCTCTACGGAAAAAACCTAGTGTTCTGCAATAATATCAGAGGCCTTCTTATGAAAATGGGTTAGCTAGAATACATGCCAAATGAATGGCAACTTTTCAATGATAGTTCCAAGCGGAGTTTAAAATGTGTACTTTTGCACAATGCAACAGATATGGCTCCATTCCCATTGGTCTTTTTACCAGTATGACAGAGAAGTACGAAACAATATCATTAGTCTTGGAAAAGATAAAATATCAAGACCATCAATGGGTGATTTGTGTAGACCTAAAGATGGTGAACTTTCTCCTTGGTCAGCAAAGTGGCTTCACAAAATATCCTTGCTTGTTATGTCTTTGGGACAGCAGAGTCAAACATGAACACTCGATAAGAAAAGAAATGGCAGCTGGAGAACAAAATGTCATCAATGAACCTCTGGTTCACAGAGCCCAAATAATCCTGCCACCATTACATATAGAGCTTGGACTAATGAATCAATTTTTGAAAGCTTTGAATAAATATGTTTTGTGCTTTCGCTATTTATCAAGTAAATTCCCTGGACTGAGCATGGAAACACTGAAAGCGAGGATTTTTGATGATCCCCAGATAAGACAGCTAATAAGGTATTCATATTTCATAGATTCAATGAACAATATTGAGTCTTGTGCCTGGTATAAGTTTGTTATAATGGTCAATAACTTTCTTGGCACTCATATAGCAGGCAACTACTTAGTATTAGTAGAGGATATGCTCTCCAATTTTAATAAGCTTGGCTGTAATATGAGTATCAAGGTCCATTACCTGCACAGCCACTTAGATTGTTTTCCAGAAAACCTTGGTGATTTAAGTGAAGAGCAAGGAGAAAGATTTAACCAGGACATAAAAACTATGGAAGACAGATAATAAGGAAGGTGGGAGACCGACATGATGGCAGATTACTGCTAAAACTTTCATTGGGACTGTCCCGGTAGATCTCAATCAAGAAATTCTTATAAAAAAAAATTGTATGTGTTGAATGACTGATAAAAGCAAGTTTTATAATGATCTTTGGTTGAAATAAGTGTATTTAGTAATATGTGGTTGTTTTAATAATATGTGATATTAATAGCATCAAAATATCTGATATGATGAATTGACTGATAAATAAATAGTTTCAGATGTTTTTGGGTTGAAGTAAACTGTGTTAATAATATGTGGTTGTATTAATAGTATAGTATGTAATATTAATAACAGCAATATGTCAAATCATATCAAAATAGCATATCATGCGATTAAGGAATGAATGACTGATAAAAATAAGTTTTATAATGATCTTTGGTTGAAATAAGTGTATTTAGTAATATGTGGTTGTTTTAATAATATGTGATATTAATAGCATCAAAATATCTGATATGATGAATTGACTGATAAATAAATAGTCTCAGATGTTTTTGGGTTGAAGTAAACTGTGTTAATAATATGTGGTTGTATTAATAGTATAGTATGTAATATTAATAACAGCAATATGTCAAATCATATCAAAATAGCATATCATGCGATTAAGGATCCTAAATATTGACGAACGACAAATGAGAATAAGCAAATAGGGTGACTATGCCGTATCTCCTAAACTATAGCTGATAGGGTAAAACTGGTGCCATTTTTGGAATCAGCGGGTCAAATGTACTAAATAATAGGTCTCTAACTTGTAGGGCACCAAAATGTGTGTTGGGCAGTGTAATGATCAACCAGTCATGGTCGCTATTAGAAAGCACGATAAAATCTATCTTTTAATATAAATATTGGTTTATTACAGCTGTGGTCACTCCTAAATTGAAAGTGAACATTTTAATCCTTAATAGTATCGTGTTCTAAAATAGTATTTTTCTTAAAATATATCTCAGGTTATACTAGAGAAAGAAAATAAATCAATGCTCCCGAATCAACCATTACTAATACCACCTTTTTTCTTAATACTTATTATTCCCTTTTGAGTTGATGGGGCTCACTATCCGTTACTAATAATAGGTATTAATCAGTATTTATTCTAATCTTCTAAATCATTTACTCGTGTGCCCTTAACCTTTCTAGACTGCAGCTTTGTTCTATATTTGTGACTTTTGTCATGAATAATTTTGCTCTTGGTAGATGTTTGGTAAATGACTAACGACTAGTTTAAAAATATTTTTTTTATCTCTTATAATTTAATTATTCCCAAATACGGTAAATAGTCGCGTAGATAGGTTTTATGGAACCAGGGATGAATTATGATACAAAAGTAAAATAAACTCAATGACCATCTACAATAAATTATATTATTATATCAATAACCCCAATCAAATCAACCAGATAAAAATAGCCCTTTCTTCCTCCACTACTCCACCATTTTAGTAAAACTTATACATTATGTCCAAGTTTAATTTAATTACAACTAATTAAGTACCGGTAATTATGACTTTTCTGTGTACCACCGTGATTTTAATATTTATAGTTGTAAAACAATAGCGAGTTTATGTCCCCAGTCTCAGACAAAATTAAAATGACTGCCAAAAATCTAGCATAATGGATACTGAAAAGAATGCTTTTGCCAAACAACTAACTACAGAAATAACTATCTTTTATCTATGTACCACATAAAAGCATTGGAATGTTTATGAGAAGTTAAATCTTCAACTGTTAAAATCATAATCATGAATTCAAACCAAGAACATTGACGAAAGCTTTAAACTAAAGTATCTGTATCAACCTCGCCTTTCCTGATTTGGATGTTATCAGTTAACTGATAAGGGGGTTGTTAGTTAATTAAGACGTTTAATGTACATTACGAGAGTTGACACATGATTGTTGCAAATAATTCCTACTAAAATCACTGTTAAAATTTATTTCCCAATTAAATATTATTTCTAAGGGAGTTCAATTTTATTTATTTTTTTGCTTTCTCCATTTTGTCGCACCTTCAACATTTGCCCCCTCTTCCCCTCCCAGTTCAGTACCAACTCTATTCTTCTCCCCCCCTCCCTCCTCCGCCTTTTCTACATTGCTGGTAGTTACATTCTTATAGAAGCAATAATATTATGATAGTACTCAGTTTGAATTTAACACCATCCTTAATCAGAATGATAGAGGTTGTACGCTGACTTAAACTGCTATATATGACTTTAGTCCTCAAAGAGTTGTCAGCATATACCCTTTTGAGGATCCCTTAAACTTTGTAACCTATACAAATATCGATCAAATAGTTGACATATACCTTGCGGTGCCAAAAATTAAAGTTGTATTCGGAAGCATTAATGCTGCCATGGCAAACTAAAGGTCAGCGACTATCCCTACAAAATTGAAAGTTCACCTTTGAGATGTATATTGGTAATACCAGCTTTGAGAAGTATTTTTAGCACCATGTCTTACCACCCATCTGGGCTATAAGTTTATGTACTAATTACGTTAATGGTTTAGGGACGAGGAAGTTTAAATGTAAAGGAATTGTAGCTGCATTTGCGTGGAGAGAGAGTTGGAAACCATTTATGTAAGGTCACCCTCAGCACACCCGGACTTGAGTAAACCACGATATCCTCATCATCAGCAGTCTGATCTATTGCGAAAGTAGCTCCTCAGACCACGCGGCCAACGAAGCGAGTATTGGATAAGCGTTTTTCAGATTAAAGCACAATCTGAATTTATTTTTAATCAGAATAAATTAGTCTAATGGATAGTAATAATATTAATATATTATTATTTTTGCTATTAACTTAAAGATATAAAATAAGTTTGTCAATTTTAAATGTGCACTCCTCATAAGGCAACCAGATTAGTCGTCTATTCAGGATTCAATGATCCTTGCTGAGCCCCTTTTCCTAACTGTCGCGATTTAGTTTATAACCTCTTGGATTTATCTTGACCTATTTTGAGAAAACTGCGGTACCTCCTTATGCAAAGAGACACCACCTGTATAACATACTCTAGGTTCCACTCCACCTATGCTATAGCCACAACAAAATATACATTAAAATCGGCCAATAATTACAGGTTATCAAGAAGCACCAATATTAAACCATTTGATAGTAGTAGAGTACTTCTATGATAATATGAATTAAATTAATTTACGTTTTGATTTTAAAAATTATGCGATGAACTTAGATACAGATAGTATTATCAATCTTCAAAATACAGAAGTAACATATTTAGGAGCCATTTGAGCAAACGACATAACGGTAACGAGTTTTCATTTAAAATAAATAAAATATTTAGACATGAATATAAACATAGCTACAACAGTTATGATACAAGATGACAGTGGCAAATCTACGGGGAGGAGGGGGTAAGAAGTGTAGGCTAATGGGGCTCAAGGACCCTGAACTCCCCAAATAAGAAAATAAGAGCAAGGAAGAAAACTAGAGGAAAACCTTTATCAAAGCATTGACGTGTGTGTATGTTATTATTTTGGAAATTGAGCTTTGTAACAATTTATTTTTAATAGACCAAGTTGAAATCGTGAATTAGTTGGTGATATGTTAATGTTAGTTTATTCCTTAGTTAACAAAAGGCGGATGTCACCACAAACTTGATTTTTTTTTTCAATTTCCATATACATTTGTCCTGGCATCTTATTTTACTATAAATCAGGTTTTTTTTCGGCTCTGTTCATATTACAATATGCCTTCTATATAGTTAATCTAAAAAATTGTACACATGAACTTTCTGGAATATAAAAATATACTACTACTAAGATTATTATTATTATTATTATTATTATTATTATTATTATTAATATTATTATTATTATTATTATTATTATTATTTAGTCCCGCGTCTTACTAACCGTTCGGGTTATACGCTTAAGTACTAATTACGCCAATGGATTAGGAATTGGGAAGGTTGAATTAAAGGAAGTGAACCCGCATTTGCGTGGAGGGGGAGTGGAAAACCATTTAGGGGAAACCACCTCCAGTTCACCCAACCGAGATTCGAACCTCGATCTCCCCGTCCTCAGCAGTCGGGCTCAACACGACAAGCGCGTTTGCCAACTACGTCACCGAGGTGGGTTACTATTAAGATACTTGTCTTGTTATTGATCATTACCAATTTACCTCGACCTGTGCCAGTTAGCAGCTGTCTACTATATATCAATACCATTATTTAATTTATGATAACTTATAACTATACTTGTCCCTCTTTCCCTATTGAAATTATTTTAACTGATTGATTTTTTTCCCTTTTGATATGCGTGCTTTGGACTTAAATCTAGCTTAACCTAAATAACACCTAGTGCCGTCTTCTACACAATAAGTTTATATCTTTTACTTGTAGGGAGTCCCATTTTATTTTTATTCTTTGGTCACTTCCTACCGTGGCCAGTCGACATCCCTGGAGTGCTCGATAGCTCCATCCCAGCATCAGCCTTGTTTCCAAGTGAGCAGGGCTCTTCGAGTAAAGAACCTCTTCCGACGTCTCATCTCCATCCACTTACTTTCCTTATCCCCTAGCTGGTATTCCAGGCGTCCCTGTTTCATCAGCGATATTCAACACTGGTATCCCTGAGACGCCTTTCCCCTGCTAGAGCTCTACATATATCCAGAGTCCATCAAAATCTAGTCCACCCTCCCTTTTATTACACTCTCTGTGTTTTATTTCACCAGTTTGGTAACGTCTTGTCTAAGTCTAAAGTTTCTTCTTCTTCTCCATCTCTTTCGTCGTCACTCGTCACTTCTTCCTTAGTTGTTTCTTCCTGTCTGTTTTGTCTCAAGTCTTGGTTCTGTCTTTGTATTATTTCTTTTAGTCAGTCCATATGTCTGTCCCTATATGCTTTCGATACCCTGTCCACTATCTCATTGAGGTAGCTCTACCAGTCCACATCCCTCAATATATGGTATATGTCATTGGCCTGAATAGGCATTAGTATCTCCGCTCTTTCCTTCTCCGTAAATATACATTCCAAGGTCAGGTGTTCCGGTGTCGCCTCTCCTCTGTAACAGCAAAGACTGGTTTCACTCAAGTTCATCCTGAAGAGGGACACTAGATTTGGCCATGCCCTGTGAAATAGTGATAAAGTCCCTGAGAAGGTTGAAGATGCTTCATTCTCAGTCTATCTTGTACGTTCGGAAATAACTGAAATGTCCTTCTACCTGTGGTACTCTCTTCCCAGTCTGCTTTTCACTCCCGCAGGAGGGTCTCTCTTATATCATCCTTGGTACTTACACAGTTAATTGTTAATTCTATTACTTTTCTAACTCCCCTTTTCCAAGCTAATATCCAGCGACCCTCTTTTGTAAATTTAAGTCTAGGGGCCAGACACCTAGTGTGAAACACAGAGCGTTTGTTGGTACAGTTTTGTAGGTCCCAGAGAGTCTCATGAGAATTTTTCTCTGAAGGCCTCTGAGTTTCCTTTTATCTCTGTCCCCTCTCAGTCGATGTGCCCAAAATCCTGCTCCATATCCCACTATAGACACATGCAACGCCCGATGGTATAGTCTAATCAGTATCAAGGGCATATAGAACTTACGCTGCCCTATACTGACTATCCCATTTATAGCCCACAAGGCTCTCCCGCATACGTCGTCCAAGTGTGCAAGGAAGGTACGTTTCTCGTCAATCGTCACCCCCAGGTATCTAACCGTTTTTATCCTTCTAATTGTTTGTTCTGCTAACTTAATTATAGGATCTTTCTTAAGCACTCCCCTGAGCAGCATGTAGGCAGTCTTCACCGGCGCAATGCTGAATCCTACTTTTCTACACCATTTATCCAAGCCGCTCAGTACCTTATTACTTTTTTTCTTCCAGGTTCCTCCTCGAACTTGCCTCCACCAATATCAGCAAGTCATCAGCAAGGGCAACCACCTACACCACTTCAGGAAATGCTTAAATATCCAGCAACCCAGGCTCGAGACCAACGTCCCAAAATATCGGACTACTGACCGATCCTTGTGGGCATATTTTTGTTAAATTTTTGCTTATTGTTATTCCTTGGCGTCTCAGGTTTGCATACCTGTCCTTAAAGTAGTCCTTAAAGCCTCTCTTGAGAATACCCAGACAGTTTAGTTCTCTTAATCTATTGAATAAGGCTGGCCACCAAAGGTTATCAAATGCACCTGATATGTCCAGAAATATTCCTATCAATTTTTTTGCCCTAGATTTTTCTACCAGGCTAAAAGCAGCACAGATCACATCCTCTGTAGACCTATCCTTCCTCAAGCCGTACTGCTGAGTGTGCATTCCAATCTTCTCTCTATGTTTTTGAAATCTCTTGCATAGAATTTTCTCGTGCAGTTTTGCACATACATTCATCAAACATATCGGTATGTAGGACTTTGGGAGTTGAGGATCTTGGTCTTCCCCTTTACTCAGAAATAGCACTTCGCTCCGCTTCCACATATTTGGAATTCTTCCCTAAGCCAAGCATTCATTCATGAGCTGGGCCATAAAGGATGCTATCTGTTCACTGATTTCCTGAATAGCCTCTATCCTAATTCCACCAGTTCCAGGTGCCTTCTTTCTTTCCATTCCTGCTACTAGCCTATTAATCTCGTTCTGTGTTACTGGTTCTACTATCACGTTTTCATTATTATATGCCATTTTCATATCATGCCTTACTCTTTCATTAACCTCATCCCCCTCCTTTGGCTTATTATCAGGGAGCAACACATTCATTAGTAGCCTAACCGATTCCTCACAGCAGGTAGTCACTCCTCCTTCTGGAATCTTGAGTGTTCAAGTTACAGCTGTGGGTCTAATTTTCCCTGCTGCAATCTGAAAGGGTACAACCCAAGTTTCCGACCAATATTAATCCGTCCTTCTTATCGTAAAGTAGCCATCATCCACGAATTTACGATATTCGTAGATCCCCATGTGAGAATGTAGAGTTAACATATATTGAAGATACATGTGACATGCTTTGACGTATAGGAAGTGGCCACTCGCGTGAAAGAATAAAAGCATTTTTTGTACGGTTTTTAGGTGACCGCTCCAGTTACTTTCTCTTTCTGCTTGCATGAATTTTTTTTACCAACGCAATCATGTAGAGTTATTCCACAATTTCGCCGTTGGACCCTATTTGTCCACCTCCTGTAACTAAGTCTTTATTTTATCGCAGATCTCTTGAAGCACCTTATTTTCAACAACGGTTTTCACAGTAGGTGGATCGTGAATAAATTCATGTAATATACTTTCGACGGCCTCACGTTCTGCGATGTCAAAATTGATATATATGAAAAACGTTTTTGCAAGAGCCAACTGAGTTAAAAGATGCCCTCTAATAGCTCGTAGATAAGCATGACCCGTTGAAAAATTTTCAACTATCAAAGTAGCATAAATAACAATCATCTACCTTAAAGTCACTTCCCGCCATGATAAAACCGATGCAACCAAGGAACGACTTGAAAAGATGAAAGACTCCGAGTTTTACGACGATATTGGACAAATCTGAATCTCGACCCATTCCATATACTACATCTCGTGCCTTCACGTATAGAGGTTCATCAAATGTGAAAAAAGTAGTCTTCAAACCTAATTTCCGAGTTTCCTCAACAGCCTTGCATAACACGGTGCAAATGGTGTGGTAATGAGTCGTTGTTGAATTCACGAAAGGCAAACAAAGTTCTTTATTTAGCTCCAATTTTTGTCTGACAGTTAAAACCTCCATAAACCACCTCCAGCCAGGGCTGTCTGCAATTTCGAAGAACTTTCCGCACATCTAATGTATATCAGACGTTGACAGCGTTTGTGTATTTTCTCCCAACGATTCCAAGCATGGTAAGTCTTCAATCACAATATTTTTCAATCCTCTTTCTTTGAGGTTTTCAAATGTTTTCAATGACTGAATACCTCGTTTTTAGATACTTTGGTCTTTTGGTTCTGTTGTGATTTTTGAAATTGGCTGGGCTAGGACCAGTGCACTCAAAGCTGTCCATACTATGGAATGTCTTCAGGCCATCCAGCGTACTAATATTAAAATCCGCATTATCGAATACAAATTGGCAAAATGCTCCTGGTGTGATTTATAACTCAGGTTGGAGAGTTGCTGATGCTTCTAAAAGTTGTGCTTCGTTGTACGATGCACTAAAGCCCAAATTTGACAGTAGAGTCAACAAATTTTTGGACCTGAATTTCCGGTACATGAATATTGTGGGGATAATTGTAAGTGGTGACAAGAAGGACCGTGGTCTGGTCTCCTATATGATGGCATGGCCTATAATAGAGCACATCCGTTCCAGTGGTTGAATCTCACATGTTTTACCTTTTGTAATAACATTTTTCAGTAGGCCATCAAGAGACTCTGGAATGCAGCTATTCACGTCTTTTAAAAAATCATTGCTCGGAGGATACGATGAAGTATCATAAACTTGTGTTCTTATGTCCTCCCGAATTATCACTGCAGCTGTTTTTATTATTTGAAGCCGTTCGTCCCTTTCGTTGACTTATCTCTGTTTGTACCAGTGATCCGACAAAATTTTATAACCGGTATTTTGGAAATAAACAATAGCCACTTTTTTCTGATTCCTCGTAATAATAATATCCTTCCTGTAGTTCTCTTCATGTTTTTTGTTTATTGTACGTTCGTCAGAAACGTAGTCATCGAGTAAGTCCAACAATTCAGGCATTGAAAATTGGCACTCATCGCTACTTTCAATAAAATCATATATTACCTCCATTGATGATTTTACATCGTAGACTGGTGGACGTCCACTTTTTTTTGCCTGTTACTGGATTCTTAAAGATGTTAATGTAACATCTTTCATGGTAAATCGCTTCAACGGCGACCAAGTCCAAAGCACTTTCTAACCGCTGAGTTAATTCTCGACCCCATTTGTCATTTCTTTTTCTACCGGCTTCTAGTACACTTTCTTTTACGAATAAACTACGAACAGTGTGCACTTTCGTGTGTTTATTGGCATGATTTTTTTTCTCTCTCTCATAAAACTGCGAATCGAACACGCATTTTTAAATTGAAGACTTGGGATAGATGACCTGAGCTTCGATTTTTCGGTGAACTAACAGGTTCTGCTTCAGTGCTGTCGTTTAAATTTTAATGCAGCAATAATGCTAATTTCACGAGTATATTCTTTTCTGTACGATATATACACAGTCAATGTATGCAATCCTCCTATTTTTATTTTCTATTTTCTCTTCTCCTGTCACTGGCTTTTTTTTTAAAGGTAAGTCCTTTATCTTTAACACTCACTGTATCTCCAGTACAAAGGCTTTCCTCACAAATAAAACAATTTACGCCACTTGCCATGTTTTTGATAAAATGAATAAAGACGCGTATTGAAGATGTGTGTCTCAAAACATTTCGTCTCCAGTGAGAGCGAACATCTGCCGCTCGGGGTTTGGACTCTTACCTACGACGTGGGTCCTAAACGCGTTCTGACCTGCTAGGGATTTGCCATATAATGTCTATCCCTTCTATCTCTCTCTCTGCCTGAAACAAAAAAGGCAAATCGAGGGCAAAAATATAAATATTTTTGCTATTCAACGTCGGATTACAGCTAAAGTATTGGAGATACAAATAAATATTAATTTATTTTATAGGCAATTTAATAAACTATATTTTTTAACTGAACAATTTTTTCGTATCAGTTATAGTTGCCAAGATATAGACAAAAAACTTAAAACGTGTACCTTTTTCCAAGATGGCGAATCGAGCGCAACAGATTTTGACGTGGACTTTTAGTATGTTCAATGGGAAGCCGTAATAAGCATGTATACAAAAATTCAGATCTTTACCGATTAATGTTTTTGTTTGTCGAATATTGGTCTGATTTGACTGGACTACAAGTAGTAAAAATCTTATTCGTTATTGATCTATTTCGTCGAAATCCATTTTGTTGATCCCCTATCTTTACTCGTATGGTTTTTAAATGGTGTATATTATTATATTTTACTTATCTGAGTCTGTTCATGCCCTTTGTTGGTTGGTTGGGTAGTAGTTGCCATTTATTGTTTAATTTAATTTACTGATATCCATGATTGATTTAGTACCACAATTTTTTTTTTCTAGCACTACATCTTACTACGAATTTGGTTACACGCTGATCGCTTTATAATTCTTCTCTCGATATTGTTTGAAGAGGGATTATTAAAAATGACATCCAAATATTAAACATACCAATTTGATATATATTTGATACGCGTTATCGGTGTACCATCAAATATGGTGTCAAGGAAGTTAAACTTTAATTTTAAGAAGATAAATCATATTTTAACACATTTCAATACTACATAATATTTTAACCTTATATATTAGCAAGCCCAAATTTAACATGTTGTCACAGATTTTAAACTATTAAAGGATTAAAATTTAATAATTATTTAATCTTTGGTTACTATTACCTGTGATTAATTGTATTATCTAAACATAACACATTTATTAAACAGATTATCCATTCGAAGAATAGTTTTACATGCTAGTCTTTAAATATAATACATGTATCTTATTGATTTCTACTTTATCTCCCAGTTAGGTATGCACCTGTCAACGGACCAACATCATTCTCCAGCTCTATCTGTCAGTCATTGCTCCCCCCCCCCCTCCCCCTCTATCTTTCTTATATATCTATTATTAATTTGGTATATAACACATTTCTAATAAACTTTCATTACATTTATTTTAGTTTAGAATGCAAATTATTTGCTTCATAGTTTTCTATACCGGTATTGGAAGTCAGAGAAATATTAGTTTTAGTTTGCCTATAACAATTTTGTTAGTTATAAGAAGGTAAAATAGAGTAGGTGTTTCATCAATAGTATCAAACTATTTAATATTTTAATATTCCGGAAATCTGAGCAGACGATGAAAATGTTGAGTATTTGTTTAAATGTCAGGGTGTCATTTCTCGAGGTACGCTGGCATTTTGGCTCCCTTTCTATTTTCCGCTGTTCTGATTAAATAAATGTCAGCGAATTGCTAGTAGACGAATTCTGTATGAACTTTCTACTTAGGGATTCAGGTTAAGTTCAAGCTACCCATAGATAGTAGTAATTTAAATAAACTCATCTAAAGTGTTTTAAAACTAATTCTATAAAAATGCAAAACTTATAAACTATAGAAAAATAGGTCTTTAAAATTAGATATGGAATCAAAATAAAGATATAAATAAACCAGTAACTGCTTACAGAAGGCTTATTGTCATTAAAATATTTACGAAATAATTTATTGATAAAATTGGTTAAATTGTTAATGAATGAAATCAGTGAGCATTTTATAAATTTTAAAATATACCATATTATTTCTACCCTTGTGGGCTTGAGCCATTTAATATTACTATTCTATATAACACTATCATAAAAAAGTGGAAGGAAATTCAAATTTAGAAGGTTTAATAGAATTTAACATTAAATATTTTTCTATGTGATTTGACCTTAATTTGAATTAGTATGAGTCAGTGAATTATGATCAAATCTCATAAATATACTATATACTAGCTGGCATTCTGGTTCTTCGCATCAGGAATATATAAACTAGCATTGTTATTCTAATATATAAAATTAACCACAGGGAATTATAACCAAATTGTATATTATATTTAAATATTAATCCTTTATTGGGTGAATTGCAAATTTGTAATACAAAACGGAAAGCTAGACTGACTAATCAACAGTGTAGAAATAGAAATATGATCTGAATATACTCATAAAGTTGAATGTTGACATTTATTTGAAGATTAAGTTATAACTTCTCTATACAAAGAACATTGAACTCTAGTCTGTTGCTACTGATAAAAAAGAAAGAATAGTGGCACAACATAAATAATATATTGTTAAAGGGTTTTAATTAAATCAAATATAAGAATTTTAATATTTTTAACGCATTTATTATGTTTAGGCTTTTTATTCTGTTTAGATTTTTTCTCCCCTCATTTATCCTTTTTACCCATGTTACCCATTTTGCTATATTTGCAATTTTTACACACTTTACAAATATTTAACCTTTTAAAAAATATATTTTATCTTTACTCTTTTAACCATTAATTCCCCATGTTTAAAAAATTTGATGAATGATTAGTAAAATGGGTAAAAATATTAAAAAAGATCAAACGTATATAAAGGATAAGTAGTGTGATAATGTAAGAAGTAGAAAATGAGTAATATAATAAAATGGGTAAAAAGGGCAAAAGAGGCAAATCTAAATTTAAAATGCTGGCTTCCAGGTTAACATGTTTTTGCACAGGGCTACTATAACCCGATTTTTACAATTGTTTACGTATTTAGTAGTTAAGTTTTATTGTGGTGTTAATATTTCTTTAACTTTTATGTTTTTAACTAATTAAAAAATGTTGATCAATATTTTAAAATTCTGGCGTTGAGGTGGATATGTTCGTGCATAGGGACTTAATATATTTAAATTTCAGACCTCTGCTTGCGGTAAATCTGATACAATGAAAATGACAGATAGCACTAACTCTTCATTTTATTAATCTAGCAATCTTCTATTAACAGCTGTCTTCCCCTGCTGGATGTGGCTTAGAATAATCCCGCAGTATTCCCTGCTTGTAAGAAGTGACTTAAAAGGGAGGCTTCTGTGCAGGCTGTACCTCCTTCCTAACTCTTCCTTCCACTTCTCTCCCATTCTTTATCCTCTTTTCCTGCCGTTCTTTCTTATTCAGAAGATTTCAGACCCCCTGTTGACGACTTTGGCAAAATACCTGGCCTCCACAGACAATGTTTATATACTGTTGTACTTAATCTCCTTCATGGAAGTGTGCCGGTTTCAATATCTTAGTAGAAAGGATCTGAGTCTGAAAATAACCATTTAACCTACTTCAAGAAAATATAGGTTGCGTTCATGACCCGGACCTAAAATAGGCTGTTTCCCGCACCCACATGTTGAGATGACCTCTTTTCTGGCGATGCCCCATGCGAAGGTTGTGTGGGGCTCCACGTCGGGAGAGCTAAGAGGGCCTCAAGTGATATAACCAACATGGATCGCCCTGGGTCTACCATACGTGTATTGTGCCGTTGGTCCCCAAATGGCATGAGCAACCTTTTTGTTAAAGCCTATACCTAACTGTTCCTTAGAAATATTCTGCCAAACCCTACCGTCAACTCATTGCCAGGCCCTTCACATGGCTTAAATTCGGAAATGAGGTGAGAACGGGAAAGGTTGTCTTGCCCGATTTTGAATATTCAGAATGCCCCACTTCCTCATTATGTCTCAAGTGGAGAACAATAAGAACCTTAAGCGTATCAGCACATTCATCCTCTAATGAATTATAAATAGAGCAGCTAAATAATATGTTTATAAGAAAACTGCGCGATGGCAAGATTATGATTCAGACCCTGACTAATGTTCAAACAAATAACAAGTTTTACAAATGAATTATCACTAAGTAATTCAGCTCAGTTACAGGTGAAGTCGGAGCCACAGTTTCCACAATGCTTGCAAGGCAGGGGTCAAATGCTATTGTATCGACTGCCTGAGAAATAAGAAATTATCCAAGGGGCTTACCCTTTGCATGTTACCGAATTCTACTTAATAGTCATAAAAAGGAATGGAAATGAGAAAAATACGGTTGTGAATATCCTTACTATCGTGGACCCTAATCTTCCAAAGAAGGTCCAATCAGGTTTCCACATGCTCAGGGCTAGTAGATATGTTCTAAAACCTCAGTATTGTTTTCATTTCCAGGAATTTGGGCATATGAAGCTGTGATGCCGTGATAAGGCAACCTTGAAATATTGTGGACAGGAGACTAATGATACAACGTGTGATTCATATCCATAAGTTCCGCGTTCACTTCACTGATCTGCACTATGCCTGATCTCGGGCCTTTCCGAACGGAAAGGAAGATAAAAATTCCTGGAAACTTAAACTGAAAAGAATATTCCGTATTCCCAGGCACGCAAAGAATACGAATCCAGTCAGGCTTAAGTATTTCAGACTTCTTATAGCCAAATTGTTAACCAGATAATCAACTGTCCTAACTGCCATTACGTAGTTAATGGTTCAAAGATATCGTCACGACCCATGCCACTGGTATTTGCTAGAGACATCAATTATCATATCACCCAAACAAATTGACGACAAATTGTTCATGGGTGATGACACTTCAGAGTGTGTCTCTACCACCTGTATTCCTGAGAAAACCTCACCTGAGCCATCCGTGGGGTCCTCCCCCAAGCCTTTCTTGAGGATATGCTCGATTACTTCTTGGGGAACACCCCAGAGACAAGCTCGAGGAGCTAAATTACCTGCGACCGTTGTTGAACCGTCCACTCATGCCTCTGGTATCCCAAAGGTATAGTTGGGTGGCGGAAGGGGTGAGGCTACAAAGGCAAGTCCCACTGGGGCTTTAAATAAAACCCAGTGAGGGACCACAGACATAATTTAAATGAGAACACATTGAAGGCGATGACAAGGCCATCATGCAAGGACGCAACACCTAAGTCTCTGCTTGAGAAGCAAAAACCTCTCCTACATCTAGAGGTCCAGGTTAAACTCGGAAAGTCAAGAGGACCAAAAGAGTTCTTAAATTAGTTTAACTTTTTAAAAGATAGTTTTATGGATTGCGTAGATAAATGAATATATTTTATACCAATAAATAATGTCACCACTATAATGGAATTGTATTAATTTCTATGCTCGTGTAGAGGAAATTAAATTACTTGTATGATACCTGTATCCTTCCATCTTATGCTTGCGGTAGATCCACTTCCATCCTGCTCATAGTCCGGTTCTTCTTTAGCACGATGCATATCGAACCGACAAGCCTTTATTTGATCGGGCTAGTGGAGGTGTGCTCGTAAATAGCTATACTCTTAAGTAGCAATGTATGCCATAAATATATAAATATTATTTCTGATCTCTATAATAAGTGATCACTGTCCAAATCTAACTTGTAATGGATGAGACAGTACTCTGGATATACCTTTCACCAGGAGAACGGGTTACCAAGATAAGCTTAGAGACCCTCTTGACACAACTTCCCGCCCCCTATATCATATTGGGGGATTTTAATGCTTATAACCTGGCGTTGGGGTCAAATTTTGCAGATGCCCTTGTCTCGGGTGACCTGGTGTTACTGAACACTGGCACCTAGACCAGTAACGTCTCATGATCAAAATTCTTATGAAAGCTTGGCAACTTAGAAGGGGAGTTCCCGGGATTTCTAAAATTTATTTTTATAAAAAGGTATTTGGAAGTGTTTTCTTATGATAGTTGTGGCTTTGGGCGTCCTTCTGTTCTGTCACTTACATTATGGTGTTATTAATTATTATAGAAATATACTTATAAACTTTAGTTTGATAGCTTTCACTGATATACACATCAAAACAAAAGCACCTGCTAAAATAGGCTCCACAAAACTCTAAAGCCCAGTACTGACGACGCAACTTCTTGTACAAAAAGTTGTGCAATAAATTGTACAATATCTTGCTCAGTGATTGTTCACATGGCATTAGAGATTTCATACAATATTTGAAAAAAAAAATGGCGTTTTCCCCCTTTTTATGGAAAATAATTATTGAATTATTTGGAAAATACTGGTATTAAATGTAAATAATTTCTTAATCATTCCTAAATATTTTTCGTGTTTATAAGTCAAAAGCTTTACAAGAAAAATGGCTGATATAGGACGCGTTCTATATCCTGAAATTATATACAATAAGTTGTGCAAAGCAGATCTTGTAAAAATTTTGGTGTTCACACGACTCCATCTACAGGCTGCAACTTCTTGTACAACTGTATGTATAAGAAGTTGTTTCGTGTGTAGATGTATGGGCACTGGGTCAGTACCTTGACAATATTAATTTCCCATTTCATGCCATACCATCTCGCTATGATTTGAAATAGGAAGAAAGTAGTAGTGACTTCGGTTCTAGTCGTAACCTTTCAGGCAAGAGAAGTCTTCATTCGGCTGCTTGCATTTTTACCTAACATCCAAAGCTCTTCAACTTCTCTCCTCCAAAATCTATGACAACACAAATAAGAACTATACTAACTAGAGCATTGGGATGAAAGTCAGACAAATACCGACTTTCAACCACCATTAGATGTACTAGTGCATGTCTTTCATGAATGTTACGGTCACTGCCATGTATGGGATTTATTTCAAACCTACTGATGCTTGAATTACATTTAAATGATTACCAGGAGAATATTTTTGCAAACATTAAACAAAATAATTACATATCTTCAATCAAAGGCAAGTGGTGCTTTCCTTGCTTGCCCTGATGCGATGCCACTGACACAGACACGCTTCTCCACCTTTGAAGATGTATCTTCTACCAATGACCTAACCTATTGTAGCACCGACATTTCTGCTCACTTCCGTTAGGGAGTTCACCTAGACCGTTGTGGCTGCAAACATTTTCTATTCTGTTTTCACCATTCACAGTGTAGCTCGGGTGCACTAAAAGGTGCTTAAACGTGTTGACTGAGATAAATTTCGTGATATTATCATATTTGAGAGTACCTGTTCTCCTGTCGTCGATGTTAGCACAGGACACTTTATATATTCTAAGCACGTTGTATGAAAACTGATTAAATGTCGTTTCAATATAATGTATGGTATGGTCAATTAACTTTGATTCAACGTTTAATATGTATGTTTCATGACTCTGATAAAAAATAGTGTGATTAAATGTAGATATGTAGAGTGGAAAAGGGGTATATAGTTTCAAGAGGAGATGTCTTTTCAGAGAGAGGGTGTACATTTTAAAGGCTTAAAAGAGTATTTATGTACGAGCATATTTCTTAAATATTTATGTCTTTTGTATGGTCAACAGAAGAGAGTAAGGCTGGCAAACCTTTCAGAACCTGCTCCAAGGCATGGGAAGGTCTTTTCTCCATTGATGAGGTGTGTTATAAATGGTAAAGTATGCACGAGGATGAGAATTATCTTCAGAATAAACACTTCTAAGTTCAATGAAGCCAGTTGAAAAGTTTTCAGATTAAAGCATCCATTAAATCATTTTTTAAATAAATATTTTTAAATTCCTCTTAGTGAATTATTACGCTAAGATGATGAATGATTAGCATCAACATTTATGATGTATGCATAAGAATTGATAGCGTTTGTCACAAAGGTTTTCCCTTTGAGCAAAATTGAATACGTTCTGACTATTTTTTCATCTTAGTCCACAAAGATGACGAGTAAAGGTGCTTGAATAGTGTTTATAAAAAATGCTTGAGGTTTATTGGAGTTAGTTATATAAGTTGTTTCACAATCGATAATTGATTAAATATATTTAAAATATCTATAAATTTATTTTCCTTAGTCCTTAAATTCCTATTAGATGATGAAATACATAATTAGTGATTATAAAACCACATAATATATTAATGTAAAAAAGTGCCAATTTCCATAGTACAAAAATACTTAAATAATTCAAGCTCGATAAGGAATGGAATCTCAAAGAGTGCCAAGTTCAACTTGCAATGGCCTTCCAAATAGCTTGTCACTTTTCTTATGTCGATTTATATGCGCAAAGATCTAAAGTTAGATTTGCCTATTTACATTAAATTCAGAGAAGTGATTATTTATTTGGAAAGGTAATTTGAACTTGGAACACTTTTAGATTTCATTCCTTTCGGAGGCTGAATAAATTAAGGATTTTTGTACTGTATATTTGGCACGTTTTTACATGCATGTATTTGGTGGTATATAAATACTTTTTGTGAAAATTGAGGTATAGGTAGACGTTTATTTAAGTAGGTAGGTATCTTCAGTTGTGAAATCTACTTACGAAGGCTTTTAGAATTATATGCCACTTAGCTGTGAAAGCCAGTTCCCTCTACTACAAAGTTTCCCCGCCCATCTTAGGGAACCATATAAAAACAGGTTGGATTTAATATGTTATCTTTGTTGTATATACAATGTACTACCTCTATGCCAATTTTCAAGTTTCTATGTAGACTGAAAGTACAATAAAGATTTTGATTATCAGTGAGTGAGTCAGTCACTCAGTGAGTCCTGAAATCAGGGTTATTTTAAGCCCTGTATCTCACTAGAGGCTTAAGCTATAATCTTTAACTTTGCAAAAAAAAAAAAAAAAACTGGTAGCATGGTGTTAAATTCTTAAGTTCTCATCATTCTTTGGAAACAAGTTAGAGGGAGGTACATGTGGCCTGAATTGTATTGAGTTAAAGTTGTATGGCGTTACTGGAGAACTTGGCTGTTGCACTACCATGCACCTTGATGTGCATGGAAAGTGATTGAGTCTGTTAGATAAACATGTCGACTTAAAACGATTATTGACTAAATAAATGCAACATATATATCTTTATATCTCAAATGATTAAATACTTTCCGCATTTAACAAGGTCACCTTGGACAGCAAGAACATATATCATTAAAAATGTATGTATAGGATAGAGGACGAATGGTAAAAGTAAAAGATTATCTTTAACTAGTTACGGTGAGGGGGTTGGCAGAGGGGTGTTATGGAGTGAGGGTGATTCTAACGCGGGTCCGTTTGAAGACTACTCTGCAAGGATGCGTCCTGCAAAAATCCTTCCAAGTGGGAGGGGTAAATAACTCTGCAGGAGTTCTGGGACAACACGTGCCACATAAGCAGTCTAAGCCCAGGCTAGAAGGGACAAAATAATTTATCCCTGTAATGCAGGAGGACCATACTTAAGAATGGCATTGGAGACTTTGGTCATTGAATGCTAAATCTATAATACTATATAGCATTACTATTTTATTTCTTCTAATTGTTGAGTATCCGCTTCACAAATTATATAACGGAATTAATAGATTTAAATTTAATTAAGTACACTGTTTTTACATGGGATTTATATGGGGAGTTTAAGTTACAGTTAACACAGTCAGAAATGAGCCCTGATCCTTATTGATCCTTATCATATGAAATTTAAAGTAATAATTTTATCGT
Organism: Timema cristinae; assembly: GCA_039000515.1. Classification (NCBI taxonomy): domain Eukaryota; kingdom Metazoa; phylum Arthropoda; class Insecta; order Phasmatodea; family Timematidae; genus Timema; species Timema cristinae. Next base: position 64,136,334 of record JBCFYV010009882.1, read on the forward strand.
CTAGCCTAGAAGATAATTGACTTAAATAATGTATGTTTTCTAAAAATTGTTTTTATTAACTAAATAAAAATTTGAAAACCTATAAAAACCAAATAATAATCAATAACTTTTTTAACTGCTGTACAAATCTACACATCTCTTTCTCTCTCTCTCTCTCTCTCTCTCTCTCTCTCTCTCTATATATATATATATATATATATATATATATATATATAATTTAATTAATCAGTGTAGTTTTAAATTTTGTCTTTAAAATTAATGTTTATATTAAAAAAAATTGCAATGGATTCATCCACCACCTAAAGCTATACCCAATAACAGGTCAATTTTAATTAATTAAAGTTGTATTATATGGAAACATAACATTTTCAAATTATTGCATCAATCAGATTTGAAAAAAAACAATAAAAAATGCATTTTTTGTTTGAAAAATCTATTTATTAGCGGAAGCAATTTTGGGCGTACCTCACCTTGTTAGGAGCGACTGATGGCCACCGTTAACAAAGTGTTCGTCTGAGAGTCGACACTTGATGGCGTGTGATTTTTAAAGCTTGTTAGGGAGCTTGTTAGAGCAGACCACTGTGAGGTGGAGATAGCCATGCTTAGTCCAGCTTCATTATTTCCAACCCAACTAGTGATGCATTACGGCCTATTTACATCATCAGTTTTTTGGCCCTCAAGATACATCACTACCGTGGCAGCACGGTTCGTTACAGTATCTGGATGGACCCCAAGTGGTAACGGGCTGTGATGATACAGGATGAGATGTGTTGGGGGAGTTCAATTAGAAGGTAATGTTCAATATGATAACTAATAGATACACATTTTGTTAGATTAAAATATCATACCTATATGCAGTAGGTCTAGTTGGACCTCCTATGGAGGAAGCCATGGTAGTTTTTTTGTCCTGTTTAGTGTATTCTTTGATAGTTTTTCCTGTACTTTCCAGTTCCCTGTGACTTGTAGCAATAGCATGGCCTTTATTTAACTAAGATGAATACATTTCCCCAATCTTAAGGCAATCAATAAATAAGCAATCGCTTGCCATAACTTGAATCTCTCTTATATCAGTATTATAAGCATACAAACAACAACATTCAATCTCGTGATATTCATTAGTCAACGGGATATAATACAGTAAAACATCACCTCTCGTAAACATATGCATATTTAAAAAGGACAATCTAAATTTCTAGGCGAAAATTACATGATATCTTACGACAAAACACTTTTCCAATAAAGTTATCTATCAATAACGAGGCAATCCCTGACAGAGACGTAATATTTTAGCACTAAAATCTCTAAAAAGAGGTCTAAAGTTATGAGAATCAGTCCATGTATTTTCAGTACAGATGTTAGAAATGCCATTGACTTGCGTGCAACTTAGCTTGAAGAGTGCTATAACACAGGTAGATGAGGAAATACTTTTAAATTAATTCTTAATTTTTGAAAATAAAATACAAAATGACAATAAAAGTTTATCTTATTATTAAATACAAATAAAAAATTCCTGACGTTTCATGGGCAGAAAACCGATCCCTAACACATACGCATACACTCTATCTAAGATACACTGGATATCATCGTTGAGGGAACTGCATGATTAGTATTGAGAAACAGCGTTGTCATTTTCTCACTTTTGTGTGGTCAATCTCCCCTCAAATATAAGACACGTTTCGTAACGTTGGTTAGTCGAGGTTGACAGTATCTCCTTCTTACCACCTTCAAACAAAACTGAAAGAGAGGAGATTTGGCAACAGTTAATCGAGAGAGAGCGAAGATAAATTTTTCTTCATAAGACCTGCCTTTCCCTCAGCAATTATATTGAGCGTAGGAGAGGTGATAAGTGACATCTAGGAAAGGTTACCATGCATCTATTGCTAAACCATTGAATGTGTTGTTAATTTTGGCAGTCAAAAATTTCACATCAAACCCTTTTAAAAAAAATTCTTTGTTTTAACCATTTTTACATTATTAAAACACAAACTTAGAAAATAGCTGTTTTGATGTTTCTCTTTTGTGAATTCGATGCATGTGGTTCACTTAAAAAGGTTTTTCAAACAAGAGCTTATAAAATACTGAATTATCTTCATAACTTAAGATGGTGAACCAAGCGAAACAAGGGGTTTTAATGAAGTCATGTAAACCACCTTCAGTTTTGTTCAAGTGGTGTTTACAAAATAAAAACGTTTTAATACCAGCCAATATTTTGTATAGCTCTTTCTTTACGTTATAACAAATATGTATTTATTTTGGTGATGACTTATAACAGTAGGCCCTATTCAAGTGTGAATATTAATTTATTAATTTATATAATATAATACATCATGTGCCCACAACCGCAAAACAAACATGATAAAGTGTATTAATATATTTTGTTCTAGCGGCCGGGGTTCAATCCTCGGTCCCGGCACAGATTTATCTGATTTCCAAACCCTTCCTTCACCTCTGACAAGACATCTTGTGAATGTGGGGAATGCCAGGCCGCCACCGTGGTTCGGATTCCACGTTAAACTGTAGGTCCTTAATTTCATCTCATAATCACCCTACCATTACACATTAGCGTAAGTGTGTATAACCCGAACGGGTAGTAAGACGTGGTGCTAATAATAATAATAATAATAATAATAATAATAATAATAATAATAATAATATTTTGTTCTATTAATGAGTTACGAAAATGCCAATAATATAGTAATCCTTAAGGAAGTATTATTATACTAGTCTAATAAATCTTTTATTGATAATATAGAATTACTAAGCAAATAATAATTAGTACTGAATAGATTGACATCCAACAAACTATCTCAGTTGGTAGCGTGTCTGCGTACTAAGCTAAGGGTCCCGGGTTCATTTCCCGACATATTCAAAAAATGTATTATTGGAGAAATGTGGGTTTACCCTTTCACAACGATGAATTAACGGCTGGGGACTGGATGTTGTGCCTGTTCTAGTCTTAAATTAGATTATAAGGCATATGAAGCTATGACAGGCCTAGCAGGCCATTAGTGGAAAATATATGGCTTGAACTAAAAAAAACTGACCCAGCCCACGGGCTGAAAACACTAATGGATATATATAAAAAAAAGAATAACATTATTGACTTTCAGCCAATATTTGGAATAAAGAACCTTTTGATAGCTGTCAATTAGCACCTCTCTTACCGTAGATATAGTCTAATAACAGTGAACCATGTTAGTAACATAGTTGACATCACATACTGGTGATCAATCGATTTGTGTGTAGGCCGAATTAAAACTATATCAAATTAGAACGTTTAACTTCAGGCTACCAACTTTTTTTATATAGTTATTCCCTGTAAAATTCTTAGCTAAATATACGGATGATAATCTTTGGATTTAAGTTATTTTATTTTTAAGTTTTTTCCGTCAGCTTATACAAACTTTAAACTCTATACCACATTGAGAAAGTTGTTTCCTATTTGCTCAGAAACTTGAAATCCAACCCCTTACCCCCTTAACCCCCCATAACCCAAACACTTCATAAATTCTTGGATTCCTATTTTTATATTATATAATTTTCATCTTTTATATCATCTGGGATATCTTTTTTACATATCTGCTGAATATACATTTATATATATTTCCCCCACACCAAATGGTAGAATTTGAATCATTTTAGATAGATTTTAAAGGCTCTCCCCCATCCCCTCCTATTTACCAAATTTTCATTTTAGAATTATAATACTCCCGCAACGAGATTTCAAATGTAATGGTTTTTGTTTTTTTAATTTTTTTATTTATTTTTCTCGCCAAATTTCAACTTTTTACACAGAAGTGGTTGATAATTTTAGTTTTTTTTTTTAACACCGTGTCTTACCACAAGTTTGAGTTCTACGCTTATGTAATAATCACGCTAATGGTTTTAATGATTAGGAAGACTATATTTATAGGAGGTGTACCTACATTAAAATGGAGATATAGTGGAGAACCATGTTGGAAATAAACACCCTCAGTACACCCAACCGAGATTTTAACCTTGATATATCCGTCATCGGCAGTCTAGTCCACTACAAGAGTAGCACCTTACACCATGCGGCCACTGAAGTCTTATATTTTATTTTTGGAAATTTCAAACACCCCCATTTCACCAGCCTCCATTTAGAAAGATAAAATTTTTGAAGCTTATTCTGTTATTTGAAGTGATCCCTTTTTATTTATAGCGTATTCAAATTTTCTACCACACTTAAATTTTTTTTTTACTATATATCTTCCCCACTCCACCACACCCCACCCCTATCATCATGAGCTCCAATTTAAGATATAAAAATTCATACTATTATGTTTATTTGGAGTTGTCCTTATACCTGCTTTATAAATTTCAAATCCTAGCCGCTCTCCTCCATCCCCCTCCAAAACATTTATTTAACTTCCAATCAAATATTTCAAATTTTGAGACCTATTTGGTTATCTGGTTATATCTAGCGTTAAGTGTACCCGCATTTGCATGGAGGTATGGCAGAAAGTCATTTTGGGAAAACCCACAATCAGTAAGTTACACCCGACTAATATTCGAACCTCGATCTCCCCGTCATCGGAATTCTAATCTACTGCGAATGTAGCGCGTTTGACCACGCACCCACTGGAGTGGGTCTGATCTAGTTATTTGAGTAATTTGTATAGTAAATAGTTGTTTCCTAGTTGAATCTAGTATTGTTGGGTACCTGACATAGCCTCGGGCCACATCAGAATGGTCTCGAGGCTAGAATGAAATGTCTATCATAATTTGCTCCTAGCTCACTCAGACTGTGTTGAGGCAAGTGACGGTTATAATAACCTAGGGTCAGTGCAATGTTCAGTGGAGTGTGAATAGACGGCACAATCTCGCGAGAGGTTATTTTTAGTCTCCAAATAAACGCAGAACTTGTTCGTTGGTCGTAGAGCGAGTTCAATCTCGTTCACTCCAAACCAAACACACAACACAGTATATCTTGAGGTCGATTCCACGGCATCAATTTGCTCAACTATTCGCACATAAGTTAAGTTGAAACATAAATATTTAGAATACTAGTTTAATATATGTATTTCTATTCTCTATTTCTTTCCATCACTCAACACGTTTGAGGTTATTATAAAGCAGTTACCTTCTAGGAATATCAAAATGACAGCTAGCATAACAATTTTATAGCAGGAAGAAAACGCATATTTATCCCCAAAAGAAATATAAAAATGTTACCAAGTGATTTTCCTTACCTACAGCTGGTTGAATCGAAAAAACTAGATGACCGCAATCCTATCTATGGATACTTATTAATATTTATAATCATCTAATTAAAGAATTCTGTCATTTTAATGGTCTTTAAATAAATTTAAAATATCTATTTTTCATTTTAGTCTGGTTTTGTTTTTAATTAGGCTACTCTACGTTACTTCTTATCCTGTAAAATAAGTGTTTTAATTGATTCCCTAGCTCGAATCTATAATATTACAAAGCTAAAAGTTGTGATTTTATTAATTAAAAGTAATTATTGGTCAGTAATATAAAAGTAAGTGTAACATTACTCTATTTTAATATCTAACTTAACTAACCAAACAAAAATATGATAACCTTAAACATACTCACGTAAGATTGCTTATCGTGCTTAACTAAATACACTTATCCCCAATCCACTAAAATTAACATAATCAATAGCTTTCGTTAATGTGTGTATATCTTAAGATTAAATTAATCTCGTGATGATTCAAGTTTATCAATTAAATAAATAGCATATAAAACGAAGGTTAGTAAGACATGGTAAAAATTTTGTTTCAAAATAAACCCGACCTAATTAAACCTGTCTTAGTATTTATAGCATATAATAATTAAATCGCGAATAAATTAATTATTCCTCTTGGAATCGACACGACTTTTATCTCTGATGCTAACGGTACTGGAGGGAAAATATTATTAGACTGATTATAATACAGTTTAATTAATATATAATAAATTATTATTATTATTATTAGCACCGCGTCTTACTACCCGTTCGGATTGTACGCACTTACGCTAATGTGTAATGGTAGGGTGATTGTGAGATGAAATGAAGGACCTACAGTTTAACGTGGAATCCGAACCACGGTGGCGGCCTGGCATTCCATATAATAAAATAAAATATATTGATTTTTAGTAAAATAAAAATATATATTGATTTTAAATGTTTAAATGTTTTTTACATAAATTTATTTTTACTAATTAAGTATACTTTGGTTTAAAAGCCCATTTATATTAAAACGGGATTTCAGCAACACTAGAGCATATCATATTCCCCAAACTAGCTACATTAATTGTAAGCTTACTACCTCTAAATCCTAATACAGTAGACTTGTAAACAATACTAATTTATAATAGGGAGAGATTTAGCTGAAGCTCAGGGCCTGGATTCACTAACGAGTGTAATTCTGCTCCAGCGCTAGTCTAGAAATGGCGCAACTTTGCACCCAAGATACTCCCAAAGATGCGCCATTTCCGTGTTCACTACAAGGCGCAAGCTGGTGGCAAAATTATGGTGACGTCACCATAAACGTCATCAATTTCGCTCTTTTCAACCAATCCTTACGAATAATTTACTTTCAAAGTCAAGGCTACTTTATTTTAAATCACTAATGAAAATTACAGCAAATACAAAGATTTATAAATATTTTGCTTGTAAACTAGCAATAAAATTAGAAACGGCCTCTTTCTGAGTGCTTTACAAAAAAAACATTAGTGCATTATTTAGTATTTATTAAAGATATTAGTTTAAAGCTTAAGTTCCAATAATAGAACATTTATAGAAACCTTAAAACTTATTTTAAAGCTATACTAATGTGCCGTGTTTAGTGACGAGATATATTTGGACTTGGAAGAATACAAACCTCTTTAGATCTAGACAAATATTACATAGTTCGTGTTTTTGTTTTGTAATAGTGCAATAAATGCCATTGCGTTGTTTTAATGTAAAATTTCAAAAAAGGCAAGTATTATGCTTTGTTACCACTATATAAATTAAACAAATGTTGTGCTTGATAGACGTATGTTAGTTTAATTTCTTTATTATTAATTGGAGTACACTTAACTAATTGGTGTATTTTAAGCCATAACGATAATATGCCGCCATTTAAATATATTGATGTGACAATCATGATTTTAATAGTTGCGCCTATTCTTGGGTTGTGGCAAATAAAAGGCGCAACTTTGTTCTCAAATTGCGTCTGCTTCTTTTAGTGAATAGAGATTTGGGCACATTTTTCAAACTTGTGCCGGCGCAACTAAGTGTTCCCGTTAGTGATTCCAGGCCCTGGAGTATATACTTAACCTCTCAGTAAGTATCGACTGTTTCTATATTTGAGATAAAGTAAAATTTATTATAATGTATTTTGTTTAGAGTGGTTAATCAGCACATAAAAATAAGATTATATAGATTCTTTATAATTAGTGTCTACTACATGGGTTTTTTTAATACCAAATATTGTGCTATTTTGTATTTAAAATAAAATGTATAACACAAGGTAGTTGGTAATTAGTAGATATTTAACAACTATGAAGACTATAATGCTGTGTTTACCGTAATTAATGTTTTTTCAGCTAAATAAATAAGTATATTCAATAAATTAAGTAACAAGGTGTTACTTAATCAAGATAATGTGTTTTTTAAAAGGTAATAGGTAGGTATTTGTTAAAAAAATATTTATTTTATCATAAAAGTTTGTAAATACTCATCGGTTATTTGATTAAAATGCAATGTAATATATTGAACTGTTATTTAACTAAAATTAATAAAGCCCATACAAGGTAGTAAGTATCGAGTTGTTAAAGTAAATAATTTATACACACTAGATATTTATTAACAGTAAAATAAGATAATGTGTATTTCACAAAGTTTACCCTTAAATATATTGCATATTTTAAAGTAAGTTTTAGACTTATAAATTATAAACAATCAAACATTTTTTCGTAAATGTCTTGCCAAGTATACGAGTAATTGGTAATGTGTAAACTTTTTTCTAGAAAAAAAATGACAACCAGGAAAATACTATAAAAGCAGCAGATTTGTCTTGATTGAAGCGTTAATTAGCCAAATATACACTGTTAACAACTAATAGTAAATTTTGTGGGTTTTTTCCTTCAATAAAAATATAGATCTACCCTATAAGAAAACCAAACGTGGCAATCTTGCTACCGTTCGTGATAAACGAAATTCAAATATAAAAACAAATATTAAGTTTTAGAAAACTAAGTACTTAGGAAAATATTTATTCCAAAAAGGTATGAAGATGATGGAGAGAGGAGAAAGTTACATAACAATGAATTAAATACCATGTACTCATCACCACACATTGTAAGAGTAATCAAATCTCCCAGATCATGGTTGGCAGGACAAGCAGGGCGAATGTAATAAACTAGAGCCGCGTGCAAGATATTGACAGGCAAATCTATATAATGGGAAGAAACCAGTAGGAAGGCCTACACGCAGACTACCCGTTAGGTTGTACGCTAATAAACAAGCTACAGTTAAATATTTCCACAAATCTAGAACAAATACCAAAGCAATGTAGGTTAGTTAACTACCTATTATTCCTGTCACCCACAATCTTAGAAATAATTTTTGAGATGATTAAAAAATCAGGTTTAGCTAAGGAACACTGATCACATAGCTTTCATTTTATTGTTATTATTATTATTATTATTATTATTATTATTATTATTATTATTATTATTATTGTCATTATTATTAGCATCCCGTCTCACTAACCGTTCGGGTTATACGCAATTACGTTAATGGGTAATGGTAGGGTGATTGTGAAATGAAATGAAGGACCTACAGCTTGACGTAAGATCTGAACCACGGTGGAGGCTTGGCACTCCACACATTTACGAGTTGTGATTAATACACGTCTTGTCAGAGGTGAAAGAAGGGTTTGGCATTCAGATAAATCTGTGCCGGATCCGAGGATTGAGCCTCAGACCCCCAAGCCCAGAAGTCCGACACCTTACCCCTAGACAACCAGGTCACCCGCTTTCATACTATTTGTTAATGTATATTATATATATAAAACATACACACACATATATCTATATATATATGTATATATATATATATATATATATATATATATATATATATATATATAAAGTTATTTTAAAATCATATATTAAGATAACTTATATACACACACCTTATTTGGTTAATATTTTAGAAGACATAATATAAATTGTCCGTTTGACTTGATACATAATCAATACTTTCTTATCTAAATATCAAATCACTTTTATTACCTAATTAAATTATTTCCCCCAAATATTGTAGTAATCAAATCAACGATGGTCCCATGTAGAGAGGCTTAAAATAAATATTTTAGTTTTTATCTCTCTATAATCTACCCCCTCTCATTGTTACTCCATGAATATTTCCAGCCAACACAGCAATTTGAACAATGCTAAAAAAAGAACCTTGTTTTGTCTTGCATCAAGCTCGCCCCCATCTCCATAGAGTCTGGAAGTTTTAACACGGCTACTAGCACTTAATTTGCATTAATAACCCCCATGTCCTACACACCCTTAATAAAGCTAGTGGGACTTTTTAATTATGTCTCACATCGCCCCTCATTGTTTTTTTCACGCGTTGCTGCGTGTGGCTGGGAGGGTTTGAGCGAAGGTAAAAAGAGGGAAGACTAAAGGCTGATTTACACAAGTCTGTTCTATGTTGTCCGTTCCACATCTGGGCTGTCCGTGACTTCACCGTGTTATTAATACTGTCCCATGTATTTTGTAATGCATGCATTTATTTACACCGGTCCTGTAATAGTGTGTGTCCGTGCCGTGATTTTAGATATAATCGTTAACGATATTTTAAAGCTACCACTGTGACACCATTGATATTGGCACAGGCAGAGTTATTTTGCTTCGTGATGGTGATGAGTTTTATTAATTTCTTTCGGCATTTTATCTCTGTTTTAATGTTTGTTTTGTTAAGTTGCACAAATCTAGTTGCAATTTGGACTTTTGTGAGCATATTACAATTTTAAAATATTTAGTAACAGATTTAATAAATATATATATAAAACTTATAAACGGCATCTTAATATCCACTTGGGTACTGGACTATTGGTAAAGTGGTCATATACCCTGGCTTCTAGTTTAGAGGTCCTGGGTTCGATTCCAATCAAGTACTGGTAGATTTTTCTTGGAAAGGGAATAGTTCCCATGGTCAGCCGAGTTTTGATAATTAGGTTTAAGTTAGGTTAATATCTTAATTTGCTCCACCTCGTCATGACCAGTACTATCATCCCCTTATCTTATCAGGACATGGAAAGAGCCTCAACAAAAAGGATCTATGATTGTACTATACCTTACATTCGGGCACTCCCTTGACAACGGCACACTAGTACTGGCTAATCTATCCTCAAACTTAGATACATATTGAGTTAGGTCAGACAAGCCATTGTTGTTGTTATTATTATTATTATTATTATTATTATTATTATTATTATTATTATTATTATTATTATTATTATCATAGTAAATTAAAGAAATTGAAATTATTATTACTTTCCATATGGTATATATACAGTTCGACACCTTAGCTCAGTCGGTAGCGTGTCTGTCCAATGAGAAAAGGGTGCCTGGTTCGATTTCTGGCATGGCTGAAAAACGTATAATTGGTGAAATGTGAGTTTTCCTTTCACATTGATGGAGTTTACAGCTGGGCAGTGGCGGCTCGTGTATAGGCACTGCGAAACTGCAGAACCCCCTATTTCCACTTTATATTATCGATAACATTTAATATAATGAGTCCTTTTTCCTTTAATTCTTTCTTTATTTTTGTAGTACAATATATATTCCTTAAGCTTAATGTCAGTACTTCAGTAGACATACCCCAGTTTATGAAAAAATACAAACATCTTTGTATGGAACTGTGCGCTTCACAGTGCCAGCGACGTGGTGTTTGACTGTTGTGCGCATGCGCACATAGGAGAGGGTGGGGAGGAAGGCGGGACTGCCAGGTAGAGAGAGCACTGTTGCTCTCGCAGTGCCAGCTCTGGTGTGATGGTGGAAGGAAGGTTTTTTTTTTACTCAGCGTGTGTTGTGCTTAAAAACCGTGTACCATATTCTTGAATGTGATAAAGTGTAGAAGAGTGTAGAATTAGATTATTATTCTGCTTTCAGCTATTCTATTTGATTAATTTTTCGGTTCTTTTATTTAACAGAAAGACTAAATGCATTTGTAGTACTTTCAATGGAGAAGAATTTCCTCAATTGTCATCCAGAGATCAAGAAAAAAAATATTGAACTTTTTGTGCAAATTAAAACAAGAAGAATGGATTTCATTTTTAAATGAATAGATCAAGCTTGAACTGTAACAATTTAAGTTAAAGTAGGTAAAAATATTTGTTTGTTTTTTTTGTTAAGATTTTATCAAGTTTCTGAATAAATTTTATTTTTATAAATGTTTTTTTCCTTTTACACAATTTTAAATCAAAGGCTAATATTTTCTGGAGCAGCACCCCCACTAATTTTAGCTACGAGCCGCCACTGCAGCTGGGAACTGGATGCTGTGCCTGCCCTAGTCTTAAGTTAAATTATAATTTATAATCCATGTGAAGCTATGACAGGCCTAGCAAGCCGGTAGCAGAAAATATATGTCTTGAATAAAAACATATCCAAGCCACAGGCTGGAAGCAGTAATGGATGTAAAACAAATCTGGGTTGTACGTATTTAGCTACACTAATATCTGTGATATAATGGGGTGAGAATGAGTAAAGTAGAATTCAGAGAAAATTTACAAACATTTGTGTGGAAGAAGAGTAGGATACTATTTGGGAAGAATCACCCTCAGTACATCTGGCCAGAATTTGAATACTTATCTCTCCATAACTGTAAAACCAGATAAGATGAGCTTGACGTTTAGCCTAATTGTCTACCAATGCGAATAGGGCCTATCTATAAAATCTATATACTTCTGATTATATTGCTACCCGCTTCGGTGGCCGCGTGGTCTAACGCGCTACTATCTAAGTAGACTAGACAGCCGATGACGGGAAGATATATATATATATATTCAAATCTCGGTTAGGTGTACTGAGGGGAGTTTTACCAAAATAGTTTTACCCTCTCTCTCCACGCTAATGCAAGTACAATTCCCTTATATATATAGCCTTTCTTATTCCTAAAACCACTAGCGTATTTGTACAAAGCGTGTAGCCCAAACGGGTAGTAAGATGCAGGTCTAAAAATTATATATATTGCTTACACCCACAACGAGGAGATATGGCGATAAACTAGTAAATAAATTAGGTTTAATATAAACGTTCCCAAATGCGGTAATTTTCGTAAAAGGTCAAAATAAAATAATATACTGTATATAGTCAACATGTTGTAGAGCCAGATAATTTGCACACTTTATAAACAAGGCGACGGTCAAAGCACGATAATCATTGAGGCAAAATAGCTGAAGCACGTTGATAATAGATACATTTATAAAATATAATAATCATATTTTGGTTTATTCTTTTGGTTAACGTATTTTTTCTTTGATTAATATAATCGTTTGAACAAAATGAAGCAAGTTTAATGCCTGCAATATGTTTAAGTCTTTGTTCTATTCCCCTAAATAATTTTAAGCTCTAAAATGGCACTAATATTGGAATCTATATTAAGCTTATGCCATATGAACTCGCACCACGTTAAAAATAAAGGATGTATAACATTAAGTGTCGTGCGTCAAGGTTCATCTCCATTTGACTAACATGTCTCCTCCCATTAAATAATGTACTCAAAACCAAGACAATTACATTTAATTGCTTTAAAATACTCTACCAACAATAATTCTTCTTCTTATTATTATTAGCACCGCGTCTTACTACCCATTCGGGTTATACGCACTTACGCTAATGTGTAATGGTAGGGTGATTGTGAGATGAAATGAAAGGACCTACAGTTTAACCTGGAATCCGAACCACGGTGGAGGCCTGGCATTCCCCACATTCACAAACAATAATTCTTTATATAAGTACGGTAATCATTGCGGTGCGTTCATCTAGTTTGACACCTAGGGGTAGTAATCCACAGTAGCTTTATTGAATTGGTCAATCTCGGTGGTCTTGGAGTAAAGTGCTTTGCCTTAGGACTCGATGCTCATGGGTTCAAACTCAGCCGAAGTTAACGAATTTTTCTTGAGCGATAAAAATCCACAGCACAACTTCTTATGGAGTGGAAGTGAAACAGTTTATCCCGTGCTTATTGTGGCCCTGGAAGGTATATAAAAATACCTTTCCTGGCAAAATTGTTAAGTCCTTTCACTCTCGCTCATAGAAATTCTCATGCATTGATATAATCAGTCGTTTCAGAAAGTGCACGATAAATACAGCAAATAAATACAATATATTGCAGTGCGTTCATCTAGTCTAGTATCCGAGAGTAATATTCCACAGTATCTTTATTGTGGTGCGTTCATCTAGTCTGCCATCTAGGGGTAATATTCCACAGTATCTTTATTGCAGTGCTTTCATCTAGTCTGCCATCTAGGGGTAATATTCTACAGTATCTTTATTGCGGTGCGTTCATCTAGTCTGCCATCTAGGGTAATATTCCACAGTATCTTTATTGCGGTGCGTTCATCTAGTCTGCCATCTAGGGGTAATATTCCACAGTATCTTTATTGCAGTCCTTTCATCTAGTCTGCCATCTAGGGGTAATATTCCACAGTATCTTTATTGCAGTGCTTTCATCTAGTCTGCCATCTAGGGGCAATATTCCACAGTATCTTTATTGCGGTGCGTTCATCTAGTCTGCCATCTAGGGGTAATATTCCACAGTATCTTTATTGCAGTGCTTTCATCTAGTCTGCCATCTAGGGTTAATATTCCACAGTATCTTTATTTAAGCGCGTTAATGTAGTCTGCCATCTAGGGGTAATATTCCACAGTATCTTTATTGCAGTGCTTTCATCTAGTCTGCCCTCTATGGGTAATATTCCACAGTATCTTTATTGCAGTGCTTTCATCTAGTCTGCCATCTAGGGGTAATATTCTACAGTATCTTTATTGCGGTGCATTCATCTAGTCTGCTATCTAGGGGTAATATTCCACAGTATCTTTATTGCGGTGCGTTCATCTAGTCTGCCATCTAGGGGTAATATTCCACAGTATCTTTATTGCGGTGCGTTCATCTAGTCTGCCATCTAGGGGTAATATTCCACAGTATCTTTATTGTGGTGCGTTCATCTAGTCTGCCATTTAGGGGTAATATTCCACAGTATCTTTATTGTAGTGCGTTCATCTAGTCTGCCATCTAGGGGTAATATTCCACAGTATCTTTATTGTGGTGCGTTCATCGAGTCTGCCATCTAGGGGTAATATTCCACAGTATCTTTATTGCAGTGCTTTCATCTAGTCTGCCCTCTATGGGTAATATTCCACACTATCTTTATTTAAGCGCGTTAATATAGTCTGCCATCTAGGGGTAATATTCCACAGTATCTTTATTGCAGTGCGTTAATGTAGTCTGCCATTTAGAAATAATAATCTACAGAATCTTCCTGCAGTGTATCCATATATTCTGCCATCATATACTTTCAAGGGTATTATTCCGCAGTATATTCATTGCATTGTATTCATCTTGTTTGTGAAGAGGGTGAATGAAAGTATCTCAGATAAAGTACCGCGACTGGACAAAGACAGAGAAGAAACTAGTGAAGAGAACGAATAAAAGTACCCCAGACAAACGTATCCGATTATTATCATACATAAGATAAATAAAGGTATAAAAACGGAGAAAGGTCGTGAAAATGAAAAAAGTAATGCGATTCAACCCCAATCAGATATTAATATCAATAGTACAGTTTTTGTTTTGTTAAAACACCAAGGAAAGTTGGTTCTTACATTATTTAAAAGTAGAACAGAAACGGCCTTTAAAAAAAAAAATCACAACTCTACTTATACCCTGCATACCTTAATGCATACAGTCGTTCTGTCTGTAAATTCGATTGTCTTTCTTTCTGTGTGTTGCCGGGAAAACTCAAAAAGTAATAAATAATCATCGGATCGAGACGGGTCTTTTTCGGTTGTACTCCATATTTTTTTAGGAAATAGGGTACCATAAAGCTTTCTTATTAGCGAGAGAAGAAAACCAAATTTGGTGTGGCTACATTTTTATCTTAAATTTGTAACAATACAAATGTATTAACTTTTAACCTATATTGACTTTCCTTTGCAACGAGGGCGTTAGATAGATCAACAAACCAATTATAAAACCGCTTTAGAACCGAATGTTTTGGGATGGAAACAAATATGAAGAACAAACACATAGTTTATCACGCAAATTTATTATGATCGTTTTTGGCATTATTATTGTTGGATAAAGATTCGAAGTAACAGAAAATGTTTCAAGTAATTTTATAGTGTAGCGTGTGAATTAGATTTATTTAGCTTTGATTATTCGTACTAGGCCAAAAAAACAAATCTCTTTGATATGTTAGTGCGTTTAATAATATAATATAATATTAGCACCGCGTCTTACTACCCGTTCAGGTTATACGTTTTAAGTACTAATTACGCTAATGGATTAGGAATTGGGAAGGTCAAATTAGAGGAAGTGAACCCGCATTTGCGTGGAGGGAGAGTGGAAAACCATTTAGGAAAACCACCCCCAGTTCACCCGACCGAGATTCGAACCTCGATCTCCCCGTCCTCAGTAGTCGAGCTCAACACGTCTAGCGCGTTAGCCAACTACGCCACCGAGGTGGGGTGTGTTTAATACAAAGTGCCTCTTTCAAATTATATAATTTTTATTTAATAGATAATAAGTCTATACATTTAATAAAACTCTAATGTGTATCTGCGCTTTAGAAATAATGTTGATATTTTCCGTGTAGTATAAACAATAATAATACCAAACAATTCATTTTTAGAATATTCGTATGTCTTTCTGTTGGTTTATTTCCTGATAACTAAAAAAAAATACTCATCGGATTGAGACAGGACTTCTTCTGTTATATTTCTTATATTTAAAAATACAAATTAAGCTTTATGCCATGACATTATCTCATCAGTGAGCGAAGCAGTATTAAAAGAAAAACGGTCGTAAGAAATTAACATACTTCGCGGATGGTGTTGCGGGTAAATAAGATAGCACGTGATATGAGCTGGTGTGTGAAGGAGAGTTACTATTTCTTCGCGAATCTTTGTACGCACATCAAACAATGCTCTTGACTAGGTTTTATTATTTTATATCATTCTTACCCGCCTCGGTGGTGAAGTTAGCTAACGCGCTAGTTTTGTGTTGAGCTAGACGTCCGAAGATGGGGAGATCAAAGTTCGAATCTCACTCGGGTGAAGGGGAGTGGTTTTGCTAAATGGTTTCCCACTCTCCTTCCACGCAAATGCGGGTTCATTTACTCTATATTCAACCTTACCAACTCCTAGTCCATTAGTGTAATTAATACTTAAGCGTATAACCCGAACGGGTAGTAAGACGCGGTGATAATATTATATTATTATATTATATTGCTTAAGGCAAGCGAAGCCACGGACAAATGCTAGTATCTTATAATTTCTTCATCGCTGTAAGCCCAACGGCTTTTACCTTACATTGGGAGATTATATAAATACATTTAGAACTAAACAGTAAATTAAACTAGCTAAAGGTTGTGTTTACTAATGTATACTGTTGGCAAAAAAATAGGATATAAATTCAAATTAAACAAATAAAATTTATCTAGTATTGCGTAGTAGTAAACGTAGTTAAATAATATATTAAATAATGCTACTCAAAAATACATTTATATTTTAAAGAAATTAAACTATATGTTCTAAGGTGGGATAAAAAGGAACGCAATTAAATTCCGTAGTTTTTTTAATCAAAAGATTTTTAGCCAAACTACATGAAATATTTCGTCGGTAAATATGTTTAATTTAATTTTATACACACAGTAATCTTAACAGTCCTTCGAATGTGCCCTGGGCATCACGGGATTTTACTGGTTCATTTCTGATTGTTTAAAAAGTGTCTAGTCAGATTACAGCATGATTATAATACATATTCAATGCTATCGAGCAAATTATATTAATGTATACGCTGGGACACTATTTTATTTATTTTAGCAAAAAAAAAGTTCAAAAAAACTTCATTTTGTGCTCCAATGTATACTAAAATGACCTAAGATATATTAGTTGGTATTATAATGTTTTGTTTTAGAGACAACCTCCAAGCAAAACTAGTTTCTGTTTTAAAGGCTGTGAAATCTTAAGGTGCGGCAGAAGGGTGCGCGAGTAATTTTACAGTTTTTATAGAATTGAAAGTTTTTGGCCAAAATAAATCAAATATTTCTCCAGTAGCAACATAGAGTTTAGTTTTCTGCACATGCTAATATCAACAGATCTTGAATATCTGTCAAGAGTGTCCTGGAATTTTGTCAAAACTTTTTCTCTTTATTTAAAAAGTTTTGACAAAATTCCAGGACACCCTTGACAGATATTCAAGATCTGTCGATATTAGCATGTGCAGAAAACTAAACTCTATGTTGCTACTGGAGAAATATTTGATTTATTTTGGCCAAAAACTTTCAATTCTATAAAAACTGTAAAAACACTTGCTATCCCTTCTACCTCACCTTAAGTTGGAAAACATTCAATGCTTAAACTACAGGATTATGAATAAGAAAATATAAATTAAAAAAGAAATGGACCTGAATTTGCATGGAGGCTAGAATAATCAATCCATTTAGGGAAAACTACCTCACTACGCTCAACTCATTTATTTTTTAGTTAAGAACCAGGCCTAACTACATCTTCAAGTTATACGGATGTATACTACAGTACTACTCACTAAAAAAAATCAACCCGAATAATTGAATATTTGGAGTTGGTCTAAGGAAGTATATATGCCACATTTAATCTAATTGCAGTCGACAGAAGGTCCAGGTTTGAATCTCAACATGATTCACTGAGGTTGGTTTTACAAGAAATTGAAACAATAATTTTTAAAATAGTATTTGTAAAAATATTAACGCCCCATGCCAAGCGATGATAAGCAATTTTGTAGTCTTCCTTTAATATGTTTACTACAGGGACTACTAACGAATACCCGCAGCGGTAGGTACGCGATCTAATCTTCAAGCATGTTTGGTTTGGTTTGCCGATGCCGAGCAGGTCGTAGTTCGAGCCTCCAGCGGGTGAATCAACGAAGAAGCTTTTTTAAAAAAAATGTTTTAACAATCTCTATTATTGCAAATGTAGGTTCATTTTCGAGAAATTCTACCAAAATCTCTATCGCCTTAGTTTGTAATACTTCGGATTAAATGATCAAGTTTGTGCCTTTACCCTTGACTTCTTATTGTATTCACTATATATGCATGTTATTACACTCTCTCAAATCTTCCTGGAAAAATAGCTCCCGATAGAGGATTGTTGATATTGTAAAATTTGAGATGTTGAACAATCTAATCAGATGGGTATTTTTATATGTTTTTAAAATATAATTATTTTGTATTAAAAATTGTATTTATTTTCACATATATAACATTTAATAAATATCAACTTCAGTATCTAAATGACCTAAAGAGTCCCTCTCGCAATAAACTGGCCTGTCGGGGTTCGAGTTCCGGTCAGTTATTCTGTGAGTATTTTTTCTTAAATCTACCTCCACGAAAATGTTGGTATACTACCAATAAATTTTACCTTACTCATTTCTAGCCCGCTCGTGTAATTAGTAGTACTGTACATAGTGTACAGCCTGAACGGGTAATTATATATGGTGACAAAATGTAATTATAATTTGATTAATAAAATTTATTTTATTCAATTAGTGGTGACGTTATTTGACTATTATTGCCTTAAATAACACGACATAAACTTTTTTTTAAAGTACTGGGACGATTTTCTTTAGCTTGGCTAAAGGTTATCAATTCTAGATGTCCGATTCATATAGTCTTAAAAATTCACGCTAATAGATCAAACACAAGAAATAAGAAAAATTATTTAAACTTAATGTGACTTTATTTGAGACAGCTCGTTACGATCATTTTTATATGGTATTTCTGGCCGTTAAAATAGCAATCATATTTCGTAGTTGTTTAAACATTTATTGAGTTTTGGGTTCATTTAATATTTAATATTACATTGTACAATATATTTTAGATCCTTGATTTAAAAAATGATGGATGATATACTTAAATATTACACATGATTAACTAAATTATAATTGTAATATAGACTGTACTCTTATTACACTTGCAAAAAACTATATTGGTACTACAATGGAAACAAAGTCCTCCCACAATCATTGCCACACGATTGTCTACAATTTTAACCCGAGCTTGGCTGGGTTTTTAACCAAAGTTCCCCAGTTTGCTTCGCCCAACCCTACTTAACACCTCGGTTGTTCCACTGCTTGCCCGTCATTGCAATCCTACTCTTGTACACCTTGTTTGAATTTGCACTAATGGGAACGTGACAAATTCGAACCGTGAAGAATGAACTTAAAGCTTCTTTGTTTCGTCTTGTCGGTTAGGCCAGCTATATTGTTTTGTCGTCTTGTTGACCCTCTAGAGGAAAAGGAAACAAATCATCGGTTGGTTCCTAATTCTTTAAATATTATGGACAAATTTCCCTCTAAATCCCCCTTTAATACAACGAGCACCAGGGGTTTGAAAAAATTTGCTTGGAATAAAAATAACTCGCTGTATCAGTGATAAGTTCAATATAACTCCTATTTTTTTTTCTAAATTCCTAAAGGATCTATAAAAACTGTTTCAAAAATTAAAAGAAATATTATGTAGAATAAATATCATAATTAAATACCTACATATTATCATTTGTATTAGTATGCTTGATAAATTGGATTAAATGATTTCTAATAGTTGGCTACACTTTAAACACTTTTTACTACTAACCAATTACTAAGCTAGTGAAATGTGGGAAGATATAAGGTTTTAAATGTAACACCCTAGTTACAAATGATTTAGTGAAACGTTTATTTGTTACACTTGAACTGATTTTACATATATAAAAGGTTTAAAGCTACAGTTGAAAGCAACTTTTATAAAATTGGATCAAAAATTTAAAAGTGTAGTGAAAATAAATAAGATAATATGTCAAATAAAATAAGTTAAAATGGTTATAAGCTAAATGTTAAAACTGAATTTGTTGTTCCATAAATGATTAATTTAAAATATGAACGTATAACAAGATTGAAACCTAATATTTAGTATTTGTTGGTCTCCTTCTCTTTAGTTATATGTAGCGATTAGAGTGGTACATTTGTACATGAATTCAACATGTATTGATGTTAACAGGAAACCTAAAACATAGGAGAATGGATGCATTTTTATCACCTCATCTTAGTATCTGTTAGGTTATATGCATATGTACTAATCCCACTAATGCTTTAGGTATAAGTAAATTTAAATATAGAGGAATTTTATCCATATCTGTGTAGAGGTAGAGTGGAAAAACATCTAGGAAAAAAATCTTCAGTACACCCGACCCGGATTCGAACCCCGATATTCCTGTCATCGGAAATCAAGTTTATTGCGAGTGTGAAGCTTTAGACCAGGGGTTCTTGAAGTGATGACCACCTTGGTCCAACCATGAATGGGGTTCAGAGGGGTCGTGAACCGGAATGGAAAAATGACATACAATCGCAATTTTTGCCAAGTCATTCCATCTATATAAGTTTGCCGTTTTTAAGAGTTACAAAATCTAACTTGCAATTAACGTGGTCACAAAATTTTTTGAGAAATTGGCATATGCATTTGTCATCAAAGCATTTGTTCTTTCTTGTATCGTGGATTCGTGATCTACCTCAGATCACCAACGGATGTCATTGGCATGTATGAGACTCGCTTCAAGGTCATCCGCATATGCGTTTAAATGTCAGTATTTTGCAAACCAAAACTTGAATTCAATTAACTTACAAATCTTCCTGTTTCTTCGAATTTTTCAATTTTATTTCTTGCACAGGTGCAATTAGCGCTATTTAATCTTTTTATATCTTTAGAATTACAGGTTCTACCATGTTTTTTGGAACCAGGACATTAATACACCTGTCTTTGCTTATATCAACTCATAGGTGAATTTGAAGTTAGCCGGGTTTTTTTCGGGTTTTAATCGTGCTATTTTTCGTTACAAGCTAGTTGTTTAATTTATGTGGATGATTTCTTTTACTATCCTGATGGGGTGTACTGTGTTGGTCTGTATTAAAGCGCACACACACATTTTGTTGATTTCAGAGAAAGACTACCAACGTCAACACATGCAGTGTGTATTTATTAAGTAATAATAATAATATTAGCATCGCGTCTCACTACCCGTTGGGTTATACGCTTTAAGTACTAATTACGCTAATGGATTAGGAATTGGGAAAGTCGAATTAGAGGAAGTGAACCTGCATTTGCGTGGAGGTAGAGTGGAAAACCATTTAGGAACCCCCCCTCCCCAGTTCACCCGATTGAGATTCAAACCTCGATCTCCCCGTCCTCAGCAGTTGAGCTCTACATGTCTAGCGCGTTAGCCAACTACGCCACCGAGGCGGGTTGTATTTATTAAGGATAGTGGCTAAACAGTTAAACAATATATTGCCTTGCCTAACAAGTTAATTGTATCAACAGTTAAGTTAATACTTTCATAGTGCTTAGCATTTAATTGTATTGAAGGTTTAACTTTAGTTGAACATGTCAAAGAAAAAAAAGTACGACGAAGATTATATCTCATTTGGATTTATATTCATCGTCGGACGTGATAGAACACAAAACTTGGAGTGCATCTTGTGTGGCAAGGTTATTGCCGATGGAGGCATGAAACCAACTAAACTGAAGGATCACCTCAAGTATGTCCATAATGAAACTACTCGAGGCACTACAGATATTTTTCGTGAGAAGAAAGTTCGTTTTGAAAAGTCTGGAACTTTACCAAAACTTGGATTTGCCCCATCACGAAAACCTTGTCTTGAATCATCCTATAAGGTTGCTTATGATATTACCAATCAAAAGAAGGCACATACAATTGCAGAGTCCTTGGTGAAACCATGTGCCTTGGATATAGTGGATCTTGTTTGTGGCTTGTAGAAGAAGAAGAAAATGGAAGCAGTGCCACTTTAAAATGATGTTATCCACTCCATATTCATATATATGTCCTTAAATATTTTAAAGCATCATAGAGGTAGTATAAGATAGGCCATTTCCCTTCAGATTGCAACTGTATGAAACTACTGACATCTCTCTATGTAAACAATCACTTGTGTTCGTCCACTATGTGCACGCTGATGCCATCGAAGAAGAATTTATATTTTGTGAGCCATTTTTTTAAAACTTCAAAGCCCTTCGAAGTGTTCGAAATGAGGAAAAGTTTTTTTTTTTTGCCAAACAAAATTTCGACTGAAAGAAAAAATCTTGGTACTCTGTTAACAGATGGATCACCGGCGATGCTTGGCAGCCCATTTGGTTTCGGAGCTTTGGTAAAGTAAGAAGCTCCACACGCCATCACTACTCATTACTTTCTACTTCAGCATGCGTTGGCGTCAAAGACCCTGCCATCAATCTTGAAAGAAGTCGTGTATACTGCCGTGAAAGTCGTCAACGTCATCATAGCCAGGGCCTTGAATCACCACTTTTTCAAGAAGTTATATCAATAAACGGGAGCATAATAAGAATTTCTTATGTTTTATTTTTCACCCAGAAGTTCACTGTCCTTCCAAAGGACGAGTATTGAAGCCTTTTATTTAACACCAGGCACAAGTTTCCCTCTTTTTTTGATAACAAATAAAAGCTCACTCTCACAACAATTTGACAGGGTGGCGTTCATTCATGGCTTGACTTAAATGGCAAATAATTTTTGAAACATTAATGAAGTAAATCTTTCTATACGGACCCTGATGTAACTATTATGGTTTCTGCTGAAAAACTAGGCTTTATTTTGCCTGGCAAAGCGAGCTAAGAGGGCTCTGAATCCATTTGCTACTACACATCTTTGTTGGGAAAGGTTTCCAGTACTTGCTTCCATCTAATCAAAAATTGAATTAGATTAGATGTAAAACATGACATGCACGTTACACTACTCCAAAATTTCAAATTATTAAAGCTAAACAACAGCATACTTCTCATTGACTTTTCCTTTTGAACAGAGTTAAACTTCAATTTTTAGTAGAACATTTTGGATTTAATTCACTTTTTTATGTGTGTCCATTAATTTTAAGATAAATAGAAGAGAGACATAATTATTCATTGTAAAGACTGTTTTTATAGAATTTCCATGTGAGCTTGATACATTTCCACTACAATAAAGTAGATTGCATGCAAATTTGTGTATGTGCATTTTTGGGGAGGTTCCATGGCCTTCGTCAGATTCTAAAAACGATAAAGAACCATTGCCTTATACCATGCAGCCATCACAACGGGTAATAAATATATTAATTTCTTTTAATATAGAAAGCAAAGGTAATAAATTTCATTAAACTTTGTTGTTAAGGTAGATATATAGTTAAATTCAATTATTACTGTGACAAATAAGCGTTTCTACAAATAGCTTTGTAACTAAGTTGTAACATATATTACATTAAGGCCTATTACTTTCCTACGTTTCACTAGTTTAAGACTTGATTATATGTAAAAATTATATAAAGTTTAACCAACTTATTAATAATGGCTTAAACTTATCATTTGCTTCATAGTCTCTCCAAACTACACATTTTTAGAATGTTTTCTAAAATGTTAATATTCTTGTATAAATTACAATAGACCAAACACTGAATGTCAAACACAATTTATTTGGCCATAATTTTAAAACGGTATATTTAATACTAAACAAAATTTATTTCTCCGAAGGCCTAATTAAAAACAATATTAATCACCTGCTTCAGTGGCCGGATGGTCTAGGCATCACTATCGTGTTAGATTGGCCTGCTGAAGACGGGGAGCTTGTATTTCGAATCCTGGTCAGATCTACTGAGAGAGTTTAAAAAAAAAATGTTTTTCCACACTCCTCAGGCAAATTAAGTTAGATTACTTCTAAAATGCTTTCTTCCTCATTTATAACCCAATTGAGTAGTTATCATATCTTCGTACAACCTGAACATGTAGTAAGACGCAGCGATAAAAAAAAAGATTATTAGTATTTTTATCAATGAATTTTAAAATTTAATTTTCAAAGATTTCTCTTTGGTGTTTTAAGATGCCTCATGCTTCCAACGGAAGGGCTAGTTTATAGCTTATTTTACAGTTGTGATGGTGTTTATATTAAGTGGAGGAGCAAGGCCAGAAGATTAATGTTTTAAGAGGTGGCTGAGGAATTCTTGGAATAGGCAAAAATGAAATAATGATTTACCTTCGATGACAACCTACAATAGACTACGGGTAGGTCATAAACGTGCCCGTACGTAACCCGATGCAAGTGTTTATAAAAAAAGCTAAGCTACCCCTTTTAATCCTGTATATTCCAAGAATTGGGTATTTATAGCTTCCAAATATAATAAAAAACAATAATAATAAAATTATTGATGAAGAGGGAGGAGGAAGGTGTCCGGGAAACTGGTGAAGGCCCAGGGGCAAAGATGCAACCAATTACACCTCACACCTGTCCTCCAGACCTCTATCTCTGGCTGACGTCATGGCAGCCATTTTGTACATTAGTATTAGCATATTCAAAATCCTCCTAAGCTATGATAAAGTTGATTTTCTTTAAATTCAGCTATTACAAATGTTCGTTACCATACCAACTATCTGCTTCACAAATAAATAAGTAAAAAATAATTAAATACTAGATTAATACCCTTAAAGTTGTCTAAGGCTATGCTGATGGTTTTTTCGATAATTTAGTATATTCAACATCAGCTACTATAAAAGAGGTGACCTGGCGGTCTAGGGTAAGGTGTCAGACTTATGTGCTGGCGGCCGGGGTTCAATCCTCGGTCCCGGCACAGATTTATCTGATTACCAAACCCTTCCTTCACCTCTGACAAGACATCTTGTGAATGTGGGGAATGCCAGGCCACCACCGTGGTTCGGATTCCACGTTAAACTGTAGGTCCTCCATTTCATCTCACAATCACCCTACCCATTACATATTAGCGTAAGTGCGTATAACCCGAACGGGTAGTAAGACGCGGTGCTAATAATAATAATAATACTATTAAAGAGGGACAATTAGTGGTATTTCACTCTCATTTGCTTGGATAAAGGAAATAATACATCTTGCCAGGACTCAAACCACAAACTCTTTGTCAATGAGGACTAAGTATAATGTGAGCTATACGTTCCATAATGCATTGTCGTCGCTGTGGGATAGGTTAAGTAAATTTAATAAACTTTTAACGCCCCAAGATACTATCAACACAGCCAACCCTCCCCTTTCATTAAAATCAATAGCACCCCTCATCTGACAAAGCCACAAGCCCCCAGTACTATTATGGAGTTCATGAATATAATATATTAGAATTTCTAACACTACAGTTGCGTGCTTAGTGCGGTTGTCTAAGGGTTGTATTATAACCTCATATTTATTTTATAAAATACATAATATTAAAAAAATTATAAAATAAATGTAATTAACAAATCGGTCTCAAATCGTGTCAAAGTATGTATAAATGAATCATGAAACATTTAAAAATTTGGTCACCACAGTTTTTCTAATAATTAAATGAATAAACACACTTATGCTATATTCTAAGTGTGGAGCTTGTCTTATAAGAAAAATATTATTTTTATATTCTACAGTTAAATTTTTATTTTCTTCGAATGTCAAGGTCAAACTTTACGATTTGCAATTTTTCTTTTATAAACACTAGTGCATGATCTATACTGTAAAATCTTTTATATTGATGTGTAAAATTTAAGTTTATTAAATATCTTTGATTAATCGTAGAAGTTACATCATATTTATTTGATTAAATAGCATTAAAAAAGAAATATGACCTTTGTGGTAGTTCTAAAATAAACAGTTCATTTGTATGTCTGCACTAGCTAATCTCACATTTAGAGATTGCACAGTTAGCATTCCAACAAATTGTATATGGTTTGGGCAAGGCCGTAGATGGAGAATGAGGGGGGGGGGTAAGTTCTCCCCAAAAGTTGACATTTTTGTTTATCATGTATGATTCAAACAATATCAAAATAAAGGAACAAGAAAATATGTAAAACTAGTCCCTTCCACCATTCTTATGTTAACATACATTTTTACAATTATTTTGTTATTATTTACATTGATTAGGCAACAAAGCAAGGTAAAATAGACCAAAATATTGACAAAATAAATATAAAATATTGTGAGTAAAGGGAGAGTTGTGAAAGGGGTAAATTTTTGAGATCATGAAACAGCTAAACCTTTAAAACTTGAAAGTATTTGAATCGAATTTCCGGGCACGCATGGCATGTGAGTCTGCAAAGAAATATTAATTAAAGGGTGGATCCAGCTAAGAAAGGGGAGAGGGAGTTTTCTAGTTAACAATTCCCAACTTGCAGTTTTATAAAATGTAAACAGCGACAGTTAGAGAACAGCGTATCTCGAGACGGTTGTTATAAATAATGGGAAAGGTAAATTTAAAGTTTGGTTAGTTTAATGTGTAGTGTAGACTAGTGATGGTTAGTTAAAATTTGTATACTCATCCCAAATGCTAAACTTTGATTGCTAGGCTATTAATATTAATTCCAGTAGCTGAACAAAACCATCTATTCTACATTCATTTTTGGAAGAATAAAGCCTCTTTAGCCAACGCACACATATTTTATTGTGGCCACATTGGATCATTATTACTCTATTATTATTATTATTATTATTATTACTATTATTATTATTATTTTATTGGTGTCGGTAGTATCTATAAAAAGTGATATCTACAGATCATATGACTTGTCGTATGGATATTTGAAAATAGTTTTAGTAGCTTTTGTATCTGTAAAAGGAGATTCTTCCTACCTGAATCTGAAGATCTGCATGGTTGTCCGAAGAACTGGCTAACTACTGTGGGTACAAACAACCCCTTCTCACCCCCTAAAGGACATTGGCCAACCTTTCCAATATACAATCTCTGTAGATAAATTTTTGGCTATGTAAGCTGGGGTGGCCATACCTTTTCTCCGAGTACTAAATTTTAAACCTCCGGCTATACTGTAGAAATACTAAATCAACTCTAAATTTTAAAAAAAATAATTATAGCATGCACAGCGTTTAAATCTCTGACTTAAGTTAGCATAAAAAACACTCTGAACAGTTTATATAAGTGTTTTTTTTACCCTCAAAGCCCCCCCTGAAAAGTTCGTCTGGCTATGGCCTTATTTCTGGGAAGCTTAACCTAATCAATTTATCAATCAGGTCAATCGCTAATCCACTTACCACCAATCTAGATTTATTTGGGTGTTTTTAGCGTCCTACATTTCCAATAATCCAGTTTACTTTTATGTTTGCCACGAAACAATCTCAAGTTGGCCGGCTAAATGAAAGAACCAAGTGCTAGCTAGCACAGTTTATGATCGTGTGGTGTATTGACGTTGACCCGAGGGTTGACGAGCGTACCCGAAATCCAGTCGGAACGTTTTTGCTGTTGTCCAGTTTCGTGCTGTTCGGTTTAAGTGTCTAAAGTCAGTCGAGTACGGGTCGAAGCACGATAGATACATAGTTTTTAAAACGGCACGAAGGTTTAACTTTTAAAAACTCAAAATAGTTTAGTTTCATTTATAATAGCGGGTATTATGGCATTTTTCATTTTGAGATCGTCTTGCAACAAATCCCATTTTAGAAAAATAAAATATATTTTGTGCGTCGTTCTACATCTATTTTTTTTTATACTTTTCAAGGAACTAGTTTTTAGTTCCTTCAACAGACAGACTAGTCTAGTCTCACACCTACGCCTCCTTTGTTCGCCTTCGTCCTATTTTGTTTTTTTGCTTGTTGACACGTAAAGAAGTCGTTCAACTTTAGAACCTGTTTCCATGGAAGAAGATAATTCCTTCTCACCCCATCTTTATGGTCTTGTTGAAAAAAGCCAATGGAAGCCTAAAATTATTTGTCAACTCGTTTGTCAAAATGCGAAAGTGAAGAGAAAAAAAAAGCAGGAAGAGACCTTACCTGTTTAGAAACAATAGAGATGATCAACATTGGTCCTCAAACAGGTATGTAACATAGTAGAATTTATTAAATAAGGCTTAGAATATATTGATAATGAAACAATTATTTTCGAAATGTTTACTGTAGGTTTGAAACTAATTTTACTATCATTGTTAAAGTTTCGTTATAGAATCTCAGTCCTTTCCTCGGTCAGTTTATTTGTAAATAGGTGGCACGTAGCACCACACAGATATTCTTTTTATATTAAAATAAATATATTTATTAAAAACTAGTAAGATTTGTGAAATAAAATAATAATCATTGTTGCAGCAACATACTATCAAAGAGCAGAAACAAAAGCATATACAATATTACAGAACATTGAAAAAATAGGAATATTTCTGTCTACCAAAGAGCATAAAAAACTACTTCAATTTCAAAGTGCTCCGTAAAAAATAAATACTTATGTTTGCTTAAAGCTCAGATACTATTGGTTTTATAAAAATGTATTTCTAAGAAAAGAATTTCATTATTAATAGTACTGAAATAGTTGTGGAGCAATGATTAAATTGGATTGTCGTGAATTCAAAGTATCCTTAGAATCATTTTTATCGGCAAACAGACTAGCCATTTTAGTTTGTATTGTTAAACAAAGTCTAGATACAAAATAAAATTAAAA
This sequence comes from Timema cristinae, assembly GCA_039000515.1. Lineage (NCBI taxonomy): Eukaryota > Metazoa > Arthropoda > Insecta > Phasmatodea > Timematidae > Timema > Timema cristinae. The sequence continues at coordinate 64,165,021 of JBCFYV010009882.1, forward strand.
TCGTTATATTGTATTTCTAGAAAATCGATTTTATTACTTTATGCCTTTTTGTCAACTACCCTTAATTTTAGTGTTGGATATATAATTCCTAAAAACCCTCGGGGGGAACTTATGGAAACCTTAGATAGTAAATTTTAGCCTGATTGGTAAAATGGTTTCAGCCCTAGACCAAGATACAGAACTAGAGACAGAAAGATGACATCACAAAAACAACTTTTTCTAAGATTTAGTGGGTCATGAAACTTTTAACATTTATCAAAATATTTAGTTCGAGTTTTTGAGGGGTACAAATAAATTAAAAAGTACTAATTTTTCTAGGTATTAGTGTTATTTTGATTGTTTTACAAGCTCAAACGTCTCTCACCAGTTAAAATATCACACGATGTTTGTTTGTTAAACACAATCAGTACACCCAACCAGGATTCGAACCCCGAACTCCCTGTCATCTGCAGTTTATTTTAACATGAGTGACGCTCTATACCATGCGACCACCGAAACATGTGAATATGTTTATTAAAGGAAGAGATTTTAACTGATTCTCGGCATTATTGTATTGTTTTGTTTTTAGATGTTTGTTGTTTAATTGTTATTTCTTCATTAAATTATATTATTTTCTTTAGAAGGGTTTTAATAGTTTCTCACTAAGATTTTGTAGTCAAAGGTTTGTATTTTTAAAATGGTTCATGGTTCACTTAATCTCTTGTAAATAATCAATAATCTAAAGTTGAACATTTCACTTTCAACCAACTCTTTGTTCTGTTTTTGCCTGCTCCATGTTAACTATGTAAACAATGAGAATGAAGCAATCACTTAGTACTATCATGTATTGTAAGTTGTTGGTAGAATCCACTTTAACTTTTTTTTAGCACCTTGTCCTACAACCCGTTCTGGTTATACGCCTATTTACAAATTACGCTAATGTGTTCGGCATCTCTAAGGTTGAATTTAGAGGAAGTGTACCCGCATTTGCGTGGATGGAAAGTGGAAACTATCTGGGAAAACCCAACTGAAATTAGAGCACCGATATCCCTGTAATCAGCAGTATAGTATAGTGTGAGATTGATGCCTTAGACCATGCAGTCATCAAAGAAGGTCAATTGAATAACTGTTGATTACATTGCTGTTTATATTATATAAAAAAGATACTATTTTTTAACACCGTGACCCATACAGCCTGCAATTATGAAATAAAAAATAGGATAAGGATGAGGAAGGTAGCATTTTGTGGGAATTCACTTGCATTTGCATTAGATATAATGGGAAACCATTTATAAAATTCCACCCTCAGTAAATCCTGCCAGGATTCGAAACCCGACCTCCCCTTGAACGCCAAACCAAACTTCCCTGAAGTGTTCCCAAAGATACATGTGTGTAAAAATAAATTAATTTACAGGTAACACATACTATTGAGACAATTATATAAAGGTATCAGCTTCGTTTAGTTGGGTTTTCCATCAATATAAATATCAGGGTTATAGTCCCAAAAGTAGGTAATGAGGTGCTTTTTCATAAATTGTTTCCAGCTCTCCCAACACACAAATGCCGGTACATAACCTCTACATTATACCTTCCTCGTATTTGTTTCCTTAGTGTAAGTAAACTGATGGTCTGGGCGGCTATTAAGACGTTGTGAACACAAAAACAAAATGCCAGATTTCATTCAGGGACAGTGTTGGCATCACGGAACTGTTAGTTTGGCCTGTGAGAACCAGCATGGACTGTCCTATTTGATTCTGGCTGCATTACATACACTTGGTTGTAGTTAACGAATACTTTCTAAACACCAGATTAGATAAACCAATAAAACGCACAACCTGGAAGCAGACTACCCACCATTTATTGACTCTTATTTGACATTCACCTCCAACAAGACATCTTGTGAATGTGGGGAATGCCAGGCCTCCACCGTGGTTCGGATTCCACGTTAAACTGTAGGTCCTCCATTTCATCTCACAATTACCCTACCATTACACATTGGCGAAAGTGCGTATAACCCGAATGGGTAGTAAGATGCGGTGCTAATAATAATAGTAATAATAATAATAATAATAATATTGTCATGTACTCAAACTCCACGTTTTATATTTTTCATATGTCTCTTTTAACAGATGTAAGATAAGTTTTATCCACTTTGGTGGTCGAATTGTCTAAGGCGTTGCACTCGCAATAGACGGGGGGATCGGGGTTCAAATCCCGATTGGATGTAGGCTAATTGGTTTTTTTTTCCTTAATAGTTATCAAGTCTTCCTCCACGCTAATTCAGTTATACTTTTTCCAAATGCTAGCTTTATCATCCCTAACAGCGCGTAATTAGCACATATACTTACAACCTTAACGGTTATTAAAAAGAAAAAAAATATTGTTATGGAATTTTTTCAATGTGGTCTCTTATACGTCCATTTTACTAATTTACAACCATTTTAAACACTAATTTTAAGTCCTATAGCTATCGTCAACATGGTTTTTTATAACAAAACAAACGATCTAAAAATTAGTCAACGAGCCTTATACAGATTATCCGAAAAGTATATGTATACTGAATGTACTAATTGTAGTAATGTAATAATACAGTTACACTTATTATAGTGCTTGCAGCGTGTGGAGAGGGAAACATGACGGTTAGTAGACACACAGAGACTTCCACGTTGCGCATCTATTCAATTTCATTAAAATTTAATTCATTTTTTATTATTACATCAATACAATTAGTACATTTCGTGCACGGTGACTTTTTGGACATCCTGTATGAATATGTACACGTAGCTGATCGAAACCCTTGAAATAAGATGCCTAGGTATTTAAATATACTTAGATTTGTTCATATTTATTTTCTACATGTTTAACAATCATCTTATTGTAACATACTAAGATGTTTCTTTTAGTTATTTTTTTCAATAGATGGTGAAAAATTAAAAATAATACAAAGAATATTTACCGGTATCTTATGAATATTAGTAACTGAATGTAATGCTCTTTACGATGTATATTCATACCAAACCCTTGTCTGGTTCATTTAAAATTATTACAAAATATAGTCTGTATTGCAGAAAGACCTTCGGAATGAATCATGAACAGATGCAGGGTTATTATGACTGGTTATCCCCAATTAACTTCACTTGTAAGACCAATTGAAAGGCTTAATAATACGCTGATTAATGTAGGGCCTGAATTCAAATTACCTGTAAACTCGCCACGAGAAGGGCTGAATTAAACCATGGTCTGCAGTCAACTAGAAATGTAATTATACATTCTTATCATTATATTCACAAGGACAGGAAGGGCTTGGACTTGGTCTCTTAGATAAGAGGTCTACTTTCCGGACCACTCAGCTATGAATACGAGCTGGATTGATTTGTAATCACTAATTGACCTTCCTCTAGGCTGTTCAACTCTTAAATTGCATTACAGGTCTCATGGAGCGTGCAGTTGCCAGATTTTGTCCGCTTGAGATAGATTTACATGTTTAAAATTCGAAACTTATCAAGTTAAACAGTGTTTACTCACTCTTTGGTAATACACCTGAATTCTGGCTTAGATATGTCAATAATGGTGTGTTATTATGTTAAATATTAATATATCAAACCCGCTCTAAATAGTCACTTGACCTGAGATGAAAATGTTCGCGTTCAAATTATGAAATGTCGATATGAAATTGGTTTTCCCAAATTTGTTAGCAAATGGTTTTCTCCTCCACTATCCATTTGAATATGTGTGCACTTTCTTAAACTATTACCTAATTTATCCATGTCTATTAGATTGATTATTTTATAATAAGTCGTTTATACCATTAGTTTTACGTTCAGTAACAATTACGATTAAATCACGAAACACCATGTATGTCTGCACTTGATTACCGAGCCACAACACAACTGGTGAACAGAAGTATTAGGTAAGTTTCATACAGCGCTGCTTTGCCTTTCCACAAGGACATTAGTTCACATTTCAGACCGCGATCAATAATCAATAAGGTATTCATTGGTGATAAGCTCACTAGATCTATACATATACGTGTAGTGAGTGCTACTATCCGACATTTTAGCTCAGTTGGTAGCCTATATTTCTACTGAACTAAGGGTCCCGGGTTTTATTTCAGGTATGGACGAAGATTTATCATTGGTGAAATATGGGTTTACGCTTTCGCATTGATGAATTAACGGCCGGGGACTGAATGTTGTGCCTGTGCTAGTCTTAAGTTAGATTATAAGTTATATGAAGCTATGACAGGCCTAGCAAGCCGTTAGTGGAAAATATACGGCTTGAATAAAAATACTGACCCAGGCCACAGGCTGGAAACAGTAATGGATTTAAAGTAAAGACCCGCCTCGGTGGCGTAGTTGGCAAACGCGCTTGTCGTGTTGAGCTCGACTGCTAAGGACGGGGAGATCGAGGTTCGAATCTCGATCGGGTGAACTGGGGGGGGTTTTTCCTAAATGGTTTTCCACTCTCCCTCCACGCAAATGCGGGTTCACTTCCTCTCATTCAATCTTACCAATTCCTAATCCATTAGCGTAATTAGTACAAGCGTATAACCCGAACGGGTAGTAAGACGCGGTGCTAAAAAAATATATTAAAGTAAAGGTGAGCGCTATTCATAGCATCTGTGTTTAGGCTATAAGTAACTTATACTAATTTAGATGAATAATATAATGGCGTTAGAATTAAGAAAGTTCCTAAGAGTAGGTAAACCCTTATTTTCCTGGAGCTGTAGAAACATCACTTGATGAAACCAATTCCAGAGATTTTTTTACTGGGCGTATTTTACGTGCACGTTTCTAATATACTTATTATATAAACACGACTTACAAACTACACTTATAAGAAGAATAACTGAATGTCCTGTCCCTAACCGACAATTTAACAATGGCAAACCTTTGATAATGTCGAAAATGTGACCCGCGAATCCTAACTGAGTTGGCACAAGCGTTAATAATTACTGTGCGAAGATGTTGAACTCATTCCAATGAATGCAACCAGGATTCGAACGCTAACTTGATTTAAAGGGTACAAATTGTAACACGAGTATAACGTCTTAGACCGCTACACTCCTCTGCGGATAGCTGGTCTCTTCATCCGAAAGTATATTGTGGTTTAATTGTTACCTCCTTCGGTGGCCGCATTATCCGAGGCATCATTCTCGCAGTAGACTAGACTACCGATTATGATGTTCGAATCTTGGTCGGGTGTACTGTTGTTGGTTTATTCCAAATGATTTTGCACGCCTATTCCACGCAAACGTAGGTACACTTCCTCTAAAATTTAACCTTCCTTATATCAAATACTATTAGCGTAATTAGTACATAAGTATACAACCAGAACGGTTAGTAAGTCATGTTGCAAATATATATATATATATATATATATATATATATATATATATATATATATATATATATATATATATTGCACATAATATATATAACAAACAGAATGTACAGCAAGATATATTCTATAACTACACAAACGAATTCTGAAAAATTGAAAAAAAGACACCTTGACACGGGAATCGAACCTGGGACCTTTGACTTAGTACGACAATGCTCTAACCAATGAGCTATCCAGAAATCTTCTCGTGGCCAGGGTCATTCTTCACTCATATTTTAAGGCAGAGTCTATGATGGACGCGAGGAAATCGTCTGCTACAAATGTGTAATTTTATTAATATCATTAGCTATCAGATAATAAAATCACACATTTGTAGCCGATGATTTCCGCACGTCCGTCATAGACTCTGCCTTAAAATATGAGTGAAGAATGACCCTGGACACGAGAAGATTTCTGGATAGCTCAGCCGTTAGTGCATTGTCGTACTAAGTCAAATGTCCCGGGTTCAATTACCATGTCCAGGTGTCATTTTTCAATTTTCAGAATATATCTTGATGGGGAAAGCATAAATAATAGCTTTGGCTATTTGTTTTACATAAACGAAGTCCCTTCCCCCCCCCCTCCCCCCATTTGATTGTAAAATTGACTAAAGGATGTGCGTGTAACTAATATTATCAATTTTTATACGGATGGGATGAGCTGATATAGCGCTTCAGTTTTCATCGTCACAACTGTCTAACATTGCTGTGGTCTTTAACCCGGGCAGAGTGTAGATCGAGCTTTGGCATCCATTACAGTTTCCAGCCTATATGACCTTGGTCAGTTTTTATTCAAGTCATATTTTCCACTGCCGGCTTGCTAGGCCTGTTGTAGCTTAATACTATGAAAGAATAATCTCACATTTCATCAATGATATATTTTTTTCGGCCATGCTGTTAATCGCATCTGGGACCCTTAGCTCAGTAGGCAGACATGCAACCGACTGATCCAAGATGTTGGATTGTAAAGCGAGCTACACTCTTTAAATTAAAGTATTTATCAAACACAAATGAGATGTAAGTAAATATGAAATAAAAAGAAATATATAATATATAAATAATAATAATAACAATATGTAAATATCAAATAAATATGAAATAAATATGAACTGATATTTTAAATTGTTTTACGTAATATATCCATATAAAATAATAAAAAATGGTTTCTTGCAAGACAACTATTATCATGTTTTACTTTAAATATTTCAAGCGGTATATTTTTTTCACAATTTTTATTTTCTCGTGACACCTAGTGATCGTCGAAATTATCTATCTCGATATTTGGGTGGATTTTGACGTTTCTTTACTCCCTGAATCCGAAATAGATTTTTTTTTTTGCAGTGCCGTCTGTTTATCTGTTACTTGATTGGAAATAGAGCAGAAACATTTTTTAACCGAAATGGCTAGATATCGGTAGTTAGGGTTTTAATAAGGTTCCTTGGAGGTATTTTTGGAATTAATCTATCTATTAAACTAATAATAGCCTAGTTTATTTAACTTTGAATAAAGGGGGGAAATCAATTTCATTAAAATAAGCTACATGATTTTAATAAAATTTTGTATCTAGGAAATGTTTAATATTAGAAAAAAAAAATATTTTTTTTAAATTTTCCCATGAAAAATACTTTAAGATTACTTTAAAATTCCAATTTTGATCATTTTAAGTATGAATTAAATTATTATTGCAGAGCTGAATGAACGTAAACAATTTTGCTTAGTGCAGTCTTGCATCAGACTTTGTAATCTTTCCCACTACCCTATGGCCACTATCACCCGTAGAAAGAGGGTAGTACTAATAATAAAAAAATTACTTAATTATATATATATATTTATTTAAAAAAATGCTATATAATTATCGCTACATTGATCCATGAATTGAAGGAATTGGGCCCAAAACATGATAACCCTCATAGATATAGGTGGGAAGTATTCACTATTCACCTTTGACAAGACATCTTGTGAATGTGGGGAATGCCAGGCATCCACCGTGGTTCGGATTCCACGTTAAACTGTAGGTCCCTCATTTCATCTCACAATCACCCTACCATTACACAATAGCGTAAGTGCGTATAACCCGAATGGGTAGTAAGACGCGGTGCTAGTAATAATAATAATAATAATAATAATATTCACTATTAAATCCGTAAGCCTAGCTATAGAAAACAAATAAAATATTCCTCAATACTAGCTTTCCTCAAGGCCTTAACTTACTATAAAAATAACTTTTAGTTCAAGAGGTAGGTAAGCTACCAGAAATCACTGATAGCACATATTTACTTAAAATGAGGGTTATCATGTTTTTGCCTCAACCCCCTCGATTGTGGGAAGAGTTGAACCCAAGCCATTTGACTTAAGCCTTGTTTCCTTTATGTCTGATAATCTTTTCCACAGGGTAGCGTTTAGATTAAGTGTTTTCTTCAATTTATGATCATAGAATACCTCTAAGATAGGTTTTCTCATATATTCGAGCAAGAACGTTCTAGGATTAGCTTCTATAAACTTACGGACTCTAAACAGTTCAACTGACAAATTTGCAGTATGTACTTCAGCAAAAACGTACTTCTGCCTGCGGATAAAGACAATATCACCAAGTTCAAAACTATTATGTGTAGGATCAACGATATTTGAACGTTAGTAAATGATATGCAGAGGACAGTCACCCTTAACGTTGATAGGTCTCATCTTATAGTTGAGCTTACCAGATGATTAAGCTCATTGAGTAAATAATCAATTATTTTTGTAGCCCCTTGTCTCTCTACCCGTTCGGGCTATACGCTTATGTAATAATTACGATAGTGGGTTTAGCGATTAGGAAGGTTATAGTTATAGGAAGTGTACCCACATTTGCGTGGAGGAACAGTGGAAATCAATTTTGGAAAAAACCTCACTACACCCTATCTTTATCTCCCCATCATTGGTAATCTGGTCTACTACGAGAATAGCGCGTTAGACCACGCTGCAACTGAAGTGGATAATCGATCATATTGTTTCATAAATATGACCCTTTAGCCATCCACATCATGTTCTTCAGTGTTCGATTGAAAATTTTGACGTTATTTTTGACATAGCTTTATTTCAAATAATGATTATTCCTATTCTTTCTCATGAGAGCCTTTAAATTTACATTGTAGAACTCTTTTATATTAACGATATGAAGATAAAGAAAAGGAGGCAAACAGTTTGATGTCACCTGTCGTTGGACGTGCACCGTACCAAAAGTAATATTCTTTACATTCTTAGGTTTGACTAGTACAGCCAGAGCACGTTTATAATAGACGCCGAGTACGCTTAGAAGGTACTTGTAAACTTTATTTTATCTATAGTAGGTTATTATATTGACCATATAAACCTGTAGCAGTTTGTTAAGTCCGCGTGCACTGACCTGTCTGTCTTCTGTCAAAACGATGCCTCACCGGACGATATAGTTCACGTGCAATCCTCTGCTTGACACTCTTGATTATGGAAAAAATAGAATGGAAGAGATACCATATACAATGGTACCAGCTTCGCATACTCATTCAATTTAGATCTCTCTGTCATGTGAAGGAAGAAGTGTGCAAGAGTCGTAATCGACAATTAACTTTTTAGAATCGTTCCGGTAAGTGTAATCGATCCCTCTTGTTCGTTCATTCTTGAAAATGCCATCCTTCTAAGCTCATCCTAATAAAACGATTTTTTGAATTATGTGTATAATATATTTAGACCCAGCACGTAGCGTGAAACGTGTATAAGTTAGTTCCAATATCAAGGAGCGTTCGTTTCTTCAAGCATAGACTTGTAGACAGAAAGATCTTACTCAGTATAGTGAGAAGGCTCCTTTCTGAAGAGTAATCCTTAAAGCCTTTGGGTGTAAATAACTATGATTGTATTCTGAAGCAATTACATAAACAGGATAAAAATATATCCTAGCATGGATAGGTGTCCATCATAGCGTACGTCAAAAGATCTATTTGAACGAACACAACGCGTGTAGATATGTCTTCAACAGATATTTGCTAAGCATCCTTGGGTGTAAAAGCTTCCTATTTAACCTCATCCTCTTGAAGTGTTTCAAATACCACAGGCACCAGTTTACTTGGTTCAGATCTTGCAACGACCATCTTCACCATATTGTTTAACAGTTCCGTATAGGTCATAGAGTTTCAAATGTGGTGAGCTCAGACTCATGACATGCATCACTTAAATAATTTCCTTTTGATAATCCTACTAGTTTTAATGACCTTCAGCAATCTTAATTGACAGTGTATTGGCTATGATTGTCCTGCACGATGTGTGGAGAATATATTATATTAACACATGTGTAAAACAAAGCTCTACATGCAGCGTCAGAGATACTGCTAAACTCCACTCCATCATGAAATATATTGCGTCACCATCGGATACCTCAAAAGAGGCTGCTATGGATGGACTTAGGTTCATTAGGTAAACGCATTCTTCATAGTCATATCTACTGATGAAATTAAGCCTTATATCTTGAATCTATGGTTAGGTCTACCCGTTAGTCAGTTCAAAATATTTTGAATCCCTTCTGCGATGTTTAGAATTCAGGTAGATATAGACTTAACTGGTACCAGCCATCACGTCTATATAAAATTTATATGCGACATGGGAGGGTAATATTGTTTCCCCAATAATGCGTAAGCCTAATCCATTAAAATCGTAAAATCGATTATCACCCATTAATCTGGTGGATAATACACAAACTATTCCCACTACACCATACAAGTCTGCACAAACAGATTTAAACCCAGTGACAAAATCTTTCAACTTATAATCTTATAGTTTGTAAACTTTACTGAGACGATAACCTTGTTCTCGATACGTCTTCCAAACCTCTTACAGTCCATGTCTGCTAATTCTCTCGAAGTTTGCAGTTATTATACGATTCTTCTCAATAGTCAACATCAGAACATCAACTTGAAGAGAAAGTAGCAGATGGTGTGCCCACAAAACTTCGTGGGCCTCGACGCCGACACGACAGGCTTGCCGATGCAGCAGGACTTGCGACAAAAATGTCAAAAGTCCCACAATTTTAGTCATTGCACACAATACGCCCACTCGGTAGTCTTTTCCGATGTGGAAGGACTTGAAATAATGATATTTCGAAGTTCTTTACTTTTGATCTGTGTTTATCATTTCATATAAAATTATATATATCCACTTCTCTCTTGTTCTCAACTGGGCTTGGAGATGGCTATTACCTCATTACAAGTGTTTCGTGTGCAAATTTCAACCGAAAGTTTATCAACTCACAAATAATTTTGAAAAATAAGCTTAAGTTATCATGAAACCAATAGGCGGCACTGTAAATAAAAGAAACAAAGTTAAATATAAAATAAGTTGAATCCTTAATTGAAAAGGAATTTAGAAACAGCTCAAAGAACCTCTGGATGGACCACGTTTATGGTAAATATCCTCCCCATGTGGGTTCTAAACGTAATTAACATCTTGATCTGGATTGGTTTGTATCCTGACGTACTCCAGCCTTCTCTACCGTGACAAAGACACACACAGCTATCCGTGGCTAATTACAGGTTTTAAAAGTTGATTTGAAAGTTTGTTCTAGATTTTTATTTTTTGTCATCACAAAAGCAAGACAACAGAAAATTGTTTTCTTGAAAAGGAAAAAGGAAAATGTAAATCAGAAGGCAAAAGCTTGGTTTGGGGTATGGGAATCAAATGATCTCATCAACACTTTACGATCAACAAGCGGTTCTACCTCTTAATCTACTGTGTTACACAGAAAGTTATTAGTGTCCACGTACCTTGGTAGCATAACGGCACTGACTCTTAATTTAGGTTCATGCGGTGAACAGAGGTGGGTTAAGAGAATAAAGAAATCGTATAGAAAAGTTCATAACGTCATTTTCCTTTTGACGCGCCAAGGCAACTCTGAACTTCTCTGGCAAGATTTTTAGTTATATTTTCATTTATGGTATCGACTTACTCATTCCTCGGTTACAGTATGATTCTCAAAGGAAGAATCTGAAATAGATCGAAATGAATAATACAAACGTTCTACAGAAACCTTCTCTAGAGAATTAAATATAAATCCAACTTGGAGTAACCAACGCTTGAAGAATTATTTTCCTTCGTCGGCCCTCATATTTACTTTTAACTCTAATTTGCTGATCTAGTTCCATAAGGGAGAGTACTTTAGATACTGCTGTTCAGGCTTTGCTCTTACACCTCTTCTCACAACCAGCATCACTTGGTGAAAGTCACCAAAAACTTTGCCTCCAAAAATAACTCTTTCATTTCAAGAAATATCTCTCAACAATATTTCTGCTGCATGTAAAGTATCAAAGGGTGACATATAGGCCTCGTCCCAAATGATAAGACTACACTCTTTCAGCTTCTAAGCTTCGGAGGACTCACTGGTCATATTACACGTACTGTCTTTGTCCAGCGGGATAGAAAAACGGAACAGACCTTGAAAAAATTTTCCGCCTTCTAAAAGAATGGCAGCGTTACCAGTCCAGGTCACCGCAAAAGTGACTCGACCCATCCATCTAAATTTATGCATGAGGACGTTGTAGACATACGTCTTACCAGAACCACCGGTACTATTGACGAAGAAGTCTTGTCTCCTGGGCTACTCACCTTCATCGTGTGACCAGACGGCATACATTAGAAAGTCAAATAAGGCTCTTTGCTCGTCATTTAACGTCTCTTCTCTCACACTTAGCCTTATCGGCCTCAGTCTGGGCGTCGTACAATTTGCTAAGTACTTCAACCTCGAGGCTCCGGCAGACCAAAGTCACCGTATGATTTTTAGAAAGCGAAGATCTTTGTTCCGAATTGTGAAATATATTTTTGCTCGGCACCTTCGACATGACGATTCTGGTGTCGATAAGATGTTCTTTAAGATATTGATAAAGTAATACCAAAGAAGCAGTGTTGCAATTAACAAGGGTGTGAACGAATAGGCCCCACAATAGAGAAGTCATTTACCCGGTGGTGGCTTCCAAAAGTGTCGTCTCATAAAGATCGTCAATATCTAGAAGCAGAAGTTTCTGATAGTCCTCTTTGAGGGTACCACAAACTTTGCCGTGGACAGTTTTCACGTGGTCGAAAGAAGTTGGACCTCTAACCACATGTATCAGCGTACTTAGGTGTAACATATCTTCCAAAACCATCGGGTTGATATTGTAAATCCTGTTAAGGGTGTTGAGGCATCCCTTTTCTCTAGGATTCCAGCATCATTCCTTGTCCATACAGGAGTAATGTTGAGTTTAATGGTCGAAGATCAAGGTTAGAGGACAGACCTGCAAGTAACACGGTCCTCCCTTTAAATGCAGCTCTTTGTGTGAAAGAATAATTTCACAAAAGGATAAAAGATGATTAAATTTAGCAGATCTTTTAATAGCAGCTCTTATATCGTTATCTCAAATGAGTACATATTGGTGGTCAGGCAAATAATGATATGTTCAAACGAACGATATCAAAGTCCTTGTCCTGCATCTTGTAAGATAAATGTATCCATCAGGCCTCTGGAGTGCTGACATATCTCCTATATAGGCAATACTTTACCTCATCCCATTCAAGGCCAACCTCAATGGTGGCACTGTCATGTCCTTTAAAGATGTACTTAAAATATGTATTTTATGTCTTGCATTGAAGAGCAAATCCCCACATTGATTTGAGCTCCGTACTTCTTAAGAAGATACAGGCTGTAAGCCAATATATGCCAATAGTCATACGTTTTCCCAATAGACTCCACAACAGTGCCATTACTGGGCCTTTTGCATTGGACCTCATTCTGGGCCACAGGGTGTTTGTATATGTTTAGGTCTCTACACATGCCCGTTTTGATGGAAATCATTACCATCCTGTGTTTATTCCCTTTCTGCCAAGCGATTGCCTTCTCGGCTTCAATAACAACGCTCATCTTGCTATGTATATGATAGTCAAATCCCTGAAACAATAGTGAGAATGGCCTTCAAACTAGTTATAAGCTTGAGCTGACAAGGATCGTGGTTTGGTTGGCGGATCTCATTCGTTATCTCCACTTCTAGGAAATAGCTCGGATTGTACTACGGGAGGCTTTCTTTTCGAGGCTTGGCAGTATCCAATATAAAATGTTGAACTTTATCATGAATTCTAATATATTAGGGACCTCGTCCTACCAATTCATTCAAACCATCGGCATTGAAGGTGGCAAAAGCCAGTAAAAAGTTGTAGTGGCGTAAGTGTTGCCTGTATACCTTGGCAATATCGTAGTTACCTGTTAAAAGGTGATTGAGAGCTTCTGGTGCAGGTTATAACAGGTTAATAATCTTTTTCCCTGTCTTACAACAAAGATTGAAGGTACTATCATGACCAACAACTTCATCTTGAAAGTACCTGGACCAACATCTAGCGCAATTATCCAACATACGTCCCATAGAATGTGTCTGAACATTTTCCATCCCTCCCAACTCGACATAAGAATTACAAGTTTGACGGTGGAATAATGTAGCTATCTACCGCTCCCCTACAAAATTCCATCACCAATCTCAGTGGCAATCTCATCAACGGAATCTTAGCAAAATGATTCTAGAGAAAGTCTTGCCATATCTTGGTCCAACAGGAATGAGCTCTCCTTTAAGGATTGAACTTTTACTACATAGTTGAAGGAACGTTATGCCTATTAGGCTGAGATAGATCGGGCCTGATTATTGATAAATTTTACGCAGCTCGTGCCTTTGAGCATCCAGCTTGCTGGACGTCATCGGCTTAAAACACCTTTGACACGATTTCCCTTTGGCCGTACAACAAAAGTGGTATCAGTGTCAATTATTGATGTTGTATGCGTAGTTAAATAGGTGTCTGCCAGAGCTCGTTCATTTTCATTAATGAATATAGAAATTGTATTAGCTGGTCTCGTGGGTATGGAACTGGCCATATCATTAAGAAGATGGCTTATGGTCCTAAACAAAAAAGAGTTTGAGAGTTTTCTCATAGCACACGAAATGTTTAAGAGAAGTGGGTTGCACCACAACTGAACTTTGACTTCTCTGGCTCCAACTTAGTCATGACTTGAGTTAAATAAACGTTCCCTAATAGCACAGTACTTATAATCCACAGGTTTATTCTTCAACATCTTGAATAAAAATACCCTAAGGCACCAAAAGTTTGAAATTCACAAAATATTTGCTTTTTATATGGCTTTCATTTAAAAACGCACGCACTCATATATTAACAGAACAGTTTAAATAAATGGTTTAGCGGCATTAAAATTTTAAGTTCACATACTGTATTCACTTTAAATTGTTGTAGTTTTAAAACACACGTTTTATCTTGCAATTAAAAAGACATCTAAGCGTTCATTAACAAAATTGTAAGAAAAAGTTGCTCAAGGGCATTTAAAGTTTTAAGTTTACAAAATGTTTGCAATTTATAGGGCTTCAATTTTATAACACATGCAGCAATCTATATCAAACTATAGGTAGTACTGGAGATTCTTATTCTTCACTCTCTAACGATAAGATAAATATATTAATCTCTAGTTAAAGAGAGAGAAGGTAAACAGGTTACCCACCTACCCCTTGCGCGTATCACAGCTTGGCTTGGGACAGGGTATGGCCGCATTTGGACACACTAAGTCACTTTTCCAGTGAGCTTGTGCTCGGCTCACGATTTTAGTAAAGAAATTACATTTCCATAATTTAGTATATATATATTTATATTACCAGGGGGTCAATTCCCCAACCCCCAGTAGTCAAATTTTTAAATATATCACTTTTATATCCAAGTTGTGTTCATCCAGAACGATTTTAGTGAATAAATCACATCTCCATCACTCTAGGATGAGGATCAGGGATTGGAGGTCGGGGGGATATAGCCTCCAAAGTAAAATTTATATTAAAAAAAACACATTTGTATCAAAGTTATGTCCAAGCTGAACGATTTTAGTAGAGAAATCACATCTCCATCATTCTTAGGCGAGAAATGACGTCCAAGGGCACCTGAACCCCCTAACCACCTCAAATATGTCTGGTGCGAAATAACTCTGTTCAATCGAAAGTGTGCCACACCCAAAGGATTTTCGTGAATAAATCATGACTCCATTACTCTTCGGAAAAAATATACGGCGTGGGTGACCGTAACCCCCTCTTAAGAAAATTATGTCTAGTACGAAAGCTAGGGGCTCACTCTAAGGTAGTTATGGTCTAAACCTATCATCTCTATGCCATTCTGTTCGGCCAGACGAGGGGGAAACGTGATTTCCTTCATCTACTTTTACACCCACCCCTATGTCATCAAGGTATTGGCCAGACGGGGTTGGAAGTAGACGGGACTCAAACATTAGGAAAGAGCAAGGTCCAGCTCAGGAGAATCCAATATTTTTTAACCCTCTCCTCCTTAGCGTTTTCCTGTAATAAATTCACAAAATAACCTTTTTTGGACGGTAAACTATGGTTCTTGATTTGTGAATGACCCATTGATGGATACTTAATTAAGAAGTGGTCTGATGATATGGAGGTTCTCCAGTGATTTAAAACTGACCTTTGTAAAGTAGATAGAGATATCAAACTATCTATAATCAACCACGTTCTAAAAAAAATCTCATTAGCTATATAAATACTCTTTCATGGATCAACTCTAAATTTAGGTATTTTATTTTATCAATTTTTAATCCTGATAGGTATTATTTATTTTATTATATTCTTGTATTATTAGTCTTAGTCATGAATATAAAATTCCAAATATTTTAGCTACACACTAATTAGCAAGTAACCTCGAATTATCATGTTAGATTTCTAAGTATGTTAGCTAGTTAAAGTTTTGTAAAACAATAGTGTCTTTTTTTTCTCCTAATAACTGTGAAAAAAATGTGTCCTTAGCGTTTCTTTTCTTCTCTTTTTTTTGTACGTAACAATAACAAGCTCAATTTTTAAACGTATGTCATGAATCATTTTTCTCTTTACATGGACGGAGACCAAATGCTATTAAACCATTGCAGGCCAATTTCACCCGCGGCAATTACGTCATGTTCAACCCCACTTTGTTTTGGGAACAGGTATATATTTTATGAACTATGGTAGTGACACCACAGGAGAAGCCTACCCTAAGTGTTATCATCCAATTTTTTTGATCTCAAACCGAACATGTCCACCCACTTGACATCGCATTGGAATTTGACGTAGCATGGATCTCTGAGCATTGAAATAAGCTTCACCTAAGCACTCACCAAAATCGCCAAGTATCGAATGCGGTGAATCTACTAACATCATCACTATCAACAAAAGCAGATACGTGGTGTTTAATTTTTTGAGTTAATATAAGAGACGTCCCACCCCATTTCTTAGTTATTTAAATATGGGATATCATTTTTTCTTTCCATAGAAAAATCGATGACGATAAAGTGATCTTCAAGGAATTAAACGTTTTATCTGTTTTGGATACATTACTTCATCATTTGGGGTTCAAACTCTCTTAAGCCAACGAGGAACTTTACTCTACGGCTAAAAAACAAGTCAACTATATCGTCATCATAATACATGGTGATAGTGATAGTGGTGATGTGGATTAAATCCTGCTCGAATCCCTCATCCCCTATGTTTTACTGCGTGCAGAAATCGTTTTAATTCAAGGTGGTAGAAAAGAAAATTTCTGGCCAAATACGCACCTGCCTCTATCGTCGATCTTTACGACAAAGGATGTGCATCTTTGAAAACCCTTAAATTGGGTCGCTCCACATGTATGTAATTTCTATTTGAACGACAATGTTTGGGGAATTTATGCTGGTCAATTGAATGTCATAAGACAAGTTCTGAAAACCAGCCCATACTTCCGTTCTGTTTTCCCTGCTGATCAACTGCCGCAATATTATGGTGCTCTATACAGCCTTTTTCATCAACACTGATCCACACACCAAGCCTGTTGCACATTGGGTCGCCATATTATCAACAGAAATGGCTTATAATATTGTTTTGACAGCTATGTGTTTTTTTTATCCCCTGCGTGTAATGTCACATTTGGTATTTATACACCAAATTGTTTCCCTCTTGTCTCATAAGACTGTACAAGGTCAAGGAATGGCATCAGGCGCTTGTGGCTATTATTGTCTCCTGTACCTTTTATAACGGACTCATAACATTCCGATTCTTACCCACCATTCATACAGACAACGGTTTCCACGTGTTGAGGTATTTTAATACATGTTTGGATACGTATGCATACTGCCACCCATCAAGAGTCATCGTACAATCAGTATGGCCTCGTCCATGCCCCAGCGGCTATAAAAGGGTGTCCCAACGCTATGCCACCCATAATCTTGACAGTCATCAAAGCGATCACATGTTAGGGAAAGGCATCAATAATTCGAAGACGATTGCACCCGCAAAGCAAAGCTGGTTAAACACTCACCACATCCAGTACTAGCTGTTTCTGTTGGACGACGTTGACGTAAAATGAGTCATCGTCAGCATGAGGGTCAAGAACAACATTAATCGCTTTTCTAACTATAAAAATGTAGAGGAAGCTCTATGGTGTTTAACCTAGACAATGCCCAAAACTGAGCCATTACAAGTATGTCATATCAACGGTTTTCCGAAGAAGATAAGCCTGATCAATCAAGAAATCTCTTTGAGGTGACCGTCATCAGCGAGATACATGACACCAGACTCAAACGGGTTACCTTTCTTGCACCAAGATAGGCGCATCTCTGGAAGATGTGGAACCTCATCAAACTCGATGTCGGCAGAAGGGATATGAAGTCGACACCCATCGCCATGAATAGCAATGATTTGATCAACACGCTCTTCGTGGATTTATTTGGCATACTAAAAAAAGGCCACGGTTGTCATTGATCTCAATCAGCCGATGGTGGGAGCACACATAAGAAACCTGTATCGGATAGGTGCTACTTACTACGTCAATTCATTGATTTGGACTTTTACATGTTGGATTGTGAGCCATAAACGATTTTACTAACACATCTAAGAAATATAGTAGATAAACGTATTAACCAATATTTGCATCATTCGCGTAAAAACATTATATATAAATTGATCATAACGTGTTTTATTATGTCAAAACACACTTCTTGTCTCATCACCCATGGTCTATTTCTCTCTCCACACATCGATCCAATAATTCGATGCCAGGTATGAGTCATCACCCTTGGTCTATACCTGTCTCAACCTGTAGTGCCAAATCTGGCATCATTTACGAGTTCCTAAATACAATTTAACTTCATTAGGGTTGTGAAATAGCCCATGCTCTATTCCTGTCTCGACGTGACAAGCCGTCAAATTGGCACAAGCTATGAGTCATAACCCTTGAATTATTCCTGTATTTACATTTCAAGCAGTCAATCTGGCTCCACATGTGAGTTCAGAAATGGATTCTTACGTCACCAGTATTATGACATAACCCATGGCCTATACCCATATCGACATGTTGAGTTTGAGTTCCTAAATAGATTTTGACGTCATCACTGTGGATAATTCTTGGTAGGGGGACTGACCAGATCTAACTCTGTCTATGTGTAACTTTCATCGAGATAGAATCCCGGGTACGATTACCAGGGGCTCTTACCACCAACCGATCAAATGGGACAGTAGTGGATATGAAACAAAAACATCAATGTCCTCCCAGGAACTCAAACCAATGTGATACAATCCCCATTAAAACCCACATCAGCATTCTCTCAGGGTTAGACCCAATGGGGCACACTCCCCATAAAAATTCGAAGGGGTAGGATCTAAACATAGGATAAATGACCCAAGATGACGACACCAAAATTAAGGGGAAAGTGGGGCAAATGGGCATGGTCAATGACCTCAGGATGACAAAACCTTTGTAATGACTATGTGTGTTTGAACACGATTAGGGAAAACCACGATTTCATAAACCATATAGCCTCACAATAATTTAGCTGTATGAGGAATGACGTAATTGTTTTAATTGGCCGTTCTCCCTACTCACCTGTGCGTGGGAATCGAACCCTGTAGCCTTGGCTTACCTTTCCACTGCTCTACCACTTATATATTCATGATTCCTACCTTGCTCATGTTATTCTTCAATTATAATTTAAGGCAGAGTTTGTTATATACGTGTGGAAATCATAGGCTAGCATTGACCTATCATTAATAAATACTATAGCCACAAGTTATTTGGAAGTGACTAGCTGTTTTTTGTACAGTAATAATTGTACATGAAATGAATAACATGGAAGAAAGAAAACGCTTATACAATAATTAAACGAACCTGCATTTTCTCTTTTCCAAGTCCAATAACGGTTAAAATAAAAATTGGTTAAATATGATTAGAACTGTAATTTTTTTTATTTTTTTACTCTTGATTTACCATTTCGAACTGGAAAACAAGCTCATGTGTAATCCAGCATATATGTAAAATAATCATAATCAGCGGAAGCAAGCTGGAAGTCAGGATGTGGGGGTAAGGGTGTAAGGACAATGTATAAATAAAAAATATATTATAACTTTTTATTCTTCACATCTTTTTCTTAGTGAGATATAAATATAACAGACGTTGCCTGTCTGATTTAACCTCTCATCAAACTAACAAAATTCAAACATTTGAAGTCGACTCCTTTTGGCATATAAGGTCGTGTACCCCTATTGATCGTCTTATCTTGTCCGGGACTGGGTGACTATTAATAACGTGCAGGAAATTGCTCTGACTTGGCTGAAGGGAGAAAATGCGTGTTTGCTTTTACAACGCCACGTTTCTTTTTGCAGCTTGGGGAACATCTGGTATACTCCTAGTTTAACTATTGACACTAGGCATTACAACAGTAATTGTAGGCTAGGCACCAATAGCAATTGAGCAAGTTGTCTTCAGAAGTACGAATAATTTTGAAAATTTAACACGGAAGGAACAGAAACCTTCCCTAAAAGTATTTACGTATTAAAGCACTCTATTTAAATTTAAATCCACCTTTCAATTATTTTCCCATGAGGATCATGAAGCATGCTTGACAGTGATGTAGAGCATGATTTATATTACATAACTTAGACTATAGTTATTAGAAATTTAGATAATAGATGTAAGTAATTTACAATCATTTATCAGCAACAATTATATTATTTGATAAATATTTGTATTCTATTTGTTTAAGTAGAGGTTGCGGGTAATATGCGGTTTCTCTTCTAATTTGTTGAGCTATAGCTACTAAAATTTTAAAATGGTTATCAAAAAGTTAATTTTGTAAAATCAACCATCTCATAGTAATGGAAATGGAGTTCAGGAAATATTTACCAAATAATCTATATAATTTTGATTTTATTTACTCAAGGTAAATATTTACCAATTCATAAAATGTAGTCAATAACTCAAAACAATAAGACAAAAGGCAAAATTAGATTACTTAACTACTTCACATAAATTTAAAAAAAACGTCCTATCTATTAAACATATTTACGATATCATTTAAGATATAATAGTATGTATCATTATATTAGTAGTCTGTGGACGTATTATATGCATTATGATTAGGTTAGATTATCACCCATTTAGAAATATCATGTCCAGTTTCATAGCACACAAACTAATGCTGATGTAGACTGGATCCATTGTGTTAAGTCATCGCCCATATGCTCTTGGCGGCCATCATCTTTCAATTATTGGTCTCAACACGTTCGTGATGTCGTGCCCCCTTCTTTAACTTCTTGGTGATAAACAACAATCGCCGGTCTACATAAAAATGTTGTAACCTTTATAACATTATTAAAAGTATCCTGTTAATTCATTCACTCGTCAAGACATTCAACTTTTTATATATTGTCTATATGTTTACTGCTGTTTCAAAAGTTAATTTATATAAATCTACCCGCCTCGGTGGCGTAGTTGGCTAACGCGCTAGTCGTGTTGAGCTTGACTGCTGAGGACGGGGAGGTCGAGGTTCGAATCTCGGTCGGCTGAACTGGGGGTGTTTTCTCCTAAATGGTTTTCCACTCTCCCTCCACGAAAATGCGGGTTAACTTCCTCTAATTCAACCTTCCCAATTCCTAATCCATTAGCGTAATTAGTACTTAAAGCGTATAACCCGAACGGGTAGTAAGACGTGGTGCTAATATTATTATATTATTATATAAATCTAAGACATTTTAAGAGGGTAACACCTTATTTTAGATCATCTGACAATATATTTTTGGGAAAAGCCCAACAAGACATATTAAATAAAGGGTATGTAGCTTGTTTAAAGAGAACTGCGTCGTTGTCATATTTAAGTCGAATCTCTAGTCTGAGGAGTTTTACGACTGTTGATATGTGGGGCTTGAATGTTTACACGATTGTAATTTATCTTTAAGCTATTTCCGTGATACTAGTAGCAGCATATAGTTGGTTACTAACATGTCTTGTGGTGAATATTACCAGACTTTATTGCTGGTTGCCTGACTTCCTTGATGGGGCCTTCTGTATTGATTTTTTTTTTTACTTTACAAAAGATTCTGAGGATACTTAATGACCGGTTTCAGTGTTGGCGCAGTCTAAGGCTTCACTATCGTGTCAGACTGGCCTTTTGATGATGGAGTGATCGGGATTCGAATCCTGTTAGGGTCTACTGAGAAATATATTTTCCTAAATGGTTTCCCACCCTCCTCTCATCCAAATGTGGGTAGATTACCTTTGAGATGCTTCCTTCCTCATCCCTACCCCATTAGAGAAATTATCATTTATGCGTATTACCTTAACAGGTACAGTAGTAAAACTCAGTGATAAAAAAAGAAAAATTTATATAATATATTATATATATATTTTTTTTTCCTCAGATTTTATATTTACATTCTCATAATGAAAAGGGAGATATATTTCTTGGTGTGATATTCTCACAAAAGGTTTTATAATAGTGGGGTTTAAAAACACATTCAAACCACTCTACCAGTATCACTAATCAATTATGGGATCTGTATTAGATTTTAGCCTAACTGATCAAACTCAAGCACAATAACACGGCAACTAACTTAACCAATCACACTCCTCTCTCCATTTATTTTTAAATACGATTAACTAATAGCTCTCAGGTAAGTGCCAAATACAATAACCATTTAACTTTCTCTTACATTGATTAGTCAATATGATAATTGCTTATTGAACTCTTAACAGGCTCCCTACTTATAGTACAGACACTGTGACCACGCCTTCCAATAACACTTCTCAATCTACATGGTCTGTATTTAGAGTTATATTTAAAACAAAATAATCACACAACCAGGTATTCCAGTAAAACTTCTCATTCCACTTTTGTCGTAATATGTATTGAACTCTGACCAAGCAATACGATCACATAATAATTAATTAAACATAACTGCAACACTACTGGGACTTTGGTATAGTAATTGGTAAAAATCATAAAGATGAGTTTTTTTGAAATCATCAATACTCATATCCTTGAACACCATACAAAAAATCCCTTAGGTTTGCCCAACTATTTTTTTCTTTGTGAGAGAATGTCTTGGGTGTCTTCTATATCAGATTGCTATTTGAGTAATAATAATCGTACATCTTAGTATTATAAAAATGGTCGAGAGATAATATATAATTCACAATCAGACACATTTAATTACTCAGACAAAATTATGAATGAAAAATCTGATCCTTGTAATAAAAATGTATTGATCCACAATATAGAAGTAATCAAATGTAAGAGTATTACACCTTCAAGAGAATATCCTGTGGAACGTGGTCCATGCATACTCTACCCACTGACAGCAGATGTTATTTCTAGTAAATGGAGTTTCTTGGTTACTAAATAAATCAAACCATCTATGGATAGAAATATGTTGTCAATATAGACTTAGTAGCTAGATATGAAGAAACTATATCGAGCGTAAGGCACGTCATGGTTATTAAGAAATCGTGGTCGTTTGGTAGATTGCGTGGCGCATCAACAACATACATCTTGTGATGGAAGACCACAAAATGGATGCTGTACGCACTAGGGGACCACCAAATCCCTGAAAGAAGAGTGACGGGGTAGGGGAATTTGTTTGAAAGTTATGCAGGAAAAACATAACACTTTGAAACATACATTTTGAGACTATAAATACAAGGCACAAATTAATGTATTGGATGAAATATTGAAAATATTATTATATAATATTTTCATTTAAATAGTAACAAATGGTATTTTATTATTCTTAACTTCTAAAACCTTATATTGTTTACACACAATTGCTCAAATTTGTTGTTGATATGGCCTACAGATTTTTTGTTCTATTTTGCTTGTGTGCAATGAGAGAAAAAATATAGTGAAATATGGCTATTCTATATTTAATCTTTTGAATTTCATATCTTTGTATTATATGTGATCAATATTATTTAATTCGTGTTTATTATTAATCTTACTGATATCATGCGGAACACTAAATAATCTTTCATGTACTACCAGTGGTCCGAGAACCACACTTTTAGAAACACTGGAACATGATAATCGTTTCAATATAAAGTACATTTTAAGAGAAAATCAAAATACATCCTGCATCAATGAACTTTGATGCATGGAAATAGAGTGTGGCTGATTCAGAATCCCTAAGATTTAAGGGTAGTTTCACAAAGTCTTCAGAATTTTTGAAAGGTTTTTGTAAAGGCGCTGCAGTTTGCGGGTAGTGTCACAAAGTCTTCAGAATTTTTGAATGGTTTTTGTAAAGGCGCTGCAGTTTGTGGGTAGTGTGAGGTGACATACTCTTCTTGTGAATGTTGATCGAGCGAATGATACTAATTACTTCTTAGTTTTTGTTAGTTGAACAGTATCGATAATAACTAGCACTAGGTTCACTTAATTTGGATTATTTAATTTAGCATTTTAGTAAACCTATAATATCAATTCATCCCCTCGGTTGTGCATCAAACATACTTCCTTTAGGAGCATATTTAATGGAGTAATAACACACACAAATATCTTTGCAAGTAAAACTTTTCATTCTATGTGTTTTCTTAAAACATGGGTAAAAAATTATAATAAAACTATATTTAATCAAGGCCATCGAGAAATAATCACCTTTATGAAACAATACATTCATACATATCCTTCTCAATTTGTTGCAGGGTATCCCTATAAAACAGTTCCACAGATCAACTTTCTGTGTAACGCTTTACGAAAACATTATTTTTCCTACTGATACGAACGATATCACCAACAGGTGTAGGATTTACCATTTTAGAAAGTCGATAAACTGAATGTAAAAGAATGTCATCTAAGCGTTGATAGGTCTCATCTCTATAGTTGAGGGTACTGTTCTATTATACTCGTGAAGTAAAGAATTGTTCTTATTGATCCATTAATACGTTCCAATCATAAATAATGTCCACATCGTTCAACAACACAAGTCTTAATATTACTGTACGTAGAATAGAAATTGATCTACTTTACCATGAGAGCTTTAGGATCTAAGTGGTAAAACTCTATACTATTATCTCTCCACGTATGACGTAGAGGAGGTAAACCATTAACAGTCACTTTGATTCGCTTGTGTTCTCTGTTGGGGTTCTTAAAAACTTTTTCTACTGATAGGGATAATGCAGCGATTACAAATTTTTATCTCAGCTGCTGGTGCTAAAGGTGATTTACGTTATGAGTATGTACTATTCTGCTACGTAATGGTCTTGTTGGAGAAGACGTATGGGTGATAAGTAAGGTCTTGGTAAGTAAGCGTTGTAATGTCCCTTATGGTTCAGGGGAACCACTGGTCAGGCGCGTACCCTGGGATAGGCAGGAGTGGGCCCGAATGTCCACTTGAGGTAGGCAGGGGAACATCCGGGAATGACACATACCCTGTAATGAGAAGGAAGTAGACTGAAGATCCACCCGATGATCTATAAGGGAGAAACAGGGCTTGGTACGTACTCTAATTTGACCTAAAGAGCTCAATGATGAGTGTATTAGAGTTATTTATTTGGTCTTATTAGCTATCTCTTCACCGTCCGATACTAAAATATTAATATACCAAAGTTAAGTTTAACAGTTAGTGTGTGTTATTATTATTATTATTATTATTATTATTATTATTATTATTAGCACCGCGTCTTACTACCCGTTCGGGTTATACGCACTTACGCTAATGTGTAATGGGTAGGGTGATTGTGAGATGAAATGAAGGACCTACAGTTTAACGTGGAATCCGAACCACGGTGGCGACCTGGCATTCCCAACATTCATAGTGTGTGTTAATATATACAAACTTTATATATATATATATATATTTACATCTAGTCCATCTTTCATATCTAACATATGAAATACATAGTATATAACTTACATTACATATGTTCATGGTCGGGAGAATTTAAAAACAACGGTGCTACTTTTTACATTGAATATATGTACTCTTATACCTTGATTTCTTATCGTCACGCATACATTTTATTTACTAAGTGAGGTAGAAAGGCCGATCATGGTAACTAAGTGAGCGGAGTAGTTTAACACCTTGCTGCTAAGGGTGGGATAGTCTGAGAAATGTGAATCCTGGACGTCTGCTTTAAGAGTTATCTCGAATAACATTTATCATTTCATCGGTAACTTTATTTCCCGTCTTTGTCTTTATAGTTACAGCCCAAGCACATTTAAAAACCGAGTCGAGGAATGTAAATAGGTACTTGTACCATTAATTATTCGCTCTAGAATTAGATATCATCTCGACCAGTATTACTTAGCAACTAGTTCAACCCCCGCACACGGACAAATCTTCTAGCAGAACGTCGCTTTAGAGCACGATGAAGTTAGCATGCAATCTCTCCCATGGATATGATTATAATGTAAACGTATACGGCATACAGTACTGAGATATTATTGATAAGTGTAGTTCCTTAACTCTCATCGAATATGATAGGCATATATCCAAGCATGCTTGTGCTACAATCATAAAAACACCGTACGTTCTATCGACATTATCTTAAGATTTATAGCAATAGTAATCCATTAATCATTTGCTATGCGTTCTCTCAGGTGTGGTTTCTTCCTCCTCAGGTTCAGGCTCCATCATTGTCAACTTCTTATTCACTATTTCGTTTAATGGTTCTGTGACAGGCTTAAAGGTTTTACTGGCAATGATATCATACTCACCCCATGTATAACCGAGTATTTAGGTGCTGTATCCACAATTTATGAAAGAAATTCAATGTTATTATCGTTAAACCATTCCTTCTGTTTCTCCTTTACAGATAGAATACCTCTTGGCACCAGGTTTATCATGTAAACTTGATGGTGTACAAGTACATTATATGAGAGATATATTTAACGTGTGCATCCCTGTACGTTTCATACTAGGATTCACAGAAGACTACATTCACATAATGATCAGTGCTAATCCAGAACTGGCAATCGTCCGATCGATAACTGGCGGTTATGCCTTACTAAGAGCTAGCTCTGAGATACCTTCAAAAATCAAAATTAATAAATCTAATGATGAATCCCTCATATCAAGACGGACGATCTGAATCGATTCAATTTGCTTAGTTTCATCTGAATAAACGCACCATTTATCTTCCCTCTCGTACATGATAACTGTATGAGCCTACAAACGTACCGACCTCTACGCAATACCACTGGACTGTGAAAACCTCGAACTTGTTATAAAACTCTCGTTACGTTATTTTCGCTCTTTAGAAAGGACGTAACAAAACAACGACTACGATTTGACACAAGTTTGATCATTGTTATCTACGCTTGACAAAACTCATAGTTAAATTCTGTCATGTAATCCTACAACAATATAAACTTGGACTTATTCCAAGAGTTCTTCTTTAAATTGCTCGAAAACTTTGCCAATTTTCAGACTTCATACTACGGAACGCATGCCCCTCTGCCAATGTTTGATTGAGAACCTTACAAACCTATTGGTGCCATCATCGTGTTTTACACTAGCTAAGGACAGTATGATAACACGTTGTATAATGTTAGTCATAAAATCATATTCTTGCAAATAATAAATCTTTATTTTTCATTATATACGACATTGGGGTCCGTTTCACCAATACAACCCATCTAGCAGTGATGTTAGTAATATAGCATCTTAAATGGATGTGAAAAGACATCTCAGCATAAAGTATGCTGCTCAACATGCAAGTGTTATGGATATCTTCCTTATTAAGGAAATAGCGATCATACATTTTGTATCTCCTAACTTTTACAAGTACAAGTTCCTACACTCTTTACACTTGGGTCTATTCTTGTCATAGATTAAAGTAATGGATTGGGTAATTCCTCATCATCATGGAATGTCTTGGGAGAGTTGGGATATACCCTAATCCGAAACAGTTTCGTTATTAATTCTCATCTGGAGAGAGAGAGAGAGAGAGAGAGAGAGAGAGAGAAGATGACATCTACGATGTACGAGTATATTAAATACATAGAAAAGTTAACTTGGATTCGAAGTATCATTGGCAACAGTGAATAGTATTACTTTTCCGAGCTGGGTGATCTTGGTTGTCCTCCTCGGAGATTGCTTAAAGGTTTACTGAGTGTAAGAAAGTGTGCCAATTATTCCAGTGCTGCAAAAAATGTCAGACTACGGTCGGACTTGATTAAAAGTACTAAGCTTGATCAGTCAAAACGTTTGAGATTTGGTCAAGGGCGCTATTCAAAATGATAAAGGTTTTTTGGTACATTCCCTGCTTTAAATCTTTGCTCTGAGTATGTACGTCGATTTTTCTTTTATCTGCGGCCTAAACAAGCTAGACTCTTTAGTCCTCACTCCTGAACCAATGGTCGAACTTAAACTTAAGTCTAAAGACTAGTCTGATACTACTAATTGTAAGTATACTTCTCTGAAGAAACGATCATTTATATTACTATTACTCTTTCAACATTATTCCTAGATTTTGAAGGACTTAACATGAGGAATATACAAACTGTTTCATCGTCAAAGTATGGTTGTGAAAATAGTGACTGGTAATCTGACAATGATGATCACTTTCAAACCTACTCACCTTTAGAAGATCTTATCCCTGCATATCAATAACTATGTATAAAAGCTTATCTATCATGGGAAGAAGAAGAACTGGTCTTTGATGGGATATTTGCTTTACTGTACACACGCGTTCTGCTGGAATCGTCAATTTTATAGGAAATGATAAATTCTCTTTCATAAAATCAATAAGTGCTCCTACATATACTCTGAGCGATATGCATAAAAAAGGAAATGATGGATCTAGGTCTAAGCACACTATAAAACTGGGTATATTATGTAAAAATGGACAAACAACACTGATTCTTGAGACTAGTTAAGCTCTAGCTCTGATCCTTCTGGGTCTTCATAATGTTTAACCATATTTGTATCATGTAAATTATGGTTTTAATTATTTTAATATAATTTTCCTATTAATTTTCCTATTTAATGAATATTTTTGTCACTTATGTTTTTCATGGATTTAAGAAATAAATACATGAACATTATTGTTTTAATTTATTTGACATGCTTATATAAGTCATGCTCATTGTTTAAACATTATGAATTATTTACAGTTTCATTGAACTTACAATCTTGTGTGAGGTTTGCCTAAGTTTTGCTCATGATACATACCATATTGCTTACTGAAAAATGTTTTGTAATGTAAGACTTCAAATAAACACTGCCATAGTGAGGGTAAAAACATTTTAAAACAACAAAATTTACTTATATTATTTAATCAAAAAACTTAATATTACAAAGGTAAATTAGGAATATTTTCAATCAATGGTATTTAAAAATTGTGATATCTAAAGTAAAAACCCAGTTCCTGCAAAAGATTTAATTAAACAAAAAAATATTAAAACTTAGTGCATTTAAAATAGGCTATAAATAATTAATATTTGATATAGCCAAATACTACCTATTTTAACTTTCAGCTTTATTTAATTTTTGGTGCTAAGGATCTTTGTTTTTTCCACAAATATCTCTATTCATCCTTAAAAGTAGATCACTTTACACCAGATGTAACATTGTTGAAAATAAGTGTTATTGGCAATGTTTTGAACCAATTTTAAAGATCTACTCATAAAATTTTATTAACTTTGCTATCACAATAATTTTGTTGATATTATTTGCTTTTAACATTGTAAAAGTCATTAGAAACTTTTAAAAAAATTTGCTATTAACTTTTATCAATAATGTTCAATTTAAGCATTTGCTATTTTTTCCATCAACATGTCAATAATATTGTTGCTAACTTTTTTAGTAGCAGAAATTTGTAACCAATTTGGAGACATTTCTGTTCAAAGGATGTTGATGACAAAATTTTACTAGAAAGCTATTTCTGTTGGCAACACTGTTAATAACATTATACTCGTAGATCAATTTCCGGCCGGCTTCCATTCGGTGTAAGTCTTTGTCGTTTTGTTGTGCAATAGGTTACTATCAATTTCTTTCAAAGTGGAAAATAGAATGGTCCAGATAAAAAAAACATTAAACCTAAAATAAATGAAGAGTACCAGAAACATGCATGTTAATGGAAACAAACGATCGTCAATTACAAGGACTCAATAGTTGTTAAATCACAACTTTTATTGTTTTTCGTCTTTTTTTTTAAAGTCATTTATGATAATATAATTTTCACTTTTCCTGTCAATACTTTTAAGTGTTTTGTTTTAGCACTACGTCTTACTACCATTATTATTAGCACCGCGTCTTACTACCCGTTCGGGTTATACGCACTTACGCTAATGTGTAATGGTAGGGTGATTGTGAGATGAAATGGAGGACCTACAATTTAACGTGGAATCCGAACTACGGTGGAGGCCTGGCATTCCACACATTCACAAGATGTCTTGTCAGAGGTGAAGGAAGGGTTTAGTAATCAGATAAATTTGTGCCGGGACCAAGGATTGAACCCCGGACCCCAGCACAGAAGTCCGACACCTTACCCCTAGACCGCCAGGTCACCTGTCTTAATATCCATTTGGGTTATACGTCCATATACTAATTACATTAGTGGCTTAGGGATTAGGAACTTTTATTGAGAGGAAGTGCACCCGCATTTGCATGGAAGGATAGTGGAAAACCATTAAGGAAAATTACCCTCGGTGCACCCGACTGGGATAGAGCTCCTATCTCCCCGTCTTTGGCAGTCCATCCCAGCACTAGAGTAGCGCGTTAGACTACGTGGCCACCGAAGTGGGTTTGAAGGTATTAATGAACCCTCATCCTTTTCTTCTTTTTAAGTCTTTCTGCACCAATAATCACTAAACAATCTGCAGCAATAGCCACCTTCTCCTATGAAGCCATAACCTGGACTGGAGAAGATACCAATAATATGGAACAACTGAAAATCCTTGTAACAGCTATCAAATTGTTGTTATACATGTTTCAGTAACTTTGCTATCCACTTTTAGTTTTTCTTTTCAACTTGTTAGGGGCATGCTATCAGCATTTTTGTCAACAATAATTTGTTAGCACCACGCCTATTCGGGTTGTACGCTAATATACTAATTACGCCAATGGTTAAGGATGGGCAAGGTTTAATTTAGAGGAAGTGTACACACATTTGCGTGAAGAAAGAGAGAGAGGAAAACCATTTAGGAAGTCAAAAATATGGTTATTAATATTTTTTTTAACAACATTTACCAAATAAATCCTAAGTCTGGTTCACTGATAACTGGGGAGGCCAGGTTTTAAATTATGGTGGTAAATGGGAACGTTTTCTATAAAGTTATACCTTTCTCGTCCCTATCCGGTTAGTTATATATATTTTAACCAGAACGGATACTAAGACGTGGTGTAAAATAAGACTAACATATTTTAACCGTTCTAAAGAACGTTATTCGAGATAATGCAAACAGGAATAAATCCCATACATATTACACATTGAATAATATGTTAGCTTAAGCAAAGATTATATTGTTTACAATTATTTCGTTATACTCTTCATTTTTGGATTTCTAATTCACATTGAAGACGCTATATTGGATAAATTATATTACTCTTCCTTACTCCCCCCAAAAATTAAATGAATTCTATCTATTACATCTGACTTTAAAATATAATATAGTTTTATTAAAATATCCCTAGGTTTCAGAGTTTAGTTTGGCCAATACTAATAAACATGAAAAATTTAGGGATTTTGAGCTGCATCCAGAAATAAGTGCTGGGATCATAAGGAGTGTAGGGTAGATACAGAGTAAGTTGCTTCGGGCGACCACCGTACTGACCCGATGGAGAGCTACAGAGATGCGTCCAGCCGCGTCTCACCTATCCAACTATATTACTGGAACCATAAAATCGGTTATTTGTTTACAATAATAATAGTACGATAAACATTCAAGATTTATGTGTGCTGTTTGCACCATAAAATAGGTTAGGCCAGGTTGTTTTAGGTAAAATATTACTGTAGAATTGACTAACTTATACTTTTATATAGCATTATTAACATCTACAACTGTTTCTAGCTTGTGGCTGGGTCAGCTTAGTAAAATGTCTCCATCTCTCTATGTCCTTCCACCATTCTTTTTCCTTTAACTTCTTCCATTCTTCTCCTCTCCCTAGCACACTTGCTTTTATCTGCTCCTTCCATCTCTTTCTTGGCCCTCCTTGCGGTCTTTTTCCTACATACTTCATTTCCATCATTTTCTTTTGTCATCCTACACAACTCGGGTGTTAGTAAGACTTCAACTGTCCCCTCTTCAGGACACAACTCGCTCAAGTGGTGTGATCTGGGACACAGCTCGATCCCATTTTATAAGTATGCCTTTCAATAATATTATAGCATTTATATCAAAAACTTTACACCCTTAAACCTAATGTTTGTGGTTTTTTTTATAATACAGGAAAAGAAATAAGAAATACATGTAAAATTATTTTATATTATTGAACTCTGAAGGAATATTTTATATATATATATATATATATATAATATATATATATATATATATATATATATATATATATATATATATATATATTTGAATTGAAAAATGAAGTTTTAGTATCTTAGAGTTATTATTTTTCCATCTTTGTGAAGTACTAGCTAATAGTTGACCATTTGAAATCCAATTTTAGCTTACCTCAATCAAAATTTGAAATTTAAGAGTTAATGTAATTTTAAATGTTTCAAGTGTTACGAAAGTGTGTCTGATAATAAACCGCTACCAACCTACTAAGCTTACATCTAAATAAATTCCTCTATTTACCATCATAGTAGTGATTTTGATACATTACTGCTATGAGGGAATAGATGTATAATTTACCATCTCAAAACACTTATGTTTGTGTGATTCCCGATTGACTACTCACAAATTGATTTATTTTGGAAATATTTTACAAAGCTATAAACTGTATTCATAAATTAACCAAAATTTAGTTAAAGGTTGTAAAAAAATAAATAATTTTTGCACTTATTGAAAACGAGAATCTAGTGGAATAGTGATCTAAAAATTATTAATTCTGGAATACTTAAAATACAAGGAGTAGCATTATGCAATGTATAAATATATAATTTATGTAAAGTCTAAAAGAAAAAACAATAAATTATATTGCAAATGTTTCAGTTTGTGATAAACTTAGTTTATTAATTTAATTAGCGTATGGTTTATCTTCAGAGGATTTACAATGATAAAGTATGACATAATAGATCAAAAAATATATACGGTCAATGTGCTACAATAATATACAGTCATTACAACAAAATACAATATATTCGCATTAATATTACACCAAAAGGTCTAGAGATATTATCATAGATCAATGTACCATGAGAGTAACGGGTGAACTGCCTCTGGTGTGGCTGTAGTGAGATAATGCCAATACCCTTGAGGGGTCGTTCACAAGTTAAATATGTTATTGTTTGTTCCTATGCTCCACAATCACATTGTGGGCTTTTGGCCATTTCCGACGTGTAAAGCGTTGCTTTAGTTCTTGCATGACCAGTTTAGTGAAATGGATTTAATGATACTGACGAGAAAGGATTTAACTATTCAAATAAATTATATAGTTGAAAATATACGTAGGTACTCGTCAAATGTATGAATTGCTACTATACTAATGAGGTTTGTTGCCTTATGATCCCTAATATGTTAAAAATATATAAAGCGATGGTGACAACTTAACTACATCGGGAATGGTTTGGAATGGGAAATATTGACCTGCCACTTAATACCTAGAGTAGATATTTTAAAAACCAAAGTTTTCCCTAAGCAAACCAGTAAATATAATCCCTTTTCTTGTTCCTACTGTGGTAGGAAGGACTGATCTCAACCAATTCTCAACTCCTTTGCCCTGAAAATATTTATATTTAAAAAATTGTATTTTACACTTTCCTTTATTATTCTTTGCTTAGCAAAATATTTGTCATATCACATACAATTTGGTAAAACTAAAACACCAAAACACTTTAGTAATAATAATAATAATAAATATATATTTGGAATAGATTTTATTTTAATAAAGTGGGTCAGTTTTGGACGGCATTTGAAAACTTACTTTTGAAATTAAAATGGCAGATATATCTCCATCCAAAATACCAGCAATGTATTCAAATAACTCGGATGTATGTATTATACTTTAGATAAAGAACATGTAAACCATTTGACTTTGATTTAAATATTCATATTATATCTACCAAACCAAAGGCTAGAAACCTTTGAAAACATAGTTTTATTTTAGCTGTACCTTGAAGCTTTTATTTCAAGCAAACAATTCTAGGACTGTTCCACTATCCCAACAAGTTTGTAACGCTTGGTAAGTACTCACAGGAAACGCTTTTCAAAGACTGAATTAGTGAGCGCTGCAAAGCAAGCAGTTAGACAGATGGACAGAGCTGTCATGTGAAACAGACCAAATGGAACCTAGCTTGATTTCTGAAAATAGCCATATCAGATGCTCAGTGAGGTGTTGGAGAGACAAAAGCAGCATTGACTGTGGTTCCACCTAATTGAGATTAAACCTCCTGGCCAGTCGAGTTGCTGCCTTCTGCAATCACGCTGCCACGAATCGACAATCATTTTGATATATGAAAAGCTCACGATCAGACAAGTTCCTCGAGCCCCTCCCATCCCTCCATATTTTCTGTTACTTTATTTTAATAACTATGAATAAAATATGTTATTGAATGCACATGAAGTCATTAAATCTCACATATCAAAGGATTGTTTAGGCCATTTCTATATGATAGTAACCGCTATATACATATTTGCGTAAGATAAACGTTAACGCCCTTAATTCTGATCCAGATGAATTTTACGTTATGTGTTAATATCAACGCTCCTGACAAATTTCACTTTATTTCCTTAAAATAATTTGTCTTATTATGTGCTAGGATTAGCTTTTTTAAATTTTTGCTAGTCCAAACAAGCATTAAGGACAGAATGCAAAATCAAGAATAAGTGTTGTTTTAGTGCGAATGTCCTGTTAGTGTGACTCCGCCTCCAAGCCTGGCTCACCTATACAGCTCCATTAATGCTTTGGTGTAATTTATTGCTCAAATGACCAATCATAACTCTTAAGCAAACCTCGCACCTATACTACCTACACTAACATTACACTCACACTCAAACAAAACTTAACTTCACTTTCGTCTACCCCCCCTTAAACACGTGGAAAATTATACAAAAAGTGCTACCAGTTCTCAATTTGGAATATGAAGAACAGAATTTGATTCTCTCTCAAGTGTAAAAATAAATTATTTCCACTCAGTGTAATTTTATATATTGACTCCAACCAAATGCTGCTATACTTCTTTAAAATTCGATTAGTTTAGTATGAATAATTTAGTCCATTCGTAATCACCCTAAGAGTGCCCAAACTTGATACAACATTTGATCCGCCAAGCAAATAATAATGATTTGAATAGTCTATTCGTGCGTATAACCCGAACGGGTAATAAGACGCGGTGCTAATAATAATAATAATAATAATAGTCTATTAAAGTGGGGATGTAAAGGACGCTAAAATATCGTGTTTTTTTTCTTTTTATATCAACACATTTATTTTGTTCAAAAGACATATCTTTTGACCTATATAGATATATATATATAGATAGATAGATAGATAGATAGATAGATAGATAGATAGATATATAGATATATATATTATATATATATATATATATATATTATATCTATATATATATATTTATTATATATATATATATAGATTATATCTATATAGATAGATATATAGATATATATATATATTTATATATATATAGTAGATATATATATATATATATATATATATATATATATATATATATATATATATATATATATATATATATATATATATATATATATATATATATATATATATATAGTAGATATATATATATATAGTAGATATATATATATATATTTATTATATATATATATATAGATTATATCTCTCTATATATATATATATAGATATAATTAATAATTCTTCAGTAAAAACATAACGTTTAGTTTTCTTCACATGGTGGCCTCAATAGTTGCTATATATCTTTAAAGGATGTCCTGGAATATGATTTTTTTTTAATATTTAAAAGTTTCCAATCCAATTCCACCGTGCTCATAAAAAAATTAATAATAAAAAAGTGTTGATATATAGAAATTAAACGTTATGTCGATACTGCATACGCACACGCACATGCAAACACACACACATGCACACACACAGAGTACATGCCTAGTCTGGCGTATCTTCACAAAAAGGTTTCACTCCGGGGCGCAAATCCAAAAATTCCATTCAACACTGAAATATTAAATTAAAATTACTAAATTAACATTACCCTCAATAAATGCTTTAAAATATATATTAAAAAATCTTTATTGCTAATTTACCGAAATTTAAGTTTTTAAATAAATGAAAATTTGTCTCATATTAATATATAAATAATAATGTGTACCATATACTAATTAGATAACTAGAGGATTAGCTGTTAAACAAACCGGTTTGTAAAAACTAAAATGTTTTATCTATAAATTAAGGTAAAATTTTAGTAATAGTAGGCCTATTATAAAATATATTTTGTACAGAAATAATTGTACGAAAACCTAACTATCTCTATGAAACCTTTGATAACCACATGGTGAAACATTAATTTTATGTTATGAAATAGTCACATCCACGTGCTCAAGATCTAATAAAAAAAACTGTAACTACATGTATATTAATTTGTCCAAGTGAATTACTTATATTTTTGTTTAATCCGACACCTTGGCTCTGTCGGTAGCGTGCCTGTCTACTGAGATAGGGGTTCCGGGTTATATTTCCGGCATGATCGAAAAATGTATCATTGATGAAATGACTGTTTACTCTTTCAGAGTGATGAATTAACGGCCGGGTACTGGATGTTGTGCATGTCCTAATCTTAAGTTAAATTGCAAGGCATATGAAGCTACGACAGGCCTAGCAACCCGGTAGTGGAAAATATATGGCTTGAATAAAAAACTGACCCAGGCCACAGTAATAGGTTTAAAAATTTGAGTTTGAAAATTAAATTTTCACATAGTTTATGGGCGAGTATTCTTATAATTCAAATCACATCTGGCATTACTCGCAACTCTATATAATTATCCTAGTGCAGTGTGAATGATTCTTAGCATCTATGACCTTCCTTTAAATTGCTTCTTGCAGTTAAAACAATGAACAGAGTTACTAAAATTATCAAATTTATCACGGAACGACAGCAGTATAAATATTGAGCACTCTTTTGGACATATCAACAAAGGGTTTTACAAATTTACATATGCAATACCTACCCAAAATTGTTTTTACTCGGGAATATTCTCGTCAAGCTCAGATTTGTCATACAGCCCGGTCTGTTATGAGGAGTGTTTCCTTACGTTATTCGTATAACGAGACAGTTTACGTCAGCGTCATATGAACCTAAACCTAATTTTATCCTTGAGCCTAAACCCTTTTAGAGATGGGTACATTTCCTCTCCTGTAGGCAAACTAACTTATACTAAACAAAAATTAGCATAATATGTAATAATGATCCTTAGTACTTGCAACAAGTTTAATTACCCATCTGAACTGATGTTTCTATGTCAATCAAAATTAGCGCAATTGCTTTTCTTATTATAATATGACCTTCATCCCCCTTTTAATTATGCTCTTCGCGGTTGCTGTTATCATTATTCGGCTCTAATCTTTCCAATCTATTATTCACCGCGAACGCTTGTCTTCGGAGGAGAGAATCACGTCCGTTTCACCGGCTGTAGCTACAAAGGTTGTCACTATAGTTACGTGGGTTGCTAACCAGCTGGACTGTACTACTATGGCCATGTTAAAAAAACAGTCAAAGAGATAGCTGCATGATGTACCTACTGTTATTTAAGATTTAATTAGTTGCGCCATATTTGTCACCTTACTAAAAAAAATATTCTCGATTCTATGGAAACGTATGATAAAGATATAGATTCACAAATTTGGTCATGTCAGACTATAGCTAACGAAACTGATCGCTATTTCTCTTCCTGAAGTATCTTATACGATATAGTTGTAGTTCTCTTCTACTTTATATTTGCCATTTGCATGAGAAGGGGAAACAGTGGATTTGATGACACCCATTGATACCATGTTATATAACAAAAGAAGAGTGACAGAGAGCATCTCCTCCTTATGGAGGTTTACAGTTATGGAGATATAGGTAAAAAAGCAGCTTTTCCACCGAGGTGAAGGCTGACATGGCTCCCTAGAGAGGAGGTCCCACCCACCCCTCTGAGCCCCTCCTTCCCTTTGTAATTCCCAAAATCCGTGTGGCAGGCGACCCCCTGTAGAGTAGTCTTCGATCGGACCTGTGTTGGGACCGCCTAACCCCTCTACCTCCCTCTCCCAACTCAACTTCTTCCATAGTTGAAGACTTATATCATCAACTGTCAAGACCCATATTCATTCATCTTCACATTTTAAAAGATAATGTTTATATTTTTAGCAATAATAATATGATCATGCTCACTTCGGAAATTATTTATTCTTAACGGTATTACGATGTATATTTTAAAAATATCCAAGCAATTATCGCTTGAGGACAACCAGCTCCATTACTCCTTATGTATATACTATAAACACTAATTACTTTTATTCATCATCTTAGAGGAATAATGGACTAAGACAAATAAAATAATACATATTTAATTAATATTTACGCAAATTCAAAAACTTTGTTTATGACTAGTGCTATCGACCCTGATGGATAAATTTCTAGCGCTAATGACATTAATCATCATATTAGAGGAAAAAGGACTTATATACGAATGTAATAACTGAAGGGGTAGGGGGTAGAGTTTTAATGTAGGTAAGAGAACTATAAGGGCAATATAGATGTTTAACAGGATGGATTTTGGATGGATGCAGTAGCGTTCAAAGATAAAAAACCAGTTTTTAGGTTTAATTTATGACATGTCATAAAATAGGGTACTCTTTTGTTATTTGACATGAGAACAATAGGTATTATTGAAGCCAATCTTCTCCCTACTTACATGGTCATAGATATATTATGTTGACGCTTGAAACGCTACATGTATATCGTTTCGAAAGGGAAAACGCTAATATTCATTTATGCATAATAAATAGTATGGGGCTAAGGATGCGTTTTCTGAATGTATTGCATCACTGGGATCAAACAGAAATGACTTAATAGAGATGATCTAAAATAAATAAGGTTCATCGGACTACATATTAGCCAAAGAAACTAGTTTTGTGATGGGGTTTGGTAACTGAACTTGACCTCCTGCAATGACAAAAAAAAAAAGGCAACATGCCTTGAAATATTAACTACCTATCATTTCATTCAGAACAACGTACGACTTTTTAGTCTTGGGTTTATTAGAGTTCACTGGGGAAAAATTAAATTTTATTTATCTTTTTATACTTTAAAGATCTGAAAAAACATCACATCCAGACGTTTACCTTTTTTAAAATATTACTAAATACGGAGGAGATAAGACTTCAAATAGCACGTGTTCGACTCTTCACAAAACACCTAAGAACAATCGAGAAAATATTGCATTATATTTTTTGAATAAATTTATTTTAAATATATTTTATTAGCTTGAGTCCATTCTTTCTTAAGATGTTTATGTATAATGAGGTAAAGTGTAGATTTTTGTCACAGCGTTCGCTTTAAGGATCAGGAGGACTTATGAAGTAGTGTACCGGAATTTCCACGAGGGGAATGTACCTCAATGAGGTTTGGTTTTTATCTCTCGAGGAGAAGATATTAAGTGTTTAAAGCATCACCATTCGTAATAAGTGGCTTTCCTGTAGCAAAGGAGAATTTACCATATTGAGTCGAGAGGCTTAGCGTTGTGACGCTAACAAAAAGAAAGTCATCTTAATGTACCCTACCTTGCTAAGGCTAAGTAAGGTTAAACGATCATTCAAAACATGTCTCGATTGATTTGAAATACAAACATTGTGTGGTATTCTAGCCTAGGATATAGGTCCTTGGCCAACATACACATTTACACGCAAATGTATTTGTCTGAAGTGTTCAGAACAAAAGATGTTTACTATTCTACATTCCATATTGCTAAAATTCGTTTTAACAACTGACTCAAAATCCTTGCAAATTTTTGAAAACTAACAATTTAACAATGTTACGCTCATAGTTTATATAATAAATCAGATGTTCTCAAATATTTTTTTTTTTAATGCTGGGATGACGATCAACTTAACTATGACCCAACGTAACGTTCTCTTAATGTAACTAAACTAGTGTGTGATCACGATTCACTTAATATAGCTTAACAACTCGAATTAAACAAACATAATAGCCTATATTAAGGTGCGTTTAGATGGGCGATTAAAATGGCACATTGCCGAAAATATTTCCCAAATATATGGCCCTGCAATATTTCCGTCAATACAAGTCAAGCTTGTGTGCAATGTTTCTGGCCAGTATTTCTGAGAAATGTTTGCAGCCACACATTGCCGTATGCTTGCATGTTTACACGATAACTGACTGGCCAAGATGAATGCTACTGTACTTGTTTCTGCAGCATTTATCCTGCTTCATAACTATGTAAATAAAACTAAAGGAAGAGATATGTGGATGATTTATTTTTTGAGCAAACATGAAACAACAAATAATTTAACCTTGGATATATTTGATAATTGGGCATTACCAAAGTCGCGAGCGAGTCCGATATATTTAACCCTGGAATTAATACTAGACATTTATCTATTCAAAAATTTTACAAGAATGTTAAAAAATGATTTTGAACTTTTATTGAATATAAATGGATTACATCATTGTTATAATCACAATGACCGATAAAATCAAGACACAAAATCGTGTCTGTGAACTGCACAGTGAATGGAGGATCGAGCAGCGCTGAGTGAGAAAGAGAAAGAGGGGTATTTGTCAGAGAGGGAGACAGACATAAACATGGCTAAGCCATCCAAAAATTTTCCAATGGAGGTGAACAACACTGGTAACACGAGCAACTAACTGCAATAGTCAACAAATACCGGCTACATTGCCGGGCCATACGGCGATATTTCTATACATGGCTGCAATATTGTCAGCCACATATCGGCTACATAATTGCAGCAACACATTGCAGTAAAATATGGCCCGTCTAAATGCACCTTCAGGTCTGTTTGAAAACTATTTAATTTTAGCACCACGTCTTACTACCCGTTCGGGTTACACGCCTGAAAACATTAATATTATTATTTAGCAACGTGTCTTATTAGCCGTTCGGGCTATACGCTTTAAATACTTATTACGCTAATGGATTAAGATTTGGGAAGGTTGTATTAGACGAAGTGAACCCGCATTTGCGTGGAGGGAGAGTGGAAAACCATTTAGGAAAAACCACCCCCATTTCACCCGACCGAGATTCGAACCTCGATCTCCCCGTCCTCAGCAGTCGAGCTCAACACGACTAGCGCGTTAGCCAACTATGCCACTGAGGCGGGTGCCTGAAAACAAATTGTTCACTCAAATAGATCCTATGAACTTAGCGCTGATTTGGCTACATTTCTACAATTAATTGCAATAGAAGCTCACTGGGTATACAGATTAAAGTGAAACAATAACTACGATGTTTTATATTTCACGAGACACATACAAACTATAAGGAATAGGTCATATGAATACCATAAAAAATAAATGGAAGTACTATGTACTCCTGTTGACACTGCTCGCAACAGGATTGGCTCGCTAGAACACGCAGTCCTTTCACTTAATGTTTACGTAACGTAAAAGTTCTCCCCTGCACAAATTTTAAGTTAGCCTAACTGCATCGTGATGGATTCCATTTAAGGACACGTGATAAACCTTTACGTTACATTACCGGTGGTTGAAATTTTAG
Source organism: Timema cristinae (assembly GCA_039000515.1). Classification (NCBI taxonomy): domain Eukaryota; kingdom Metazoa; phylum Arthropoda; class Insecta; order Phasmatodea; family Timematidae; genus Timema; species Timema cristinae. The sequence goes on from JBCFYV010009882.1 coordinate 64,206,547, forward strand.
TTGATCGTGATCCCTGCATAAAAATATATTTATTTAGTGAGTGAGTAAGTTGTATTAATTGCATATACATTATACGCTCAAATAAACTCTCTTCAAACAACTTTCAAGTGGCTGGATTGTCTAAGGCATCACCTTCATGTTGAACTGAGTTTCTAATGAATAGGAGATCGAGATCAGGGTTCGTTTCCCAGTCAGGTCTATTGAGGTTATTTTTTTTCTTAATAGTTTTCCACTCTTCTTCCACGCAAATTCGGGTAGATTATCTTTAAACTGCTTCCTTCGTCATCCCTACCCCATCAGAGTAATTATCATGCATGCGTATAATCTCAAAAGGTAATAAGACGCAATATATCTAGCGCCCAATTTATTAGTTAATATTCTGATATACATGTTGATGATGGCAATTTTTACTGTTCAATCTTGAACATATGCTAAACACCGGGATAGGAGATGTTAACCAGCTTTTGTTTCGGGTCGATTAATTTTTGTTAGCAACACTTTGGTTGAGAGAAGTAATACCTAGTAATGTTATTCAATTACTGAACATAGACTAGACTTTATGGCATTAATTTAATCACTGACTGAATAAATAATCATATCTAACTATACTGTATACCATTTACCAATCTATTCCAAAATAGCTTATTTATCACTTTTTCATGCGTCATAGATGTCCGTCTATGGTGATAAACTATGGACATTGTTATAGGTCATGAGAAAGCAAATATTGGACATTGACTACATTTGGAGACTAATATTAATTTAGTTAATTAGATTATTTTCTCCCACACACTACTGCTTTAAGAAGATGTAATCAGCTATATCTTACACGTTGGCCCTGAGAGTTTTGATATTTATGATTTTTACTGATGATGTTTATATTTATAAGGTATAATTATTTCCTTATGCATAGAAATATAACAACTATTCCTATTCTTAACTATCAAACTTTAATTTGTATCAGCTTCGACAGGTTTTTGTTGATAATTTTCATTCCTAATCAACTGTTATATAAATATAACAGTTTAGATTTTTCCTTATAGGGGCGAGTATTGTAATGATGTAACTATAAGCACTAATTATAATCATTTAAACCACAAATTAATACACTTGGTGTAATTATAGGACTCTAGATTCTCCCACACGTATTAACAAATTTAAATTTTGTCAAACAGGGAAAAAAAATTAGATTCCATTTTATTTTCTATTAATATCAAAACACAATTTCTTTATCGTCATAGCTCCTCTTCCCAACTAAATTGAACATGAAGGTGAATCCACCTCTATTATTATCACTAATGTCCACACAATACTATCCAAACGTTACTCTACAACACCTAGTATCAATGATAATGCTTCCAAGCGAGGGGTGTGGATATTAAATACACTAGGTATGTAGATAAAAATAATTAATACCAAAGATACGCAGCCTATATAACCTAGAGTTGTACATTTTACTCTCCATTATAACCATCCTGATCCGAGGGAAGTGAATAAACCTTGTGTTAACCATCTTTATCCTGGTGGAGTGAATAAACATAGTTTTAACCATCTTTATCCTGGTGGAGTGAATAAACCTAGTGTTAACCATCTTTATCCTGGTGGAGTGAATAAACCTGGTGTTAACCATCTTTATCCTGGTGGAGTGAATAAACCTTGTGTTAACCATCTTTATCCTGGTGGAGTGAATAAACATAGTGTTAACCATCTTTATCCTGGTGGAGTGAATAAACCTGGTGTTAACCATCTTTATCCTGGTGGAGTGAATAAACCTTGTGTTAACCATCTTTATCCTGGTGGAGTGAATAAACATAGTGTTAACCATCTTTATCATGGTGGAGTGAATAAACATAGTGTTAACCATCTTTATCGGAGTGAAATAAGTAAACATTGTTCTAACTAACCATCCTTATCCCAGTCAAGTGAATAAACATTGTGCTAACTAACCACCCTTATCCCAGTGAAGCAATAAACCTTGTGTTGACCATCTTTATCCGGGTGACGTGAATAAACATTGCGTTAACTATTTTCATTCGAGTGAAGTGAATAAACATTGTGCTAACAAACAACCATCCTTATCTCAATGAAGTGAATAAACCTTGTGTTGACCATCTTTATCCGAGTGAAATGAATAAATCTTTTCTTAACCATCCTTATCCCAGTGAAGTGGATAGTGATATTGAGCATATCTATAGAGAGCTCAGATCTAAAAAGATGGTTGTAGGTTGATTTCAATCCTACTCGGTTCATCATGTTGTAGGTTGCTTTAAATCCTACTCGGTTTATCATTATGTTAAGTTCCATCCATCTACTTGTATTTAATCAATTTAGGATCAACGTGATAGGTTTAAATTAAGACTAGCATATTTTAAGATAATAACCGTTTCATTCTGGATCATTATATTAGGTTTAAGAATTCTATATCTTTTAAGGCAATAACATTTTCATTTAGAATCATAATGTTAGGTTTAAGAACATTGTATACTTGAATTTTTAAATAATAGTAACCTTTTAATTTAGAATCATTTTATTAGATCCAAGAATCCTTCAAGTTAGTAAATTTAAGTTGTTTTTTTTATCTAATTTCATTCCCCAAATATGCCTATCAATACCTGCTTGAAGAGCCTCGCCTCCAATACTATTCTATCTACACTCCTCCAGACCTGTTTAAAATAGGGATATAAAGAAGGGTGACTATCCCAAATTAATTATTTGCTCATACATTTACTTCTGAATTTATTGAACAAAATTGCACAGAAGTTTAAAATTAGATATTAAAACCATTGTTTAATCATAAGTAGTTGTTCAAATCTTGGTAAATTCACCCTGATGAATCAGAATCAAACACCTTATCACAGTCAAAAGTGCGTGTGCTAACAAAGTTAGAGATCACGGGTTCCTTTCCCATCATGGTAAAAGATTTAATATTGGAAAATTTTGAGATGGCGGGTGGAATATGTGTTTTTCTTAGTATTAATCTGGTTTGTAAGGTGTGTTTTTTATAATCTGTATGTTCGAAAAGTGCACGTAATATACTCAATAAATAATGTATATTACAGATTCAAAGAAAATGTTAAACAAACATAATATTAAATATCACAATTAAATCTCTTGATTTATGAACTTTAAACCCAATTGTTCAAATATTTTAACAATTTATAATTTTTTTAAATAAGCTCTTTGTAAACTACCCTAAATTTATTGTTAGTATGAATGAAAATATTTCTTCTTATTTACCGTGGAAAAACTATTCCTGGAAAAAACAATATATGTATATAATTATTTGTTATGTAAGAAACTTAACATATACACTTTTTTAATCAAATCGCTTGAGTCATTTTTAAAATACTTCAAGTTTTAAAAAAAAATCAATCGTGAGTAAACTACCCATAAATGAGCCTCTATCCGAACAATCAGTATACGGTGCTTTTTTTTTTCACAATAAACAATCTCCAGATTTACATTCTAAACAAAATCATTAGATACATTTTTTAAGTATTTTGAATTTTCAACAAATTTCCATCAATTATAAACTACTTTTCAATGATTTTCTACATATCTAATGATAAAGCGCCATTTGCTATTTAAAAAAAAATCTTAGATAAGCATTTTAGTTAAAATAGGGAAGAGCCATTTTCAAAATTATTGGATTATAAAAAACTACTTATCAGAAAGCTACCCTTAATTGAGGGCTAGTATCAAAATCAATAAATGACTAGAGCTAAAGCCCTATAAAATCTAAATATCAAGTTTGAAAAAAATTCTATCTAACCGTTTCGGATCCGTGGTCAGGTACAGAAGAACAGACAGAAATGGGTATGGACAGAATTGTAAAATTCACTTTTTTGTGTTCGAGCTCACATAACACAAAAATAATCATCATAATCTCGAGATCGATTTTTTTTTTCACGATTACTATAGGGTCTATTTTCTCTTGATATGAAAAAGTAAAAAACTGGAGTTGGTTTTATTAAATGACTTTTCCTTAGTTCCAGGAAAATAACTGTTTACTTACTCTTAGAAACTTTAATCATCCTTAAGATATATTTTTGATTTAACTTTTAAATCAGTTCAAGTGCTTGATAGCTAAAACAAAGACATCGGCCATAGCCCTGCTGAGCTTATCACAAATGAAACTCCCCAAATGTGTGATAACAGTTATAAATGTGAACTAATGTCCTCTGAGAAAGGCAAGAGACAGTTGTTTGAAACTCGCCTAAGAAGTAAGTTTACAGGTCGTGAACTATTAGTATTGTTTTAGGTCGTTATTTTTAGCATTGTTTTCGGTCGTTATTTTGGTACAGGTCTACATGATGATTATTTAATCGTATTATTAATATCCAACATAAACCAATGCCATAAACAACGTATTATATTATTATAAATATAATAAAGTATAAAGGAGCTAAGTATTTGTTTAAGAAAATGTACTTACATTCGCATGGGTAAAGCAGAGGAAAACAATTGGTTTTAACTGACTTGTGAAAACAACCCTCATTTCAATATGCTAGAATTCAAGCTCTAACGTTCAAATCAGAATGTATATTTAAAACTGGTTAATTGATTAATAGTATCACCTCTGTTGTCTAGTGGTCAGAGCTCCTGGCTACAGACCCAGTGGTTCCGGGTTCGATTCCCAGTGCCTTAGAAATGTATATGTGAAGCAGGGGGTCTGGAAAGGGGTCAAACCCAGCCTCTTGAGAAAAAAAGTTTTTACTTGAATAAAGTAGCAACTCCGATTTAAAAAACTGAGTTCAACGGATGGGGGCCACATTGTGTTGATCACATGACACCCTCTATCCGCAAATGTTGCCACTATCATCGCTAATGGTGGCGGCCGCTCAGTCGGTATAGCTCGCTTGCAGGCTTACATCATCAACGTTTTTTAATAGAATATTAATATCATTAATAATAAACTTAATAATATACAATCATCGCCATAAAATAAATTATAAATGTTTTACAATAAATTGTACAACATTTGTATAAATTGATTTTTTTTTTTAATATATAGATCGTTATTTTGCCTCCAACAGATAATATTTTCAACAGATTGCTTCATAAGACCTATTCTATAATTTACGAGTGGAACGGGCTATTTAATCAGTTGTAAGTAGCGTGTCTGTTTTCTGTGCCAAGGGTCCTGGATTCGATTCCTGGCATAGCAGAAAAATATATTATTATTGGTAAAATGTGGGTCTACCCCTTCATAGTGATGAATTAACGTCCAAGGTGGCTGGATGTTGTTTCTTTTTTAGATTTAAGCTAGTTTATAACTCGTGTGATGGTATAATCAGTCGGTTCAGAAAGTGCACGTTAAATACGTCAAATAAATTTAACTGACACTTAAATTAGGCCTGTGACTATGTGACATTTGTTTATTAAACACTACATTGTATTAATGATTAAAATAATTTGTATGTTTCAACCAGAGATTTAACTTATATTTGTTTGTGTGTCTCAGTGCTAGCGCTACCGACCGCTTTGTCCTTGTTTCGTGCTGCTCCTGCTACATTCAACTCAACATGTCGTCTGTTCCCTGTAGATGAACGACTGACTCATTGAAGTATTATTTTTAATTTCTTTTACTAAATTTGAGTAGCTATAGAGTTACATTTTAATATGGAAAGTGAAGAGAGTCACGTTAATCAGTGGCCATGCTCAAATCCATAGTCAAATGGTTAAAGGTGTCAAGCTCGCAATACTGTACTAGAGTGGTTTTCCACTTGGAATATATCCAATTTTAACTATATTTTGAATAATCAAAAAGTCTCACTAGTTTATATTTATTTATAATAATTTGATTACTTTGTACAAATATTTAACCAAAACAAATATTTCAAGTGATGCTGGAAAATTTTTGGAAGGTAAATTTCATTTGGTTACTACAAATTATTATTATTATTAGCACCGCGTCTTACTACCCATTCGGGTTATACGCACTTACGCTAATGTGTAATGGTAGGGTGATTGTGAGATGAAATGAAGGACCTACAGTTTAACGTGGGATCCGAACCACGGTGGTGACCTGGCATTCCCCACATTCACAAGATGTCTTGTCATAGGTGAAGTTACTACAAATGTTCACACCTCTGTTGTAGATGGCGCATGGTGCAAAATACCACATTAGAGCACATACGCCTCTCTCTCTCTCTTTCAGGAATGGTAAGATATCAGATTAGTCAACTTAAGATGAAGACAAGGGTATTTTCTAACTATGCTCTTTTACACTAACTAATATATTATATTGTATAGTTTATTCAAAAATTAGAATCCGCTAAAAACATTTCAAGTATTAATTTTATTTTAAAGTAAAAATAGGTACCTAATTAAGTGATGTACACTAACGTTTCTATTATTTGATGTTAGACATTAAAATTTTTAGTTACAAGACATTATGGTGCTATTTATAAAGGCTCACAGTTCTTATGGTTTCATTTGTAAGATAACATACTTAATGAAAGTGCCTGAAATTATGTGTGTGTTAGCTTTATGCTGCTATTAGTACAGAATTTGATATTTAGATAAGGCTATAGCCGTAACTAACCAATGTAATACCATTGCTATTTAATCCATCATAATATGCACATTCATACAGTTATCATGGTACTATTGGCAGCAAAAGCCCTACCGAGTCGAAGGTGGTCGTGTTATCTGATAGCTCGTGATCTTAGTTGATAATTCACATATAGTTGATTATTTCTGCACGTCCATCACCGACTCTGTCTTAAATTATAATTGAAGAATAATCCTGGGCACGGAATGACTTCTGGATGGATCAGTGGTTAGAATATTGGCACGCTAAGACAAAGGTACCTGGTTCGATTTCCATGTCTTAGATGTCATTTTTCAATATACATAATTTTATTAAGAGATAAAGACAGCCCTATCTTTAAATGTTGGAATGTAATTAAACCAAGCAGTCCTAGTACCGATGTTCCAAAGATTAAAATATAGGTAGACCTAAATAAAATGTTTTGGAAACTTTATGAACAGCGTGAACAAAACCAAAAGGAGACAATAGTGTCCATTTGTAAGAATGCTAAGGACGGGTAAAGACTTTGTTGATTCATGGTACTTCTTAAATATTTTTTAACCAACTTCAACTTTGAAAATAATCTTTCAGATGTAGAAACAGTAACTAGAAGAGTAAAAAACAAAAGAAAAGCAGTACACAGATCTGGCAAGCTTAATGCCAAAGTGTTATGTTCAAGAACCAATTGATCAGCTAACTGTAGAAGTGATGATTTATTTTAGATTTCAATTTTCAGAGTTGCTCTAAATCTGTTTACCTCGAAGGTTAAATCATCACTAAGGTCTTCTTCTTACTCCTTAGCTTAGATGGATGATTTCTCAGTCCCTTCCTCATCTGTTGTTAGTAAAATCTTAGGTGTAAGCACTTTAAACAAACTGTTTATTAATTGCATACTTTGAAATCTGCTATTTATTTATGTTAAATATAAAATTGATTACTGGGTCTTGAAAATTTTTCTTTGAATTTATCAATCTTTCATCTTGTCGGAGCTCATCAAAGTGTTTCTTCACTTCCTGATTCTTTTATTTTGAAACTGGCAATCCATGCCCCACACATTTACAAAGGCAATGGCACACAATTTCTTACCAGTGGAGTTATGTCTAACCTCAGATAATCTTAGAGTTGCACTTTCTAAAAGACTTGATGCCTCAAAAAGATAAAATTCCTTTCTCTGGAAAAGGTTTGACAATAAAATCCAGTGTTTCAAGAACTTTTGTACACACGACCACTTTGAAAACAAACGTGAAATTCTCCAATTGTTTCCGTAAACCAGTCACTTGAGCTATTTCATAAGGTTTGTTGGACTGTAATATAATCTTTGAGAGAGCTTTCATAATTTTAACATATAAGTACCTGGTTATCTCACAGAATCAACTCTTGAAGACCAACTTGTTGGGCAAAGTGTTTTTAGATTAATAAAGGATGACATTAGCTTTCACATATTTACACTTCCACTAAAAAACACATACACTTCTCCATTTAGCCATTGGAGTCTCAACACTGGTAGACCCCTACAGTCTTGTGATTATTGGAGTGAGTAATAAATCCTCTTGTGACTGGAATAATCTATAACGAATCGATTAGTTCACTATGTGTAGAGAATGGTACTCCACTTCATATTGGTTTTTTTTAATATGTGATAGAATATTATTTTCTTTCTTTTTATTTGATGTTCAAAAAGTGTTGGTGGAGTCCGGGCCCCTGTGGCCCCTGATATTGTATATTTTGTCTGTGCATGTAATGAACATTAATAATATATCCTAGGTCAAACACTACAATGAAATATAAAATATTTAAAAAATTATGAATGATGTAACTGTATGAATATCATTGATCAACCTATTATATTGGTATCTTAGCAAATTAATTTATGGGTAGGGCCCTACATTGTTAGAAAAGCTCCTACCATAATTATGTTTTCAAAATTATTTGATAATGCAGGAAAATATGAACTAAAACTAAATTGCATTCAAATCGAATCTTTTAATACAAATAATTTTTCTTTTGTTGAAATATTGGTTAATATATAAGAGTACTGTACCACACTTTCAAATAGGTATATATTGTTGTATAATCACATACACATTCGTTACTGACTAATAATATACAAACAAAAAATTACAATAGCACATGCTAACTCCATCTAAACACCATTATAGGTTTCATTTACTTACTGCAGGGTAACTGAACTAATCAACTCACTCTATGTTGAGCAAAATAACATATAATGCTAGAAATGTTATGAAATAAATCATAGACGTGAATATCCGAATGAACAAAGTAACACTTCGATACACAACACAATATAAATTAAAATAGCACACGACACTACATAAAGGTCTTCTCGGTAACGAGCATCCAGCAAGACAAAGAACACTACGGAGGTATCATTCGTACCATCCATGAATGTGGGTATGCGCATGCGTAGATGACGACACTAGTTGTGAGCCGAGACTCGTGAACAAATTTTCTCAGTGTAGGCTGTGGTGTTGTCCTTGCTCAGAGCAATGGACTCCTGACACTTCCCCTCGAGTCAAGGATCACGAGAAGAAATAACATCCTCATGTCATGGCAACCATCCCAGCAGATTTAGTGCACCAAGAATGCTTTGATCTTGGTAAGGCCTTGGTCAGAAAATCAGCTACTTGATGCTCAGTCGATATGTGGCTCACAGTGAAAGACTTGTCCTGCAGCGTGTCCCTGACAAAATGGTAGCGGATGTCAATGTGTTTGCTCTTAGAGTGGAATATTGGGTTCTCAGCCAGTCTCAGCGAGCTTTGGTTATCACTATAGATTGCTAGATCTGCCAACTCGTCAAGGCCCAACTCACGGATAAAACGTTTGATGTAAATGGCCTCTTTTACACATTCTGATAAGGCCATATACTCGGCTTCTGTAGTGGACAAAGCCACCGTACTTTGTTTCCTAGAGTCCCAAGAAATCGGGCTTCCATTGAACATGAATAGATAGCCTGTATAGTATCGTCTATCCTCAGCGCATTTACCCCAATCGGCGTCTACAAACCCTTTCAATCTTTCGGGATCTGTCATGTAGGTTAGTCCGACATCGGGTGTCCCCTTCAGGTACCTGGGAACCCGCTTGGCTGTCTTCCAATGACTTTCCTTATAACAATTGTTGAATTGACCCAGGTAGCTGACAGCGAACGCAATTTCAGGCCGGGTTGATGTGGACAGGTAAGTAAGTGCTCCTACCAGTTCACGATAAGGGAGCTTCTCGTCTTCTTCATTTGGTCCCTGACTTCCCTTCAGTTTTGCACATGGGTCGATAGGAGTACTTACTGGTTTACAGTCGGTCATGTTAAAACGAGCAAGAAGTTCCCGTACATAACATCTCTGTTGAAAAGAGATGTACCCATCACCCTGGTCAATCTCAATTCCCAAACAACACTACGCGTAACCAAGATCCTTTATCTAAAAATGCTTACCCAGCTCCAATCCTAGGTCAGCGCTTGTTTTTGGATCTTTAGACGCAATTAGAATATCGTCTACGTATGTCGCTATCAATGTCGCGTCTTCCCCTGAACCGATTTGGAATAAACACGGATCAGATTTTGTGGGAGAGGCGCAAAGTTTCTCAAGGGTTTTATCCAGCTTGTTGTACCAGCTTCTGCCCGCTTGGCGCAACCCATACAGGGACTTCTTCAGAAGGCACACTTTGTTACCTTTTCTGAATTCGTTCAACATGATCCTGGCCTTGTTGCTGGTCGAGCTATTACCCTCGGACCATATGATGCTTTGTAATACCTTCTCTTAATCTTTCGGAGTCTCCATATGGATTTCTTCTTCAAGCTCGCCATTCAAGTAGGCTGTAGTGACATCAAATTGTCTGACCTTCATGCCGAATCGCGCTGCCAGTGATAACATGAGACGAATGGATCCGATTCGTGCCACGGGTGCAAAAGTCTCTGAAAAATGAATGTCAGGTTTTTGGTTGAATCCTTGTGCTACCTTGTGCCTTCTTCTTCTCAATCGTGCCATCGGGTTGTGATTTGTTGCGCAATACCATGCGGCACCCGATGACTATTCCTTGTTCAGGTCGCTCGACAAGCTTCCATGTATTATTTTTAAGAACAGACTTCATCTCACTTATGATAGCTTGGAACCATTCTGAAGCATCAAGACCCATCATTGCCTGATTCATTAGCACTTCAGAGATGGAAGTATGCTCAACCTCCTCGATTATCTCAGTTTGTTCAGGGACACCGGGATGATAAATCTTCCTCGGCCTTCCCCTCGAGCCTGCCTTTACAACCTTTGGTCGACCACGTCCTCTTGGCTGGTGTGGGGTTTGAGCTTCCATGATGTCGTTGTTGTTATCCACTTCACAAGGAATGTTGTGTTCGACATCCACACCATCGACGGGTACGAGCGGCTCTGCGTCAGGATCGAAGCCACTAAAGTCCTGTTTTTGCTCAGATTCGTCTGAGGCTGACGTCAGATTTTCTTCCTCTTGTGGAGGATTTTGTTCAAGGTCCACGTGATGTCGACCTTGCTTTGAGCAGACATCTGTTGAAGTTTTCAAACCGTCAACATCAGCATCATCGTTGTCCTTGAATTCGTCCTCTACGAATTTTACATCGTGGCTGAAAATTACCTTCCTCTTTTCCGACGACCAAATGCGGAAGGCTTTGGATTCCTCTTAAGTATCCAAGGAAAATCCCTCCTAACCCCGCTGCTCGAGATTGCCTTTGCCAGGTTCTCGATCGAGATAAAAGACACGACAGCCAGATACCCTCAAGTGTGAGCTATTGGGTGGTTTAACCGTCCATGCCTCAAATGGTGTGAGACCATTTAAGCTTTTTGTGGGTGAGCAGTTACGTAGGTAGTTTGAGGTGCTGATTGCCTCCGCCCAAAATGAATTTGGCAATTTGGATTCCATTAACAAACATCTGGCTGCATCGAGAAGTGTACGTTTTTTCCTTTCAGCTACACCATTTTGTTCTGGGTTATGAGGAACAGTCAGTCTTCGGTTGATCCCTTGCTTCTTCAAATATTGATAAAACTCTAGGCTTGTGTACTCTCGACCATTATCAGATTGTAAGCACTTGACCTTTATGCCCTGCTAATTTTTACGAGGGCTATGTACTCCACCGTCGCGTTCAAAACCTCAGCCTTTGACTTCAGGAACCTCACTTCACACCATTTCTTGGAGTCATCAATAAACTCGACGTAGTACTTTGCACCTCCAAGAGAACTTGTCCTTATCGGCCCGCAATGTCTGTGTGGAAGAGTTCAAATAATTTTGTTTTTCGTTCAGACCTCTTAGGAAACGCGGTCCTCGACATTTTCCTCTTCGAACATACATCACAGTCTGGTTTATTCGTTGTTTGTGTGAGTTGCACTCCGGTCACGACCTCTTTGCGTACAGCATCTATGATGTCTCTCATATTCGCGTGTCCGAGTCTTCTGTGTAATAATTTGAGCGAAACTCTAACCTGTTTTTGAGGGGGGGGGGATGCGGTATGAGCGTCTTCTTCAAACTGGCGCACATAGTACAGATCCCCAATTCTTTCAGCATGTAGTTCGACTTGTCCGTTCGAGTTCACTACTTCCGTGCATTTTTCTTTAAAAATAACATCAAAGCCTCGGTCGGTAATCTTACTGACAGATAAGAGGTTAGTCCTCAGATCTGGCACGTGCGATGCGTTGGTCACTGTGACGTTTTCCTTGTTGCCCGATACATTGGCGGTAAACAGTAACTTTCCTTTTCCGATGATTTCCGTCAACGATTTGTTCGCGAGATTTGACGTACCGCACTTATCGACGCTGATTTCATGTAAATTGCCCAAATCGTGGCACAGATGAGTCGTACCACCACTATCGAGACACCATCTATGGTTTTGCGCCGATGTCTAGGCAAAATGAAAAGACACGTTTCCAGTTTCCGATATTTTTTTTATTTTTGCCTTTGTACCAACATTCAAACTTTTTGTGTCCCGTCTTTTTGCAAGTGTAACATCGCACTTTATCTCCGGATTTTTGCAATTTGAAATCACCTCTGTTTTCGCCTGGTTTCCTTTTTGAATAATTTTGTTTACCACTTCTGTTTATTAACATGACGTCCGACATCTCGCCGAGCGTATTTGTTTTTCGAGCATCGTTTTCTTCGATGATCTTAGCGCGTAGGCCCTCCGGCGTTGGTAGCTCGTCACGCGACTCGATCGCGCAGCTGAAATTTTCAAATGTCGATGGTAAACTATACAGCAACATAATGGCTAACTGATCTGGATGTATGTCGATGTCCATGTCACTTATCTTGTCCACGGTGTCTAAGAATTCGTTCAGGTGGTCGCGTATGTCTCCACCATCCGCCATCTTGTGTAAAGTCAATCTCTTAAAAAGTGTTGGTTTCTGGGCTGGACCTCGGGACTGATAAATTTCTCGCAACCTCGTCCACATGGCACGCGACGTGTCACAGTTCTTTACCTGTTTAAGCTCGTTTAGAGATATTTACAAGATTATGTCCGATCTTGCCTTCTGATCGTTTCTTTCACATTATAGCACCTTGGCGGCATTTTCGTTGTTATCGCCCGGTTCCGGTTTTGTATTTGTGCCGATAACAAATTCCCACATGCGGTTTTTCACTAGCACGGCCTGCATTTGCAGTTTCCACGTTTCGTAGTTTTGTTTGTTGAGCCATTCAATTCTTGCTGTGTTCGTGTTCATCGTGGTTAATGGCGGTTTCACACACGCTATGATCTGTGAGTCACAGTTCGATTTTTAATTCGTAACTTGTACTTATTTTGTTCGTGCACCTGGGCCCATAACCTGTTAGAAATGTTATGAAGTAAATCATATACGTGAATGTCCGAATGAACACAGTAACACTTTACTACACAAGACAATATAAATGAAAATAGGACACGACACTACATAACGGTCTTTGCGGTAACGAGCATCCAGCAAGACAAAGAACACCAAGGAGGTAGAAGGTTGTGTGCGCATTCGTACCGTCCATGAATGTGGGTATGCGCATGCGCAGATGACGACACTAGTTGTGAGCCGTGACTCGTGAACAAATGTTCTCAGCGTAGCCTGTGGTGTTGTCCTTGCTCAGAGCAATGGACTCCTGACACATAAAAATCATGTTACATAATATATTAGTTATATATTAACATATTTAATGAAATATACAAACACTGTTTTTATCTTAACTAGTGTCTCACCACGAAAAAAATTTTGCTAAAACTTTTAAATCTATAAGTCTTTTGTAAATGTAACTGTCTGACTTTAATATAGTGATGAAGACTTAATAGGTAAATCATACAAACATGGTATGCATTTTTTTTTTCAATATCTCCAATCACTTGTATTAAAGACATAATTTTAAACTTATTGCCTCAGGCACTGATTAGGAAACACTTTAAAAAATAATTAACAAAAAATTATTTTGGAGATGGATACAATATACTAATGGATAATCAAATATTCATGCAGCCATTCAAAATTTAAACTTCGGTTTCTCAATTCAGATTAGAACTAAATATCTTTGTAAAATATTGTTGGTATTCCAAAGCTTACTCAAGAAGAAGCACCCCTTTAATTAGAGTTCAAATAATATTCGAATTAATTTAAAACAATTTAGTTTATAGCAATAAGGCCTGTTTATTTTGCAAGGACATCACTTAACAGTAGGCTTTATATGTTAGCAATGTGTATTGTAAATTCAGTTAATCTTGGTAGAAAACATATTTATTTCTATTTTTTTTAATCCAAAATTAAAATTCCCCTTTTGAATATGTTAATAATCTAGAACTTTTGGGAACATCCTTGTTTCGTAAGCTTTTGTTTAATTGTTAGTGTCACAAGGAATTGATCATGTTTAAACATGTTGATTAAAATTATAACTAAACAGGGCTGCCCTTAGCAAATATGGGGCTCTGGGCAAACTTCCTATACTGGACCCCCAGTTAACCGCCTTACCCCCCTACACCAAAGTCAAAAACTTATTTTTTTTTATAATTATATTACAGTAATTTGAACCATGTTTGAAAATGTTCAGCCATAGGTATCAGGAAATGCCCTAAAACGTAACATGTGATAATTAATGCTAGAATCCATGTTTTTATACATGCCCTAAAAGGTAAATACATGTGATAATTAATGTTAGAAGACAAGTTTGTATACATATAAGGGTTGATTTCTCCCCAACCCTTGTTTCGATTTTCTTTCCCCAACATAATTGATCTGTATAAAGGTCAAAGAACAACTGTGTCAAGTTTTAAATAAATCGGTTTATGCGTTAAAAAGTAACTGTGAGACATATCTTTCCCAGACAGACAAATGCAAATTGATGGAGTTAAAACGGTGAACTCAATTCACTCATTAAATAAATCAGACCAAGGGATTTTGTATTTGTTTTTACACTCTGACACCATTTGCTAGATCGCCTACACAGAGAGCCTACTATATGAGCGGGCAGTTAAAAATTCCCACCCAATATTATTTTTACCACTTTGTCACCCAAGCAAGGACAGGAAACCCAAATCACGAGGCCATGTGTGACCACACCATTTGCACACCCCTAAAGGCAGCCCTGTCTTTAGATGTGGTTAAATATATAATTGACTTATTTTCATACAATTTGTACAGTGCCAACTTATTTGAAACTATTATTGAATTGTTTTATATTAGGTTTTTATTAATAGATCCATTCCATAGAAGGGTCACTAGCGTCTGAGGTCACCTAAAGATGTCCAAGCCAAACTATCTGCTACATACCCTACTATCAACATTTTTTCAGGTGGGACCCCTCATTAAATAGTTTATCTATCTTTATTTGAATAGTAATTATTCATTTTTATAACAATGTTTTACTAGCCTATCTCTTATGAATTAATTTTTTATTAAAATATGTATATTTATTGTAATGAGTGTTAATAATCTCATATTATTCTTTTTCATTCTTTTTAATTCAAGTTATATTAACAATAATGATATGTTAAGGAATTGTTTGCCTTTTCTTTCAATAGATGCATAATCTATTATATGAACTCATGTTTTCAATTTAAACCATTGGTCGGGGAATATGTAATGCCATAGCTAATTTCTTAATGTACACAACATTTATCTTGAAAGGAATCAATCTTATCTTGACAAATTATGGCATAGCCATATTTTATCCCATCAAGTTAAGCTTGCTAATTAAAAGGGTAGGCTATCTGGAGTTTACACTTCCATTATAGTGAAAGCAAACAGTCTTACCTTCATGGGCCTTACCATCGGCTACATATATTTTTCACCATGGTGGAAAAATTCAATACAAGGAGTGTGCTCTCTTTAATGGTATATGTAGTGTGAAAAGACGTATTTTAAAAGTTTTAAAGGTATTCTTAGTTTAGAAATAAGCATTTGTATCATAAGACTTTAATTTTCGCTTATACATATACACACACATAGTGGAGTCCGTTTATTTTGTGGCACCTGTTACTTGGGGCAGCATTTATTTGGGACAACATTTGAAGAACAGAAACAAAACAAATATTTAGCCGGAAATTTTCCGCTTATTTAAACCAACTTGCCACATAATTGGTGCATTGAAGGTCTTGATTGAAGGCAATGAAGGCAGTCCTTTATCAGCATTAGATACCTGTGCCAACTTTGTGCAGTGGCAGTCCATACAGAGAACACATCAGTTCACACTTTATCATATTTTTCAATGTAAGAAGCCTTATTAATGTTTAACCTTTGCTTGACACAGTCATTGTTTTGACTGTATCTTCATTTGCCATTATGAAGCCTACTTTATAATATCTTTGTTTATTATTAGATTTATTTATTTTTAAATAAATGTTTATACTAATATAAATTAAATGCCATATTCATTTTATTTCATTAATACCTTTTTTGTTCTGGTAGAATATGTTTTTCAGCTCATTGGTTAAAATTTCATTTAATTGGGGTAGCTACTTATTTGGGCCAAGTGAATCTAGCCTTGATGTGTCCTAATTAACAGGAATCACACACAAATTTCTATCCTCCAAAAAAAAATTTCCCTTATTCAACTTGTGAGCTAGGTAATGATATTAAGAGCATATTAAATAATAATTTACTTTAAGCTGGGTGACCATGCAGTCAAGGGGTAGGTGTCATACTTCTGTGCTGGTGGTCCAGGGTTCAATCCTTGGTCTTGGCACAGATTTATCTGATTGCCAAACCCTTCCTTCACCTCTGACAAGATGTGTATTAATCACAACTTGTGAATGTGTGGAATGCCAGGCCTCCACCGTGGTTTGGATTCCACGTTAAACTGTAGGTCCTCCATTTCATCTTACACAATCACCCTACCATTACCCATTAGTGTAAGTGCAACCTGAACGGGTAGTAAGACATGGTGCTAATAATAATAATAATAATAATAATACTTAAAATTTCATTACCTTAGTCTTCCAATTATTCTGAATTTATGTTTCAACTAAGATAGCCGATATATATTAATCTTAATTATTTAATATTACTCTCAAATTTAAATTTCAAAGAAGAGTTAATAAAAGCGTTTTTTATAATATCTCCTATTTGATATGGCTTATTGGTTACTGGTATGTACATACTTTTTAAATGCCATACAATCACTTCCATATTGGTGAATTGAAACGAAGCATTGCAGCCAGTGGGCCTACTGTTACACCTAGGTGAATTGTATTGAAACGCAGTATTTGGACTAACATGAGCGAAGAGTAAAGTCAAAATGCACTAATTTGAAGATAAAGAATGAAAAGCTATGTATTTCTTTCACATTTATAAAAAAAATTACATTGTAGATACAATGCAGCAAAATATAAATAAATGCTCGTGTACAAACTGTAAGATTCAAATAAATTCAAGTAAACTTATGTGGTGCTATTTTATATATTTTTTTAAATCTCCCCCTGTGTATTTCCTCTTTTGTTAATATTGCTTTGGTTTTTGTAATTTTTACTGTAAATAAACTTGTAGCTGTTTAATGAAGTAACTAGTTTCATTGCAGCTTCAAGTTACAAACAAAACAAACTTGAACGCCTAATTTCGAGTTATTGAATATTTTCACAAATTTACTCAGTGTTAACATCACAGTGATCTGCCAAATGTCCTCGAACATGTCTCGAAATAACTGATGACACACAACTTTCCCTGGAATTCTATCAAATAGACGAAAATATTATCCACAAATAATTGTTTTCACTTTGCTTCAATTTGATCTATCTAGTTTTGAGCAGGTTCATTTAGATATGTGGAAATAATATTTTCCTGGCTGTTATGCTTTTATTTGATTCGCCTAAGGGGAGGCTTTATATTCTTGAATTATGAGAGAAAACTTTAGTTATTGATCAAATGCATTTTATATTTGTATGGCTACTTCATCAAACAAAATTAATTTATTAAAATATCAACAGTAGCACTTAAATTGAAAGAACAATTCTAATCAGTAAAATATTTATAAATCAAAATGTCTTTATCACCATATATTGGGATCATGAAATAATATTAATTTCTTTAACTCATCTTAATAGTTCACAACTTTAAGCGACATCATAAAATACAGAACAAAGTGAGCTACCAAGCAATAATGAATATTAATGAAGGTCATGCAGTTGGAAATAAGGACACAAACTAAACTGAAGTGGGGGCACAGGCGTTGTACAATCAGTGCATAATATTTCAGATGCAATATATATAGGGCCTACACATTATTCCTGATATAAACAAAAAAATAAAATAATAATATGGTACCTAAAAACTTTTTTTTCGCCATGTCATACATAGGTAAACCAGACTAGATGAGTCCGATAACTAGCCATGTGCCCATTGGCGCAGGTGTTCTGACAATAATCCAAATATTATAAGTGATTAGAATATTCTAAAATTAAAACTAATTTCTATTCTTCTCTTTATTCAATGAACATTGCTAAGGTGCAAAAGCTAGAAATTGAATACAACATTTTTCTCATCCTGTTCACTGCACCCCTTATGATGATACAGATAAAATACTTTACAGAAAATCCCTAGATTTGATTTAATATGCTAATTCATGTTTTCATATAACTATATGACTGAGGTGTGCATACTACATAAGCTTTAGTGAGTATTTTATTTTCACTTAATACTACTAAATTTTCACAGTTTATGTGAAGAGGGTGTCAGAGTACAAATCCTAGCTAAATGCATTGGTTTTTTTTTAAAAGTGATTGTATCATTCTTTTCTGCTAATATGGGCTAATTTACTCTTAATGAGATCTTTCCCCTTAAATACAGTTCCTTATTAAAAAAAATATTAGATGAAAATATGACTCACCCCCACCCTACACCTCCCACCATACACAATTGAGAGGGGTCTATCAATTCCCAAGAATTTCCAATCATTTTAAGGAAAGTACCAACCTTTCTTTACCTGTGGGCTTAGATAGATAATATAATTAAGGCATGCATGTACAAATACTTCAGTCACTATGGATAATATAACACATACTTACACATTTGTGTAAATACATCTTTTGAATTTACTCATGATGACATGTTATAAAGCTCCCAACTATTATTTTGAATAACTTGGCCTGAGATTTGTCAATACATATGAGCACTGCCATTTTAATCAAGGGGCCCCTTATAAATCAGATATGTATAGAACTATTTGTATTGTATATTATTGATGAAAGCTAAAATTCTAAACTTATTATAAACCATTATTTATTTATAGTTCCTCTTTTAAATATGTTTATGGTGAAAGTCTTTTTTTGGAAGACCCCTGACGATTTAGGATGCTATGCATCCATGAAGGACTATCAAATACTAGACATACTTTTTTTTTGCTCTACAATTTTATTCAACATATAAGGATTGCAATGTTAATAGTGATTGATTGTAGTTGGTAGTTTTTTTTGTGGTTGAAAATTTTTGATTTCGCCATTTATGTTAAGTCCCAATCAAATACATTAATCATAATGTAAATAAGTTTAAAAGTATCAGAAATTAATAACAATCAATGCTTATTTTTTGGTTAAATATGGTAGACCAAACTAATAGATATCTATCTTAAAATAAAAATACTATTTTTCATTGATAACCTACCAATATTATATTATTTATTTTTTACATCTTACTAGTTAAGTATGTTAGTTTATATATTTGTTAGTTATAAGTGACATAACCTTTACTATACCAATGCTGATTAACTTGTCAAAACTATTATTCAAAATTAACAAGTTTGACTTTGTAGCTGTGGGGAATTTTATAAGACACTAAAAAAATATACTCATAGACATTGACGAGGAATAAAAAATGTAATAATAATTATAGTTTTTGAAGGGTGATGGTGATTGTGATACATTCAATACCACATTGTTTACTTTCTGAAAGATACGGTAATAATGTTTGCTTACTGCATGTTATTTTAAGCCTTACAAAGATAATTATGATAGACAGTTTAATCAATAATCAATACTATGTTTAGGTTAGTAAGGAGATACAAGTTAATTTTTAAGGAGTCCACCCATCATTGCAGGGATGAGTTTGCAACAACAACAACAACAACAACAACAACAAAAAAGTCTAATTTTTTTTGTTACGTAAGTAGGCCTATGATATTCTTTACCCTCTAAAGCCTATGAATTTGTAGGGCGATATCTTTGTTTTGGGGAGGCATGGCCTATATTTGAGAAATGCCTCACAGTCACAATAATATACTTCTTTTAAATAATATATATCAACGTTTTGTTAAAACCACACAAAATAACTAAATTGTTATAAAGTTTCCTCAACTCTTAAAATGTTGGAAAATAATCTGGGGCAAAGGCCTAGATAGTATAGTACTGTTTTTAATATTCACAAACATTTTCAATATTTTTTATTCAATATATTTTGGTAAATATAGCTGATAGACTGAAAAAATTAACCCTAGTAGAGTTAGTGTGTTTCGCTCTGACCTGTGCAATAGAGTTTCTACTCTTGGCTCGATATATTGTCTGTCTAGTTATAAATTGCACATTACATTCCATATTAAATACTCAAAATCTACTGCCCCAGTAGGTTTATTCCTGAATATATTGTTTAGTATCTCGAGTGCTTCAACCCTTCGAGTTTCCCATTTGATATTTCCCAAATATTTGAAACCCAAATCATACAAATTGAATTCAAGTGGTATGTCTCAAGGGGGTCTAACTTCTCAAAATGTAATATCTCAAAAGTTTCTTGTGATCAAGATAGTGTGTGGATCATTAGATTGTTTGTAATTCAAGAACTAAATAAAATAAGATTGCAGTAAATGAGCGGCTTACAGGAATTTATGATCATGGGGTTGAAGCTAATCCATTTATTAGTGGCAATAAAGCATTAGTCAAACTCTTTAGATCAAATAAGCATGGCTATGACAATCTCTTTAGTAGATAAACTAGTAAATATTAAATGGTAGAATCACTTCGATTGTCTGCACTGTTTGTCTAAAGTATATCTGTAGTATATCATGATTTTTGCATTCACATCTACAGAGCAGGTCCACTCTCTGGCTGTTCGTGTCGCAGAAGCACCTGTATCTGTGGCAGAAAAAACAACTGCCTTTTCTGTTCCATCTCGCGAGTGGCAGTGAATTTGGCAGGAACTGAAGAGCAAGAATTATAAAAAGTGCTCAATTTTTTAACCAAGCTTAACCTAAAATCTCGAATTGATTTAACAAAAGTGACTAATTTTGAGTAAAATACAAGAAAATGTAATAATTTAAATTTTAAATATTAATCAAAATTTTGTAAATATATTATATTCAGTAGAAATATTTAAAATATTGCATCCTATAATACATTCTGGCTGAGTATAGAAGCATGGGGATAGTACCTTACTCCTCATTTTCCTAGTACATGTCTTCAGTGCTGCTTAGGTTTTATAGCCGACAGGGGAACTGTTGAGTATCCAAACAACCTTTGGGTTGAAAACTATACATACATACATCCTAATCTGACGAGTTAAGTTTTTTTACAACATATAATTCAACTACTATATGTTCTTTAAATCCTTGGTTTGTTTAACAATGTAGTTTGTTATTTAAGGCCGCAGCCTATTAATTCAAGTCAGTGACCTGGTGGTCTAGGGGTAATGTGTCAGATATTTATGCTGAGGGTCTGGGGTTCAATCCTCGGTCCTGGCACAGATTTATCTGATTGCCCAACCCTTCCTTCACCTCTGACAAGACGTGTATTAACCACAACTTGTGAATGTGTGGAATGCCAGGCCTCCACCATGGTTCGGATCCCACATTAAGCTGTAGGTCCTCCATTTCATCACACAATCACCCTACCATTACACATTAGCGTAAGTGCTTACAACCCAAACGGGTAGTAAGACGTGGTGCTAATAATAATAATAATAATAATAATAATGATATAAATTCAAGGCAAATTATGTGTGGACAGTAGCACATAGTTCTGAAGTTTTCAAATTAATATGAATGATAAAAATCAATAAATTCACTTTTTCATCTAAAGAAAAAGTATTGTAATGGTGAAAAATAAAATTACCTCAATATTTTGATGAATCTTTATGTTATATGTGCCCTCAAACCCAAAAATACAGATTTTATACCAGTAACTATTCTTTAGTTCTCTACCTATTAATGTCCACATGTCCATACTCATGTCACTCTTTTGGCCCTGGCTACAATTTGAAACAGTTTTATGGATTTTGTTCAAACTTAATATTTAGATATTACATGGATATGCCATGGAACTACTTTTGTTTTTGATCCTAGCCTTAGATTAAGGCTAGATTACTGATGGGTGATTATTGCATCCACATTTTTGAAAAATGATTCTGGATATTTTGTTTGAAATGAATATCTAGGAAATGTTTGACCTCCAAAATAACTGTATGTAGGCTATCGGTATTTAATATTTGGATAAAAATTTGTTTGAGTGTTGTTTATTTTTCAGTGAAATGTAAGATTCGAGTTATTTCTCTAATAGCTATAGCGATTGTTTAAAATGTATATCTAGGGAATGACATGACAAATTATGGTTTATACATTTTTTAAGGAAAACTTTAATCCAAGGTTAGTTTACTGATTTTTTAATCCAAACTATTTTTTAAATGGCCTTAGCAAGTTGTTTCAAAATTGATACCTATCTGGTTGTATCTAAACCTGACTACTTAAAATCTTATAACTAGAAAATGTTGCTCTTTTCTTATTAAACTGAACGTAAGTGTGTGTGTGTGTGTGTATTTGCATTTTTTATTTGCCTTAGGTCCCCTTTTGTTTTATTTTTTAAATTTAAATACACTCCTTTTTTGTGATCACAAATATACTGTCTGGTTAAAAAAAAGGTTATGTTTAAAAACAGAGATGGTCAATAAATATCTTAAACTTTATTGATTTTCTGGAATTTATATTATAACATTTTTTAAATAAGAAGTAAAAACCCCTTGAGAGAATAGGCATATATGGGGAGATAATATTTCCATTTACATAATTAAGGTAGATTGGGTTTCATTAGTGATTGGATAGGCTTAGCTCAGAATCGTAACATGGTAAACTTGTGTTCATATGGCGAAGAAACTTCGAGCTTGATGGCTGTATAGTAAAAATATACCGATTTAAAGCAATTAATTCATACATTCT
Organism: Timema cristinae; assembly: GCA_039000515.1. Lineage (NCBI taxonomy): Eukaryota > Metazoa > Arthropoda > Insecta > Phasmatodea > Timematidae > Timema > Timema cristinae. Next base: position 64,229,678 of record JBCFYV010009882.1, read on the forward strand.
GCAATAAAAGTGACTGAATTTGATGTTTTATTTACAACCAAATTTATTTCAAAGTCTGTCAAGAAGCATGCATACATTTTCTTGTAGTCAATTCAAGATTAGTCTATTTTGTTAAATCAATTTGAGATTTTGGGTTGATCTTAAGTAAAAACTAAGTGATTTTAATTAATCTTATTCTTCAGTTCCTGCCATCAAACCCGCTCCTACTCAAGGGATGGAACAGAAAAGGCAGATTTTATCTGCCACAGGTATAAGTGTTCTGCGATGCGAACACCCAGGGAGTGGACCTGTTCTTGCGACAGTGTAAAAATCAGGAAAATACCTACTAGTAGAACTGTTTGTAACAAGCAACCCAAAACAACTCTTAAATTAAGTTCATTGATGATAATATGGGTCATGGCGATGATGTTGGTGAGGGTGGTGATGATAATGATAACGCTATAAAAACATTTCAGGCTTACGTTAGTGAGAGATTGGGCAATGTTAACAAGCGTTAAACCAGAAGAAAAGTTGAGAATTATTTGTATTGGCTTGCATAAAATTGTTGTTTGGTGGGCCCATAAATTAATGCAAAATTATCTTTGTAAGTAAACTGTATGAATACCTACTACTTGCATATTTTTTCTTGGGGCAAACCCATTATTATTTTAAGAAGACACGAATTGCGTATGATATGTCTTCTACCTATATTTGAAATTGATGGCAAAAGTGATAGTCTTAACTAAGATAGAAATGCATCTAACTAAGATAGAAATTCAATAGTTAAGGCTTGTATATTTTTTAAATGAGTATAAGAGGTATTTTATTATTAAAAGAAACAAAAGTAATGAATTTAGAATATTTTAAAATATAGCTATGAATATAACCTAGGAGCTGAAAGGGCCGCTGGGACCCAGGGGATATCACGATGGGCTGGTTTGATTTGAGCTACCACCTTACTTTAAGCAAAAGTAAATATAACTCTTTAAGTTATTGTTTTTATTAAATTTTAATCATAAGTTTCAGTAAGTTTGAGGGTGCCCATAATACATCACTTGTAAATATATACGATGGCATTCAATGTTAAACTGTATTGTCAAGTTTATCTTACAGGAGCGGTCTAACATGTTGACAAAACATTTTTAAAATCCTGAATATAAATATTTTGTATTCTAGATAGGTCTTAGAGAGAATTACCATTTGAGCTGGTTTTTATGTTTACATACTGATTTCTTCCACTGGAAAATATATTAGGCTTACTGTAAGATCAACCAATCCCAACATGGGAAAAAACTTATCTTTGCCCACATTAAACATTTAGTATCATTAGCATTTATTTGATTGTAAAGATCTTTAATTAAATTTATGTTTGTACCTGTGAAAAAATAAATTTTGAGAAAGAATTAATTCATTGTGCAGTAGGCTACAAGCGCACCACAATTCACGAACTGAAGAGTTTTATTCTCATTTTGTGGAGGGGTCAGGACACGCAAGCTCACCGAATGGGCAGAAATTTGCCCAATTTATGAACTGGGTGGGCCTAAATTCACGAATTGGGTGTAAAGTACTTTATAGATATATATAATGTCTTATACTTAGGATCACATTTTGGCAAACTATTTAGCAAATAAGTAATGAATTAGTTATTATTTAATTTTTATGTACAAAAATAATGGTAACTGTTTTGGCCAAATGGTTTATGTAGCTTAAAATATTTTATTGTGATACCATATAATTTGGTTTTTGTGTATTATTGATGATTACTTATTTTATGTCCTTAGGAACTCGAAAGTTCATTGCTGCATTTATAAAAGCATGCCACCTATCCCTATCTTGAGTTAGTTCTATCCAGTCCCCCTCATTACACCTTATCCCTCTTTAGCTAGTTCTATCCAGTCCACCCCACTACACCCTATCTCTTCCAGACACATTCTAATGTTATTCTCCTAACTGTGTTTAGGTTTAACCAATGGTATTAGTGATGACTAATAAAACTAATACCAATAACATTTTGTCCCCACTAGGCTTGCTGTGTATTAGTACTGCCGTCATTATTAAACCTTCGGTTTAATACTTTTCTCCATTTGCTAACCTTATATTTAATATATTATTTTGACTACTTTCACTTTTATACCCATGAATATTATAAATAGTTGAAAGGAGAATAAAATACAAAGGCCTACACATCTACCAGATTTTTTTGACGGAATAAGATAATAACTAAAACTCAACACATCACTTAATATTTCAGGATACATCAGCAGATGAGAGAACAAAATTAAGAATAGACGTGATAGACCTTTCACAGTTTTTTAGCTCACTTTTCTGTGTTTTAGTTGTGAACTATTTTCTGACAAGTGTGTCAGTCTTTTATTTATATCCTCCTTTAAATGTTTACTGATTCCAATTTCAGGGAAACTTTTATCTTATTCTACAAATTTTACTAAATATGCTTGGCATATCACAAGCAGAAAATTACAAAATGAGCGTTGCAAATATAAATTTCTGTCTTTTCAAATATTCTCTCTACTAAATTTGACAAGGGGGCTGCATCAGATGCTTTACCATATCGTTTAAAACAGGCTACTTCACCATGCATATGTTAGAAAGTAGGATAAAAATGTAGTATATTACCACTTGGTTAAGCATCAGAAGAATTGTTTTATTTTTAAATCTAGCATTAATTTAATATATGTGTTTATGTTATTTAATCAAAAATTATGGACCTTTTGTAAGTGTAGCCTATATTTATGAAATATATTTTATAATGTATTATTTTAGTGTGGTTTGGAGATGTGATAAATATTTGTAAGTTGTATATCCTTAACATCTTAATTAAATTTATAATATGTATATAATTTTCCCTTGCTGTATTTAAATTGTGTAAAGTCTATGATATATCGATCTCTACAAAATTTTGTCTAATAGTACATACATTAACACTTAAAACAATTGCTTAACATTGCACTAAAAATCTTGCAAGACAATTTTAAATAATTCTATGACTATAACTCTTCCAACATTATGATAGATAATTTTAGAGATTTGATTATATACAAAGGTTTTAATACAGCCTATTAATTTAAATATACAAGCCATTTATAGCTCTAATGTCTTATTCACTCATCCAATATTAGATTTGTAAGAATGTCCAAAGCAGCCAGTAGGCCTGTGTACTTTAAAATAAACTTTTTGAAACAACTTATGGCTAATTTATCTGCTGCTCAGGCCCGGGTTAAGGCATGGGTCAAGTGTGCCATACAAGAGGCCCTGAGGTTAGGGGCCCCCACCCACCTGTCAAATAAATCACTTTGACTTGTCATATTTATTTTGTGATAATATTATATTTCAACATTTATATGTTTTCTCATAAAATTTATCTCAAACTAATCTTAGAAATTCCCTAATCGAAGGGCACTTGAAGCCTGGTATTACGTGGAGTCTGGCAACCCATACTTAAAAAAATTAATGCAACCTTTGCTTTTGGCAAACCGGAGATACTACATATCTGCAGACAGTACCATTGGCTTTTGACAGAAAAATAAACATTGATTTTCTATTGACAATAATCTTTGAGGTAAAATGATAAAATTATTAATATTGAAGAATTAAGTAAATTCAATGTAAGAAAAATGGAGAACAAGTTTTTAATAATGAAATAATTTTTACTATACTAATACTATTTTATTCTCAGGCGCGGACTATATAAAATATATTATACTAAATTTGTCTATTGTTAAATGATGTCCAATAATATTTATTATGTTATAAGCTATTAATTTACAGTATTAATAATTAATATGTTAGTAACAAAACTCATGGTACTCACCAGGATTGCCTAACATTTGTAAAAAAAAGTGTGTATCTGTAATATACATAATTATCCATTGGGAAACTAACTTCTAAGGGCCCCAAGTTCTTCTTGGCACAGGACCCCTAAAAGTGTTAATCAGGCCCTGGCTGCTTGAGGAGATTTATTTAAAACTATACTTATTGCTACAGCTACCAACATGGGTGGTTAACCATGTATGGTACATGATTAGACACTAAGTGGTTAGTGTGAATCATAAGTTGTCCAAAGGTGAGGCATGAGCAGGGAACAGCCAAACAGTCAACATATCGGCTTGGCAAAATATTAAACATGCAGGCCATGAAAAATTCAATTTTGGGTCTTAAGCCCGGTTTGATAGCATTGGCTATTAGGTATGCCACAAGTTTACAACTGATTACAGTAGGAAGTTTGTAACGTGTCCTGCAAGCCTTTGACAATTGAGGCACATTGTTAATCCTGCAAGAAATTTACAATTGAGCCTCAATGCCACTTATCCAGGCAGTTGATAATTGAAGATCACTACCAGTCATGCAAGCAGTTGACAATTGAAGCCCATAGCTATTCCTGCAAACTGTACATAATTAAGTCCCATTGTTAGTCCTGCAAACAATTCATAATTAAGGATCATTTTTAGTCCTGCAAGCATTTAATAATTGAGGCTCATTGTTAGAATAGATAGGCAATTAATATTAGGACACTTCAGCCAGCTGTTTATTGCTAAACCTATATAATTAAAAATCACCTATGCTTTCTTTGAGCATGAAAAGATGTCCTTTCATCAATTACTCTCAACGTCTTTTTAACTATACTATGGGGCATATTTAAAAACATTCACTCTCCCTCTTATTTTTAAAGTAATTTGCTTCAAAAGAGTACTACTGTAACTACAACAGCAAAAGCAGTTCTAAAAATTTTGTATATGTATATGGCTATTATTTACCTAATAATCCAGTAGAGCTTAGAACTGCTTATAAATAAAACTAGCAGGTGTATGCCATGCCCAAATAAAGAAGAGGCTTTAATAGAATAGTAGTAATCAGATAATTTTAGTTTTAACTTATGTTATAGGTATATAATCCCCACCATTAGGTATACAAGATGATATAATCAAATTTGTCATGATGGCATAATTTTTATTAAAGACATATTTTGCCAATTAAATTCTTAAGAAGCTTTGATTTGCTCATGTGAATTGTGAGAATTGTAGAGTCTCGGAAACTCGACACTCCATGTAGCTCGACACATTCACATGCCCACAGTTGTTGGCGCCAGTCATCACAATCCAAAGTCATTCAACTGTATAACCTCTCGGTTTGTTTGTGTAACTCGAGAGGAACAGTAGTGCTGTGGGGTTCTTACAAGTGCTGTGTTTGTTAGTTTTCCAATTCAGTAACATGCTATTTGAATCAATACAATATTATATGTACAGTACTATACTGCATTTCTGTATATTACATATATGTATATACACTATTAACACATAATATATTCTACTGTACATATATTACTGTTATTGTACCATACAATACCAAAGTACAGTACAACTGTACCTATAATATTAAATACTGTACTATGATTCATCCTTGTTTAGTTAACACAATATAGTAAACATGCATCTTATGCAAGTTAATTAGTAAAACTCAACATTTCAATAACTTGACACCGTCTCAGTCCACCTTAGGTCAAGTTTCTGAGATTCTACTGTATTTATTTATTATGATGTTCTTTATCAATATAGCCTCAGTTAACTGTAAAACTAACTATAGGTTTGTTTGTTGCAGTCTGAACGCCACATGAAGACTCTTTTCTCTAAGCTTTCTTGAAAGCCTTTTCACTTGATCTAGAACGCTCTGTCTCTTTGACCAACCAGTCTGTGGGAACCGCCACGGTCGTCTGCCTATCTCTTCTACTCTTCTTAGAGGCGTACCTTCTGAGAGAGCCGGAGTCACCTCACTTTCCACGACCTCTTGTGCTGTGTCAACAAAGTCAAGAGAAGTTTGTGCATCCTCCAACTGAAATGCTACTAGTTACATGGTTCCACCAACCACCAATTTCCATGGCTCTGATTGGATAGTGTGGTTTCATCAAACAACTCTTTCCATATCACTGCTTGGATAATGTTAAAGTACATTCAAGACTAGGAAATATATAAAAACGCTAGCTAGACCTTTACTATTCCTTACATTCTGATTGGATAGTGCTCTGGTTGTCTCAATATGAATATATTATCTAAAAAAAAAATTAACACACACTCAGTGGCTCGTTTTCGACTGATATATTACAAAAAGACTCTCTCTCTGTTTTTCACAATGTAAGACTTGTTTGTTATATTTCTCCGCGATGTTATGTCAGTTTCCGGTTAAAATATTCGCCTCTTGGGCTCTTAAAGCCGGTTATTTTTACAATCATTTAACGTTAATCTCTTTCGTCCTCCATTTCAAACACCTTGCGGTTACGCATTGATATTTTTATAAGTTAAAATGTTAAATAGTTAAATTGCTTTATTGTAAAACCATAGAATTTTGATCTTTAAAAGTTAGTTGTCTCATGTTTTTAGACTAACTTATGGGTGAGTCCTTTTGCATGCTTAAACTTAGTGTAAGGGTCTTCACTACATTAAGATGAGTACTTTATGGTAGTATCCCTTAAAAGGGTCGGTGAGGATTAACTTTATTTTTTTCTAATGTCTGGGGCTTCTCCCTGATGTGGTTAGGCCTTTTCAAGGGCCGGATATTCTTACTAACATTTACTGTGTCTTCTAAACACTTGGGGCCACTCATCTACATTTAGCTTGGTTATCAGCATTTAAGGCATTTTGCCTTGTTCTAATTAAAAGGACAGGGTGGCTACAAAACATATTTTACAAAATTCACTGAATTTTCCTATTTTAATGGTGGATGATAACTTTTGTTTTGTTTATTATTGATCACATATTAAAAAGTGTTTGTATCTAATAATCAAACGGTTTTATCAGTTATTTTAAAAATTAAAATGTTATTTTATTTAGGTATTATTAACTTTTGTTTTAGTGTTTAGTTGCGAAATTAATGGGATATTATAGACATATTTTTTAATTCCCTGACTTTTCCTTATTTTTTAGTTAAATTCCCTGATATTTTCCTGTTTTCCCTGTAATCCAAAAATTCCCTGACTTTTTCATGTTTTCCTTGTGTTGTAATTTGTTTGCCTTTTAATGGGCCTGTTTCTATTTAGTGAGGTTAATATTTTTGTTGGTAACAAAAGCATAACCATTCACTGATGGAGCTTCTCTTCTCTTAGAATGTTTAACATATCTGTCATTAATATGATTGAATGTAATAGTTGGACAATTTAAATTTTATCTCCTATCTGAGTTAGACCCATTTATTTGTGTAGGTGTTTCTATAGATCGTTTTCTGCTTTTGGCAAGATCAATATAAATAACTGTCACCATTTATTGAGTGTAACCTTTTGTTTAGTAAATTATTCTCATTTTATAATCTGCACTTTTCCCTTATTTCTTGTATAGGTTTGTAGCTTGGTAGAATAGCAATACTAGCGTTACCAGGCAACAAGTTTCCACCATGACTGTATGTATGTATGTAGGTAAAATACCAACACATGTTATTGAAACGTTCAACATTCTCTGGGTTTCATCGTTTTTACATTCCTGGTGGGCCTGATTGTTTGCTCAACCTGGGATATTTTGTTAAGGTGAGCAAAGTTTCAGGTGTGTCAGTAGTGTAAATTGTCAGCAGTGTCACCAGTTTGATTTATTGTTTCACCTAAGAAAGTAATTTGATTGGAAAACATTTGAGTTTTGCCAGTATAAAATTTAATTTGTTTGTGAAAACACAAACATAATACAATATAGTATTCAAGTGACTATCCTAAGAACTCCAAGTGACCATTCTAAGGACTTCCAAGTGACCATTCTAAGGACTTCCAAGTGACTATTCTAAGAACTTCCAAGTGATCATTCTAGGGACTTCATTGCTATACCCAAGATCAAGACCTTGAGTAGGCCTATACCCTAAATATATTTATATATTTATTATTATAATAATTTCAAATTGTACAGCATAAGTTTAAACAAAATTAATTTCTCTTCAATTCCAATGTAGGCCTAACAGTAGAAATAGTTAAAAAGTAACTTATGTTAGGCAACAATCGCCATGGGTCAAGTGAACCGTAAATAAATAAGATAACACAAGATAGCATATATTAGTCATTACAAAAAAATTACAAGTGATGAAGTCACAGATGTGCGTCCTAAACTTACAATGGGCATGACTCGACTGTCTATTGTCTGTCAAAGATGGGGTGCGCATGCGCATGCTTAAATATGGCTTCACTAAACAACCACAACTTCTAATGAGCTAATAAAGAATACCAACATTCCAACAACTTATAAAATGGTTATTTAAACTGTATTCTACTTTATTTGACTTAAATCCAAAGGAGGACATTGAGAGTAAAGTAAGACCAATTTTTAAATCATAATACAATTCTTAAATTTTATATTAAACTCTATTATCTCCTGGTCTCATTAAATTTTCAGGAAACACTCTTTTTGGACACACTGGACACCATAAAATAAACTAATTATATTATTACATCTACACTATTTAGTTCTGTAGAAGGTTAAAATAAAGGAAATTTTAGTGGAGAATACCTACATCTAATTTAATATTTATAAAGTTGATCAGAAAAACTTATAATTTGCTGCTATATGATACCATTTGTTAAAGCTTGGTTGAGTAAAAAGGGCATCATAAAGCAGATAGCATGCCAACCCTGAATACTTTCAAAATCTTATGGCGATTCGGACAGTATTGCTGGGGCACTTGAGCCCCCATATTTCTTACTTTGGGGGTTATGGGAATTTCTCTTTCCCCTTCAATATATTCAATTTATACAAAAAACATACAATACCTATTACTAAACATTAATAATATAATTAATTTTCATTTTTAAAAAGAGTTGAATTTTGAAAACCTTTCTGATTTGTACAATATATTGCCACTATTGTCAAACCACTAAACAGGAGAAATTTTGTTATAATTTAAGCATTTTTTCTAGAATTGTTTCTGTATCACCGTGCTGATATATTATAGGAAGAACAGTGTCTGATCATTATTAAAAATACTAAAAATGGATTAATCTATTCATATAACAAGTCATTTGATCTGTAGCTGCCACTTTAGATGCCAGTATAAATTCCGCTAATATAGTTAATTTATTTTTCTGTTGTTGGTTTCAAAATATAAGTTTGTAATTTCTGATCACAATTTCTACCATGTTCTTATATATGTTCTGCTAAAGAAAGACCTAAAATTGACACAAAGAAAAAACACATCTGTTTCAACTAGCTTAAGACACATTCGGGTTGACAATTTTACCAGAGGACGATCCTCGGATCCCCATTTTTTCAAACCCTCCCAACACTTCCAATGTGTTTCCACATACAATGAAGGGCGAGAAAATTTAATTTTATGTAACTTAAAATTTATTTCATTTTTTTTTTAAGATTTAAATATTGCCAAGTTTAACCCCTTTTCATTTCTTCCTAGAGGGTTAAAAGAGGCAAAGTCTGTTTCCGAATAATCATTCTAAGTGTCCTTGGAAGCTAAGTGCACTTTAAAGTTGAAAGGGCGGAATTTATTTTTGATGGTGTCCTAATTCTCTTACGTGTACAATTGCACCCCTTATACCGCACTTTACTAAGGGGCACATGCAACTTACCCTTTACCACATACTTTAGTTAAAATAACCTTCTATATTGACTGTACAATTATTTTATATTGACAAAACAATTATTTTATATTGACTAAAAAGATACACACTTTCACCCAAACTATTTATTGTATTATTTGTTTATTTACATGTCTTATTTGGCTAAATTTCATTCTGTAAAGTGAAAATCTCATTTTAAAATTAAAATAAATTTTTAGTTTAAAAAAGATGTAGGCTTATTAGTAAAACTAAAAATAGAAATACTACTTGATAAATATAACAAGATTAATAGAAGGAAAATAACTATTAATGCATAATATGTATTGATAATTAGGTAATAAATATGCAGAAACTTAAATGTTATTTGGTGATCAGTATTTTTGCGTGGACCTTTAGGGGCAGACTTGACTATTCAGTGTAATCAGTGTGATCTGGTCCTCAAAATATTTAGCAAACAAACAATTTTGTTAGTAAAAATAGACTATTAACTAACTAATATCACTGTATGTCAAATATAAAATGAATATTTTTTCTCTATATTTATTTTAAATCGGTCTTATGAGTAATTATATTACCACTATAGAGAGTATAATATATGACAATATAAACATAACACTATCAAAAATCAACCTCGTTGCCATGGGAACAAATCTTTTACAAGCTTTCACCAGGTAGTTCTAGGTGTACTTTGGTGTCTGAAAAGTTGTATGCATCCTATGCACTTTAAGATGCCAGACACTTGTTTGATTAAAGTGTGCAGTAAAGTGTACAAGTGAATAGTGTGCTAACTATTTGGATACAGCCAAAGCATAAAGCCCCCTCTCAAAAGAATTGAGTGATACACAGCTGCTCATAAAATATCTTATCTTTAAACTACAATTAGCAGTGTGGTTTTATATTTAATAATTTTAGGACACAAAATAAAAATGTAGATTTAGATGAAATTAATGTTAAAAATTGTATACTACGGTACTTACTGTCTTAAAATAAAAATAAACTGTTGAAAAATTTGTTGTTTTATATAAAATATTTTCACATTTTTAACAATCTGCATTCGGTACTCAATACATTTTGGGATTTTAGGCAAGGGAGAGGTTAAGCTTGGTAATGTAATTATGTACAGTTAGATAGGAGGCAGGATCATATGTGCTATGTTTAAGCTTATTTAAAATCTTATTTACTATTGGATAACAAATATACATTTGACTACAAATTAAAACAAGATATCATAGTAGTCGTATTTCTATGAAACTTAGAGATTCTTGCTATCTTCTTATAGATTGATACCTAAAATAATAGGGAAACTGTGTAAGCATGGATTCTGCTAAGATTAAAAATTGTTCACTTTAAACACACCCCAATTAATTAATGAGTAATTTATAATTAACTTGGAGCTAACTATTTTTCCAATAAACCTCTTTGTAATGAGTGTGTTAACTTGTAGGTAATGGTAATTATATTTACTGTTAAATGGGATATTCATGTTTTTCAAATATCTGTGCAACATCCTTAGTTTACCATCCAGGATAATTATTGAGACTCTACTGTATTTTATATAATTATGTTATTCGAATTCTGTGGTATTATATTTTACTAGAATTTGAGTTGAAAACATCGATGATAAGGAAACTTATCAGTTCATCTCCAAGACTACTTTGCAGATATCACAATTATTTAAAAGTGTTCTCCTCATCGCCTGAAACTTGCTTTGACCTGAATAATAGACAAGGTGAGCAAAGTTTCAGGTGTGTGAGTGGAACCGAGACATAAGATCTATCTCACCTGAGAAGTAGCTGAACATCTCAAACCAAACATAATTATAGGACTAATCTAGTGTATTAAAATAATATTTTGGTTTTTTGTTTATTTTTACCATATATTATGAAGTATGAAGTATGAAGAGACGAGATCAAGGGAATAGAAAGGGATGGAGAGATCCTGGTGGCTTAGATTACCCCAAGGAATTTGATCACTTCCCAATATTATTGGCTAAAAGTAGTATAGTAAAATTTTCCATCGTAACCCTTTTAGAAAAAAATATTTTTTACAGTGGAGATACATTATTTATTACCTTTTAATTGAAAATATTTAAAACTTTATGTTCGTGTGAATTAAATGTGCTCTGTTGATGGAAGATAAATTATACATTGTCTAAATGGTCCATAATCAAATGACATTAAACAATCAGTCTTAACCCGTTTGTAATACAGCTAGACTTCCAGTTTTCCCACACCATTCCTTAACCCTTTCTTGCAACTCATTGTTCCTATGTCTCCTCCAGCCTTAACTAGCCTATATATTTGATCTATATTGTAGCCCTATTATTTTATGTAGACTATCATATAAAATGTAGATTATGTTAAGTGTTTCTCTTTCTGTGTGATCTAAATGTGCTTTACATTTCCTTATATCTTTTAGTTGGTCATTTTTCAAATTTGTAAGTAAGTCAAAAGTTTTTATTATGAATCTTTTGAGGAAGTAAGTTATTAATCTAATTTAGTTTATAGATTACACAGGCAAGTCCATAGCGAGAGGGGTGGCTTTGGGTGTTAAACTCCCCCCACCTCCAACCCACACGAAAGTTTATTTTTATTCTTTATGGTTTAATGAAACAATATCAAAATAAAAGATGTGAAACTAGTTTCTGCCACCATTCTTATGTTAAAAAATACATTTTCACAAATATTTTATGATAATGTACAGTGGCCAGACCACAAAGCTAAGTATAATAAAGCAAAATATTGACAAAATAAATAGGAAGTATTAGTGAGTGTAGGTAGAGTGGTGAAGAGGTAAGTCTTTGAAATCAGGAAAAGGCAAAACATTTACACTAGAAACTATTGGAATCGAAGTTCCGAATACACATGGCAAATGAGTCTGCAAAGAAAGAGGAATTAAAGGGTAGGGTGGATCCAGCAGGAGGGGGAATTTCTAGTTATCAACCCCTGATTTTCAGTTTGACACAATGACAGAGAGCAGCATACCTGGGTATAGGTCTATGTTATAAATAATGTGAAAGGTAAATTCAAAGTTTTGTTAGTTTAATGAGTAGTATTGACTAGTGATGATTAGATAACATTTGTATACTTATACCAAATGCTAAATATTGATTGCCAAGCTATCAATATGAATCCCAAACCCTGAAAAAAAAAACCCATCTGGTCTACATTCGTTTTTGTGAGAATATTTTTTTTTTAAAGCAAACATTAACATATTTTATTGTGGATATAATGGATAATTTTGTCTCTATTACTAAGATTGTTATTATTATTATTAAGATTGTTGTTGTTATTGTTATTGTTATTATTATTATTATTATTATTATTATTATTATTATTATTATGTAAACTTGTTCAACAGTTATTTGCATGAAAGATCATTCACTATTAAAATCGATTCACACACCTCAAATACACTTTTAGCCCCCAACATGGTTTTAATTTAGGTCCTTTTCTCTCTAATGTGTTTATTGATGACATTGGTAAATATTTAAACTCATCTAGTTATTTACTCTTTGCTGATGATTTAAAATTATCAAATCTATTGCAGATTGTATAGAGTTACAAAATGATGTAAATGGTATTCTACAATGGTCTTTTGAAAATGGAATGTCTATTAATAAACCTAAGACCAAATATATCTTTTATTAGGAAAACTAATCCTTTTTTTACTTATAAATTGGGCAATGAAAACATAATTCGCACCCTTTATATTAATGATATTGGTGTTCTCCTGGATAACAAACTTTTTTCCCAATATCATGTTGACCATGTAATTTCCCAGTCATTTCAATTACTTATACTTATTAAATTTATTATATCATAATTTAAGAAAGTTGACTGTTTTTATGTCTGTATTACGCACTGGTTAGATCTAAGTTAGAATATGCTACTGTTGCTTAGAATTCCATTACCTTAACTGACTTTCTTAGGTTGGAAAACGTTCAAAGAAAATTTGTCGCTGTGTGCTATGATAAATTCTTTAGTACCGGATATATTATTATTATGACAGAATTCGAAACCTCTTGGGGATCCAAACTCTCTTCTCGCGTGGACTTTATTGTGATGCCCTTTTTGTTTTTAATATATTCAATAGCAAAATTTCTTGCAAATTTGCCCTTGATCATGTAAGCATTCCTATCTCTTCTCGGGCTTCTTGTAATCCAAAATTATTTTTTCTCAATAGCTCTTATAAGGTGAGCCCTATAAGGCGTTGTAGCCATAGCACCAATTCTAGATTTGTTGAATTTGACTTTTATCATAAAAGAAAAGCTAAACTCAGAGAATTATTTAAGGAAATCCCATATCAATAATTTATCATGTTGTGGTTCTGCCTATAATATTTAAATTTACAATATTCTGATTTATTTTTTGTATATTGCTACTGCTTTTAACCACTCCTTAGTTATTTGTTATTATCGCTATTTTTTATTATCATTTTTTTTTGTTTGTTTGTAACTATTCATTATTATATAAAATTATATAGCAATTTTTGTTTAGTTTATTTTCTCGTGTAAATATATTTATTTATATGGTTCTTGTGTACTTTTCCGTGCTGACCTGTTATAGGTCCTACGACTGTTGGCCAGTACCATAGCAAAGGAAATTGAAATTGAATTAATATTATTATTAATATTATTATATTGGTATTGAGATTAATAGTATCTATAAAAAAAAAGTGACATCTACACATAAAATTACTTGATGTATCAATAAATGAAAACAGCTTTAGCAACTTTTGTAACTGTCAAAAAAGAATCTTCCTTACTGAATCTGACAATATAAAGGGTCGTCGGAAGAGCTGGTAAACTACTGAGGGTACAAACAATTCCCGTTATACTCCTCACGGCCATTAGACCCCTTTTACAATATAGTGCCGGTATCTGTATATAATAGGTATGATATTCTGTCTTTAATATATTTGGTCAGGTTGAAAATGCATGAATGTAAAGTGAATGGGGTATAATATTTGACTGTGTAGGCTGGAGTAGGTTTAACTTTTCACTAAGCACTAAGCTTTAAGCCTCCAGCTCTACTGGTGTAGTACTAAATCAGCTCTAAATCACCCAGACTAGGCATAACTCAACTTAAGTGCTCAATGCAAATTGTCTTACCTACTTTAAGGGAGAGGGTGTTAGGTAATTTTCTAGATTATAGAAAAATATATAGCATTTACAGTGTTTAAATCTCAGCTCTAAGTACCATAGAATACTCTAAACAGCTTCTATAGTCGTTTATTGTATATGATTTTTCTCAGCCTCCCACAATTGGGGGCTTATTCCCCCAAAACCTACCCTAAAACGATCGGCTGGCTACAGCCTTTAATACATGTAATATATTGTTGTTTCAAATTACAAGATTATACCATATGCCTACAGCTCTATTCCTACTACGGGTTAAATACAACACAAATTATTATTCCCTGCAATCTGACTGTCAATTTCCACTTTGAGCACTAGCACTCACTCCCAGCCTACTAGCTTTATATGGTTTGGTACTCATTAATCTACAACACACTGCAAAGTGATTATATTTTCCACATTATGAACATTATCTTCCATTGGAAAACATCCTCTAGGTCCTAAAATAACACATTAAGTGATAATTCATATTTTAGATAGTTGGTATCTGACCTAACACTTAAGTTTTATTCAGTCTTTTGAATTTTTTTTTATCTAATTTTCACTCAGGTTAAGTTACAATTTAACCACGATTCATATAATACTTTTGATGATTCCCTTCTAAATATTAAACACACTCTTATAGGTCCAGGTCCTTAGGGGCCACATGGGTCAAGGCATCACCCAAATTTTTTAAATATAAAATTGTCCTCCCCCTTTACCACCGTTTCTATATGTTCAATGTGTGGGGCCGGGGATCTGTCAGGACGTCCTTGGCCGAGAATAAGGGGAAGGTGATATGATTACTTTTGTGGGCTCGTGATTGACGTTAGACTTGGATTTTAGAAGGTTTATTAATACTACTATATCTATTACAAATATTATGTTAAAAGTAACGTTAAAATGAAGAACATAGAGAATAAAAAAAAGCTATTTACAAAAAGAGGTGTTACGAGTTTCACCCAATGGCCTGTCCGACTGTTAGGTGGTCCCTGCATGGTCGTCGAACCTGGTTCCCCGGGCTTGAGTGGCAGCCCCAACTGGTTCTTGATTAACCCGATGACTTAGTCCACGTGGCCCCATGGCAGGCAGCGTGACCTCCAAGATTACGGTCTTCTGTAGTCAACCTCGAGGGGCTGCAAAACCTCCCATTTTTACTGGCCTTGGCTTCTAGCTAAGGAATGCTGACACCTCCTTTTGGGTCAGCTCCTCTCGTTTATTTGTTTATCAAATCATCATAGCAACCTCGTAACATTCGTTATGTCATTCGCCACACACAATATACAATGTTTACACAAACATGCCTTCCAATTGAGAACGTGTGGTTACAAAATAGTATTTATTTGTTTATTTTTATCCTATAGAATATTTCGGAAAAAACATGAATATTAGGTGGAGAACCATTCTCTACAAGCAGTGAATTATTGGATTCATTATAAAATATTCCAGGTAAGATTATCCATTCCTCACTCCAAACGTCACGCGAGGACTGTACAAATACTCTATTGACTGAATATAAAACCTGAGCATGTCCAGCTATGACAGGCCCTCTCAGATTAACCACACCCAGTGTGAGATGTCTGTCAAGGTCAATCCCCCCCACCATTCTGGTGCGAGCTTTAACGTGATTCAAGTTGGCCCACCACATCCCTGAATTTTTCTAGTCTAATCGTTTGTGCTCTATTTGTGCTCTTCAAGCTTTACACTAGCGAATGGGACCAGTTATACGATAAAAATTGTCTATATTTGTTTTTTGCGTGTACATGTCTGTGTTTTACTATTTGTTAAGCCCCTAGACTTAAGATTATGCGTGAAAATGATTAATTAAAATTAATAAAATGCTTGAATTATTTATTAAAAATTCATTTTCTTCATTAAAACTGCAAGAAAAACTTTAAATAAAACGGTTATAAGTATGTCAGCCTAATGTAAGGTGTCAAAAATTTGGCAGATAATAGAATGCCTAAAATAATGTGGTACTCATGAACTGGCATTAAGGGGCCAGAATGAAGATCATGAATTGGTGATTTTATAATTATAGTGATTTCTTAAAACTAGGAAAATTTAAATGAATTTAATATAATTAGTTAGTACGTGGTGAAAAAAACTAGTTACCTGTAAGCTTTGACCTGGCCCCACGAAAAAGAAAGATCACGTTCTGTCACTGCTTATAACCCCACTATAGATCACTGATGATTAATTGAACACATTATTTACTTTAATATGGTAGCCATTATAGTACATTAAACATGTTCTACCGGTTTTGACCTTGGTTAGACACATTTTAAATTCAAAATAAACTCTCTGTCATGGCTATATTGATATTTTGACTGCCACTATGTATTATTGATTTTTTTTCACGTATGTTAACTTGATTAATCTTCAATACTTGTTAAGAAAATAATCTTCAGATCTAATAAATAATTCTTACTTTGAGTTTATTAAATTCTTTTGGTTATTTAGAGTTAAGAAACATTTACAAATAACAAGCTTTGTGAATCCCTTTTAATTTATTGTTTAGTTACCTTTTAATTTATGTGGGCATTTAATTGTTCCAATTTTATGTTTGTTAATAAATCTGTCATTGGAATAAATGCTATTTGAGATGGTCTATATTTTTAGAATGTTTCTGTTGTTAATCTCTCATTAAGATTGACGATTATTCCATTAAACATTTAGAAAACTACCCGCCTCGGTGGTGTAGTTAGCTAACGCGCTATATTCCTGATGATCCAGACTGCCGAGGACGGGGAGATCGAGGCTCGAATCTAGCGCGGGTGAACTGGGGTGTTTTTCCCTAAACGATTTTCCACTCTCCCCCACGCAAATGTGGTTTCCCCTCCTCTATATTCAACCTTCCCAATTCCTAACTTATTAGTTTAATTAGTACTTAAACGTACGTACAACCCGAAAGGGTAATAAGACGCGGTGCTAAATAAATAAAATTTAGAAAATTATGTCAACTCTGGTTCAGTTAGTATGTATTTTATAAATACCTACCTACTTGTTTATATTTATAATTAATAAATCTCTTAGCATAATTATTTAATACACAAGTGATATTATATTTAAAAAATAAATGTAACCTACTTTATAATGAGGTTATTGCTGAATCACCACATTATTTAGTTCAAATTTATCATCCAAGTATGTTCTTTTAGATCATTCTCTTCCACCCCTGCTGTAAATTCCTGTAGAATCTCGTTGCATTCTCAATTAAGTTTAACTAGCAATAATATGTAATCATAGTGTATTCAATCAGATTGAGCCATGTTCAACTGGAATCAACCATGTATGCTATCAACTGGTTTGGAAAGTAGTTAACAAACAATCATTAGTTTTAATCAGCAATAACCAATATTAACATGAATATACCAGTCATATTGTCAACCAGTTGTAATCAGCTTCAAAGCAGTTTAAACCTGGCAACTATGTTCAACCAGTTTGAACTGGGAAGAATTAGCCATATTGTCAACGAGTTTTAATCAGCTTCAACATATCAGCTGTGTTCAATCAGTATTAACTGGAATCAACAAGTCGTTTTGTCAACAAGTTTTATCAGGTACAACCAGTTTAAATCTGGCAATTGTTGTTCAACCAGTATTAATTGAAATTTACCAGCCATATTGTCAACCAGTTTTAATCAGCTAATGCACTAAGAAGAAAGAGACGGTATATATTTTCAGTTGAAATGTCTTTTCTACACCCCCAGAACTACGAGTGTGCCAGCAACGATTTCGACCTTTTTTCCGTACCGCCGACACAAACCAATTTGAAAGCGGTCAATGGATCCAGTACAAACCTGTATCTTCCCTCGAGGAAGATTCACCCATCGAGTTTACTGTTACCAGAGGTGAATTCCAAATCGACCTTTCACAGACCATGCTGTATCTCAAGGCTAAAATAATGATACACAACGGTTTTGCTATCGCTGATACTGATCAAATTGCTCCCATCAACAACTTGGTGCCTTCACTATTCACAAATGTTGGATGTGTTTTTTTAAACAAAATATTAGTCTCAATAGTCTCTAGCCAAATACACGCCTACCCCAATCATTAATATGTACATGTCAACCTCGGTAGTTTTGGGGTGGAGTGCTTGCCACAGGACACGATGTTCATGGGCTCAAGCCCAACCGGGGTCAACGGATTTTTCTTGAGTGATGAAAATCCGTAGCAAAACTAATTTTGAAGAGGAAGTAAAGCTCATCTCGATTGTGGGATGTAAAAGAACCCTAGAATGTAAGTGACAATATCTACAAAGAAAAGCTATATCACATTTTCAAAACCTATCACAATGCATCTGTCCAAGATTCAAACCTACTGCCAGAGGTAATCCCCTATAATATGAGAAGGGTACCACCTTAGATAAAAAAAGAGAGAGTTATTACTGGTTCAAGTCTCTTAGACCTATATAAAACAAGACGGAAAGATTGTGTTTGTGTTTCCAGAAATATCTAGATGAGCTGAAAAGCTGAAAAATGCCAGGAAAATAAAGGGATCACCTCAAACAACCAAACATGTATAATAAGTGAAATTTAAAAATGCTGATTTGGGAAAGAAGGGGGGAGGCATAAATAGGGAAAAAAACTGTCTATGAGATGTAGCATATTGAAACATAGCAGCAGGTAAGGGGACCAATCAAGATAACCAAATAAATATTACAATTAAATTTGAAATTTTGGAGTGGGAATTGATGAAATGAGAAAAGGGAGATCTTCAAAACTAATTGATTCCACTAAAGTGTGGTACAAGCGCAAATTTAAGGCAGGCAAAGGGGGCACGTGCCCCCCCCCCCCTTAGGTAGAATAGATTACTAACATTTATGTTCATACAGTAAAGTGAGAATTATTCTAACATATTCTGTAATGAATTCATAAGTTTTTTATCTTATATATTCACAAGTAAATAAAACACTGGGAACATTAATCAAAAAGTAATTTTTATTTTGCAACTTATTGCTAAGTTGTGGGAGAGTAGGGTTGGTAATTGGTCAAGGCAATTGGCAAGAAGGAGGCGTGTTAAGAGAAAATATGCCTACCAGCACACGCAAATGTTTCTCCATTCAATATATCTGTGCCTCCCTACCCCCCAGCTTTTACATTAACAAATTCGTGCTTGGTGTGGTAGACCAGTTAAATAAGGTGGGCAGGTATAGGCACGACTCTATATAACCAGAAAAGTATGAAAACTTGAGATTTAATATATGACTCTCCAAAATACGGTGGTGGTATAAATAGAGTGGTGTGGATAGAAAATATAATATTTTTAATAAAGGCAGAATTAGACAAGACTGAGGAGTACTCATTCCAAACAAGTTTTAAATATTTGATATTTCTAAGTGGTATACGCATGTAGAATGGTGAGTTTTGAAATTTCCAAAACCATTAGGAAAAAACTACTTCTTTCTTTGGTAGTAGTCAAACACCCTCAGATATCTAATTAAAACAAGATTGTTTTAGCCATTTAAAAAAATTCGAGTTTTCAAAAAAGTAATTAGAAAACTAGGTACCTTAAACGAATTTTTCCATAAAAAATCCAATTTGATTTGTCATGTCAAAACTTTCCATTTATCTATTTTGAACAAAATGGTTATATCCACTGCTACGGGCAATATTAAAATAGAAGGACGCGTGATCAATACAATAAAATACGCAGATAGTCTAGAATTGCTGGCCAAAAATAAAGAAGAGTTGCAGGAAATGATGGACCAGCTGGTGTAGTTAGGGAGAATATATTACATGGAATTCATCATTGAGAAGTCAAAAGTGATGAGGATTTAAAAAAATGAAGATTCGTTGAAAACTCAAACCTGGAAACCAGGAGTTGGAAAGCATATAGCAGTTTAAGTACCTGGGAGTCTGCTGAATAAAGATGCCTACTGCACCAAGGAAATTAGGTCGAGAATCGTCATGGCCAAGGAAGCTTTCAACAAAAAAGGTCACTGCTGATCAGCAAGTTGATTTTGGAACTAGGGAAGAAACTTATGAAATTCTACATTTGGAGCATCGCGCTGCTAGGAGCAGAAAATTGGACTTTCGGGAAGATGGAAAAGAAATATTTGGAGATCTTTGAAATTTGGTCTGGAGAAGACTTGAAAAGATCAGATGGTCAGAGAGGGTGACAAATGAAGTAATCCTAAGAATAGTGGTTGAGAAGAGAACAATTATTTTGGATGTGATTATTTGGTACAAAGGAAGTTGGTTCGAACCCATAATTAGAAGGAATTATTTTATGCATGACATCATAGAAGGAAAGCTTGAGGGTAAGAGGAGCATAGAAGGAGGAGAATTTTAATTATGGATGCCTTGTAAGAAAGAAAAGGGAACTGAAGGAGAAGACAGAGGACAGGTTGCATGGGTGGTCTAAGTTCACTGACAAAAGGAATGGAAATTCCGTAAGAGAGAATACATAATAATATGACGATAAGGATTATGATGATGATAAAGGTATATTTTACATGTTGGAACGAACAAAGACACGTGTATATTTATTGGTACTAGTAAATTCATCATTAGACATATGATGTTACCCTTGTGTAGCAAACGGGAAGGAGGACTATATTTTAGACTTACAGCAGGTTATAGTCTCAGGATGAGCGATAGAGAAGATGGAGAGAGTCAATCCCATATCGTTCTTTATCAGTCTTCAGCTTGAGTTCAAAAATTTGGATATACAGATAACTTATTGCTTCCTCATCCAGAGGTGTTGCTAAGTAGATAGGGTATTCACCTTTGTTACGGTTAGTATATGATGGAAGGGAGGGTGTAAGGGGAGAGGTGAAGGAATGGGTTGTATGGTAACGGGTGAAAGGAATTATTCTTTGTCAAGGTGAGAGTATGGTGGTAAGGATGTTAATAGATATGTAACGTGTAAGGTGTGAGAGAGATCTACATCTCACTTGTATCGCTTAGGCACTCGAGGTCTGTATAAATATGTGGAAGTGTTTTGAAGTGTGTTGAAGTCTGTTCTGTCAAGGTATATTTAAGTTTGTTTAGGTTTGTTTAAATCTGTTAAGGATCGGTCTTATAACTACCGGATAAAGGTTATCAACCACTTTAATATTTTACGCGTATTAAGAACTGAATTTATCTGCTGGATACCTCTCTGTAGGATAAATATATTTTATGCAGAAAACCCAAGGTTGGTATTGTTTTTACTGGTGCGTACATGCGTTTAAACCCTGCTGATGCTGTTACAACCTAGCGATTTAGGTATTTTATCCGTGATGACAACGCTCAACATTGATTGAATCAGTCATTCCTAATAGGCCCCAACTCCATTTTTGGCTAAAATGACTTATTGGTACCTGGCGATCCCTTATACAAAGAATCACCATTTAATGCTAAAAGGACCTTCTTCTGGCCCCAAGTATGCATACAACTGTGAAATGAAGTTTTCAGTCATTTCTAAAAGGCCTTCTCTCCAGGAGCCAGGGCATTTTAGAAATGAATGCTTGTTAGTTTGGCAGTGCTTGTTTGTAAAAATATAGTGAACTGCTTCCATGCATAAATAAATAGCACTGGACTCTCAAGAAGGCTATTATTATATTATTATCTTTGGTGTTATGTTTTCATGAATACAGGAATCATCTATCAGTGTTTTGATTTATCTGTTGTTAAAAAGAGTTAATAACATAATAAAATGGTAGATGAAAATTCAAACCGAAAGAGTAAGAAACATCAAAGAGACCCTGACATTTATAAAGTAAATGCAATCAATAAATCTGTATTGTATGTGTACCATGAGGGTCAAGCCAAGAAAGGTGCTAATGAGGTTTGCTCCTTTTTGAGCCATTAAATACAGGAGTATGTACCCGCAGGTATTAAAGTGCTACATCTTTATTCAGATGCATGCGCAGGACAGAATAGAAACCATTCCGTAATCAGATTTCTAACTTCACTGACACCATACACTTTGAAGACATTTTTCACAGATTTACTGTTTGCGGATATTTATACTTGCCTTGCAACAGGGACTTTGGCGAAATGCAACGCGTGATTCGTAAGAGAGACAGAATCTACACTCCAATGGAATATGTGGAATGCATTGTTAACTCCACAAACCGTAAAATATTCACAGTTAACATAGTCAACACCGAAAAGGGGTTATATTTTAATAAATGGTGGCCTAAATTCTACAAAATGGTGATTTGTCACTTGAATCCCTTGGAAGAGGTATTATACCTCGTCATTCTAAGAATTCATTTGCTACTGATAGTTTTGCAGAATTTGTATGCAGAGCTGAACATTAGCATATTATAGTTACATCTGAGTATATAAATGACCTGATAAACCATACTTTTGATTTGAGCTTGCCCGGAGTAAACTCCATCGAAATGGATCAGCATGAGGCATATCCACACGGAAAAGTTCCACTATACAAACAGAAGATAGAATATATAAAATAAAAGTTGTAAAGTATGTGGAAAATGAACATTAGGAATTTTAAGCAGACATTCTGTCCTAGCCTATGAATGTAGAAGAGGATTATTGAAAAGCTTTTCACTAGGGATCCTAGAGGAATTCTATTGTGAAAGATATTCTGTAGTAGGAAATGTTTGTTTATTATTATTATTATTATTATTATTACTATTATTATTATTATTTATTAGTTTGTAGCGTTTTTAATAAAAAATACTTTGGCATTTACAAGTCAGGATGACAGAAGTGGAATGAAATACATGTTTTTTTATTCATTTCTAAATGGCCCTTATTTTTTAATTTCAAGCCCTTCCTAAATATTAATAACTTTTCCTAATGTGATATAATTTATATGTAAAAATATCAATGCATCTAAAGTATCACACATAATTATCAAACAAGTTATTTAGAAAAATGGTTCTTCGCAAAAGAGATTTTTTTCCTCAAAACTATAGTTTTGGAAGAGGGTCTCTTTAGTAATGATTGATTCAATTGTTAAATAATGGCAGCTAAACAATTGCGAGGAAACAGATGACGTCACGTCGGTGCAGAGGCTAGGTGGTCTTGCAAGTACTAATTTAGGTGTTTGCAAAATGTGGGGAATAGTTTGGTATAACGTTAAAAAAAAATTTATTTATTTTACTTTGTTCTTATTTAACTATAACAAATAGCTTTTCAGTTTTAATAAAAGTGTGAATTAAATGTTTTAACTTTATATATAGTTAGAGCCTGGGCCCGTGCTTACTAAACACGCGAACCCAAGATTTTAACCTAAGCACAAATTCTGATAGGTGAAACCTCGTGAAAAACCTCGCGTCACTATCGCAACGCCAATTTTAACTTTCAGATAAAAATTATCGGGTACTTAAACCTCCCGATAAAAATGTGATGGATAAATACAATTTTCTCTGGCAGATAAATGCGACCTGGCGGTCATAAGACGCACTTTTAACTTATCGACCAGATAAAAATATTTAATGGCCAGATTAATATTTATCCAGGAATCATAAGACTGGCTCTAATATCTATTAAAGTATGTTAAAGTCTGTTGAAGTTGGTTGAAGTCACTTATAGATGATAGGTTTTCAGATGTCTGAAAATTATGAGGCATAATTCATATTATGTATGATGTTATGACCAATACCTCTTATCAGTTATGATGTATTATATAATTAATGAACTATGATTAAATATGTTGTAAGAAAGATATAACTAATGATATATGGTAAGATTCATGAAATATAATCAGATATGGTATAGTACCGTATAATGTATGGTATTATTTATGAAATGTTTTCTAAGTATGAAATATAAATAATAATCAATATGAGGCATGGTATGATTAACAAACTATAATTAAATGTTTAATATGCATTCATCAATGAGAAATGTGCTATCTGTATGATATGTCTCTAATCAACTATGATTTAATTTATTATATCAATTAATGAGTAAGGGTCAGATATGTTAAAAATATGGTAGGCCTACAAATTAGTTTGATAAATGGTTTGATCAAAGATCATAATGTCTTCTATGAGTAAATGATTAAATATCGTAAGATGGATGAAGTATGTATGATCACTATGACCTACAATTCAATGTATGTTTCATGACTGATAAATGTAAGATGATTAAATATTTAGCAAGTACGATGTAGATAAATGTTGTCACGACATAGAGAGGGTGCTCTTTGAAAAGTCTTTCAAGAGTCTTTTTGGGACGAGCTTACCTCGTAAACATCTATGCTTTGTATGGCATCTCCACCGTGGTTCGGATTCCACGTTAAATTGTAGGTCCTTCATTTCATCTCACAATCACACTACCATTACACATTAGCGTAAGTGCGTACAACCCGAATGGGTAGTAAGACGCGGTGCTAATAATAATAATAATAATAATAATAATAATAATAATAATAATAATAATAATAATAATAATGTATGGCATCATCAGTAGAGAGGAAGATCTGCAAACCTGTCATAGCTTGTTCCAATGCATGAGGAGGGTCCTTTCTACGATTAGGCTTGTATGCCCCAGAAACTATTTTGAGTTTGGTTATTTTGGTAAATGGAGTTATTTTACCACACATAAAATCAAATAATTGTTTATTACAATTATGGTACTCGTCTATCTACTATCTTGCAGGAAGACCTTTTAAAATATATATATTTAATCAAAAATAAATCAGTATAACAAAAATAAAGTCGGTTAAAAATCTTTAATAATGATTTAGTTAACAACCAATTATTAGACAAAATAACGAGCTTGGGTAGCGGTGTTAATCTACTCCCACCCACAACTCAACAAAATATTATATTAATAATGACAAAACTTTGTAAATGTTGAGTTAAAGAATACATCTTTTAATGGAAGGCCTATTTTAATATTCGTATTCTAGAATACGAAAGGAGAATGGAATAAATCTAAAGCTTTTTTTGTTTTGTTTTTTCCATGTGTGGAGGTAGGGTACAATGCCCTATTTGGTTCCACCACCATTAATACATTCACCGATATTGATTTTGTTTTAGGATTTGTGAACTGTAAATAAGTATAGTCGGAACTATTGTTAATGCAATCCTATACAATTATATATATATATAATTGTCCAATGGCTGCAAAATTGCCAACTACCGAGTCGATAATGGCTGCGTGGTCTGATGGCTGTGATCTTGTGTATCACGTGTTTATAAAGCTGACGACCTCCGCACGTCCATCTTAGACTTTGCCTTAAACTATGAGTGAAGAATGACCATAGGTATGGGACGAATCCTGGATAGCTCAGTGGTAAGAGCAGTGGCGTACTAAGCCGAAGGTCCCGGGTTCGATTCCCGTGTCCAGGTGTCATTTTTCAATTTTCAGACTGTAAATAAGTATTTTCAACTAAATTAATATCGTTAAGGATTTGTGTGTTTTTAAGTAATGACTATTTACATAATAGGCTACTAATTGCTTCTTATCCCTGGGGGGCATAAAGTAGTATTTCTTACTAGGCGTGAAAACAAATCTAGGCCTTTTACGAGTGTTGATGATTCAAAATAATTATTGTATTCTTAGGATACTAACTTCACTTGTTTTTATATGTATAAATCATCGCAAATGATAACGTCTGTTTTTTTAATCGAGTTCTTTCTCCTTGTGCCTCGTCCTTGTCTGTTGTGTGGGAACGAGATAGCTCTCCTGGCTACACCATTCAAGGTCTGCTACTTTTTTTTAATACATCATTAAATTAAGTTCCTGTGACAGAAATAAAATGAACAATCATATAATGGAAAGTCATCTTGGATTTGATTATACACTTCTATATTAAATAACAACTCACTTTACTATTCATAAAACACATTTTATACACTTAACGTGGATCTTAAACTAAAACATATTGTTTGAATTTTTTTAATATTCTACTTTGATGCTTATGATTATTATTTGTGGTCATATTATATGTTTTAAATATCAATTTTAGTACAGTTCATCATTTACTAAATGGATAATGTACTTTGCTATAAATTATACATACATTTACGAGGCAATTTTCAATTTATATAAAATACAAAATCGACTTTTTTAATTAAAGCATGAGCTATGAATTAAAGGGGGATGATTAAAACAAGAAATGATATCACGTAGATATGAAACTTTGACTTTATGCTATTATAGGTACCATCAGTTGGCCTAAAGGGATTTGGCCTAAGAGTTATGATAAATGATTCTAGGCCTATTGACTTGGGTCCAAATGACTTTAAGGCAAACTAACTTTTAGGCCAAAATACTTTAGGCAAACTGACCTTTAGGCCAACTGACTTTTGTTGGACCTAACAAGATCTATTTTTTTAATATTTAAGATTCATTTGAGCTCAGATGACTTTAGGCCAACTGAGTTTAGGGAAAATGAATTTTAGGCCAAATGGCTTTTAGGACAAATGTTTTAGGCTAGGACAAATGTTTTAGGTTATATGACTTTAGGCCAACATACTTTTAGGCCAACTGACTTTTAGGTCAACTGACTTTTAGACCAAATGACTTCAGGTTAAATTAAATTTCAGGCCAAATCTTTTAAACAAATATTCTATAGTTATTTGTCTTAACGTATGTCTAAATTGTCTTAGTAAACATTCACTATAATTCATTGTGATGTTAAGAGATGGTAGAGTGTATCTCAATTAATTGAATAGTGTAACATATTATCGTCTCTAAATACATGTAGTGTTCTTTTAAAGTTGACCATTGTTTATAGTATATGGGTCTAGTTTTTATTTTGTTCCTGTGATCAAGTATGAAACAAAAAATAACCGCTATTATCTTTGTACAATAGCACTCACTCAATTAAAATATTGTAGATAAGTTTTAATCATCATCATTTTGGAAAATATTCTAAAAACCTTACTAGTAAGGAGTTTTATTAAAATAAGATAAGATTCATATATATATATAGGAGATTATAAAACATGAGAACATAAAATGATATGGACTAAAATTGATAAGTTTATAAAATACTGTTTAAAAATTAAGTTATTAAAAGCTTTAAATAACATGAAACCCCTTTGAAAAATAAGCTTGATTACCGTGATTTTTTTAAAAATTCTTTATGTTCAATAAGGTGACCTGGCGGTCTAGGGGTAAGGTGTCAGACTTCTGTGCTGGCGGCCGGGGTTCAATCCTCGGTCCCAGCACAGATTTATCTGATTACCAAACCCTTCCTTCACCTCTGACAAAACATCTTGTGAATGTGGGGAATGCCAGGCCTCCACCGTGGTTCGGATTCCACGTTAAACTGTAGGTCTTTCATTTCATCTCACAATCACCCTACCATTACACATTAGCGTAAGTGCGTATAACCCGAACGGTTAGTAAGACGCGGCGATAATAATAATAATAATAATAATAATAATTTATGTTCAAGTTATATTTTAAGATGTTAAGCTGGGTACCTACTGTTAAATTCTTTTGGATTAGGTTGAGTCAGTCAAAATCTTCAAATAATTAATATTTTTACAATATGTTTTAAATTATATCTAGAAACTCTTTCTTATTTCATAGAAAGGATTAAATGGCTTCTAACTTGAAAATCACCCGCCTCAATGGCGCAGTTAGCTAACGCGATAATTTCATGTTGAACTAAGCTGCCTAAGACGGGGAGATCAAGGTTTGCATCTCTCTTGGGTGAACTGTGGGTAGTATTCCCTAAATGGTTTTCCACTCTCCCTCCATGCAAATGCGTATTGACTTCCTCTATATTCAAACTTCCCAATTCCTAGCACATTAGCCTAGTTAGTACTTAAGCATAGTATAATCCTAACGGGTAGTAAGACGTAGTGCTAAATAAAAAAAACTTCAAAATTGCGTAAGACCAATTTTTATTAATTCATATATTTTGTGTGTAAATCAGTAAAATAACACACATAATTTTATTTTTAATATTGCTTTGGTCTTTTCTTATTTATTCATATTGACTGATATCATACCTAATACATTAAAATTTAATATTATGGTACTTGGCGTAAAACAATATTTCAAACTTAAGCTTAAAAAATATAATTTTTTCAACTTTGTAGTTATGCTTATTTTTTAAAGTTTTACATGTTAATTTAAATCTTTTAACTTCTTAATTTTTATAAAGAATTTTTTTAACTTATAAATTTCATTCCTTATCCTAATAATGTTCTCATCTTTTAAAATTAAATAAATCAATACATTTTTCAAATCTTATCTTATTCTTAAATTTCATAGATTTAAGTGGTGATTAAAATTAATTATAAATGGTAGACAGAGAAATAAAGTAATAATTCACAACATAAATACTTTATTAATAAAATACACATTTAACTAACATTTGTGTTTGCTCACGATTGTAAAAGCATCTAAATTTTCTTTGTATTGCTAAATATATACATACACTAGGATGCATTTAAATTTACATTCCTAAAAATAGTAATGAATGCTAAAATTTAAATTCTAGAATATCATTAGCGTACAAGTGTAAATATTTACAAATAGAGTTCGTGGTGGTGTAAATACTTACACTGCTACTAACACAATATGTTTACCACAACTTTCCGACTTACTTCCATTCATATAAATTTAGATCAATTTAATATTTAGTTCGAAGTAGTTTTACTTATTTAGTTCTTTTTTATCATTCAAGAATGGATACTTTAAAATGTAGTGAAATAAGAAATGTAAAGACTAACCACTATAGATAAAGTATATCATATTCATTTATGGAGAATCGCAAAGAAAAGTTAATGAAGCACTTATTTTATAGGCTATGCTATACCCTGGTAAAAATGTTCAATCACGTAGTTAATTTTTTTCGAGATATTTAGAATATTCAAATTATTTGAGTGTTCAAGCAAAAAAAAAAAAAGAAAGTGACTCTCTTGGATGAAAATAATGAAGTCGCTGTATTAGATGCAGTAATATTTATCGTTATTCTGGAATATCTCAAAGGACTGTTTTGAAGATAATTATACTTCATAAATTCCACCCTTACATATCTTAAAACATCAAGTCCGACACGGAGTTGATTTTCAAAATCGAGTGGAATTTTGTCGTTGAGCGCAGTGGCAAATAGAAGAAATAACTTTTATTTAATTCCGTCTTATTTTCCGAAGATTCAACTTTTACTAAAAAATCGGTAAAATATTCATTGCTGGGATGTAAAAATTCCAAGATTAATACGAGACGTCGAATATCAACGGCCATGAAGCGTCAATGTTTTGTGTGGAGTTATTAGTGATAAACTAATCGGTCCCTACTTTATTGAATAAATGTTGACTTGACAAAAATGCAAGAACTTTCTGGAACCAGAATTACCGCTATTGCTCCAAGAATACCTTTAGAACAACGAATGCGCTTGTGATATCAGCAAGATGATTGACCAGCTCTAACGTAAACTAATTAAGTGAGCTTTAAATGATAAAATAATTCAAAGTTTCCCTTTTTTGCTATCAAACTCTTCACAAATTATCTAATTTAACTCTTAATAAATACATCTACCAATTAAAAAATGACTTTTAGTTTTCACATGCTTGTACAGACTTCATTTGCCATGGTACAGCTAAACGTGTCATAAACTGTTGTGTGTATCATTGTCGAAATTCTTCTCCATCCTGCTTGTAGTTATTTGATGAATATAGCTGGTTTACCGGATACATCAAACTTGGCATATCTCGCCATGCACCCAGGGAAATCACTCCTGTGCTTAAATCTTCCACATCCACGGATCCAAGAGGAAAGTATGTCCTCGAAGATGTCATTCTGAGCCAGTTGTGAATAGCGCAAGCTGATTTTACTGCAATTTCTATGGTATCAACGTTGAGAGGTATGGGTTTGCTGAAAATACGAAACCGACTAGCTAATACACCAAACGCGTTTTCTGCAACACGCCTTGCTCTGGACACTCTGTAGTTATAAATTCTTTCTTCTAGTGTAAGCCCTCTGTGCGAATACGGTTTCAACAGATATGATGTGAGAGCAAAAGCATCACCTCGAACGCAAAGCCCTCCTTTAGGCCAGTTAAGAAGGTTCTTCTCCAGTGCTATCTTTAAAGTTGAATTGTTGACGATAGCACTGTCATTAGACCTGCTATTACTTCCAACGTCACTGTATCGAAAGCAATAGTCTCCATATACCATTGCAAATAATACAATACTATATGTGCCCTTGTAGTTGTAAAACAATAAAGTGGTATTTGGAGGTCGTTGAATCCTGATGTGTTTTCCATCCAGGGCACCACAGCAGTTAGGAAAATTCCATTTTAACTCAAAACCTTTTTGAATACTATCCCATTCAAAAGTTGTACTAGGTACCTAATAACAAACATAAAATAGATTAAGATTGAATATAAAAAAGTTGTAATTTTGTAAAAACGAAGGGTGAACACATTGAAAAACCAGAGATGGTTAAGAAAATTGTAGGCAAAGGAAAAATCAGAAAATATAGTCCCAAGATTTTTAATGTCTTATTTTTAGGTCCCTGGGATCTCTGAGGCCTTGGGCCATCTGTATGTCCTATGTGCACGACATCATCTACTTCATAATGTTTTCCTTTTCTAGGATATCATTTATGGGTTCTCAACTCAGAACAGTGAAGTAGAGGAACAAGGAGAAAGAGAAGACGAAGACAATACTCAATATCCTGAAAAACAACACGAAACCTTCGCAAACAGTCTAGAAACATCACGTACATCTGAGTTAAAATCAAGTAAGCTTTCAATGTTTTCCTTGCAAACTCCATCTCACTCAAGGAAACGCTCACCAGTAAAAATGCAACCACCAACTCGTCCATTGAAAGCTTTAAAATATGGACCAGGTAAAAAGTGCCCAACTAGGTTTGAATATGCTGTTAATAAATTACAAGATGTAGCACAAATGACTATCGGGGACAATGAAGATCAGAATGAAAGATTTGGGAAGAATATAGCTAGCCAACTCCATGAGCTGTCGTTAAGAAACTTTATTTTTTTACAAGACAAGATTCAAAATCTGATAATGTTAGAAAGATTATCTTGTATGGATATACTAACCATTCCACAAGCATCATCACCATCTCTTCAAGGCAGTGACACTAGCTCCAGCACTCCTAATCGGCAACAAATTATGTCAGAATTCGTAAACTCTTCACAAGCATCACCATCAGACATTGAAACTTTCAGTGAAGAATAAATTACGCCAGGACTCGATGTCCTATCGCAGGCACAATTAACCATTTGCAAAAACCCATAGGAAAGACAGATATAATATTTTTTGATGTTTTATTAACACCTCTATTATATTAATTAGTTCGAAAAAAAATAATTTAAAAATGAACAGTCAGCCAATATCAAAAAACAAAATAATAAGCCTACTGTTGTATTTGTAGACTTTATTTCAATAGAGAATATTGTAATCCATTCTTCATGTTATCTTAATTGAATGATTGTAATAGTGAATTTTTGTACTAAGTATATTCTTCTTAACTTTATTATGTATTATGCAGATATTATATGAATAATGAATGGTTGAAGAACTTCGTAGATAGCACTCAACACACCAGACAAAAACACTGAAATTGAATTGTGTGGAACTCTGAACAAATACGCTAGGGATTTTAAACTGTCCCCAGTTGCAAGGTACCTTAGAGAAATCTCGAGTTTAATTTTGCAAGGAATTGCCTGTCGTAGCTTAGTATCTTGTTTTCGTAATATGGGTGTAACTAATTCCAGCAACTCTTCAAACTTGGGTACAGACAATCTTAAAACAATCCTGTATGATGCTGGGTCCTCTTATTTAAGTTATTCTAAAAGTCTTGTCGATGCCCCCAACTGCTCCCTTCATCCTATCCAGGGTCTAACCCACCAGCTTCTCTCCTTGCGTTGCAGCATTTGTATGAAAAGTTCAATCACCCCTATCCTCAACAACCGTCTTAAATATTCACGGCGTGGAGCAACCGACGACATTTTCCCCATAAAACAGAGCACCAAACTGACGAGACAGCCGCTAGCAGCAGTCACTTGTGGCAGCGAAGTGTGACCCACTGATCGATCGCTGCTTGCTGTTGCTTCTACCAGCCAGCAACAAGCAGCAGCTAGTAACCAGCCTAGTGTGACCGTGGCTTTAGTGTCATGTGATACAGGCATTATTCTAGCAGCGTCCATACTAGCGAGCTGAACCTCGAACCTCGAGTTTATCTTTGATCTGAGCCTCATTAACGTTGGATAAATAATGGTTTCGTTGAAATGCTCGCAGCAACCCAATGAATGTCGGTATTTCAATGAACATCAAGGATGTTATGAGGCTCGGCTCGGCTCAAAACACACTGGACGGCACTGCAAAACAAGTCTTGAGCCGAACCACTTGCAATTTTAAATTATTGTTTATTTTTAACTAACCTTCCGTAGCTTAGTAGTTGCGTGGTGTAAATTTTACTACACCTTGACATTTTGTTTGAAACTTTTTTGTAATTGACATTAAATAGTAACTTCAAGTTCGTTTTAGAATAGGCCGAGAGAAATAAATAAAATTTAATTTGTTCTTTAAAAACTGTAAGTACATTTGAGTTTGCCACCATCGTCTGTCCTGTCTTTTATTTTTCTTTGTTGCAAGGTGAAAACAAATTATTCCACGGCAGCCGGTTTTAATTTTTCTCTGTTCATTGCTTGTGTCACCCACCGAAGTACATAACTTTATGAAGCAACATATGGCTCACAGGAATGTTGAGATTTTGCTTGTGACGTGGTTTGGCTTGGCTCGCTAGTCTGGACGCAGCTTAAGTGTATCCTGCTCTAGGTGGAGCATGGCCTCGTGGTAGATGGGATCTTCGTCATCCATAACATACTTCGCGCCTAGATATGCAGAGCTATAGAGATAACACAAATATTTTGCGCAACAAGCTTAACTAGGCCGAGAATATGGTAGAATCACGTGGAACCTTCCAGACAGCGCTATATTCACTGCCCCACACTTTACTCCCCTTCTCAATGCTAAAGGCACTTTTCGTATTTAAGAGAGGTACAACTAAAGAAGAATTGACTTTCTTATCATCGCTAAAACCAGGGAACGCCTTTGTTTAGGAGAAGCGATGACGAGGGAGTCGCTATGTCTGGTTATTGTATTTTACAATAATATATTTCGATTTGAATTTGAGGATATTTCATATCTATCCAAATTCCTATTTTAGTATGTTAAATTTTGCAATGTTTATTTAATAGTTAATTATCTAATAACTTGGTGAAGGTGGATATGTTTGAAACAATTTAGCACAACTCTTTGAGTTCTTAAGTTTGTTAAATACCTAGTCATGTTGGAATGGTGGTAGCATTTGATAATATCAGTATCACATATTTTCTAGTTAATTTGTGAGGGTGGGGGGGATATGAGGAACTTCTAGCAGGAATTTTTAAGTCCTTGCATTTGTTAAATATCTAGTCACCTTGTAATAGTGATACATTATAGAAACATTTATTTCAGTTGGTTTCTGAGTGTTCTCGGGTGGAGTCTTTATTTGGAAATATTTGTATACACTCCTAAAGCCTATACGTTTATTAAAACTTGCAGTTTTTCTTAGTGTTTATCAATCCGCTTACAAACATTTACACTTAAATTCTATATGATATACTATACAGGATGTCCATAAATTCGCGGATACGGACTGTATCACACGATTCTATGCCACAAACTAAGTAGAAAATACTATTTGATAAAATACGTGAGGATCTCAGTTCCTAGAAAAACTACATTATAGTTCTGAAAACAGTAGAAGAAAGAGATTATGTGGTAACGCTGTGCCTCACATTATGAATCGGGGGTAAGTCATAGGGCTAGGTAAAGAGTCAAACTCAGCAGTGTAAGATAGGACATGGAGTAGGCCTACACACACGTAGAGTATTGGGACATGGCAATGGCCATGGGTGCATCAAACAGCCAAGCTGGACTTGTGGCACGATTGTACGTCAATCGTTATTCCAACAGATGACACCCAAGTGTAAATGTGTTTTGCCAGCTGGAGTTGCGTTGCCGGGAGACTGGTCAAATGGGACCAGCACAACGCGTGGATGTAGGATGACCACTCAATGTGCGGGCACCGGGTCTTGAGGATGCTGTACTAACGGCTGTCCAACCGGCACCAACACGAAGCACATGTGACATTGGGTGGGCTACGAACTTATCAAAGTCAGTGATACACCAGGCTCTGCGTGATGAGGGCTACCACCTATACCATCTGCTGCCAGGTTATCTTCCTCGCCGTTTACTGTTCTGCTAGTGGCTTCTGCAACAACGTGAGTCAAATCAGGATTTTCACAACAACCACCTGTGGGCACCTGTTAACCCAAACACAACTCGAGTTTGTGCCATCAACAGCGATTCAGCATTAATGTATGGGCTGGTATGGTTGGGGATACACTTGTGGGACCCTATTTTCTACCGGAGAGGCTGAATTCGCAGTATTACCATTTCGTCTCTGCCACCATCTAACCTCGCCTGTTTGAGGGTGTACCATTTATTGCCTGTGCACCTGGATATGTGTTTTCAATGTGATTGTGCCCCAGCTCACTATGCAGCAATAGTGCACCAACTGCTACACGACACCTACCCCCGCAAGTGGATTTGGCGTGGTAGGTCTGTGGAATGGCCACCGAGGACACCAAACCTCACACCACTAGATTTATTTCGGTGGAGTCACATAAAATCACTGGTTCATCTACCAGATGACTTGTCGCAGTTGGCTGAGGATATCATCGCGTGGTTACATGCAGCTATCACAACGGTTGACGTCACCATGCAATGCCATGTGCAAGCCGATGCATCAAACGTGCGTAAAAATGCGTTGCTTTGCACGGATAAAACTTATATATGTATATATATATATATACACAAACACATATTTGAAATCCAAGGCCAAATGACCTTAGGCATAGCCATCTCAAGTAGAATCCCGCGGCCAGTGATAAGTGGCAACGCACGATACTTGACACATGGCTATGCTCAAGTGCGCCAAATCATTCAGTCGGCAAGGTGTTTTTGCGATGTTTGTTGACTGACTACTG
The DNA here is from genome assembly GCA_039000515.1 of Timema cristinae. NCBI lineage: Eukaryota > Metazoa > Arthropoda > Insecta > Phasmatodea > Timematidae > Timema > Timema cristinae. The sequence goes on from JBCFYV010009882.1 coordinate 64,265,268, forward strand.
CATGTATTGTGTTTATAATACGTCACGTATCAATAGCTCTAAATATGGTTACTGCATGTGTCGTGCCTGGTTGCAGACCAAATTATAAAACTTGAATCACGAAAGAGTGATATATTCAAATATTTCAGTTCTCTACAGATCTCGTACGCAGAAATGAGTGGATTCACGCTATTCCACGTTAAGATTGGAATCCTACAAACACCTCTTATGTGTGTATTACGCATTTCCACTCAAGTGACTTTATATTAATGGAATAATACAAAGACAAAAGTGGCAACCTGTTCGAGTTTAAAGGAAAATACCAGCTTTAAGTGATAAAGCTATTCCTAAACTTTTCCTAATTTACCGACGACGTACCTAAGTGACCATAGCAGTTAAATAAACGCAAATCACCAGAAGAAAGAAGACAGAACATCGAAAAACGTTAGAAAGAAGAACACGACTATGAACAGAAACGGTTTGAATAAGAGGATACAATTTACGATTTTAAGTCCTTCTCTGAATAGATACAATTCAAAATAAATCAAATTCAACAATAAAGTTTATAGTAATTATAATAATGATAACTGCCGCCTAGTATACAGATTATATATTTATAAAAGTTGATCATTTAGACGGGCTGAATAATCATTTTTATTTTCTTTCATTCTAGAAAGTTCCACCGACATACAGGTTTTATAGTTTTGAGATTTTTTCATAATTTTTTCTGTTTGAAAACAAGAATATTTTTTATTGATTTAATTTATGCACCCGGGATAATTTTTTATATTTTTTTATTCACCAGTATAATTCTTCACCTACTTATTATTTCTAGTCAAATAGAATTAGATGTTTATATATATATATATATATATAATTTAATTATATTCAATTTTGTTTATTTTATTGTACATATTTTAAATTGAAACAATTTGTCAGTGTATATATATTCAAATAATCTTTTAACTGGAATTTGTAAATTAGTATAGATATTTAGTATCGAGACCACTATTCCTGCTACGACCTCAAGAAATTGATTATTGTTTTCTCTACACCTAAACATATATAATATACTTCAAGGTGTAAGATATATTCTATACCAATCATGTTTTGAAATTAAATATTCCATGAATTCTTTTCACGGTGTGAGCTATATTCTGAAACTTTTATTTGTGTGAATAAATATTATAAAAACTATTATGTGTGTGTTTTAACGTCTACAAAACTCCCTCCTCTCCTATACATACAAGCTCATTTAGCTTATGAGCTCATTCTCAAACATTATAAACTAGTTGTAACATTCATTTTCGGCCATCATCAGCGGCACTTCCGGCTTTGGAAAGTCACATTTTGTAGCCAACTTTATCCGTATCTTGGACACAATATGTGACATTAAATTTGATAAAATCACCTGGTATTATGAATTATAGCAACCGGTATTTGAACAAGACGGGCCAAGTCCCCACGTCATATCCTGTAAGGGCTTTCCGGAAATGGATGACGCCAGTAATTACGCCACACAGCTGATTATCCTGAACGACCTGATGCGTGAAGCCAATGAATTGGTCGTCAATATTTTCACCAAAGGATGCCATCATCAAAATATTAGCATACTGTATCTTACACAAATCATTTTACACCAAAGCAAGGGCCTAAGAGACATTTCCATAATCGCGCACTATATCGTGCTTTTTAAAAATACCGGGGTTGAAGCTCAGATTCAACACTTTGCACGTTTGATATGTCCTGAAAACCCCCTTGTTTTACAAGAGGCTTACGCTGATACTTCAAGTACTCCCCACGGGTATATATTGTTAGATTTCAAGCAAGGTAAACTCGTATAATTAATATATAGAACCCGCAAAAATGTCGGTTGCTGCGTTTACCTACCACGCAAAAACTATAAAAACACCGACACTTCCCGATCACAGAACATTTCATAACCATGAGTTTCAAAGTGCTGAAGCTAGCCCCTCTGTTGCGTGTGATACATCTCATGAACCCACAGCAACGTGTCGCCTTGCTGAAAACGGCAGACAAGAAACTGATTGACTTTGTTTGCGAGTGTGCTTACAATAATTTAAAAGGGTGGGTGACGTTAAAAAAATGCACAGAAGACAAAGTCACGTGCTCATATGCAGGTGTTACACAAGCTAGTCAAATGAGGTGAGTGCTGGAAGAAGAAGAAACGGCTACTCGTCCAGAAAGGGAGATATTTCCTACCCTTACTTATAGCCCTATTAATCAGAGGTGTCCTCAGTTCCTTATTCAACAAGTAGATAAAGGAACTCACGGAAAAGATTATATTGGTGTCCCCGGAAACATTAAACCCTTTAGAGAAACACCACCAAGAAGTGGCATCGGCCACGAATCCAATGATCTCTGAGCTAGACAAGGATTGAAAAAAATCATTGATTCAAAACTTGACGACAAATCTAAATTGACTTTATACTAAAATCTGCTACAGCGCTATCTGCAATTTAGTCAGTACCTTCCACCGCCTAAAAATAGTGACACAGCCCCCATCCCCCCGAAATGTATTTAATTCCTATCGTGCTGTACCTAATACTGTACCATTACAGGTGCGTAAAAACCCGAAATTTTACCGGAACATATTATTTCCCGAGGTGGTATTGCATGGGACAAAAACGGGGAAGTGAGTATTCATGATACACCTCTCCGTTGAACCAATATTGTGGATTTAGTCAACGATCTGGTCATAGCAAGAAGACAGAGCGAGCCATCGGAGTGGCGAGAGTATCTCACGGCAAACCCAAATTGCAACGCGTAAGTATTCCCGAAACTTTTAAAGTTGATAAAATACTACGTGTCAAGGGTAAAGGCACCAGGAATAAAGTGTACATTCAGTGGAAATGCTACCCCTCCAAGTTTAATTCTTGGATTCCTGCCAATTACTTCAGTGCCCTAATATGAAGGACCAGTTTTACATCACTTTGCTGAGCGATAGCTCTATGGGATATTTCCCGAAAAATACCGTCGCGAATTTCACCACGCAACTACCATACCGTCTTACACTCGACATACAATGGGAACTCGCTCTCGCCGAATTCCAATATTCATGTTCCTTCACCATCATGTTCATGGGCCAAAATATTGTATGGTACAACTGGGTGGTCAAATATTTAAGGATCACATCCCGCCTGAAAATTACAGCACTGTAAATGAATTGGTCAAAGGCCTGAACGATCTTGAGTCGATTAAAGGGAATTTCGGAATTTAATTAAAGTACACAAACCCTAACAAAAAAGTGTACATTGTTCTACCTCACCAAATATACAGATGCTTACTATATCTAGTCAAATATGTCTACAGATTGGTTTCGATCCCAAAACTAATCTGATCACTGTCCAAAAGTCACCGTACATCACCAAAATTTTACCAGGCTTGCTCTCGCAAATGTACATATACACGGATATCGTTGATCCTCAGACTGTGGGTGACATTTTGGAAACTTTTTTATGTATAGTCGTTATTAACAACACCAACTATGTCTACGTCATACATAAGACAGTTAGCTATACTCCGTTGCACTATATGCTCGTACTCAAATGGGAAATTGAAATCCTAGAAATCAATATAATAACAGACACTGGTGAACCTGTACGGTTCGCGTTCGGAAAATTGTGCGTGAAACATCATTTTCAGTTTTGCTCGACATGAACTGCCTCTACCAAAGATACTACGTAAGCCAGGCTGGAACAGAAATATCTTCTATCTACCATGTTGTTCCCTATCAATGCGGCATGGAACATAAAATTTCTCAGTGGCCTTTTCAAGAGCATTGTACCGTTGCTGATAAACGCTGCTAAAGCCATCGGAAAACAGGTGCTTCATACGGGTATCGACGTGCTCTCTGACGTCACCAATCATCATCGTCCTCTCAAAGAGGCTCTACGATCGCGTATCGGTGAGGCTGGAACAAAACTGAAATGCGAGGCGGAGCAGAAGATCGACACACTGATGACCAGCTCAGCCTATAAAGGGCGTCGTAAGAAGCACTGACATCCATTTTTTGTCGCTGCCCGACGTAAATATGTCAATAAAGAATTGTTAGATATAATCAGTTGGAATGTCGTTTCTACACCCCCAGTCCTGCGAGTGTGATAGCAGTGAACTGGATCTCTTTTCCGTCCCACCCATACAAACCACTCTTGAACGTGGACAATGGATCCAGTACAAGCCTGTCTCTTCCCTCACGAATAATTAACCAACCGAATTTACCGATACAGATCAAGGAGAGTTCTATATCGATCTTTCACAGACCATGCTCTATCTCAGGGCAGCCATCATAAAACCCAACAATGGCGCGTTCACTGACGTGGATCAAATCGATCACGTCAACTGGTTAAATTTGCTATTCACACGGGTGGATGTGTTTTAAACCAAAAATTATTCTCACCGCCCAGCAGCACGTAAGCTTAAAATCGTTCATTCATATGCTGCTCAATTACAAGAGTGAATCTAAAATAACGAGTTTTACTTGTGGTCTGTGGTGCGCAGACAGCGCCATTACCTTTGAAGGGGTTAACGCTGGCAACAGGGTATTTGAGAAGCCCGCAGTATCACTGCAAAAAGAAACATGGTGGATATTTTTGGGAATCTATATGGTGATGTTTTTAACCTAGAGAAATACCTTTCTTACTGCACCAAACTCAGAGTGAAGTTGGTCAGTTCCAGATATTGGTTTATTCTTATGGCCGTCCCTGAAATCCCACAATTTAAGGTTCACATTGTTGAAGCCTGTCTTCTAGTGCGACGTGTCAAAATAGCACCTTCTTTACTGTTGGCGCATTCCAAGGCATTAAACGTCAGTTCCGCAAGGTATCCCATTACCCGCGTGGAAGTAAAAACACTATTCCTATGGGGGTGCAAGAGAAATCACTGGACAACGTATTCACTGGACAGTTACCCAAACGATGCATCGTTGGATTTGCATCAAACGCTGCGTTCAACGGAGACGCCACTAAAAATTCGTTCAACTTCCAAACCTATGGCATGACCTATTTCTTGTTGTACATGGACGGGGAACAAGTGCCGTCGAAACACTTAGACCCCGATTTTTTAAATGGTATTTATGTCATGTGATACCACATTCTGTTTTCTAGAATGGTTATCTATTTCATGAACGAAGGTAGTGATATAACACATAAAGCCTTAACCCATTGTCGATCTCACAACTAATCTGTCCACCCAAATATCATCGCATTGTAATTTGACGAGGCATGGTTCTCTAAGCATCGAAATGAACTTCACCAGAACTCTCACTGAAATTGTCAACTTTATCGTGTACGAGGAGTTTGCCAACATCATCACCATCGACAAGGACAGAAATGTCGTGACTGATTATGAGAATTAATATAAGTGACTTCCCGCCCCTTACCCCCATCTTTCAAATCATGAAAGTTATTGTAGGTTTACAGAGCTTCATTGAAGAAACCAAAGAGTTTATCATCAAGGAAGTGAGTGTTTTATCTATATGCTCTACATTACTTCAACATTGTGTGTTAAACCCCTTTACGGCATCGATGAACCTTCTGCCACTGCTAAAAAGTAAGCTATCTATATAGTCAGCCAACTGCATGGTATTCCCTGGGATAGAGGTGATGTGGATTACACCCTGCTCGAATCCCTCATCTCCCATGCCACAACTTGTGCAGAAACCGTCTACGACAATGGGGCAGTAAAGAAAAGGTTTCTAGCCAAATACACGCCTACGCCTGTCATAGTTCTGTACGTGAGAGTTTGTTCTTCTTTGAAAACACTTAAATTCGGCCACACCAAGTGCATTGAACCAAGTTGTGATTGGAAACTCTGTGTGGCCTCCCCCATTTGGGGACTTTGAAATTTGATTATTGAAGATGTACATTCACATCATAAGACGCGCACTGAAAAAACCCGTTGCTTCTTTCTGTACAGTTGGGTGTTTTCCCTGCTGATAAACTACCCGCAATATTAGCGCGACCTGCTGCTCTCGTCACAAACATGGATCCACACACCAAGCCTAGGATGCATTGGGTCACCATATTTATCGACCGAAACGGCGTGAGAGAATAATTTGACCGCTATGGTTTTATACACCGTACAATTTCACATCTGGTATTTATACGCAAAACACTTTCCGGACGTTTCATAACACGATAAAACTTCAAAGCATAATCTAAGACATTGGCGGCCATTAGTGTATCGTGTTCCTTCTTTATCGGGCCCAGAAAATTCCAATTAAAACTTTCCTAACCCTATTCTCGCCCACCAATCATATAGGCAACGGCGCTAAGTTGTTGAGATTTTATAACACATTTTTCAAGACTTTAGGGTCCTGCCGCTCCTCAAGAGACTGCGTCCAATAAGCGTGTGCCTTTTCTTCCCTAATAAAAGGGGTGTGCCAGCCAGAATCACGACAGTCGTTGAAGCGATCAAACCTCATAGAAGGTCAAGATGTTTGTACCTGCTAAGCAAAGCCAGTGAGGCAGCTTTCCACCACCAGTATTTTTAACACATTGCTTCCACTAGACGAAGTCGACGTCAAACGAGTCATCGTTAGCATGAGTGTTAAGAACAACTTTACACCCTATGTCCAGCTAGAAAAATTCGGAGGGAATAATGCGGTATTTAACCGTACAGAGTGGCAAGAACTGGGCAACTACAAGTAAATCATATCAAAGTTTTTCAGCAACACGCAACCTCCTCCGAAGATTAGTTTGAATAATCATGAAATCTCTCTGAGACACATGTGCGGTGACCGCATGGTCGTCATCAGCAAGAAACATGACGCCGGACTCAAAAGGCTCACCTATCTAGCGCCTATCTGGGTGCATCTTTGTGAAGTGTGCGACCTTATCGACGTCACCATCGACCAACGGGATATGTGATAGATAACCTTCGCACGATATTGCAACGATTTAATCGACACACTCGTCGTGGATGTATGTGACACGCTAACATAATCAGTGGATGTCATCGATCTCGAACAGCCTACGGTGTAAACGCACTTCATAAACCTGTATCTTATCAGTGTTACCTACTATACATGTCAATTAATCGGTTTTTGACTATTACATGCTGGATTGTGAACTAAAAACAATTTTACTATCACATCTAAGAGACACTTTGGAAAACATATATATGAATATATGCGTTAATCCTGTAACAATGTATAATAAATATTATGTGTATCTCTGAAACGTTAATGCATATTGAATATTATGTATGTCTGTTAAACATTTAATGAATAATAAATATATATTTGTAATATTGTCTTTTATTAATCAAAAACGGTTTGTCCCTTACCTTATCCCAACAATTAGTGTAAAAAGATATGAGTATCAAATTTTTAAGCCGCCAAATTGGCATCAAGCTTGAACAAGGTCAATGACCTCTTGTTCTAGATCACATTTTAAAGGTCACAATATATTCCTGTCTCAGCTTGTCTTGTTGAGCCACAAAACTGGTGACAGCCATGAGTCATCAGGGAAAACCCATTTCCACATTGAAGAGGAGTGCTGCAACATAATTCAATGTAGTGATCTATTCCTGTCTCGACTTGTCTTGTCGAGCTTCCAAACTGGCGCGCAGGTTTGAGTCATCAGGGAAAACCCATTACCACATATAAGTGGGAGTGTTACGATATCACACGCATTAATGACGTCACTCAGATCGAGTAACTTGTCTTGTCGAGCCGCCAAACTTTGGCAAATTATGGGTCATCAAGGAAATCCCATTACTGTATAGAAGGTGGGAAGGGGACTGTTGCCAGGTTCAATGGCGTCATGTACTATCTTACGGTTTCAAGGCCACAATCTATTCCTTTCTCAATTTGTCTTGTAGAGCCGCCAAACTGGCGCCAGGTATGAGTCATCAGGCAAAACCCATTACCACACAGAAGGGGGAGAGGGAAGTGTTGCGGCAACACACACAATGATGACGTCACACAGATGGAGGTGACCTGTCTTGTCGAGCCACTAAACTGGCGCCAGGTATGAGTCATCAGTTAAAACACATTGCCACATAGAAAGGGTTTAGGGGGAGTGTTGCAATATCACACGCAATGATGACGTCACACAGATTGGGGTGACTTGTCTTGTCGAACCACCAAACTGGTGACAGGTATAAGTCATCAGGAAAAACCCATTTCCACAGAAGACCAACTGAAAAAACTCCAGAAATAAACCTTTGCAACATTGAAGGAGGACAACAAGTCGTTAATCCCATTTCATCATTGAAATAACCAGAGGGGAAATTCAGGTCAGTAACCCCACCGGAAAAATACTAGCACCAGAGTTTCTATGACTTCACCAGGGAAAGCCCAAGGATAGTGTTGCGACATAACAAACAATGATGACGTAACACAAACTGGGGTCAAAAGTCAAATTGGGGCGAAACGCCGGGCCACCTACAATCAGATTTTAGTTTGTCAGTTTGTAAACTTTGGTGGGAATTATGCAAATCTTATTAACTGAAAAATTTGAAAAGTGGTTTATAGTTGTTAAAAATCAGAAACTAATAGTTAGTGATTAAACCATAGAAACAATTAGAACTGACCCATCCATTCATTTATTACTTGAAGTTTGTCACTGTGGAACAGTTCAGAGAAATACAGTGTTATATATTATATCCGTTATATCTTATGTTCTTTTAAGTAATTATTGTAATAAAAATTATTTTTAGTTAGGTGGTCAGATAAAAGATAAATGTTAATCTTACTAATATTATAAATGCGAAAGTTTGTGTGTTTGGATGTTTGTTGCTCAATCACGCCTAAACTGCTGAACGGATTCGAATGAAACCTAGTAGGTAGGTAGAGTATGTTCTTGAACACCATATAGGACTATTCCCAACCTTTGATTTTACATTGATTTTAAAATACTAATGTTTAAATATTTTGCAAGTTAGATGCTGCTGCCAGTCATTTGCTATTTTTATGTTAAAAGATCAACAGTATTTTTTTTCATAAGTTGGTAGAATACGTCTTGGAACAACATTACATTAATTTTGCATGCATTAGAATACGATGCAACTCTCAACTACAACAGCCATAGGCTCATAAAAATTAAGAGGATGGACAAAGAGTATAGATTATGCGGAGCGTTGAAATGGGAGGAGGAAAATCCTGGGATGTGTTGTTCTGGTGGTAAAGTAAATATTTCTTGAATACAGGAACCAGTGCAATTAAAGGACACGCAGACAAATAAAAATGAATACCCTCTCCACAGGCGTAGAGCAAGACAAGATGGAGGGCGCACAGCCATCATCAAACCCGGCGGCAATGACATTTCGGTAGACAATAGCTGGATAGTGCCTTATAATTCCCTGATCTAAAAAATATTTGATGAACATGTTAATATGGAGTTTTGCAGCTCAGTCCAGGCTATCATATACATTTGCAACTATATCAACAAAGGCAGCGATCAGGCAATTTTTTACGTTCGGCAAGGAGGCAATATGAACATTGATCCTAGGAATGAAGTGCAAACGTTCAGGGCTGGCCGGTACGTAAGCAGCAACGAGGCGGTGTGGCGGATCTTGGGCTTACCATTGCACGAGAGACATCCCACTGTAGTACACCTGGCATTGCATCTGCCCAATAGCGAGCGCGTTTACTTCAATGAGCAAAATTTCAGTGAAAGAATCACGGCGCTATCTAGAACGACATTGACGGCATTCTTCCACCTATGCCAAAATGATAATTTTGCAAAAACCTTGCACTATTCTGAAGTGCCACTATACTATACCTTGAATACACCGAGAAAAGAATGGAAACGCCGCGTGCAAGGAACACATACCGAGTGCTGGCCAGGCTTGAAAGCTGGGGATGAACCGGGTCGGATATATACCGTGCATGTTAACAACTATGAGTGCTACTTTTTGCTCATGTTGCTCAATATAGTCTGGGGCCCAACGAGTTTCGAAAATCTAAAATCTGTGGATGGCCAAGAGCGTGCCTAGTACAGAGAAGCATGCGAGGCGCTCGGACTTTTGTAAAACGACAACAACAGGAACGAAACCATTGACGAAGCTGTGCTATGTCACTCGCCTGCAAAAATTAGAGAGATGTTTGCAATATTAGTGTGCACTTGCGGACTCTCTAACCCTAGAAAACTGTGGGATAGATACAAAAATGCACTTTCAGAGGATATTGTACACAGATTACAAGGAGCGAATGATAATTTATTCATCAACGAAGCATTGAAAATAATCGAAGATAAGATCATTTCTACTACAGGAAAGGGACTCGCAGATTTTGATTTGCCTACACTGCAGCAATATGGAGAGTTGTTTAGCGATGTAGTCAAAGAGCTCAACTACGATGCCACGGCATTACAGGCTCATATCTATGACATGATACTACGTCTACTTCCTGAGCAGAAACACATTTTTGATACTATCTTGCACCGCATACAAAGTGAAGATGGACTATTTTTCCTCGACGCACCAGGAGGTACGGGCAAAATATTCGTGCTTAATATTTTGTTTTCACAAATCCATAAAGATCGCAAAATAGCCTTGGCGGTGGGTTCTTCGGGCATCGCTCTGACTTTGCTCTGCGGTGGGAGGACTACACACTCGGTTTTTAAATTACCGCTTAATCTTGCAACCGAATAAAATCCAAATCACATTATCAGCAAGATCAGTGGTCGCGGTGCTCTTATGCAGCAGTGCAAGTAGATCATCTGGGATGAGTGCACGATGCCACACAAGAAGGCGGTAGAAGCGTTAAACCGTGGCCTGCAGGATATCTGTAGCAACGAGACGCTGATGGGTGGAGTGGTAGTTTTGCTCTCTGGTGATTTCAGACAGACTCTACCTGTTGTTGAGAGGGGTACTCCAGCAGATGAAATGAATGCGTGTCTCAAGGTATCACTACTGTGGTCTATAGTTGAAAAACTTCCTCTTACGTGCAATATGAGGGTCCAGCTTTATAACGACCAAGAATCTGGAGCATATTCCAGTAAACTGGTGCAAATTGGGGAGGGTCGCTTACAAACCAATGAAGAGGGCAAAATTACTTTTACGACGGAATTTTGCAACCCAGTAACATCGGAGGAGCAGCTCATTTCTAAAGTGTTCCCAAATTTACAAACCAACATGTCTAACGAAGAGTGGTTGTGTACGAGAGAGCAGAATTGTCTCCAAAGAATGACTTTGTAAATAAAATTAACAAAAAAATATCAGACGGTGTAGTCGGTGAAACAAAGTTGTATACGTTGATAGATACTGTAATGGCAAGTGATGATAGTACAATTCATCCCGCAGAGTTTTTAAACTCATTGGAATTATCAGGTGTGCCATCCTATTGTCTTGAATTGAAGATCGGCGTCCCCGTTTTGCTGATGCGTTATCTTTATAGACCCAGGTTGTGCAATGGTACCAGACTACGCATCATTGAGCTGGGGATAAACGTCACAAAGGCTTCTAATAAATTTTTTAAATAAAGAGAAAAGTTTGTCACCATATGCCGCCATGCTCATGACAGATATTCAACAACTGTTGAGATTAGCATGTGCAGAAAACTAAACTCTATGATTCTATAGAAGAAATATTTGATTTATTTAGGCCATAGATGTTTGTGCTATAAAAACTGCAAAAATGCTGCCCTAAGCTCACGCTCACTAGCACTCCACCTTAATACACTCTAAGCTCGGTTATTACGGCAACCCGACCTTCTTCTTTCGCAGTCAACTACAGAGTGCCAAGCAAGCTCTCCAAAATATATTTTAAATAACAAAACACAAGCTCTTGAGGTGGCTACCACTTTCCCCCTTTCCCTATCCATACCATAGTAGGGATAACAAACAGTACAATCCAGCGTCTACCAGACATAGGATTGCGTACACACTGTTTCCTTAAAAAAAACTTCCTCTTACATTGAAATACCATAGCTAGCTTGACTTCTTATAAATGGTGTGTAGTATTAATGTCCCAATGGTAATGGTAGGGTGATTGTGAGATGATATGAAGGACCTACAGTTTAACGTGGAATCCGAACCACGGTGGAGGCCTGGCATTCCCCACATTCACAAGATGTCTTGTCAGAGGTGAAGGAAGGGTTTGGTAATCAGATAAATCTGTGCCGGGACCGAGGATTGAACCCCGGCCACCAGCATAGAAGTCTGACACCTTACCTCTAGACCACCAGGTCACCAAATACAATATACAATTATGTAATTGGGATATCAAAAGCAAATATACAGTTATGGATTACAACCTTATACAACTACTCCTATTCATTTAGCTTCACGACACTATATAAAATTGACAAAACACGAATCCATCATCTTCTTATAAAATAGCCCTTATCTCATTCACCCTCCTAAGCTCGCTTCTCTTTTCTTTCCACAGGTACTTTACTTTCTTCCAAGTTCAAAACACCCAAGCATTTACCTTGCCACTGACCATTTTCGCATTACGTCACTCTACAATTGGGTCTAGAAACTTGATTTAAAACACTGGTCCTAATGATTCACCCAATTATTTTAATGCATCACATGTAAATATTAATAAAATTCGCCCCTTATAATTATCTGGTAAATAAACCCAGTACTCCGGGAATTCCATTTTTTAATAACATGAAAAGAAAACAACCAAACACACACTTCACATTATTGGTTCAACTGTTGCCAGTGTGCTTGCTGTTCACTGTGGTAATATTTTTTTTATAGTGGATTGCATTTTATGTGCCCAGAACCCTATCGGAACCTACTTCGTGCACAACATAGGTGTTTACCCCTTTAATGGCTCCTACACGGCCCGGATCCTTGCACAGAATAAATATTTGATGGTTACATTTTAACTTGGCTCTCGATGGCCAATCTCCACTCTCCTGTTCATTACTTTCTGTCTTGTATTGCCCAGACAGGTTTACCATTCGTTCCCCTGTCATGGTTAGTGAACAAATACAATTAAGAGGTTAGGTGTGTCGATGCTGTTCTCTACCTGTATATCTTGCCTTGTACTTGTTGGAATTGGCTATCTGAGTGGTCTTGGTTGAAACTTCCAGTTGCTTATTGATGGATAGGTTACCACTGGCTTAATTTATGTTAGTTTCTAGGCATTTACTGAAATCATGACTGATCCAGATGATACTGGCATATTCCACATACCACCTCCTGGAACCATGGTGAATGCTTCTTTGTTGGGGAATATGGGTTTAAAATTCGAGCACTCTTGCCTCACAATTTTGTTCTCTATTGGTGAGCTAATATTTGCTCACGATAGGTGAATTTAGCATTTCCATACTGAAAATTTAGGTAAGAGTGACACCCTGAGTTACTTATCAGATAGATATTTGTCTATAAATAAACTTGGCCACAACGAGCCATTAATAGTATGTCAGTGCCCTTATTCCAATTTTACCCCTAGTCCAGTCTAATAGCTCCCTGAAATTGAAACCTCCTTGAAAATTTGTACAACTACTCTTTTTCTTCGTTAATGACAGGGACTACCAACTTTATGTATCAACTAACCCCTCTTCTCTCATCCAAGAAATCTGATCCATTTACGGCCTGGTTCTTCCGAAGGAATTCATTGCTTATACTTGGTATCTACCAACGCTCCCTTGCCATCTGATAGTCTTGACGACACAAGTCCCCCTCCAGCTTCAGAGCAGTAAGCTCCTCTTGAACATTTTAAAAACTCTGTTTGAGCCATATTTACCCCCTTACCAGATTGTGCCATATTTCATCAGTACCAAATTTCCCCTTCCTGAGAATGTTCTCCATTTTCTTAACCAGGCTATGACGACTCTCATTCAGAGTAAGTTGGTTTTCCCTCAAACTTTCTACCACATAAACCAGCCGTTCAGGCACCGACGCCATGTCTGTGAAGCTTCTACCCACTTACTGTCCCAGTTCTCTTGATACTGAAAACAATCGACCTCATATGCCAGTAAGCCACTTACTAGGCCTCGGTATAGTACCCTTATGACATCTGGTACTCTCTTTTCCTGGCGTTTCGATTTGCTGCACCACTGTCCCAACGTTGTAATTCCACGCGTATTCTTCCCAGATATAGTCACCCTGGCTGTAGTTGCTTTCCCAGGTGTAGTCAGCGTGAGCGTTGTCGATTTACCAGGTGTATTTATCCTAGGTGTAGTCAATTTCCCAAGTGTAGTCTTCCCAGGCGTAGTCATTCCAGGCTTCACTTTTACAGGCGTAGTCATCCTAGACGTCGCTTTCTCAGGCGTAGTAGTCACCGGCATAGTCGTAAACGGAATAATCGTTGCAGGCGTATTAGTCCTTTAAATCTAATATTCCCTCAGACGTAGCTTCCCCACTTGTTTTCGTGTCGCTGCACTGATGTGTAGACCCTGATTGCCCAAATGTTGTTCATCTCCTCTCGATCGCAAATTAAATTTTAAATATATAACATTCTCCTATATTCTTAGGTCATTTTCCATTCTTCACAGTTGAAATTGGCTTTGTATTACACGTTATTATGACGAAATTTGTAGTCGCGACAACCATTTAATACAATTAATTTTAAATTGTTAACTAGTGTTATTTATTGCTCCAATAAACTTTGATTTGTGTTATTTTGTATAAATTTGTTTAAAGGTTGCTAATGGTTTTATTTTATAACTACCACAAGGAAAACAAATATATTGTTATTTAGTTTTATCTACTCCTTGTTATTAAACCAATATATTATTGGGAAACAACTACACGAGGAAGCGTCACCATAAATTTGGGGCCCGGCTACTGAGGCATCCCAACCGTATTCTTTCGCAGTCAACTCCAAAGTGCCAAGCAACTTATAAAAATATATTTTAACAAACATGGCACAAACCATTTAGGTGGCTGGAACTGCCCCCCCCCCCCCACCACTATCACCACCTGCCCTTATCATAGTAGGGCTAAAATTACAAACAAATCTCTACCAGGAAAGAGTTGGGTACACACTCTTACATGACAGTATTTTAGTTTAGTTTATTTCATATAAAATGCGTATAGCATGTGTGTGAGGGAAAGAGTCTCATCTTAAGTAGGCTGGTCGGGGTAGGATATAACTAATCAACGAAGGAGGACAGAGTGAATTTCTAGCTGAAGAGTAGGTGGGATATGTTGGAAGTAAAGATAGACATCGTTTTCCTACTCTTTCACCCCGCGGTCTAACCCTAGTGAGCCCGAGGTGACGTTCTTAGAATTGGCTTCCAGACAGGATGATTCTGGATGATGATCTGAGCTGTCGAAAGGAATTTACCTTTGAGGATGAAAGCAGACTGATGGGAACCTAATTACTTTGAACGGTGAGAGCAGCTTGAAGGGCACTTATTTTGAGTAGTAAGGGCAACCTGAAGAGTGGTTACAGTTGTTAGTAAAAAAATTAGACAACAGTACTTTCTGCTGGAAAGTCATTTAATAAGAGATCTATTTCTATTTTTTATAGTAATTTTATTATTTCTTAAACATATACAGAGTAACCAAATATATTAGTAGATAAACAAGTTTTATTAGAGCTAACACCAACCCATTGTGGGTTCTCATAAGCCATCTTATTTGAAACAAGAACCAAAGAATAAAGAATATTCTAAAAAAAATAATTGCATTTTTATACTTGAGACAAGGTGGCAACTGCCTTCCCTGCACATTTCAGTGCGATGTATTGATAATTTTTCCAGTAAACAGGTGCCTTCCCCCTTTTACCCGACTCCATATATTCTGGGATACATGGCCGGATAATCCCGCCTAAATTTCTGACGGTCTCAGCAATGAGTCCTGCATCTATCGCTACCTGATCTCACCCCTAGCCTCTAATAGCTAGGAGAATGGTCATGAAGCCCTCGATTCAAATCCCCGGCTATTTACCGACGTCAACGAAGGTGTTCACCACGCCGTCCTTGATACGATAGTGGGGGTGAGATGGGGCGTCGTTATATACAATGCCACGGACAATTGGGCTAGAGCTGGCTAGTGCCCTTGACAAGAACTTCTTGAGTCCATGGATATGCCTCTCAAATAAGGGAGACCTGAGACGGTCAGGCAAACCTGGTTGGGGATGGAGGGCCGGACCCCGAGGTTGAGATTAAGGAACAAGTGATACAGAGTTGATTGTAACCGCATTTAAGTAAATAGGATAATACGGTAGCGGAATAGAGAAGGATAGTTTTTAGACACAAAAATAAAAGACGTACTATCTTGTAGGCGTATGCCAGCGAATTGGCTGGGTGCAGGAGAGGATCCAACTCCATCATAACATCCAATGCTCTTCCCGACACTGATTTCAGGTGGAGTCCCAGCTGCATCTCGCATCCAGGTTGACCCCCAGCCATCGGACCGTAAAAGAACATGAGACTGTGCCACTCTCCAGACAGAGTAGCTGCAGGGAGCCTAGCCTCCAACCATTGAACAAGATAGCCTGCATCTTCTGAGATTGAAGGACATAAGCCGGGACTGAAGGTAGGCCAACAGTCCCCGTAGCGCAAAGGTTAACTTGGCCAAAACAATCTTGGCATTTGGGGACTGTGTCAGAATGGCAGTGTAATGCCGGATTCACACATGAAGCTAAGCTACGCTATGCTATTCTATGCTTTGCTGTAATATACTATGTTTTAATATCGCTAGCCAAGTATTTAAACGAACACGTTCACACATCACCCTATGCTGTGCTATGCTATGCCATGCTAAGCTACGCGATGCGAGCGAAATCGCGGGCAGGGCGATTTTTACATCTCACTCGCGCTATGTTTTGTACTACGCATGTGTACAACGGACAGACCCACAAAAGGCCATGTTGTCTTGAAGACTTCAAATACTCTACTAAACCTTCCAAAGTATAGCATAGTACAGCTCACTGTGTGAAAAACACAAGAAAAAATGTCGCGTAGCGTAGTATAGCATAGCATAGCTTTATGTGTGAATACAGCATTACATGTGTGAATCCGGCATTATTTGTGAACTAGAAAAACAAAGGTAATACGTGGGATGGGCATTTCCTACACGAACAAGGAATATAATACAGTCAACTCTCGATTCTACGACCTTTCACGGTTCCCTGGAAAAGGATCGGTATTTCGAAGGGGTCGTTATTGGAATTTTAACAGATTTTGTTCCACCCCTGACCTTGTTCACAAAATCAAACCAAAATAGTAACCAAATCGAGAATCGAAACAACAATGGCAAAAGCAAGCCTGGCGCGTGATGTAGCGGCAGTTGCGCGCGGGGAAACATTGCCTTGCTTGTGAGAGGGGGTGGACAGAGTCAAGTGCTATTGGCTGGCATTGATGAGTTGGTGTCTATTTTTATACTTGATCCACCCCAGTTACTAGTAATACAGCGCTCACAAAAATAATTGCAATGCAGCGACCTAAATAAATGCAACAAACACATTTTACAGCCGATTTCCTTAAACTTTTCAACCTTTTTTCCCCACATTTTTCACGGTTCCCCAAAAAAGGGTCGTTACTTTGAGAGGGACGCTATTCCTGGGGTCGTAGAATCGAGAGTTGACTGTACAAGGGGCAAGCAGGAGCCTTGTGAGACCCCCTGCTATGAACGGTCAGGGGAAAGATAAGGTGTGATTGACTCATACTCTGAAAGAGCGGTCATAGAGTTAGGAGCTGAGGAGGTGTAGGAAGGGAAATGGGAACCCGACCCTGACATGGTTGATGAGAAGCCCATGGTGTTACAAAATAATGCATCTTTTATTTTCATAAATTATTTTCTGCTTTTTACTGTGAATTCTCTTTAATTGTATCTAGCTAACCTTTCTATTAGACCTGATATCGTAAGGTAACAAAATGTAAACAGTTATTCTTGATTGGTCTAAAGTAATTTAAATTTGACAGAAATCAAATCAAATCAGCCCTCTTCAGGGGTTGCATGACATATTAATAAGACTATTTTCTTTAGGACTGGACTAACGATGACCGGGATATCATGGCTTGAATTATGTCGATTGTAGGACTACTGAGGGTTGTTTTTACTTGATTGTTTTTCACTTTCCTTCCACACAAATACGTGAATACTTCCTCTAAATTGAACCATCTGAAACCCTAACGAATTAACGTCATTAGTACATATGCGTAGGACATTGCCCGAACGGGTGGTAAAACGCTGTGCTAAAAAATAATCGATTTTATAATATTTCAACGGAACTCAATAATTACACACACAGAGCTTCCATTTATAGCATCTTTATATAATGGATTAGTTCTATATGCGGACAATACTATCTAAATGAGCTAAATATATGTACAAAATATCCTCTTTTTTTGGTTATATTCTTTGATATAGCTTAGGTTTACTTATTAATTATATTTGATAGATTTGTTTGAGTGTAAAAACTTAAATACATCTTTGGAAGAAAGTAAGAAAAACTCTTCATATTAAATGTAAGCCCGGCTATCATTGGGTTATTCTAACATAACTTATGAGCAAACTTAAAAAAAAAAAAACTGGTCACAAACAACTAGTTTACCACTATATGAAATCTCGCAAGGTTATCCACTGCCACATTACTACGAGAATAATATCTTACTTGGGTACCAATGCTTTCACGAACAGGAAATTACCAGTTTTTCTAGTCACTGCTCCACGAAAAGTCTAGTTCCAAGAATATTAAATGACGTCACATACCCGGGGGAAACCAGAAGATTTAAGGTGATTCGTTCAACAAGCTTCTCCTAGAATGAATAGGCTATAACATTTTGACATGGAATTTTTAACATGGTTGAAGGAGGGTGTGGTGTTGTGAAGAGGGGGATGGGCAGGTGGAGTGGGAAAGTAATCTGGGATTGCCAGCTCTTTGTTCACAACAGTGTTGTCATAACACTACCTCTTTTTTTTTAGCTAATTTAGAACATGAATGGTCAATGAATGGTTTACCTGAGAGTTGTGGTCTTTAGTTTGAATCCCAGCTACTAAGATTAAAAGAATATTAATAATATAAAATAATGAACTTAATACACATGTCGCAAAGTATTTTTTGTACTGAATACTATTAGGCCTATATTTACAAAATGTGTTCTTAGAAGAAAAAACAAATATTACCAGGCAATTTAATGAAATAATTTGAGTGGTGAAAGCTTAAGGGTTATTTTGTTATTCTTTTAGCACCGAGTCTTACTATCCGTTCGCGGTATACTTACATGTACTAATTACGCTAATTAGTTAGGGATTAGGAAAGCTGAATTTAGAGGAAGTGCACTCGCATTTGCGTTGGGAGAGAGTGTGGGAAACAATTTATAATAAAAAATACCCTCTGTATACCTGACGGAGATCAAACCCCGATCTCCCTGTCTTTAACGCTCTAGTCTACGACGAGAATGACGCATTAGATGTCATGCTAGCAATGGAGTAGGTTTTAAGAGTTCTTTATTTGTAGTAAAAAAAGTAATACTTTCTTTGTTATTATTATAATAGTTAACAGAGCTCATGATGGGCACCTTACAAACCGGCCGAAAATCTGTAAAAATGTTGGAATGCCACGTAGGTCAAATTACCTACAAGATTAGGACCAACTGGTCGACAAGCTTATGCATAAGAAGGCAAAGTTATCGATAGCCTACTGGTTGGCTAAATAAATAAAAATATTTCAAAGCTTGAGTGTGTCAAGTGATCGACACGTTTAGGACCATGTGATAAGATACACAACTGTTTGACGTGAGAGGACCTGTTGGCATACAAAAGTCGAAATGGATTCGGGTATATACTAATTTTGTGGATTAAAATCATCATTAGTAAGGTATCAATTTTCTAAGTTGGTCTTTTTGAGTTAGCCAGGTGTATGTCGATAATTTTGTCCGCATATGTATGAGTTCAACCAGTTGGTACAATTCATGATTTACTTGTGTAACCAGACCCCGGGACATCAAGCAATAGTAGATTATGAACCAGTGGTAACAAGGCCCCGGGACATCAAATAATGGAATATTATGAACCACTAGTAGCAAGGGCCCGAGATATAAAACAATATAATATTATGAACCATTGGTAACAAGGCTTCGGGACATCAAACAATGGAGTATTATAAACCACTGGTAACCAGGCCCCGGAACAACAAACAACAGTGGGTTCCTAGTAGAAGCTGTAATTCAAACTAAGATTCTTAGTGGATAAGTTTAATGTATGATTTAGACTGATTTTAATAGGAAGATCATTATTTGACTACTAGAAATGGGTTCACTAATTCATATGTCAAATCATGTGATCTAGAGCTGTAACTTTGATAAAGGCTTATACTATAATATTTAAGCGTATAACTCGAACGGGTAGTAAGACGTGGTGCTAAATATTATTATTATTATTATTATTATTATTATTATTATTATTATTATTATTATTATTATTATTATATTTACATAAGTTATAGTCTGCACTAGCTAAACTGACTACACTTTTATATCGTCAGTGCGCGTGGATATGAGATCATGAGCGAGGGATGAATCCTGGATAACTCAGTACTAGAACATTGACGCGCTAAGATCCCGAGTTCAATTTTATTCTATCTTAAGTGTTTTTTTTTTTGCAACATAACCCTCTAACTGCTAGAGGCTAGAACAAATTCTAAATATTAAACAACTTTAGAAGCTATCTGAAGTTTTTTTGGGAACAACTACCGAAGACTAGGGAAATTTCTAAATGCTAAACACCTTTGGAAGCTATCTGAAGTTATTTCTTTGCAACATAACATCGTAACTGCCGAAGGCTAGGAAAAACTCTAAGTACTAAACAACTCTAGAATCCATCTGAAGGTGGTTTTTTTTTGTGACATAACCCCATAGCTGTTGAAGGTTAGGAAATATTCTGAATATGAAACACCTCTAGAAGCTAACAGAAGTGTTTTTTTTTTGCAACATAACCCCCTAATTGCTGAAGGCTAGGAAAATTCCAAATATTAAACACCTCTAGTTGCTCTCCGAAGTGCTTTTTATGGTTGCACAGCTCCCTAATTTGTACTTGTATCTTATTTTTTTATATTGTTTGAATCATAAATAAAGTCATGTATAGTTTGTTCATAAAATTTTATGGAGGGTTTGAAACCCCAACCCCCATATGCGGCCTTGTAGGTACCTGAAAACATCGTGGATCAAATATTTCATTGTTTTAAGCTTATAACGATTCGTGTTCGATTTCACCTTTTTGTTTCGTTTTCTTGGTTTTGATGCACATTTCATTTTTAGGGTTGAATTTAGCCATGTTCAATAAATACGCCAAATTATGATTTTTTTTTTAGAAAATGTCTAAAGAAATGCAGTACTCATGTGACATTAGATATATTTTCAAAACGTTTAAGATTTTTTTAATGTTAAGTTTATAACCAGTAATAAAAGGGAAACTAGTTTTTATACATTCATGAAGTTAATTGTAATATTCAGATAAACTATAGGTCTAAAATCAATACGCATTTTGATGTACCAAGAGATGAGTTCCTTTTGACACTTTGAGTTGAAGAATAAAACTTAACACAGTACAATATTATCCAAGTGCCAAATTACTTAAGGAAGGAAAAAGAGACAAAATAAATGTCACAATTCGTCACTCAAGTAGTAAGACGCGGTGCACTTAAAGGTGAGTCATTAGTCGGAGATCGGGGTAGCCTGATCCTTCCTTGGTCGGCTAGTCTGTGTTATCGGTAGGTACAGTCAAACCAATAAGTTTCAGAAAGTGGACATAACAAATTTACGTTTGCAATGATCAACGCGGTATAAATAATATAATAAAAGAGTAGAGTTAGACTAATAAACCAAACAAATTTGAAATAACGACATTATGTACTACAAAATGATATAAAATCGAAGTATCGGGGCATAAAATGAAAAGTACTTATATAAGATCAAAAAATAGGTAATTTTACAACTATTAAATATCTTATAAATTAAAAACTAATTTGATTTAAAATATTGTAAGTACTTCATTACATACACTCCATATGCATGTCTAACTAGAATAAATTTAATCCCCATACATTAACTACTTTACCTTAAAATTAGTACGCAAAATGGATAAAATAGTAAGTTTGACTGACTACTTATAACTCGATAAATGTAATGAATTGAAATAAATGAATCACTATTTAGAGCTTATATGTATACAATTATTAAAATAATGCAATACAATTTTGATGGTCGAATGACCTTAAGGTATTTCTGCGTTCAATCTAAAGAATAAAGACATTGGAGGTTATCTTCATCCAGCGTTGAGACAAAACGGAACGAGTTTTAAGACATTATGTGTTAGGTAAACCTGGCCTTTGGGAATGGTCTGTGACCTACACACTTGTGCACTTACATGCACACTTTAATCAAACACGCTTCTTGCGCAATAAATTGCATTGGGTTAATAACACTTTTTAAACAACATTGTAGATCTACAACAAGAGCTTCCTGGAGACTGATTCTTAAACACGCGTTTACATGGAAACAATATTGAGTTTTGATGATGTTTTGTCCATGGTAGCACAAGTATAACCAATTTTATAGTGTTAATATTGAACTATTATATGTTTCACGCTACAACATTAAACTTAATCACTTACATATCTATATGATCAAATAACACAACATATTAGCTTTATTTAAAATTTTATGTATATTTTATTCTATTTCCACACAATATATTATGCTTTCATTAAATAATTTTTTTTAAAAATTAAGTGGGTAATAAAGGACAAATCATGTCTGCCCTTTAGTAAAGTGCGTTGAAAGTGGTGCATCAGCACAGTTGAAAGAGAATTTAAATACACTAAAATGAGTTCCAACCATTAAGTCGACGTAAATGCAACTTTCAAGTGCACTTGACTTCCATTGGCCCTTGGACGGACTATTCGGACACGGCCCCGGAGTAAACCTGGCGCTAATGAATGTATTGCATAGCATTTAACAAATAATACATAACCCTGGAGTCAAAGCCTACCATGACAGAATACATATGGCTCTGCTGATTCTAATAACAATAATATTTAATAATTTACCTGGACTTCCTGAATAAGTGCCACCCTTGACATCCAAAGACAGTATTAAATATAATATAATACACATAACTCTGATGATTCTAGTGTAAGGAATATCAAACCCCAATCTATTTCGTTAAATTATATAGAACTATAAATATCAAACTCATCTGATTTTAATATATTGGTATTTCCAACCTGTTCCCCTAGGAACATATTACAGATATTATCACCCATCTATCTATGTGTATTCTAGTTTACTCTTTGTTTACCTTGAAAAGTAGCAAGCTTACATATACTTATTCCACTATGGTATAGCGTATACTATAAAGCCATGGTGTAACTAGAACGGCTAAGACTATTGCCTTTATGGTTAAACGAAGAGTACACTTAATTTAGCATGAATTAAAACATGGTTCCAGACTATAAGCTACACCATAGTGGATTCCTTTCAAGGTAAACGTGGTCTAAAAGTAAATAACTCCCACCATTTAACTAAAATATAACACATGTAAATCTAATGATCCTAGCATTTAATAGAAATCCCATTTCAAGAGTTATGCTTAAGATATATATTACTTAAATTAAATTTGGATGAATATCTCCCCTATCAGGTTTGTAACTGTCTGCTGGGGCACTAAAATATACTAGTGTATTATAGACTACCATTACATTGGTTCAATGTCCAGTGAGCTATCAAACTATTAACTAAAATATCCAGGTGTATTATAGACCACCATCGCCTTGGTTCAATGTCAAGTGCTATATCAATAACTATAGTAAATTAGTGTAGTATTAGTGGTCAAAATGATAGTTCTAGACCATTTTCTCCCATAATAATGTCATTTCACCTCCACACTGTGAATTTGGTTCACGTTCTACCACTTCCGTTGCTATTCACCGACAGATATATTTTTTATTTAATTAAATATTAATATTAATTCAAATCATTTGATTTATTTATCAACAGCAATTAATTTATTTTTATCTATATTAATATATTAATTTTAAGAGCCGGTGTTGACTTTCTTTCTCCCATAAGAATGGCACTGATTCTCCATTCTGAGAGTAAGTGGTGGATTAGAAACATTTTTTGGGGGAGAGGGGGAGATTAAGGGTTTAACAAATTATGTCTGAATTTATACATGTTTGTGTACACAGGCTGATTCTAATTGCTCTGTAAGATCTTTATGGTATTTAGCGAACCCTAAAACAAGTTTTTTTCGTTTGGGAATGTACATCCGCAAATGCCCCTTCCCCTCCCCCCCCTCCAGATGATAGAGATTGCTGTTGGTACAGTACATAAATGAAATACATTAATTTGAAACAATATATAATCCCTGACAGTGTTGACGCATTGAATACCGTACATTTTCAAAGATTTATCAAATCCATATGCTAGATGCATGTTAGCCATTTCAGAATACATGATATGCTCCAAGTTACATCTACGAAGTCTACGTTACGAATGACGACGACGAAAATAACCATTTATTGCGCCGCCCAACAGCGCCCTCTACCACCAAAGGATGACGTCTGGGGACATACATTCGAAAACGAAAAGGGTTTGCTATATATAGTGTTCCCTATCTTCCATTAAAGTTTGTACACTTTTGAATTGTTATGGTTTATATGACTAATTTAAAGATTACCAACCACCATTTTAATTTGATCATCTCATTCAATAAAACATTATTTTGTTAAAATAGTCAAATACATACAAAACATTCACTCTTAAGTTGGTTCAAACCATTCTACATTACACATTTATGTCTTTCCCGTTAAATGAATAGAACTAGTACAATCGAACTTCACTAAAAGTTGAGTTTTATTGTATAAATAATATTCATTTTTATTTAGTAGTATTTTTTATATGGTCTTTAGCACACTTAGCAAAAAATAAATAAGTAATTCAAAGTGCTAATCAAATATGGTGGATTTTATGTTTAATAATCATATGTAGTTTACTCCAATTAGGGGAAAATGGCAGAATATACTAGACGTACTATTGTAAATAAAATAACTAGATACTTATTGCATTTTATAAAAAACAATGTTCTCCAAGCGAGTAATTAATATTTCAGACATTGACTTTTCCTGCCAAATAATTAAGTTCTCAAAATATGACTACTCTAAAATTAATCAAAATCTTAAAAATTGTCATTAAATGAATCGTTATTTTTTATTAGCGGTAATGTTCACAAATTTCTCAGGTGTGGCAACAATATAGTATAACTCAATTTGAATGTTAAAGGAATTTTATCACCTAAAGTGGTTTTATTCCTACAAATTCAATAGCGCTCGATTAACAAAAATATAGTTTTTAATACAATTAATTAATTTGACTTTTTAGCTTAGTGCTCAATTGATTTCATCATCTAATTCAGCTATTTTTGTAAATTGATCCAAGAAGGTAGGTCCTGGGATTATTTTTTTTAAATGAAATCCATTAACAAAAAAATATATATTTGTTGAGAATTTTTTTGGGAATTGTTTATCTCACCTCACCATAAACTCTTGTCAAACAATGGTGTAAGTCGTAGCCAAATGTTGGATCTAGGGGTCTCAGCTTTGAGTTAGATATAGTGAACACATACTTATCACGCTAAAGGTTGTTTAAAAGACACCCATTTAAGCACGTATCACTCAATAGCAGAACTAGCATCCAACACCTTCGTTTACAGGAATGAACTAACAGCTGAGAGCTGTATTTTAATTTCTTGTATACTAGTTTAGTTAGTTTGTAATTAGTTTGCCGATAAAGTAATTTGATTCAAAATAAGTGCTTTAAGATAATGACACTCGTATTAAAAAATAAAGTATATATATATTTTTAAGAATGTTTTGTTTACAGCAAGTGAGTTCACACGTTTTGCCTCAAATTAAATAATTGTGCTTTCTCTTGTTTAGTGCCATGGAAATACTAAGCATTTGATACGATCGGTATTCTGAGGGGGTTTGTTTTTGAGTGAATGGTCCACAACACCCTAATATCTCGTTTCACCCTACAAATAGCACTTAAGGTAAGTAATTCAGATCTAAATATAAGTCAGTCTCATCGTGGTGCGATTTTCTGTGTTTTACTTTGAAACAAATTGTAGCTTCAATCGTATATACTTATCACATAATCTATGTTAATCATAAAGAATCATTTTAAAAGTTTATTATCTAGCAATAGCCCTAAATAGATTTTCATGGAAAAAAATCTAATATATTGATGGTAAAATTAAAAACATTTTAGATATAAATTTTAACCAAAACTCTTATAGACATTTAAAAGAAAATATTTGTTTTTAATCTGTCATCAAGATACTTGTTTGAAATTATTATTTTAGAAAAAACAATATTAATACTTATTTATCATGTAAAACACTCCCCAAATAACCATGGTAACAAAGCTGATAGTATCATTGTATAAATATTTCAAATTTCCAAAATAAATTCCCCGGAAAAATGTTCTTAAAAGAACTTTTTTCTAACGCTAATAAGATAAATCAAGTAAAAACATTCTTGTGAAAAGGTAGGGGGTGGGGGTGGTGGTAAGGCTGGCATTTGTGACAGTTTGGAGTGGCCCCAACATGACTCAACACAGTTACCTCTTTACTGGATGTTTAGGGGTAGTCACAACACGGATTCATTGGGGGGGGGGTCTCACAGGTATAGCAAAGCGATGGTTGTACAAGTCCTGACAGGCTTAGAGCCGCTGTTATTCATAACTTGAAATAATAGTGACCTTGAATCACCCCTTAGCAATAGGGGACCATAAGGGAATAAAATAAATCTTTTAAAAAAATTAAAAAATCGGGAAGTTAGGAAGTAGGAGGAGGGGTGGTGCGAGTAAACCTTTAGGGGCTGAAATGCAACTCGCATAACAAACTCTATACCTGTCTGCTGTCCTTGCTTGCATTTGCGGGTACATTTACTCTATTATGGCCTCGAGGTTACTTTCTATAATACTACCTAGTGCATTCAAACCATTATGCTCCTACATTATAAAAAGTTACATCAAGCTTGAAATACAATTATTTCCAAACTCATAAAAACTATTAAACTGATATCAATTATGCGATTGTCAAATGAATAATAGAGAAAACAGCAATTCGATGCGTTTCCTGTTTCGATTGCAATCTTGTATATCATTTCCTGGTTAATCTTCTGTGAGATAATTTCGGCTAATGGCGAAGCCTGATAACAAAAAATGTTCAGACAACTTTCACCAATAAAAACACACGCATCCTATTTATGGTTTAAGCCACTAATCAAATTAATTTTGGTGAACTTATTCTACATATGTGGTGGATAGGTCCAAGGTGATAATTGTTCCACTTACCTTATAATAAATAATAATATATATTGATTGGCTCACAAATCTGTGCTGAATTAGAGAGCTAAGTAAATAAATAATTCATGTTCTCGGTCGTCCTAAGCAGTGTTGTCAAACAAACAACGTGTGAAACATAATTGAACTATAGCAATTATCTCAAAGAATGCATTCCATGCTCTTTTACTATGCTGTCCAGTCCAATTAAATACACATATTTCGCAGATTACACTTTAATTGTTTGTTTAGTTTAGAAACACTTTGTTTCTCTAAATATATTTCCGCTGTAAGTTCATCCCCAAACATAAAAAAGTAAATTGCTTTATGAAGATTTCCTGGAACACAAAGCGGTACAATATTAATTTAATAACTGACCTTAACAAATTTATATATATATATATATATATATATATATATATATATATATATATATATATATATATGTCCTTAATCGTATAAGGGATAGGTTTTGTCAGTTGTATATAAAACACCTCTCTATTGTCGAGTAGAGGTGTGTATATAAGACTTGAAAGCCCCCCATCCCACCCAGAACCTCCAATTCCCCACCTCTACTACTCGCCCCACTTTCCTGTTATTGCGTTACAATTATATATATATATATATATATTATTCACTTTCCCTTTAAACAAAATTCAAATCCCAATCTCCCCCCCGCCCCCCCCCCCCCCCTCTCACTTATCTGAAATAGGATGCAAAAAATGAATTGCAGGTGTTCCGATGCTGGCGACGTGAGCTTAGTATCAGTCGGTGAGGTTGTTGAGGAGGTAGGTCAGTTCAGACCAGACCTCCCCACGGTCAGCTTGTGAGGTATTGAGGTCGCGTAAGAAAGACTGCGTGCACAATATCGCTATTACTTTATGGAGTTGTCGTGTAATAAAGGTAGCTGATAATGGATGTATAGATGTAAATATATATACAATAAGTTTCAAGTCGCTCGGGGAAACCACGTTAGCCAACGCCAGAAGAGTGTTTAGTGCGTCATGTCGGCAAACACCGCTCAACATTCAGGTACAGTAAAAGGGGTTTATTTCGACTGTAGATGAGATTGACAGTGATTCAAGTTGATTGAAGGAACACATTTAAAACGGACAAAAACAAATCATACGCTAATCCACAAAAATGATAAGAGATTAACATTTACTAAACAATATACAGTATATAAAAATAAAAAATACGAGATAGATCTAAAATCATTATTTTATTAAGAATCAACTCAGTACATGTCATTAATATATGTTTATTATAAATATGTGTTAAATTCTACATATATGAGTTTATGATGTGAATATTTTTGGGTATTTGTTATTAAAATATTTTTTATATAAATTTAATCTGCCTTTTGAAGCCGCCTCAGGCAGGCTTGGACGCAAAAGTACGGCAACTTGATAGAAGAAGTTGACCTTCCAATTAATTAAATGAAAGAAACACATATTAAGTAGGAGGACGTGGGAAGGAAGCAGAGAACAGATTTAAAATGATCTAATATTTAAAAAAAAATTGTTAACTAATTTAATACAATTCCAAATTTAACAAGATAATTAGTCTGAATTTAAAATGTAAACTTTATATTTTCAATCCTCACATATATAATGCCATATACTTAATTTGTTCACCAAAGCATGAGAGACTTTATTCAAATTCAGGGGTTTTTAAGATATATTCTTAGATTGATGTAAATTGAAACTAGCTATCTAAGTTGTGATAATTTTGAAAACACTTTATTAGAGCTTGTTAAATTATGGCAAGTAAATATATTGTTCATCCTAGCTTTGTATCCATACGTAGAAATTGAAATAAGTACAGTTATTCCCTGAATTAGGAACTATGACTGACCTTGATCTCCAGCACATACCATAGCATTGTCAGAACGTGTTTCAGAATGTGATATTGTTGTTATAAGCTATATTGGTTCCACTAAATTTGTCATAAAATCTGCCAACAACTTTTTCAGTCATTTCTAATAGAGTTACTAGTCGACTATGTACATTACATATTCCTAATAAGCGTGACAATTCAGTCTATTAAAATTTGAGCTAGATCCATCAATAATTCCAATCATTTTATATACCGATACCTCACCAACTTCCTCTGTAATCAAAACTTTCAATAATAATATTTAGCACCACGTCTTACTACCCGTTCGGGTTATACGCTCTAAGTACTAATTACGTTAATGGATTTAGGAATTGGGAAGGTTGAATTAGAGGAAGTGAACCCGCATTTGCGTGGAGGGAGAGTGGAAAACCATTTAGGAAATACCACCCCAGTTCACCCGACCGAGATTCGAACCTCGATCTCCCCGTCCTCAGCAGTCGAGCTCAACACGACAAGCGCGTTAGCCAACTACGCCACCGAGGCGGGTGTCAAAACTTTCAAT
Organism: Timema cristinae; assembly: GCA_039000515.1. Taxonomy (NCBI): domain Eukaryota; kingdom Metazoa; phylum Arthropoda; class Insecta; order Phasmatodea; family Timematidae; genus Timema; species Timema cristinae. The sequence continues at coordinate 64,294,871 of JBCFYV010009882.1, forward strand.
CGCTTTTCCAGTCACTTCTAATAATGATATAAGTCTGAAACTTGCTACATATTCCTAATTCAACTGACAGTGCATTCTATTAAAATTTGAGCTAGCTTCATCGCTAATTATTAGTATGTTTATATAACTTACTCCCTTACTTTGTCATCAAAACTTACGATCACTTTTTCTGTCACTACTGATAGAGACGGCTGAAACTATCTAGATATTCTTAATACACGTGGCAATGCATTCTATTAAAATTTGAGCTAAATCAATAATGCACTATGCAGCCATTGCAGGTCATATATAGACTATCAGCTATCCTGAATACATACCTTACCTGACCTGATCCGTTCAGACATATAATAGCTTACATAACAAAATAATATATATATATATAAAAGATAAGTATTTCAAAAATATACCCTATGCTGATAAGATCCAAGGTGTGAAAACTACTACTTTAACATAAAATGATCCTATGGAGGAGCTAATGATGTGAGGAACTATAATTTTTAGGAGTAAGTGCCACACTTAAAATTTTATCGCCAAAAGGTATATTTTGGAAAATATATATATATATATATATATATATATATTTTGGAAAAAAAAATATTGGAAATATAGTTATATATATATTGGAAATATACATATATATATATATATATATTTTTATAGCCCTAGTTGTGAATACTACTCGGCCTTGAGCATGGCATTGGAGCTAGTTCACGACTAGTGCTGGACATGAATGCTCTATTATTTTTATATTCCTGGTTTATGACACTACTCGGCCTTGAGCATGACATTGGAGCTGGTTCGCTGCTAGTGCTGGACCTGAGGGACCTTTTAGTTTCATATCATTGGGGCTTTAGGCTCATCGAGGTTTGATCCCAAGCCTGAGTACTATGTTCAGATTTTATCCTTTATCCAAGAGCTCTATAAACATTTACAGTAGCCCCATGGCTTCTTTGGTGCTGAGTGACAGCTGACAGCTGACGGCTTTGAAAAGTTACCAGACCAAATTATGTATCCCTACGCCGAACCATATGAATTGCAAAAACATGTATTTAGCAGCTGTCACTTCTGACAGTCAAAATTTAAGTATATACCTAAATGTTGACTGTCAGAAGTCAGCTGTGAACTGTCAGTCAGCACCAAAGAAGCCATGGGGCTACTGTACCTATATCTGGAAACTTTATATAAGCTTTACGCATTACCTGGATGATAAGTAAGTTTTTACTCTAGTCTGGTAGCTATTGCAATGCTTGACCTCGAAAAGAAAGATATGGTCTTAATACTTTGGTTAATTGTCCTTGATCTAGGAACTGTATATAGGCTTGATCCTTGGCATGAGAACTATATTAAAGATTGACCACGAATGCGGGAGAAATAACGGGAATCGGTCCTCGAAACTGGAGCTATATATGTATAGGCTTGTTCTCTGGCCTGAAAGATATATTAGAGATTGACCTTATGTGGAGTTATGTCAGGTCATTATTCCTTGATCTAGGAACTATGTATGGGCTTAATCCCAAGCCTAAGAGCTATACTAGAGATTGACCTTGAATGGGGAGCTATGTCAAGTCATTAATTATTCCTCTATATACAAGCTATATATAGGCTTGATCCCTGGCCTGAGAGCTATATAAATGATTGAACTTGAACGTGGATCTATGTCATTTTATTAGTCCTTGATCTAGTGACTATATATATATATATATATATATATATATATATATATATATATATAAAAGCTTGATCCCTAGTCTGAGAGCTATATTAAATATTGAATTTGAACGAGGAGCAATGGCAGGATACTAGTCCTTGATCTAGAAACTATATATAGGCTCGATCCCTGGTCTGAAAGCTATATTAGATATTGACCTTGAACGTGGAGCTATGTCAGGTCATTTGTGATTTTTATATTATCTAGAATTGATCCCTGTCCCGAGAGCTATAATATAGATTGACGATCATTAGTCATTATTCTAGGAACTATATTATTATCTATGCTGGTTCCCTATCCTGAGAGCTATTCTAGAGAATAACTCAAACGAGAGTGTGAAGAAATAGGATTGGTCTCTTGTAAATTAACCTTATATGCACTTTCTAGGTGAGAATTTGGATATTATTTACAGATCCACCCTCGATCTTCTATTATTTCGATGTAAAACTTTCTGTTGTAACAAGATTATGATATTATAGTCCAACGATTCATTTGATTGGTAGATGATTAAGTTTTTTTCATCCTCAGCAATTTCATTTGGTTCGTGTGTTTACTGATGTAGCCCTAGTTGTGTCACTTTCGATTCATTTTAGTGATGATATTTTTAATTGAGTTTGTTCTCTGTCCCAACATTAATAAATAGATTCTTAGGCTATGGTTGTTGTAGTTGTTGTTGTTGTTCAGTGTCTGCTTATGGATTGCAGTCAACGTTGTTGTAATATTTATTAGTATAGTTACTATGTGATTAACACAAATTAAACCTGTTGAAATATGAACACATTTATAAACAATGTAATTAACATAGCAAAGGTTTACTCTTCCATTTGCCATAGTTTTTATTATACTACACCAGAAATTTAAAAGATAGATTTTATATCATTATTTATAGCTTACAACATGATTTTATCTTTATTCTTTTAACTTTTTTCTGATGTTCTATGATATGTTTTTATTTTAAAATTTATGTTGATAATTATATTTTAATCGTTTCTGAAAACTTTTATTCGGTGTATAAAAAAGCAACGTTACAAAAAGCTAAAAATAATACAGGTATATTAAAAAAAGGTTAAAACTTCTGTCGTATTTTTATTTATTTGCATTGTTTAACTTATAATTTCCAAAGATCAAAGAATATCAAACATTAAAAAAAATATTACTTAACCTTGCACTAGAATGTATCGTATCAGGTATAAAGAAATATTTAAAAATATTAAATACTTCACTATTTTCCCCTCTGTATATGTAAAGTGTTATTTCAAGGGTACTTATAATTCTTCTTAGCTAATCAACCCCAAGAACTAACACATACCAACTTAACAACGTTATTTCACTCACTTGTTTGTCAACAAAAACGTTGCTACTCTCATTCCATTGAAGCATTTCACAAATATATAATTATATAACTTTGTTGTTACTTTCATTTCAAATAGAAAGATCACGATGATAATAGGAGAAATAATTCCCTGTTATGTCTGTTCTAGACAGAGCTAAGCCGTGGTGACAAGATACGAACGAGTAAGATCGCTCGAACCAAACACACTCAAAAGCCGCGTTCCCATAGGGCGTTATACGCGGGTGATTACCTCAAGCCTTAGTGCGATAGCGCAAACTGTTGTCACAGACGGAAGTGGTCAATTATTTAGACATGACCATGGAAGAGCTAGTGTTTGAGGGCTATGTTGGCTTTAAAAGTTCAATCTTTGGTATGTTCCTTGCCCTAAAAATTGTTCACATAAGTACCGTACTTCAATCTTTGAAAATAAAACGTAAGAAAACGTGATGGTGGGTTAGAGAGTTGATATTACAGTGCCAATATTCGGGAGCTTCCATATTTATTGAAAGAGAACTTAAAAATCGTTTTCCTATCTCAAAAATCTACCGCGAGTGACAAAAACATGGGCGCCTATGGATTCAATTTGTTATTCAATACACATATTAAAATATAATGTTACATTTCAATGGGTTCAGATACAACTAAATTTTATATTTTGGTAGTTTTTCAGATTTTTTTTGTTGCAAAAATTGGCTCTTGAAACTCACATAATTAGCTTAGAATTATGTTCAGATGCTCTAAAATTCCCTCCCACAAGGTTAAATTCCAGACATTCTCTGAGGAGGGGGAGAGGGTGCCACACCCCTGGCAGTTGGGACTCAGATCCACCCTACCCTCCATTTGTAAGACCCACATGGGCGCCCTTGGACAGAAACTCAGTTTGTATACTTGTTGAAGTGCTTTAAGCCTCTTTTATCAAGGTGTGACACAATTATGAGGAAAGCAATTAGTGCCTCAATAAAGTACGTTGCGACGACGTTCTTGCCTCACGCCCGATAGAGCACGACTGAATATCAAACATGTTTGATCCCGACTCGATGACATCACAAGCAATGTCCCCGACTCTTGGGTTCACACGGCTACGAAAGCGTGGCTAACGCCCGTGGTTCACGCCACATGGGAAATGCTCACATAGCAGGCACGTATTCAGGAGGTAGAGGGGACTCGTGGGGCCTAAGGCCCCCGAAATATAAACCAATATTAAAATAATTATAAAAAGATAAACCATTATAAAGTTATCTTGAATGAAAATTGATGGTTAAACTCTGTGTAAACTACATTTTTAATTCCAAGAGTGTAAATTTATTCCATTATTAACTTCAAAAAATCTGTTTCTTTGCTTTCGGATTTCCTTATTATATTGGCTATACTGCCAGTGACAATTGCTAGTGTAGCGAGAACCTTTTCTACAATCAAAAGAGGGAAAACTTTACTACGTAGTGTAATGAGGGATGACAAACTGAGTGCACTTGCCATGATTTCAATTCACTGGGATGTTACTGTAGAACCGGAAAAAGTGATCGATATTATGGCTGGGAAAATGTCAAGGAGACTGCTTCTGTAGTGAGTGACGTGTACAACCTAAAATTAGAGCATTTCAAATTTCATATTACTCATTTTTATGATTTTAGACATATTTAGTAATAAATTCTTAGTTAAAAAAATACAGTAGTAATTAATTTCAGTTTCACTTGATTAACCAGACTAAACATCGTTAATAATAAGATGTAATATGTACTCAGAAATTTCTCCACTCACGGAGATAAAAATATGTCAAAATTTCGTAAAAAAAAATTATCTTACAGATGACCCATCATTGCATTCATGATTAATATATTTTATGACTTTTAATAAAAAGTGTATGTAAAATTAGTAGATATTTTCTATTCAAAGTCATAAAAATTTATATCAATTATTAATGAATGCAAGAATGGGTCTACGTCAATATATTTTTGTAAAAAATTATGATATATTTTTCTCTTCGTGCAGGTCAGATTCGTCCGCCCTCGCTCCCCCCTCCCCCGCTATTTAGTCCTAAGATGACCATCGTCGTCGGACAATTTTAAGAATGAGCCCCCCCTCCTCGAAAGAAAATTCTGGATACGGGCCTGTCACTCAGTCACTACTCGTTTAGTTTGTGTAAACATGTGATCCGAGCGAAGTGGGGTTGGAACATGCTCAACTTTATCAGCTCGGACACGAGTAGCATTTTAAAATGGTGGCGGAACGTGGAACGGTGTAAGGAGCTCGTACTAGAAAGTAGACTGAGTAGGAAAATAATTAGATGTACCTTCACGCCTGAGAATCTATTTACGGGAACAATTTTTCTTCATTTAATGCGAGAAATTTTGATGAATTTCTAGCTCCTTTATCAACATACCCAAAACAGCTCCGATATTTTTAAGCATGAGATCGGTCATCTTTATACCGATTCGAGTAGCAAGACGTGAAAATCATCTTTCCGAGCTGGTAGAAGCGAGGCTCGCACGTGTGTGCTCAGTCCTAGTTAACTCGTAGCGTGTCAGCGCGACTTTAAGCTATGGAACTTGTAATTTCTCGTGATGGAGGTGGAATACCACTGGTCAGGACCAGCTTAACGGTATCATTTGCCCTGGGTGAGAATTAAAATTTGCGCCCCAGTTAAATTCTGTATAGTAAGTTACAAGTAAATCACACCCCCTACGTGATATAAAATAGTTATGATAATTATAATATAATAATTATAATAGGCTAGCAAAATACCGGATATATAAAAGAAATATATTTAGATAAAACATAAATAACAACCCCTTAACCAGCTCTTACCCCCCCCTCCCAAACCCCATCTAATTATTGTGTGCAAAAATATTATCCCCTTTTAACTTCCTTGTCTCTTTATATTTTCGGAAGATTTTAATTAAATATCCAAGTGATTAATTGAAAACAAGACCCTGAATGTCATGACGACATAAAGAAGAATATGTTGTTAATCACGCTCTTAAAAAATGTAGGCTATATTGGTTCTTAAAATAAGGTAAAATATTCAAATTGTATTTCTTTATTTATAAAAAATATTAGATTATTTAATTTAAACATTTTTTTTAAGGACTGAAAACATTATATTTTGTTTGAATGTGCCTCAGATGCCTTGGTCCGTGAGATCAGAACAGGTCTAAAGGTCACTGGTCTCGTCCTAATCGTTCCAGGGCCCAGGTGAATGGCTGGGACGACAAGTATTGTCAAGCTACATGCTACTGGTGTAGCCAAGACAAGCCACTAGTGGCTATGCAGTTTGTTTCTCATTGATATTTCTTTCATTCATTCATCGCTTGTCAATACTTATCAACATACGTAAATTCATATTTATTTTAATTGTTAAGTGCCCAATTTTTAATGAATCTGAACGAATCAAGAGTCTAGTGACAAGTAAACTACGTTCAACTGACAGATCTTTTGGGCCAAGATTTATAGTTTAATACGTCTCAAAATTAAACATCTATTAAACTAGTCATTCATTTACTTTGATATCTAATGGGAGTAAAGAACGTGGTTGGTGGTGTGATAAGTGCGTGGATTATCGTTAGTACTTATGTTTATGTTAATGCATTAATATACGTATTTATTTTGTAATTGACATTGGTGTTTCATTTGGAACCATCGTTTGAGTAATACTTTCCCAGAATTTTCAAGATTAAAAAGTCATACCTCAAGATTTACACGAAACAATATATAATTTTGGTGACTTTTATATAAGCCTAGATCAAGAAATATGATAACACTGTAATTATGTGTGTGTCTTTGATTCTATCTGTTTGTTACAAGAAAACTTATAAAAGTACTACTCATCGGATCAAGACGGGATTGCTTCTGTTGTACTCCTTCTGTTTCAGAATACAGGATCATTTATATACCATCACACTATCTTATAAGCTAGCGAAGTATTGTGGGGAAAACACACAGTTAGTGTGGTTACGTTTGCATCATCATTTTATATGAACTTTTTTTTGAATGTGGGGAATGCCAGGCCTCCACCGTGGTTCGGATTCCACGTTACACTGTAGGTCCTTCATTTCATCTCACAATCACCCTACCATTACACATTAGCGTAAGTGCGTATAACCCGAACGGGTAGTAAGACGCGGTGCTAATAATAATAATAATAATAATAATAATAATAATAATAATATATGAACTTTTAATTATATAAATCTTCTTTGTAACACTCCTTGGCAACGAGTGATTTCAAAAGACCAACAAACTAATTTACAAGTCTCCTTGGCAATGAAGTCTTTGCAAATATCAATAAACCAATTATAAACCTTTCAATTGAGTCTTAAACTCATGTATTTTTTTCAGTCATTTTATGCATTCGCACTAAAAGGTATATAGTGTTTCTTTCACAAATAACCAAAATTGAAGACATAAGTCAATTTTCACCTGTAGTTTGATATTTGATCGACATAGATAAGGCTAGGTTTATATTCATGTACTGTACATAGCATAGCTAATAGTAAACAATAAATAGCGTAATGGGCACAATTCATCGTTAGAATACAAATATTTGTATTGGAATGTAGTGACTAAAGTATAATAGTAAATAATGCATATGTATTTTATTGTTCATTGTAAAAGCAACTCTGGCGTCTTAATAAAGTTTTTTTTAGCTATTTTATGGTCCAGCGTGTAAATTGTGTTTGTTTAGTATTGTTTTGTTGATCATACATCCAAATTATTTATGTTTATGTTCATTGGAATAGTGCCTATACGTAAGAGAGCCACTCCTTGTGTGTTTGCATTTACGTCTTAAATTAAGATATTTTTCAGTTAACTTATGGTTTTGCATGTAAATTAGTTTTATTTTGTTAGGTTACATTGATAATGAAATTAAACTATTTAATTGGGTGTTTATTGCAACAGTGCCTCCATGTGAGATAGTCATTTGTAATATGCTTGAATTTTATTATATCTAGGTATTTTTTCTGTACCGCCCACTCTCACTCTATTTAGTTACTGCCTTAATAGACTAAAAAAAAGAGGAGGCAGATATCTAAAGGAAATAATTATATGAAAAAGTAAAACATTTGCAGGTAAAAGAAATATTAGAACTAATTTTTCCAAGTAGCAAACAGTGTTAAAACAACACCTTGCATAGCCTTACAGGTCTTACTGAAGTGTGTTGAAAAACAAATAAAGCTTAGCAATTTATTATATGCACAGTGAGTTTCAGAAGTTTAAGGAATATAATATAAACTTGTCTAGAAGAAACCAATGAAATAAACGAAATAGTTGCTGTTATTTAAAGAAACTTTTCTAAAGGATATACAATCATCTAATTCCCCACAGTAAATAATAATAAAAAAAAAGCGATCAAAAGTTTACATTACTAAATATTACAAGATTGCAAAGAGCTTAATGAGCCTCATATAAACGGTTTACAACGCGTCAGTTACACACCAGAGAATACAGACTAAACAGTTTTAAATTTAGGGCATACATTTAAATTTAAATATCGCACCAGATATTTACTTAAAGTTTTAACTCCTAAAAATTATAAAAGATCACAAAGAAATTAATGAGTCTCTTTTAAATGGTTAACAACGAGTCAGATTCACACCAATGAATACAAACAAAACAGTTTTAAATTGAAATTAAATTTAAATTTAAATATCACACGAGATATTTACTTAAAGTTTAACTCCAAATTTTTTTACAATGTCACAAAGAGCTTAATGAGTCTCTTTTGAATGGTTCACAACGCGTCATATTCACACCAGTGAATATAGACTAAACACTTTTAAATTTATTGAATAAATTTAAATTTAAATATCGCACCAGATATTTACGTTAAGCACAAAGGTTTGACTTCCTGACTAAACTTACCTTCGTGGGACAATTACCCTCGTCACTTTTAAAGAATTAAACAAAATTCCCACATCTAAATATTTAATATTAAAATAGAAAAAGTTACGTTACAGAACTTGTAATTTTGCCTAAATGAATCTGCGAATAATAAAGTCAAAACCAAATTAATCAACAAAAATGAGTTACTTTAACATTAACTTCAAATCAAAGAAGTCTTCAAAATAACCAACTAAAGAAACATTATCAATTTAAAGAATTTAAATTACTGATAACCACAAAAGCAAAAAATTAATATTCAACCTAAATATTGCTAGATATAAAAAAAGAACCAAATAATGTGGCTATCTAATTAAACCAAGAAAACACAAAGATACTAGCGCCCAAGCGGCAACAGGAAACATTAAGTGCCCCATAACGGAATTTACGTTTAAAAATAAAAGTTTTGTCAGCAAAACATTACCGATGCCTACACTTACATATTTCCATAAAAAACTAAACCAAAGTATTTTAAGAAATTCAAACCCATCGCAACAATTTATATCTTATAAATTTAAACAAAGATATTATAAGCCATCCTGGCTAGATAACGTCCTAGTCCTGAACAGGACTTCTCGTGGAAGTGGCGATTGTAATAATATATGAAAATGTCTGTTTTCCCTCGTTATATAGGTCTAGTTGCAGGGAGGGAAGGTGGTAGTTCTTTTTTGTTATTACGTCACTCACTAACTTCAGGTTGAAAAGCTTCGTTGTATTCGTTACGTAGGCCCGGTTCTTGTCTTGATTATCAGCCGCTACATTCGACTATTTCCTACAAGACGAGCAGTTGTAGAGCTATGCTTTTTTGGTCCCGTACGCCATCCAGGTGTCCAAAAATATGAGTGGTCTTCTAACAGTACAGTATGGGCCATTCAGAGCATTTCTGAGTTTCTCTGTTGGAACAGCAGGGTGCTGCACAATTTGTAGCGTGTTTTGGACTTCTCTTCATTCTAGCGTTCGTGATGATCTGGCTGGACTTGCACGTAGGTCTACTCCATGCAGATATACGCGTGAGTAGAGAACTATATTTGACATAGTAAGATCATGATGTGTAATAATGCTGGATATCTATGAGTATAAGATTATTTGGGGTATTATTTTAAAGCTGGCTGGTTCTATTGGTATTTCTATTGCAGGATGACTATGATTATTACCTGGTTTAGGGGCGGGTAGTAACATTGTCATATTAGCAGTCCACGCTAATGTTACATTTTAATTATCTCATTACTTTGCCTGTAAAAAAGGTTTATCTTGTTATGTTTCATCGATTATTTTTGTTGTTATTTTAGTGTTCACTGCAATCATGATTCCACGTAATAGAGTCTTTGTTAGCGTTCTTGCATTTGCGCTTTACATTTAGGTATTTTTCCAGCTATTTTATTTTTAAAATTTAAATTGTGTTTATTTGGTTTCATTCCTTTGATTATAGCTTAAAACTACATTTTTAAAAAAAAATTTCAACGATGCCTTTACGTTAGCGAGCCACTGTTAGCGTACTTGCATTTCCGTCTTAAATTTAGTTTTTTTTTTCAATGGGTTCTTGACTTTTCGTGTAAATTAGGGTTAGCTTTTTTTCAGCACCGCGTCTTACTCGATCGTGATATACGCCTATTTACTAATTGTTAGGGACTAGGAAGGTTTGATTTAGAAGAAGTGCCCCGCATTTACGTGGAGAGGGTGTGGAAAACCATTTAGTAAAAACTACCCTCAACCCGTCCAGGGTCAGATCCCGATCTCCCCGTCTTCGGCAGTCTAGTCTAAAACGAGAGTAGCGCGTTAGACCATGCAGACACCAAAGCGGATATTTAGGTTTATCTAGATTTGTTTCTTTGATAGCATATTAAAAAAAGTTTCTGGTTGCAACAATGCCTTCACGTAACAAAGTCACTGTTAGCTTTTTTGCCTTTCTGTTTTAAATGTAGGTATGTTTTCAGTCATGTTATGCTGTTGCTTGTGTATCAGGTTTTTTTGGTTTAGTTTCTTGGTACTAAGCCAAAAGTAGTCCACGCGGGTTTGATTCCCGTCATTGCCTAAAATTTATCATTGACGAAAATATGGGTTTACCCTATCACATTTATAAATTGACGGCCGGGAATTGGATTTTGTGCCTGTACTATTCCTAAAATAGATTATAAGGCATATAAGTCCACGATAGGCCTAGCAGGCCGGTAGTGGAAAATATATGGATTGAATTAAAAAACTGACCCAGTCCACAGGCTGCAAACAGTAATGGATGTATTAAACCAAAAGAAGATATTATTTGGTGTAATATTGAAATTACTATAGATTGCTTCTTTCAAATGATTTCATGTTTGTTTCTTAGATATTAATTTTATACATATGATAAAAATTTAGGATTGGCCTGCACACTCAAGTTTTTGTGGAGTTTTCCTTTTTTCTGAGTAGTATAACATATAGGAAAACCAAATATGAAATAATAAATTTTCTTAAAATTTGTCTGTATGTTTGTTGGTAGTAAATTCTAAAAGTACTCATTGGATCAAGATGGGACTTATTCTGTTATACTCCTTATTTTTCAGGTAACCATTGTAAACTGTATACCAACAAGCTATTTCATCAGTGAGCGAAGTAGTGTCGAAAAAACATGTTGTAAGCAGTGAACATTCGTCGCGGTTTGTATTTCGGGTACAGAATATGGCAAGCGATATTAGCAGGGGTGTGAAAGGAAGGAGGATGGGGGTGTATATTCATGAATCTTCTTGTGCACATAAAACACTGCTCACCAATAATATTAATTTTTTCTATAATTTGTAGTTGTAGAATGTGTTAGTATATGTTTTTAATTACGAGTGAAGCCATGGGCAAATGCTAGTATGAAATATATTACAATAACTAAGATGTGATAGTATTTTTTTATCTTTATCAATACTATGTGATTTTGATGTAATCCTAAACATCATTTAACTATTTTAATAAATTTGATGAGATTATTAGTGTGTCTTACTTTTAATTTTCTAAAATTAAATTGACAGTAAATATAAAACTATATAATTTACTTTTAATTTGTTGAAATTAAGGGTATCTTGTATTGTAAGTTTAATTTATATCAATGCTATTTAGCTTCAGTCGCAAAAAGGGCGTCATTAATGTAATTGTGAAAATCGGTTCTACAACCTCTGATATAATCTTTAATTCCTGCCAATTTCCACTTTTTAATTGTTTAATGATTTCTTGATTAAAATAACCCAAAAATATACAATATTACTTTCTGAAGTACTGAAACTTTACTTGCTACAGCCAATAATTGAGCATCCACCAATTCTTTCAGTCCACATTGTCATGGACAGGTGACTACTAGCGAATGAAATATTTTGGAGAAACAAAATTTACAGCTACCCGCTTCTTGATAAGATCTGTCTCTTTGTGAATCATACCAAGTATGTACTGTACATATAGTAAAAAGTATGTGCAAAAGTGGTGACCTGGTGGTCTAGGGGTAAGGTGTCGGACTTCTATGCTGGGTTCCGGAGTTCAATCCTTGGTCCCGGCACAGATTTATCTGATTACCAAACCCTTCCTTCACGTCTGACAAGATGTGTATTGATCACAACTTGTGAATGTGGGGAATGCCAGGACTCCACCGTGGTTCGGATTCCACGTTAAACTGTAGGTCCTTCATTTCATCTCACAATCACCCTACCATTACACATTAGCGTAAATGCGTATAACCCGAACGGGTAGTAAGACGCGGTGCTAATAATAATAATAATAATAATAATAATAATAATAATAATAATAATAATAATAATAATAATAATAATAATAATAATAATAATTGCAAAAACAAACCAACTAAAACGTTAGCAAAATTAATACAAGTTTATGATTCACGCTCTCTACTCTTAATAAATCAAAGAAAACTAATGACCCATTTGATAGTGTTTAGTTTTGCAAACCAAAACCTCTGTCACCTCAGCCAAAAAGACTCGTCATTTGACGGGTGTTCATTAACCACTAGTCAGTCACTTGAATCATGCCCGGCCACTTGTTAAAGTGGTCAGTACTCTTGGCTACTAATCTAGAGGTCCTTGGTTAAATTCCCAGTGGTATCATAGGAATTTTTCCCGAAGGAGTACTGTTCCTATAGTTGCCATGGTCTGGTTTATTAGACCTAAATTAGGTTCAAGACGTCTACTGTCACCACATCATCATCATCATCATCATCATCATCATCATTATCAATCATCTAATCGTGACGAAGTAACTGTCAGAAGATAACTACACATGGTATTACCTAAAATTTGATAAGTGGTAGTGGATCAAAAAACTATCTCAAATGTATTTTGGAGATTTTCTCGTTTTAGCTTCCTTTTCACGCAAACAGAAAAAACTAAATAAAAACGCATTTTTCTCCAGAGGTAACCAGTAATGGCTTAATATTAATGTTCCTCGAAGAGGGATCGGCCATGCTGGACCTGTGGTTTGGTCTCTTCGTTCACCTGATTTAACGCCATTAGATTTGATTGTTTTTGTCCCGGCAAAGATTTATCCGATTACCAAACCCTTCCTTCACCTCTGACAAGATATCTTGTGAATGTGAGGAATGCCAGGTCTCCACCGTGGTTCGGATTCCACGTTAAACTGTAGGTCCTCCATTTCATCTCACAATCACCCTACCATTACACATTAGCGTAAGTGCGTATAACCCGAACGGGTAGTAAGACGCGATGCTAATAATAATAATAATAATAATAATAATAATAATAATAATAATAATAATAATAATAATAATAATAATAATAATAATAATAATTGTTTTTGTCTGGGGAGCTCTCAAGCAAAAAGTGTATGAAGTGCTTGTTAATGACCTTCAATCATTACGACAAAGGATAACGCAAACGTGCGAAGAAACAACAGTCGCACAATGTCAGCCAGCCACTCGTTCTGTCATTGATAGATGCAATGTTTGTTTGTCTCCAGACTGGAGGCCGTCAATTTGAACAAAATAAATAAAGTATTTTATTTAATACATACATTTTTTAGTTTTTATTTAGTTCTTTGCTTTTACGCGAAAAGAGAGCGAAAACTAGCAAATCTCCCAAATACATTTTGAGTTAGTTTTTTGATCCAATATTACTTCCTAATATTTAGCCGTTTAATCCGGGAACATTCTGTATATCCGCCAAGGCCAGTAGAAAACCACGAATATCCAACCTACAGACCCTGGTTCAATATGATCACAAAATATAAAGTGATTTTTTTTTTGACATAAACATTTGTTATTTCCATCCAAAAGATAAGTGTGGGCCTATTAACCTGTCGTAACAAGACGTGTCCTTTTGTGAAACAGGCCCTTGGTCTAAGACACCTGGGCTACATCTTTCTTGTTCCCATGTTTAAGTGGTTAGCGCGGTTGATTACAGGTCTAGGATTTTTTTCACCTCTACCAACATTTTGTTTATGTTTGTTAGAGTGAGCCCTGATATAAGTTTATCCCCAACTCTTTTTCTTTTTTGGGTGTAAATGGTGGCAAATGGGTGGAAAATTCATTGGAAACTTCCCTACGATATTTATTTACAATACACTATCGTTTCAAATATCACTAGCTTTATGTGATTCTTTTAAAAAATGTACTTGACCCCAAACTTTGAGGCTCTGGTAGGGAGGGAGGTAGGTTACGTTGCCTTCTCATTGTGGATAATGATGTTACAGAAGTGTAAATAATTAAAGAAATATTAACTTTATTTGTTATTATTGCTAGAAGTAGACAACCGGAATAAATGTCTACAAATAGATAAAAAAATGTCTTCACATGCATCCCGTAATGTAATTTATTGGGGTTTGAATGTGGGTGTAGATTAAAGCTGCATCAACAAAAACCAAATGTTTGTTCACGTATTGATAAATTTGAATATATCATTTAAAAATTCAGAGTACCTTAGACGTTAATGTTTCTATACAACTATTTAGATTAATCTTTACTTTAAACAATGATGGAAAAGGTTGGGCTCAATTTGTACCAGATGGTAACTGCCGTTATCTAAACTAAGATTAAAATATCTCTGTTTAATTAGCTACTATGCTTGCTTGCAGCTTTTCAAACCAGTTCAAGTCTTCATTTTGAAACTAAGATTGCCTCCATCGTGAAAAAATAACTCTCTAACCTTAGTGAACCGGTCACACGTCAAGAAAATGCGGATATACTTTCACTGCCTTAGCCTTATGTTAAATTGACGAAAGGTTCTATTCGATTCTTAGTCCCAAGGGATAGTTACATCACTATTAAGACTGGTATTGCTATTCCGTTAATGACGTCATGTAGATCCCACGATACATTTTCTAGCCCAGAAGTGGCAGAACGTTAAACAGTTTTAAAGATTATTTAAAGGAGACTCTTTTAGGTGGCCACGTGGTTTAGCGTACTTCTCTTGCAGTAGATTAGACTGCCAATAACAGAAAGATCGAGGTTCAAATCTTGGTATGGTGTAATGAGAGTGTTTTTTACAAAATGGTTTTCCACTCTCTCTTCACACAAAAGCGGTTACACCTTCTATAAATATTACATTCCTAGTCCCTAAAACCATAAGCGTAAAGTATGGTTGGTGTCACACTATGCGTTTTTGCGGGATGCGGTTTTTTGACAGGATGACCCCCTCGGATTTCTAATTCCAGTAAGGTGTTTCCCAGTCTCTCTCTACGCATATAGTGCGTATAACCCGAATGGGTAGTAAGACGCGGTGCTAATAATAATAATACGCATATGCGGGATTCCTTCATTGTCCTTACCTCCTTAGAGTAATTTTCATTGTTTTTAACTAAAAGAAATTATATTGTTACCAAACCTATGTCACATATAATCATTTGAGATGGAGACCTCTAATTGGCCAAAGAGGGTGGCAGCCAGCAGACCAGGATTCAAACCCCATGCAGTTTAGTATAATAATAATAATAATAATAATAATAATAATAATAATAATAATCATATTTAGCACCGCGTCTTACTACCCGTTCAGGTTATACGCTTTAAGTACTAATTACGCTAATGGATTAGGAATTTGCAAGGTTGAATTAGAGGAAGTGAACCCGCATTTGCATGGAGGGAGAGTGGAAAACCATTTATAGGAAAAACCACCCCCAGTTCACCCGACCTAGATTCGATCCTCGATCTCTCCGTCCTCAGCAGTCGAGCTCAACACGACTAGCGCGTTAGCCAACTACGCCACCGAGGCGGGTCAGTTTAGTATATTGCGAGTGTACTGTCTTAGACCTGTGGCTCGTTATTTATTATTCTAGAGTAATCTATAGTGAAACTACCTAGCAGCAATGAGTTGAAATCCACCTAAAGATCACCGGTTCAATACTTGGCGTGGTGAAAAAATATAATTTTGAACGTAATAAATTCCCTGGTTTCAACTGCTGGCAATCGAATCTAAGACATTTGTTTCCGTAAGAAGACTTACTACCGATTGATCTTGGGCATCAAATGTAAATTATTATTCAAGTATCCTGTTTAATAAAGAATTTGAGAGGATTATATGTTTATAGCCTCTTTCCGGATGAATGGTGGCACCTTTCCCCCACTCCACTGAAATTAACTCCTTTTTATGGGATTTATATGTTTGACTTATGACTCCACGCATAGTGTTTTATGACTTTTTAATTCTAATGTGGATACAGCTATTTTAAACTACTTTAAACTACTGTAATATAAAGATTTTAATGACCCTGTTGCTTGTTGAACCAATTAAAAATACGTTTAGAAACTTTTTTTTTTACTAGGAAAGGTTTGTTAAATAACATACAGGCACACTCTATTCGTGCTGAGCTAGACCGCCAAGGACGGGGACATGAAATTTCGAATTTCGGTAACGTGAATTGGAGGTAGTTTTTCATTCTCCCTCTACGCAAATGCGGGTATACTTCCTCTAAATTCAAACTTCCCAATTCCTATTCCAATAGCGTAATTAGCGTATAACCCAAACGGGCAGTAAGACGCCATGCTAAAATGTGTCAAGTTCGTGTGACCTATAAATAATATGTGTGCCAAATCACCAGGTAATTACGTTTGAGTTTCCATTTTAGAAACCAGTTTTGATAATAGTCATGGTGTAACGGGTTAACCAATTCAGCACTGTACTGCCTAAATCTGCTGCACATAATCATTTCTCAAGAATATATGTATTGTACCCAATTATATATACAGTTCTATTAATATATATCTCCATGTATTACATGCCACGTCTCGGAAACATCGTGGAGCAAGAACTGCGCCAATAGAATTGTTAGCCGCTCTCACTGTTCCGCTAGCACTGCACTTGACTGGTCGGAGCAACAAAAACAACTGACTGCAGTGTGGGGTGGGTGGCCTGCGCATAGTTGGCTTTAGCCTACGTGATTTTTCCAAAGTAGAGGGATGTCTCCCCCCCCTTCTTTCCTTCCCCTGATTCATTACGTTCAACCAATATAAAGCTCCACGGTTCGTGGGGAACTAGACACAATTATGCATCACCAGTAAAATAGTCAACACGTTTCGACGTCTTTTATTTTAGTCGACAGTACAGAACTTGTGATCATGACGATACTGCTAAGCGACAGACCGGACCGACGGAAGTAACAAGATATAACTTTGAATATTCAAATTTGTGGGGAGTAGGTACTCTATGGCCGGATTGTAGTTTTAGGGATATAATTGTACCTGTCGAGAGTATTATTCCCTCTCGTCTTATTTTTCATGTTATTTAGGTTAGCCTTTTAAGGACATGGTTTACATGCCTTTGAGTGATTTTGCACTTCACATGTTTTCTGCTTGGTCCTTAACACAAGTGGTTTAAATAGGGTTGATTCCCTCACCTTAGCCTACTTGACCATGTTATAGACAGCAAGGCCCTCTGTCGGTAAAGGGGCTGTTTAGGTTGTTCCAGGCCAGAGAGTTATACCTAGTTAGGTTTGAGTTTGCTTGCTGGTCATTTATTGCTACAAATTAACTGTTGCTATTTTATTGTATAGAATATCTTGACCTCCCGGTAAAAAGGAAGGGAGAACATTTTTAGTGTAATTTTTTTAATTTTTTTTTGTTAGCACGGTAATGCCTATTAGGAGGAGGACTTGAGTCACTCTAGTTAAGCATGAGCTTAACCTGTCTTACAAAATCATTGGCGCTTCAGGCCAAATTCTCTCTTGGAGATTAATAATTATTCAGCTATCTGTCTAGTTAATTAACCTGTAACCACGTAAATGCTGGAAAATTTCTACCTTGCTCCTCCACCAGCAGTGGTTCATGTTGGTATGGCGTATACGTACATCTGCGCATGTCGACGGACAACACCAAACAACCACTTTTAGTAAAATTTTGTGGAGGGATAGCGGCCCCTAACTGAGGCTTCTGAGGCCCCTGATTGTGCATAATGAAAGCTATGTCAATGCTCTCTAGTTGCGACATCACAGGTAAAAACACATTGCCACATAGATAGGGGAAGGGGGTAGGGAGGTATTGTGACAGTATTCAAGGTCGTGATATATTCCTGTCTCGACTTGTCTTGTCGAGCTGCTAAACTGGTGCTAGGGCTGCCATGACGTCACCGGGGATACCCATCGCCACATAGATGGGGAGAGGGAGGGTGCGACACCAAAATAGATTCAGAGTCTTGCAGTAAGAAACCATTGTTCACACTCTACACTAAACGGCCGTCGGGAGAGGTTCGTGCTGCACATTCCCGCCCTCTGTAGTGATGCCGACATTTTATGGGAAGTCGTGGGAGGAGTGCCCGACGCCGTGGATTTCACCCTCCCCAACAAATAAATAAAAACTCCCCAAAATAAATTCAAACCCCAGTCCCAATCCTACCCAAAGTCGTGAGAGGAGTGCCCCACGCCATGGACTGCACGTTCCTCCTACTAATAAATAAATAAAAAATTCCGACGAATAAACTTCAACTTCAGTCCCAATCCTACCCAGACATACGATCCAACGGCACACATAAAACACCATTGCGCACACATAAAAAACCAATGTGCACACATAGAAAACTAATGGAACTGAAACCAACAAGATTGGAACAAATACAAACCGTGGAAAAAGGATCAGGGGGAGGGGGCATGACAAAACCACAGGATGTGGGAGGGGAATAACGGTAAATCACCCGGATGTGAAATGTAGGTTAATTGACATCATAATATCTCTCTTTCACGAGAAATAGCCTCGGGGTTGTAACAGGTGGTCGTACTAGACTACTTTCATATTACAAGTAATATAGACCATGGTTTAATTAGGCTTATCAAGTTAGCTAACTGTGTATATAGTCAGATTACAAGTCTTAGAGATGATATTATAATTATGTTGATCAAGGTGGTTGAGCATAACAGCAGATTACAAGTACATGGTTTAGTTCTGATGATCAAAGTAGCTCAGTATGTAAGCAGCGAGAGATAATGTATCTAGAAAGGCAAAGTGCTTATGGAGAATAATTACAGGTAGTAGAGACCATGATTTCACTGTTCACTACAATGCATTAGGCTATTGCGAGACAGATTAATATGTTTTGAATTTATTGTTTTTTCTGCTAATTACACCTGCTCAGTGTCTGGGGAGACTGTTTACATGTCTTGTATACCATGGATAAATTCTGATCATAACAATGACTGAGTGTCTAGGGAATTCTGATCATAACAGTGACTGAAGGCAAGTTACATGTCTTGGAATCCATGGTTGAATTCTGATCATTGCAGTGACTGATTGTTTAGCCAGTCTTGGAAACTATGTTTGAATTCTGATCATAACTGTGACTGAGTGTTTAGGCAGGCAGGTTACATGTCTTGGAGTCCATGGTTGAACTCTGATCACAACAGTGACTGAGTATCTAGGAAGGAAGGTTACATGTCTTAAAAGCCATGGTTGAATTCTGATCATAACAGTGACTAACTGTCTAGGCAGGCAGGTTACATTTCTTGGAATCCGTGGCTTTCATAATAGTGACCGAGTGTTTAGGGAGGCAGGTTACATGTCTTGGAGGGCATGTTTATCATAATAATGACTGAGTGTCTAATAAGGCATGTTTCATTTCTTGGAGGCCATGGATACAATCTGCTTATCACATTGACTGATTGTCTAGGGAGGCTGATTACATGTCCTGGAGACCATGGCTACGTTCCGCTCCTCACATTGACTGAGTGTATAAGGAGGCTGGTTACATGTTCTGGAGACCATGGTTACATTCTGCTCAACACATTGACTTAGTTCATAAGAACACACATTGTATGCTGAGAATGTATTATTATTTGCTGCCCACCTGAGTTTCTGATTTTTTTTAGAAAGGTACTATACATTTCTATAAATGTATTGTCAAATATTCCCATCCTGGTACCCAAGTATTAAAAACGGAAGTCTAAGTAATTATAATTATTTGTTCCTTTTCACCCATATGTGTGCCTAATTATCTATGTAGGCACACATCATATATAGTAAGGTATATTCCCATTTTATTTGTAACTGTTTCTAGGCAAGTAAGAATGAGAATTACATGCCTATAATCACTGTTTCCTTCCTACCATCTGTAAAATTACTTTTAAAGTTACATCACATTTCTGGAAATCCTGGTGCCCTTTTATCCTTCAATTTACATGAGAACGGGATTTAAAGTTGACGGGGAAATCTGCAACCCACATTAAACTCATTTATTCAAAGGTTAATATATTTATATTCTTATCTTAACTATCATGAATGATATCAAGACTTTTTTGTATCAAATTGAAGGTAACATTGTTTTGGTACTGTTTAAAAAACCTAGACTTAAATAAAACTTCAGAATAATTATATAAGCAGTAAAATAAAATACAGTATACGGGATTAAGCTTCAAACTATTAAATGATAAAGAAATTTAATTTTTTAAATTTGGTTGCATCAGCACAAATAGTTTACGCTTCCAATAGTTTAGTAACTATTTGGTTTTATATTAATCAGCTGATTAAACAGCTGAAAACTATGTCAATCTATTGGTAGTTTAATATTGCACTTGAGACAAATAATTTTACCTTCCTTCTATTTTTGGTAGATACCCATTAAGTACGACTAAGTGAAAAAGGGGGGAAAGAAAGGGGAGAGTTCTGCTATCTTTCAATGATCTTTACCGAAATGTTACTAATAGACCAGATTCGGGAGTTGGGCCACAATTTTTAAGGTGGGAGCTGTTATGACCTAACATAGGATGATCATACTTGAGAGGATAGGCTATAGTGAGTAATAAGTTGGTCAACCTTGAGACGGATGAAATTTGATAGCCAGAAGATGGTCAAGCTTAAAATGATTCGATGAAAGATGATCAGACTGAAGAGGGTTATACTTTAGTTAGTCAGAAGTTGGTCAGACTTGAGATGCTCGGACTTGAGATGGTTAGACTTGAGATGATCAGAATTAATATCGTCAGACTTGAGATGGGTGGACATAAGTTGGCCAATTTTGTGATCCCCATATTTAAGATGGCCAGACTTGAGATGGTCATAAATTAGTTGTTTGGACTTGAAAAATAAATGTAATCACTACCCCTTGCATATCAACCCTAATGACATTACACAAAAATTTTTGAATTCACTAAGGCTAAGCCTTATAATACAATTAATTTCTTCGTCATATAGATGCCAGGCTTGAAGACAGGCTGTATAGGCTAGTAATAGAGGAATACCGAAGGAGTTCATTTTTAAAGTTTAACAAGATGTTGGCTAGAACGAGCCTACAATATACAGTGTGAATTATATAATCAGGAGGCTGACATGCATTTCTGAACCTTTTTCAAGGAATGGAACCGATCCTTTCTCTAAGATGTGGTAAAAAGTATTTGTAGTTAAAAGGAACATTTATTATCTTCAAGGATGATAATTGTGTACAGTATTAGAGATTATGGGCAAGAGAATGAGAATTTGGGGGTATGGTATCAAGAATTAGGGCGTTGGCTAAGTGGCCGTAAAAATTGGGACTAAACCCTTCTAAGAAAAGGAGCTAAAACTATAAAAGTTTAAAAAGTATTTTAAGGTATGTCCATTCTGCATTAGCATTTGTTTGAGGTTTCATCATAACCGAATCAATGTGAGGTCTTATATACAGGATGTTTCATTGAAAGCGTGAAAACCTTAAACAGGACATAGGGGTGCTCTACTGAACATTTTGATATCGGGAACGTGTGGTCTGCGAAGTCAACTCAGTTGGTTATGGGCCTAAATATGTCTAACACTGTTACTGATGACCAGTTTATTTACAGCTAATCATAATTTATTTACATTTAGTTGTATAACATTACGTGCAGGTAGTACTGTAGAATATACCATATCATTGACAAACCGGAGGGAACCTGCCATTTTTAACCTTAGAACACGTGCTCAAAATGACGGTCCCCTACCCCAATGCAAACCAGATGGCGTATGAAATTCTGCCGTACCCGTTAGTAGTGGGGGGGACCCATCAGAACAGTCATTTATACATAAAACTGCCTATATGTCAGAGCGTTTATATCGAAAACGGTCTATATTTGGGGGACCTTTCGGAACAGTCATTTATACATAAAACTGCCTATATGTCAGAGCGTTTATATCGAAAACGGTCTATATTTGGGGGGACGTTTCGTAACAGTCATTTATACATAAAACTGCCTATATGTCAGAGCGTTTATATCGAAAACGGTCTATATTTGGGGTTTGTTTTTTACCGCTCCCACCCCTCCCGCCCCTTTTCCCCTCCTCCTGCCCCTCCCCCCAACAAACCCTGGACATGTTGGTTATTTTTGATTAATTATCGTTAATTGTTAGGATAGAGGTGTTGTAGTTTTTTATTATTGGTAGGATAGAGGTTTTTTTATTCATCAATTAGGGCGCTGTAGTTTATTTGCTGAAGCATAGAGCCACCCGGGGCTCGCGCTCCACGTCTTTCTCCTCAGGATGCCCGATAGTAAATGACACAAGCTTCTCTGGCAGGGGCTCGCTGCCTTCTGATGACCAACTCAGCCTTTCACTTTTCCCTCCCCACCCTCCCCCCCCCAGAGCTGGGGTTGTTCATTCTGGTTTTCCCCCTCCCCCGGTCATTCCTCCTCTTTCGCCACCCTGACGCCAGCCTGCCGGGAAGACAAGTGACATCGATAACCTTGGGTTTTCCCAATGACGTAATCATCGCAACCCTGGCGCCGGGCTGGCGGGCAGACAAGTTGGGACAAGAATAGGTCGTGACCTCAGCAACCTGGGTTTTTCCTATGACGTAATCATTGCGTGTTATGTTGCAACTCTAGCATCTCTAATTATGCACAATCAGGGGCCTCGGAATCCACAGTTAGGGGCCACTACCCCTGTCACAAGTCTACTAAAATTGTTTGTTTGGTAGCGTCTGTCGAAATGCATGGAAATGTTCCTCCTACCGCAGCTATCGCACAGGACAACTTGGGTTTTTTCCCTATGACGTAATCATCGCGTGTTATGTCGCAACCCTGGCGCCGGGCTGGCGGGCAGACAAGACAAGTTGGGACAAGATTAGATATTGACCCGGGCAGCGGGTTTTCCCTGGCGCCAGGTAGTCGGGCAGACAAGAATAGATATTGAGGTCATTGACCCTGGCAGTGGGTTTTCCCTGGCGCCAGGTTGGCGGGCAGACAAGACATGTTGAGACAAGATTAGATATTGACCCGGGGCATCGGGTTGTCGGGCAGCCAAGACAAGTTGGGACTCGTAAATAAAACACAGATGTTACAAATATATATTTATTTATTAAACATCACAATTATACATTTTTACAGGAATGACGCATATATTCGTTCATACGTTTTTCTACAGTGTCTCTTAGATGCGTTAGTAAAATTGTTTTTAGTTCACAATCCAACATGTAATAGTCCAAACCGATGACTTGACGTGTATAGTAAGTAGCACTGATAAGATCCAGGTTTTTGATGTGCGTTTCCACCGTAGGTTGTTCTAGGTCGATGACATCCGTCGATTCTGTTAGCGTGTCGCATACATCCACGACGAGTGTGTCGATCAAATTGTTGCAATAGCGCGCGACGGGTGTCGACCACATGTCCCGTCGGTCGACGGCGACGTCGATGAGGTCCCACACCTCACAAAGACGCGCCCAGCTAGGTGCTAGATAGGCGACCCGTTTGATTCCGGCGTCTTGTTTCTCGTTGATGACGACCATACGGTCACCGCACATACGTCTCAGAGAGATTTCGTGATTAGTCAGGCTAATCTTCTGAGGAGGTTGAGTGTTGGTGAAAAACTTTGATATGACCGACTTGTAGGTGCTCAGTTCTTGCCATTCTGTACGGTTAAACACGGCGCAGTTCCCTCCACATTTTTCTAGTTGGACATAGGGCGTAAAGTTGTTCTTGACACTCATGCCGACGATGACTCGCTTGGCGTCGACTCCATCCAGCGGGAACAATGTGTTGAAAATACTGGTGACGGCGAGTGGTTTCGCAGGCTTTGCTTTGCTACCGCAAACGTCTTGACCTTCCATGATGCTCAGTGGTTATGGCCGCCACACCGCCGGGACGCCCTTTTTATAGGCGCACGCCGTCTGGACACGGCCTCTTGAAGGGCGACATGCCCCTACAGTCTTGAAAAATCTATTGTAATATCTCACCACCTTAGCGTCGTTGGCTGTATGATTGGTGGGCGAGAATAGGTTTTGGAAAGTTTTCAGCGGAATGTTCTGGGCGCGATAGAGAAGGTACATGAGACAGTAATGGCCGCAAACGTCTGATGCAATGCTTTGAAGTTGTAGCTTACTATGGGACGTGCGAAAAGTGTTTTTGCGTATAAATGCCAGATGTGACTTTATACGCGGTGGAAAACCATAACTGTCAAAGTATTCTCCCACGCCGTTCTTGTCGATAAAGATGGCGACCCAATGCGTCCCAGGTTTGGTGTGCGGATCGGTGTTGATGACTAGAGCGGCAGGTCGAGCTATTCTTGCGGGTAGTTGATCAGCAGGGAAAACACCCGACCGTACAGAACGGAACCACTGACTTGTTTTCAGCGCACGTCTTATGGTGTGCGTGTCCATCTTCAATCATCCAGTCTCGAAGTCCCCAGACGATAGAGGCAGAGCAGAAATTCCATACAGAACTATGTGCCATGCACATGGTGCGACCCAATTTAAGTGTTTTCAGTGACGAACAACCTCTGTCGTACAGATCTACGATGGGTGTAGACGTGTATTTGACTAGAAACTTTTTCTTTTCTGACCCCTTGACGTAGACGGTTTCTGCACGCGCTGTGGCACGGGATATGAGGGATTCGAGCAGGCTGTAATCCACATCACCGTAATCCCAGGTGATACCGTGCAGATTGTTGACTATATAGTCGGCTTTCTTTCGGGCATCGGTGGAAAGTTCTTCGATAGCGTATGGAGGTTTTAACACCCAGTGTTGAATTAATGTGCCGCATACAGATAAAACACTCAGTTCCTTGACGATAAACTCGTTGTTGTCGTCGATGAAGCTCTGGAAATCCACAATGACGTCCATAACTTAAATGAAGGGGGTAAGGGGCGGGAAGCCGTTTATATTAACTTCCATAATCGGTCACAACGTTTCTGTCCTTGTCAATGGTGATGATGTTGGCAAACTCCCCGTACACGATACAGTTGACGGTTTCGGTGAGAGCTCGGGTGAAGCTCACTTCGATGCTCAGAGAACCGTGTCTCGTCAAATTCCAATGTGATGTCATGTGGGCGGACAGATTAGGTGTGAGATCGAAAGCCATGAGATGATATCCCTTGGGGAAGGCTTCTCGTGTGATGTCGCTACCCTCGTTCATGAAATGGATACCCGTTCCAGAAAACAGCGTGTGGTAGGACATGACATAGTGGCCGTTTGAAAAATCGGGCTGTAACGGTTTCGACGGTACTTGTTCCCCGTCCACGTACAGCGAGAAATGGTTCATGCCGTAGGTTTGAAAGCTGAACGGGTTCTTGGTGGCGTCTCCGTTGAACGCTGCGTTTGACACAAATCCCACGATGCACCGTTTGGGTAACTGGCCGGTGAATACGTTGTCCAGCGATTTCCCTTGCACGCCCGTAGGAATAGTGAGTGTTTTTACTTCCACACGGGTGATGGGATACTTTGCGGGACTGACATTTAGTGCTTTGGCGTGTGCCAACAGTATAGAAGGTGCTACTTTGACACGCCTCACTAGAAGGCCGGCTTCAACGATGTGAATCTTAAAATGAGGGAGTTCAGGGACCGCCATAAGACTAAACCCGTCGCGGGAACGGACCAACCGGACTCGGAGTTCGGCGCTGTTCAAAAGGTATTTCTCTTGGTTAAACACGTCGCCGTGTAGATACCCCAAAAGATCCACTGTCTTACTTTTTGTGGTGAGACTGCGACGGGCCTCAAATCCCTTGTTGTTGGCGTTAGCCTCCTCAAAGGTTCCGGGGGTGTCTGCGAACCACAGACCGCAAGTCAAATGCGTTCTTTTGGCTTCACTCTTGTAATTGAGCAGCGTCTCAATGTACGCTCTATAGGCATACGTGTTGCTGGGCGGTGATACTAGTTTTTGGTTTAAAAACACGTCCACATGCGTGAATAGAGAATGCAGCCAATTGTTGACGGGAGCGATCTGATCCACCTCTGTGAAAGCGCCACCATCGGGTTTCATGATGGCCGCCCGGAGATAGAGCATAGTCTGCGAAAGATCGATATAGAACTCGCCTTGTCCGGTAACGGTAAATTCGATGGGTGAATCATCGGTGAGGGAAGAGACAGGTTTGTACTGGAGCCATTGCCCACTTTCAAGACTGGTTTGAGTGGGTGGCACGGAAAAGAGATCGAGTTCGCTGCTGGCACACTCGCAGGACTGGGGGTGTAGAAACGACATTCTAACTGAAAATATCTTTAGCTTCTTTCTTGACCTTTTTACGTCGGGTGACGACCTTAGAATGACGTCGTTGCTTCTTACGACGCCCTTTATAGCCTGAGCCGGTCATCAGCGTGTTGATCTTCTGTTCAGCCTTGCGTTTCAAGTTTGTTCCAGCCTCGCCGACACGTTGCCGTAGGGCCTCTTTGAAAGGACGCCCTTGATTGGCAACGTCGGAGAGCACGTCGATTCCCGTATGAAGCGCCTGTTTTCCGATGGCTTTAGCGCCACTTCTCAGCAACGGTACGACGCTTTTGAAAAGACCACTGAAAAATCTTCCTATCCCATGCCCTCTTTGATAGGGAACACGTGGTAGATCGAAGATATTCCTGTTCCAGCCTGGTTGATGCAGTATCTTTGGTAGGGACAGTTCATGTTGAGCAGCGTCGAAAATGAAGTTTCACGCACACTTTTCCAAACTCGAATGGTACAGGTTCACCCGTGTCGGTTCTTATATTGATTTCCAAGCTTTCAATTTCCCTTCTCAGCACCGGCATGTAGTGCAACGGGTCGTAGCTAACTGTCTTATGTATGCCGTAGAGATAGTTTACGTTGTTGATGCCGACGATACGTAACAGCGGTGCCACAATGTCACCCACGGGCTGAGGCTCGACAATATCCGTGTATATGTACATTTGCGAGGGCAGGCCTAGTAGAATGTTGGCAGCGTACGGAGACTTTGGTACTTTTATCAGATTAGTCTTAGGATCGAAACCGAGCTGCAGACTTAGTTGAGTTGATAGACTCAACAGCTGTATATTTGGTGAAGAAGAGATAACTTCCACTTTTTTGTTGGGGTTTGTGTACTTGAATACAACTCCGGAATCCCCTTTAAAAGCCTCTACTTCGTTTAGAGCTTTGATCAATTCGTGGATAGTGCTGTAGTTTCCAGCAGGGATATGATCCTTGAATATTTGTTCCACGCCGTTAGCGTCCACCCAGTTGTACCATACAATATTTTGGCCCTCGGGTACGGTGGTGAAAGAACAGGGATATTGAAATTCAGCCAGAGCGACTTCCCACCGCCCTTCGAGTGTAAGACGGTAAGGAAGTTGCGTGGTGAAATTCGTGAGGGTATTTTTTCGGGAAATATCCCATAGAGCTGTCGCTCGGCAAAGTGATGTAAAATTGGTCCTTCATGGTAGTGTGCTGACGTAACTGGCGGGAATCCAGGAATTAAACTTGGCGGGGTAACCTTTCCACTGCACGTACACTTTCTTTCTGGCGCCTTTACCCTTGACACGTAGTATTTTATCAACTTTAAAAGTTTCAGGGAGACGTACGCGTTGCAATTCAGGTTCGTAAAACGTCCCCTCCACTTCTTCGCCGTCAAGATCGGTGAGTCTGTAGACGACAGGTTGTCGCAACACGACACTACTGACTTTGAAAATCTCTTCGCTCCCATTGCTTTCGTAGCCCTTTTCAAACAGCATTTTGGATTTGCTAATACGCACCGTGTCACCGACTTTTATTTTAGGCTTCGAGCCTGGACGCCTTTTGCCGTACAGATTATCTCTGACTTGAAGCACGTTAGTTTCTGAAACGGCGGCGGGCGCCAACTTGATGCTGGAATGCTTGGACCCGTTGTAAGCGTCGACTAGGGCTTGGAGGACGTCCACATACCGATACGTGTTATTTTTGGTAAAGTAACGCCACATGCGTCCTTTCAGAGTTCTATTGAACCGTTCCACGATGCTTGCCTTCACGTCTGGATTATGAGTGGTGTAGTAATGCACGCCTTCTTGCTTGAGAAATTTCCGGACTAGCCGTGCCGTGAACTCTGTCCCCTTGTCCGTCTGTATACTTAGAGGTTTACGACCGCTTTGCTTAAAAATGTCCCGAAAGGCGTCTCTCACGACGCTCCCCGTCTTGGATGGAAGCGTCCTCGCCCAGGCCATCTTATTAAACACGTCGATGACGGTGAGCAAGTACA
The DNA here is from genome assembly GCA_039000515.1 of Timema cristinae. Lineage (NCBI taxonomy): Eukaryota > Metazoa > Arthropoda > Insecta > Phasmatodea > Timematidae > Timema > Timema cristinae. The sequence goes on from JBCFYV010009882.1 coordinate 64,323,573, forward strand.
CTGCACCGTCGTTGTATTTTCTGAGACTTCTCATATCGTTGAGATCGGCTTGCCAGAGATCGTCAATGTTTGACACCACGTACTTGTTGCGTGGAATTTTTTTTAGCACAGGTTTGTGTAAGGTATAAGCGTCCTGCGCACGAAGCCTTTCTCGTACTTTTTCGGGATCTTTTTTGGACGCCTTTATGAGCGACGCCGCCCCTGCAAAACCTGCAGGATGAGAAGGGTCGTAGTAGATGTCGGCTAGACGTTCCATTAAGATCTGAATGGCAGCCACCGGTTTTCGTCCACTCTCTTCAGTTTCTTCTTCTTTGGGCGTTGCGACGGTGTAAGTGGTTGTGGTACGGGCGTCGGATCTCTAATGGGCGCCAAACGTTTCGGGTTCACAATAAATTCTTTTGGAACTTTTATATTTTGCAGCGCCGTGAGAAACTCTCGCCACCCTGACGGTTCGCTGTGTCTTCTTGCTCTGACCAGATCGTTGACTAAATCCACAATATTGGATCCACGAAGAGGCGTATCTTGAATACTCACTTCTCCGTTTGAGTCCCAAGAGATGCCGCCTCGGGCCTTAATATGTTCTAGTAAAAGTTCAGCTTTTTTACGTGCCTGTGCTGGTACAGTATTAAGTACAGTTGGGATGGGAAGTACAGACACTTCAGGGGTGGTAGTGGTGGAGGTTTCAGATGGCGGTGGGTGTTGACTAAAGTGTAGATATCGCTGTAGCACTTGTTGGTATAAAGTCCATTTAGACTTGTCGTCAAGTTTTGAAGCGAGGATTTTTTCCATTTCCTTGTCCAACTCGGAGACCACTAGATTTGTTGCCGAAGCCGTTTGTTGGTGGTGTTGCTCGTAACGGTGTAATGTTTCCGGGGACACCAATATAATCTTTTTCGCGTGTTCCATTATTTGCTTGTTGAATAAGGAACCGATGACCCCGCTGATTAAAGGGGCTAAAAGTAAGGGCAAGAACGCTCCTCCTTTCTGAACGAGTAGTCGTCTCTTCTTCTTCCAGCACTCTCCTCGTTCGACCAGCTTGCGCAACACCTGCTTGTGAGCACGTAACTTTGTCTTCTGCGCATTTTTCAGCGGTACCCGTCCTTTTAAAGTGTTGTAGGCACACTCGCAAACAGAGTCAACCAGTTTCTTGTCGGCTGTTTTCATCAAGGCGACTCGTTGCTGCGGGTTCATGCGATACATCGCACATAGCAGAGGTGCCTGCTTCAGCACTTTGGGACTCATGGTTATGAAATGATCTGTAAGCGGGAAGTGTCGGTGTTTTTATAGCTTTTGCGCGGTAGATACACGCAGCAGCCGACATTTGTGCGGGTTCTATATCTGAACCATTCTGGTGTACCTTGTTTGAAATCTAGCAATATATAGCCGTGAGGCGTACTTGTAGCATCGGTGTAAGCCTCTTGTAAAACACGGGGATTTTCAGGACAGACTTGTCGTGCAAAGTGTTGAATCTGAGCTTTATCCCTTGGATTTTTAAAAAGCACGATATAATGTGCGTTTAAGGAAATGTCTCTTTGGCCCTTGCCCTGATGGAATATATTTTGTGTAAGGTACATGACGCTAATATTTTGATGGTGGCATCCTTTGGTGAAAAGATCGACGACCACTTCGTTGGCTTCACGCATCAGGTCGTCCAGGATAATCAGCTGTGGAGAGTAATTACAGACGTCATCCATTTCCGGCAAACCCTTACAGAATATGACGTGGGGACTTGTCCCGTCTTGTTCGAATCCCGGTTGCCATAAAGCATAATACCATGTGATTTTATCAAATTTAACGTCACACATTGTGTCCAAGTGACGGATAAAGTCTGCTACAAAATGTGACTTTCCACAGCCGGACGGGCCGCTTATGATGGCCGAAAATGGATGTTTCAACTTGTCCATAATGTTTGAGACTGAGCTTATAAGCTATATGAGCTTGTATTTATAGGATAGGAGGGAGGTGCGGGTGTAGACGTTAAAACACATACATAACAATTTTTACAATATTTATTTACAATCAGGAAAAAAGTATACACACAGTGTAAAGTATACTGTGAATATTTACAATATATAATTGTTTGTATAAACATAGCTGGTTTTGTTTACACACAGTGAAAAGTATACTGTGAATATTTACAATATAGGGGGAATAGTGGCCTCGGTACTAAAAGAAAATAAATATATATGTGAATAGATTTAAAATAAAAATATATACAATCAGTCTATCATATTTGACTGAAAAAAATATATACAAACAATGTATTAGATTTAAAATAAAAATATATACAATCAGTTTATCAGAAAAAAAATATATATACAAACAATGTATTAGATTTAAAATAAATATATATATACAAACATTTGGCTAGAATTAAAATATATACAAGCAACTAATTGACTAGAAAAAATCAGGTAGGCAGAGGACTGTACTGGCAAATAAAAAAAATATAAAAAAAGTAACCCGGGTGCATAAAAAAATATAAAAAAATATGCTTGTTTTCATGCAGAAAAAAAATATGAAAAAAAATCTCAAATCTTTGAAAAATGGTATGTCAGTGGAACTGTCTAGATTGAAAGAAAAAAAGATGATTATTCAGCCCGTCTAAATGATCACCTTTTATTCGTGGCGAGCGCGTTTACAAGGACTCTGATACCCAAACGGCAACGTATTAAAATCATCTGTTATCCTGCGTTTGGTGTACACGGGCCGGTAGACTTTAGCCTGCGAAACGGTACATACAGTCGCAAGACCTTTTCTTACAATTTTGTGCGGTATCTGTATGTATCTTTCCGCAGCCTGTTCGGTGACCATCGCTTTCAAAACTTCGAAATTAACATCGTTCCGGTTGCCATAGTTTATGGTGATCCCGCGAACCTTGCAAACCGTTTTTGTTTTGGCAGGATCACCGCCAACGCAAACTCGGTAAGCGTAATTTTTGAGACCACCAGATACAAAGGCGCTAATGTAGCTTTCCGGACCGTAATCCTGAAGTTCATCGGTGAGGTCACCTAAAAAGTCTCCGGTCGGTGGACTCCAATCGCCGGGGCGTTCAGTGAATAGAACGCTATCTGTATCATGATATAAAACGTGGTCCCCCAATTGTTCAAGGATGCTGTATAAGTGCAACCTAGCCATAGCAGTCGTGTAGCACGCCACCGCCACACTCGTGTTAGGGTTAGGGCGCAACGCGTCACGCGCATCCTTGTAATTGAGGAACATAACCTCATCATTTACATCAATGACGCTGTCCACGGTGATGTACGGATCCGTCAGGTACTTGTGGACGCCCTGATAGTCGTTGACAACGGCTACGTGTGGTAAATCGGGTCTTTGCCCAAACTTTCCCCATAGTGAATTTAAAAAAAGTTTAGCCAGAGTGCGGAGACCAGGGTTTTTACAAACAGAGCCGAAATCTAGTTTTACCCCTTCCCTTTCCTCATAATTTTGAATGTAAGCTAACTTTTCCTCCTGTGAGGTACACCACTCTGGCCATCCGCTGGCTTCTTGTTTAATTTTCAAAAAAGTATCAATGTACCCGTGAAACAGGCCGCCAGAACGCGTCTGACGGTCATAAACAGATACATTGTACTCCCACAATTCGTGCACTGCTTCAACGGTGTAGCCTTTCTCAACGGCTTTCCGGATCTCGTCAATCACCCAGACGCCTGTCAACCATCGATCTTTTTTGTCGTTGTGCTGACACGCGCCTTGGTTTTTCTCCTCTCCGCATTTCCTGCACAAGATGAACATTAGCTTGTCGTGCATCCGTGTAGGCAATACGGGCAGGAATAAATCTCGCGGAGGCGTCACTGTAACTTTGGCTATGCCTTCTACTTGATCTATAGACGGACAATTTGGTTCCAAGTGAATTTTGGGGTGGCCGACTGGGTATTTTTTGTACTTGCAAACGTATGGATACAATGAACACACATCCAAGTACTTGATCTTCTCCCCACAAGAAAGGTCTGTTTCGTGGAAGAGCTTGATACAATTTGTACGCCCGCCAAAGAATGCATCCCTGGGACTGAGAGGTTCCTTGGTATACACCTCGTGCCGGAGTACAAATTGCTGCAAGTCCTTGTCTGTGCGTTTCATCGCATTAAACATGCACTCCCACATCTCTACGACCGTGTAGCCGGCATTCTTAAACTTTTCCAAACAAGCCATGGTCGCTTCATAACGCGTCTCTATGGTCTCGTGGGGACTATTTTTGACGGGGGTGGTCCTGTCAGGGTAACAGAGAGGGCTCCCGTGCCAATAACAGCCCCAAAACTGGAAGACGGTGGTGGTATCTCCAGCTTTAACAACACCGTCTACACGTCGCCCTAACACATATTCCTCACGGCCGTTACCCGCATGAAGAATAGAGACACCGCGCTGATGGGCCTCCCAGCAGAGCCATTGTACAGCGACGTGCGACTGTTGGTCTGCGCACCGATAGCCACCGTTAGGGATAATACCGATAGTATTCTCCTTAAGATGACTTCGGCGGTAAACCAACATGGCCGCTCCAGCTATCGTACACGCCTCTCTGAAAGGATCCACCTTTGCTTTCTCCATGAGCATCTCTCTAAACTTCAGGCAGGCCTTCCGTAGGATCTCTACATCTTTCACACAATACAGTTCCAACTCGCGTTTAAAATCAAAGACATAGTTATCTTTGACCAACGCGTCATACCACTTCTCAAAGTGCTCCTTTCCCTCAACTGACATCTCGCCGATACCGTAGTCCTCCTTTGGCGGCAAGGGACCCCTAAACCCCGCGTTTTCTTTTTTATTGAAAAAATGGGGGAAATGTCCCTTGGCCAAAGACTCGTCCAAGCCGAAAGTTTTGGGCAATTTGGACAGCGACATCGGGAGAAAGTTCAGTGAGTCAATAAAGTGGAGCGGGCCGTAACGCATGGACATGATTTTCCCACCGTTCATTATAAGTTCTGGAGTCCATTTTTTAACCTCCATCATATATTTTAAAATAAAATTTCCATCATAGGATTTTGCGTTATGGCCAAGGAGGGTGATATCCTTAAATTTTGAAGCTTTAATTTGAACAATAAATTCGAAAAATTGGGCCATTGTGGTATCACCCTTGAATATGCAAGTTCTATCGCCCCCACAGTCGGTGCAATGATAGTCATTTGCATCTATATGAACACAAGCCTTACAACACGTTTGCACGACACATAGGTTAGGTTCGTGCAAGTACGTGCCTGCCGCACCTTGAAGAAGCGTTTCTTGTCTGCATTCAAAATCATAGAATACAAACATGAAATTACTCTTTTCCAGTGACGGCTTGGATGGGGCCTGCTTCATATAACAGAAATGACCAAAAGGGCGATGGGTCTCGCATACCATACAAAAAGTCTCATAACACCTATGTGAATAATTTGATCTTTCCAAACTGAAAAATTGCCCGCATACCTCGCAAACCTTTTTGACATCACAGACCGACCTGTGACCGCTGAAAAAACCGGGACGTTTATGGTTATCAAAGCACGTCTGGTTTGTGAACCAACGACCACAGTTTTCACAAAGCACAGATCGGCCTCCGCTACAAACCGCTTTAGCGTGGCACTTTTTGCACGCGGATTCACACTTGTGTTTGTTCTTTGTGTTGAATGGTACACGACACTCGCGGCAAAAGTACCCACACTTAAATGCGGCTGTCAAGGATGTTATGACGTCAAAATTGTTTTGCTTATCGTCGTGAAAATACAAATCAAGGTGCCCCTTAAAGGAATGTTCTGAGGGAGTAGGCCCCTCATATAGGACCTGTCTCCCCGACGTTCCCTGAACACGGTGATTTTGTATTCGGAAAGATATGCTTGAAATTGTTTCAGCTCGGTTATTCCACCACCCTTCAAAAGATTCACACAGGCATCACGGCATAGTTCCTCTGCTTTGAGTTTTTGAATAGGTCGACCCATTTTGATTTGTTTAAAGGTGTTCACGTCCATGCATCCTGGTTCTCTTTTATTGTGTCATATAGCTTTGGCGACAACCAATGCACGGGCAAGACAAATACTGTCGCCATTTTGAATCGTAATGATCCCTTGGTTTTTACGGCTATATGTGCTAGCGGGAGAGAGTTTATCACATTTATGATTACCCCTCCCGCGAGGCTCCTTAAAGTGGGAGAGTTTAACGTACAATGGTGCAGTACTCAAAAACAAACTATTACTCTGCAGCACGCGACTTACGTTATCAAGCACTGCTCTAGCGTCTAGCTGGTCTGCTCGTCTAAATGAGACATACACAGGGCTTAACGTTGAGTCAGTGCTACTCAAAAGTAAGCCTACGTGGTCATCGGCGCTAACGCCATGGTCCTGCAACCGATGGAGCAAATTAGTAATTTGTTCTTCAAGCCAGCTTATTGCGTCACGATCGCTTGCTGGTGCACCCAGATGTACGGTAATTTCTCTACCAGTATAAAAGAAACGCCTCAATTGTTTAATCCTCTCTTCGATGATGCGAAGAGGGACGCCATTTTGCAATTCCCCACCTACTTGATTAACAAGGCCACTAATTCCGTGTTGAGGGGCAAAAGACGGTCCCGCTATCGCCGGCTCCATGGGCCCCATCTCCCCCGCCGCCACCGGGTCTCGAACGCCCTCTCCCTGGCGTAGAGGCCGGAGTGAAGATGTTCCGGCTTGCAGGGACACAGGGGCTCGAACCCCTTCTCTCTGGAGCTGGGGCGATGCGGCTACATAGGGCTGGAGGGGTGCCACCGATGGTGATGGTGGCTCTGTGGTCATCCCGCCATTTCCGGCCTCCAATTCAACTATAACACATGCCAAAGTAAGCCTTGTTACAACAGGCGCATATTTTTTCTTTAAAATGTATAATATGTTTGAATTTTTCAATTGCTTTAGACGTAACAGGCATTTACAGAAGTGAGTCAGCGTTTGCGGGGGAGGGAGAGTGAAAAATTTTCTCTAGTTTACCTTGGTAAGATTCGAACCTAACACTCATCTCTTTAATACTTTTTTGTATTATTATTATTATAGCATGTTCAATTTTTCAATTGCTTTAGACGTAACCGACATTTACAGAAGTGCGTCAGCACTTGCGGCGGAGGGAGAGTGGAAAAAATTGTCTCTAGTTTACCTTGCTAAGATTTGAAGCTCAAACTCATCTCTTTAATACTTTTTGTATTATTATTATTATTACTATAGCATGTTCAATTTTTCAATTGCTTTAGACGTAACCGACATTTACAGAAGTGCGTCAGCACTTGCGGCGGAGGGAGAGTGAAAAAATTGTCTTTAGTTTACCTTGCTAAGATTTGAAGCTCAAACTCATCTCTTTAATACTTTTTGTATTATTATTATTATTATTATAGCATGTTCAATTTTTCAATTGCTTTAGACGTAACCGACATTTACAGAAGTGCGTCAGCACTTGCGGCGGAGGGAGAGTGAAAAAAATTGTCTCTAGTTTACCTTGCTAAGATTTGAAGCTCAAACTCATCTCTTTAATACTTTTTGTATTATTATTATTATTATTATTATAGCATGTTCAATTTTTCAATTGATTTAGACGTAACCGACATTTACAGAAGTGCGTCAGCACTTGCGGCGGAGGGAGAGTGAAAAAAATTGTATCTAGTTTACCTTGCTAAGATTTGAAGCTCAAACTCATCTCTTTAATACTTTTTGTATTATTATTATTATAGCATGTTCAATTTTTCAATTGCTTTAGACGTAACCGACATTTACAGAAGTGCGTCAGCACTTGCGGCGGAGGGAGAGTGAAAAATATTGTCTCTAGTTTACCTTGCTAAGATTTGAAGCTCAAACTCATCTCTTTAATACTTTTTGTATTATTATTATTATATCATTTTAGCAGCGGAGATTACGTCTTAAGATACTTTTCGCTTTAATTGTTTCAACTACGAATGTGTCAATTTATTGGAAAAAAAACGCCTGAGATTATGCTCGCGTAATGAATTGATAGCTATGATACTAGATGTTGTTTCTAACGCCTGCATAATGAGTGGATAGACCGCCCGCCGCACTTAACACAACGAAAGTTAGACACCTTAAAAGGGGTAGTAAAATTTGAGTTTATAACAGCTTTCTTTAAATCGGGGAAAAATATGTTCAACCCTTTTCAAAAACATTTGTTTAGTTATCATAAGCTACTAGCTGCCTCCTATATTTGAAATATGTATCTAGAGGCAGCTGTATCCTTAACATGCATTACTTTATTTATAAAATAAGCACAACTTTTAAGATTATGTTTGGCGGTAAACAAAAGACGGTAATAAATTGACAGAGGAAATGTACAGCCCTTAACTAAAAATACATTTTACTATATTAAGCCTGCAACGTGTAAACATACATAAGAACACGTAAACATTTAGACTGGAATTAAAAAAAGTACGCCCTAAAGTGTCAGCCAGACACAAATTTAGTACAAGAAGAATAAACTCTCATTTTCATCCCCTGTTTGGATTCGAACCCGTGGCACTGCATACATATAGTTTTTAAATTGGTTACTATTACACATCATAAATTAAAGTGTACGGACTTATGTTTATGCAGAGTGAAACGTGACTGTCTAAAGTGTTGATTACAATTTTCTGACTTTGTACAGGAAATGAACCCGTGACCAGGAGACACTAAAATGATACTCGATCACATTGTAAAACGACAATTATAATTTTCTGTCTTTGAACCCGGGACCCTTTATTGAACAAAATAGTTGACTAAACCAGTATTTTCGCTTATCCCAAGAGGGAATTGAACCAAGGACTCCCCCCCACTGGCTCAGTATAAATCATACAGGTAGGATTTTTATAAACGTTTAAGTAGCAATATAGTTTTCCTTGCTCTAAACTGTAAACACACGCATTCTTTTATACACTAAACGATGTAGTACAAGCTCACTGCTAGCAATTGTTTTCGACTCTGAGGGGCGATATAACAGGATTTGTGTGAGAGAGAGAAAGCTACACTGACTATTGGCCACATGAGGAAGGTACTTACATAGCAGTTGGTCAAGGGTGTCCAAATCTGCCCAAACAGCGGGAGGCGCATTTCCCGTGGCGACGAGGGGCACCGGTGGTAGGGGCGCGGCCGCGAAGATACAGGGGGAGGGCCCGGGGGCGACATCAGTGGCGTCGTGAGTGGCACCGATTCGTAAGGGCGTCTCCGGGGGAGTCGATGTCTCTACAACTGACGGTATGCACCCCCGAAGCCCTTCGTCTAAACCGTACGGATCCCAGTAGTCTGAAATTAAATAAATAAAAATTAATTAGCATTTACAGGAAAAAAAAAAACAACACCAACAAGACTCCAATATATATGTTTTTAGTCTGTTACTTACCCATCGACCCGTTACCATCAGCGTTGCAAATCCCGTTTTCATCGAACAGTAGCAGCTGGTCCAGGCTATTGGGATCCTCTGGTTGTAGATCCCCTCCAATCATCGGGGCTCTTCAACTAACAAAAAAAAGAAGAACACCATTGTACGCCCCAGCTGTATTAGTCAACAAAAAAAACACCAGTTAAAATATACAGAAAAAAACTTACCTAAATTTAGAAAATTTTCTAGCGACTCGAAACTCATTTTTTTGATGTTCAGCGGCGTCAATCACAAATTGAAATGACCAAATGTAATGAGCGGGTTCTATTTATACCCTCTTCAAAGAGCCTGCCGTCTGTAATGACCTAATATTTAATGTGTCTCTGCGCATGCGCAACACAGACCTGTCCATAAGTCCCTTTGTAAATCCCGTTATTTCGGTAGTTAGCATCGACCCAGCGAAGTGGACGGAGGTGCCTGCTCGATGCTCTGTTCCACTGCCTTAAATATGAGTGAAGAATGACCCTGAGCACGGAACGAATCCTGGATAGCTCAGTGGTCAGAGCAATGGCGTACTAAGCCAGAGGTCCCGGGTTTGATTTCCGTGTCCAGGTGTCATATTTCAAATTTTCGTAATATGTCACTCGTGTGGTGTTAACCCTCCTAAAATACACCTTAATAGCTTTGGCTATTTATTCACATAGAGATAGAGATAAATTGTTTTGGAAACCAATAAATTAGCACACTAGCCAAACACAATGTGAGATTACTCTAGTCAAATAATAGTAGAATTGTTTTATTAATGTGAGACTTGTGATTATTCAGAGCACATAGTCCTCAGTCTGTCCTAATTGTTGACAACACAACACGCAAATCATTCTCCAGACTTTATTGCTTTGGATTTTAATGTTGCAATAGCTTTGTTTGGGGGGGGGGGGGCTGTGACAAGTGCAATTCACAAAAAAAAACACTTAAAGACAAAATTTTCTTCCATTTCTTTATTTTCATTAATGTGTTCTAATATTTTTATTTATATATTCCCCCCCGTAAAATCTTGCGGCACCCCCTGCACAGAATGAACACGCTCACAGCTGATCTATTATCGTAATTAGTATAGCAACCGCTTAAAACTCCGACTTCCTCCCATATTTAGTAGTATAGTCTTTTGCTATAATAGCGCCTTAAACCATGTGGTCATTCTTTATGTTACGTGCAATGATAAGCTAAATACCCGTTTTCATATTCGTTATACAGATACAATTACCGAGGATTAGCCATTTAATTTTTCTGTACTTAGTCCGCTCTTGCAGAGGGCGAGAGAATTATTAACATTGAGTCGAAGTTGTGCGGTGTTATCGCCTATTAAGGGGTAACTAACTAATCGTGCCGTTGGTAAGGCGCTCAGTAATTTGATGGTCTCTGGTTCGAATCCAATCTAGACACGCAGATCATATCAGCACACGACTTACAAACTAACTTAGCTATAGAACAGTAAATTCACCGTGCAAACGGGCGTCGCTAAAATCTACCCTCCCTCAGTGCATCTGAAGGTACTCTCGCAAATGTTGAGTGCATTGATGTGGGGGCTTAAACTTTTGGGCGGAGGAGTCTCCCTCCACATACCAACAAGTTGGATGTGAGAGAGAGAGCTGTTGGGCCGTCCACTTTCATGGGATGTAAAAGCGTGACTGCCGTTTAACGGGAATTTTCAGAGCTGCCTTACAGGTGTCTATTTTGAGAAACACAATGACTCCTCAAGGTGAATGGAGGTTATTGCTCGGTACGTCACCCCCGGAAGGTAATGACCGGGGGAGGGGGAAAACCAGGATGAACAACCCCGGCTCTGGGGGGAGGGGTGGGGAGGGAAAAGTGAAAGGCTGAGTTGGTCATCAGAAGGCAGCGGAGCCCCTGCCAGAGAAGCTTGTGTCATTTACTATCGGGCATCCTGAGGAGAAAGACGTGGAGCGCGAGCCCCGGGTGGCTCTATGCTTCAGCAAATAAACTACAGCGCCCTAATTGATGAATAAAAAAACCTCTATCCTACCAATAATAAAAAACTACAACACCTCTATCCTAACAATTAACGATAATTAATCAAAAATAACCAACATGTCCAGGGTTTGTTGGGGGGAGGGGCAGGAGGAGGGGAAAAGGGGCGGGAGGGGTGGGAGCGGTAAAAAACAAACCCCAAATATAGACCGTTTTCGATATAAACGCTCTGACATATAGGCAGTTTTATGTATAAATGACTGTTACGAAACGTCCCCCCAAATATAGACCGTTTTCGATATAAACGCTCTGACATATAGGCAGTTTTATGTATAAATGACTGTTCCGAAAGGTCCCCCCAAATATAGACCGTTTTCGATATAAACGCTCTGACATATAGGCAGTTTTATGTATAAATGACTGTTCTGATGGGTCCCCCCCACTACTCCCGTTCAAATATCTCATGCGTGTTGCGAATCACATCGTAAGCGACGACTATCCTGGAAACCTATTCGAAATCTTTGTCCACTGGGGTCTCAGACACAAACGATTTGAGATAGTCCTATACGAAATAATTGACTGGATTCAGGTCGGGTAACCACGCAGGCAATGGAATGGGGCCACCCCATCCAATCCAGCGACCAGGAAATGTAGCATCTCAATGGTCGCGGACATCCACACTGTAGTGAGGTGATGCACCGTTATGATTCAGTCACATCATCTCATGAACAGACAAGGGTACGTCCTCCAAAATCCCAGTCAAAGTTGCATGAGCTCCAAGTACTGGTATGTTAGGGTCTGTCGTTGATTAATGCATGCACATACAATAGGACAGAGTCACCTTGTTGGTGAAAGGAAAACCAAATGCATATCATGGCTTGTCTAGCCTTCAGGCTTCCCCCATATGTTTAGGCCAATATTCCCCTTAACAGGCCTCGCAGACCACATGTTCCCTATCTCAAAATGTTCGGCAGAGCATCCTCTGTGCCTTGTTTAATTTTTGCACGCTTTCACTGAAACATCTGTTATATTTTTTCTTGAATACATTATTTAAGGAAAGGTTCATCTATGTTATAAGTCATAGCTGAGCTCTTAATGCTAGATAAATATATTTGGACTGATCCCATCATGTAATGACTTATAAAAAATATTTTTTAAATGAATTAATGGCTTAAGCAAAAGTTCCACAATGTTAGGAGCCATAGCTGAACCACTCATGCTAAATAAATTTACCTTACCGATTCCCCCACGAGAAAAAAAATAAAAAAATAGGGGCTTTAAAATGAATAAATGGGTTAAACAAAAGTTTCTCCATGAATAATCAAAGCTGAAACAATCATTTTATAAAAACCCTTCTTAATTTATTCCTCCATGGAACGACTTAAATTATGTTTTTATTTTAAAGATGATTTGATCTAAAGGGAATCTTTGGCATGCGACCACCAAATTGATATCTTTTAAGTTTCACTATTGTAAAATTAACCAAGTTATAACGAATGACCACGATCATTTTTACTTAGAACTGCGATGGAACACTTTCTTTCTCACTAAGTGGGAAATAAAAATAAGGAGAATTGCATTACTATTTATAGGGAATTGGGTTCTGCTATTGAGCTCATTCGCAAAATTTGTAGCTTCTCAGTTTTTTTAATTAAGAATTGACAGTACTGCGTTCCATTAAATATTTTGAAATTGTTGAGAAATCCTATTATCAATCGTCATCTGGAAATTTCCTTTTTTTGGTTTAAAATACCTTAGGCTTGACGACAACATGAGTTATGGAGGATGTTGAAATTTTTTAATCAAAACCAATGATGGATTCCCAACTGTTTTATGTTGATTTTATCTTTAGTGTACAACAATTCCAAGCTTTCTAGAAATGCCTCAAATATAATAATGCACGATAATTCACTAAAATGGTGTCACCCCATTTCTCAGGATAGAGACAGAGATAAGGGATTACACGGCCAGCTAATGATGACAAACGCTGACAGGTTGAGTGACGAGGGGTGAAAGCAGGGGAAAGTTTGGTTGATGTGAAGAGACGGGTAAGAGGGGTCAGAATGATGAGGGGTGATAACTGGAAGGGGGGAGGTAGAGGTCAACACTCTTTGTGGTATAATGCCTACCTAGCAATAGAGGCCTGAGAAAGTGGCTTAGCCAAATTAACTTCTTTGGTGGTACCATTTGGTGGAAGTATGCCTATTTTATAAATACTGGAGTAGTATGATAGATTTTAGAAAAAATCTAACCAATTTTGCGTGAGGCAGACAACTATTACGAATTTTTTTTTCTTTAAATCAGAATGCTATTCAAACTCCAACCTTTTTATCGGAGTGGAAAAAAAATCATTTTTAGCGTTAAAATGACGGATTATATCAAATACTCTATTTTTAAAACTCTAGCATAAAGAACTTATTGACCATCTCAGCTAAGATGTGGTGGGATTACTTATCTTCTACCTAGTGATTAGACTGTTTACCAAAGGCAATGGAGGACACGCACCTTTTAGACGAATTGAATACGATTATCCTTCATTCCTCTCACGTATAAAGAGCACAGCAAGCTGTTTACTAAATAGATAGTTTGCATGAAGGTCACTTTGTAAGTGTACTTGCAGCGCGTTCCATTTAAAGCGTTAGTACTTGCACGTTTTACATGCAACATGTATCAGTCATGTTCATGATAGCGATAAATATAGTTTAAATAAAACGTGTCAGCTAATGTGTTGAAATAAATGGCGAGAACTACTACTACTACTATTACTAATAATAATTATAATATAAAATATATATTAAAGGTGGTAGTAGATGCTAAGAAATGTACTACGTATTGGGGCTCTGCATGTTATCTCTATACATTTAAATCTGAATGTAGATCTGTCCGGAATTAAAACCCACTACTAGAATAGCCGGAAAACTGAAATTTGGAATTAAAGTAGAGTGATTGCCTAATAAAACTAGGAAAATTTAAAAACAATAAATTTCAAAATAAGGGGGGCTATATTAAGACAAATATTCTTAGATGAGGCAGAAAATTTTATTCGTCATAAAGGTAAAGGGACCACTCCAAATAATCATAAAAGTCTGAAAACCTAAAATTTTTAAACGGGGCTCCAGGAGGGAGGAGTTAAACATAAAGATAGCTTCTAAGTGTCGTAGAAAATCTAAATCTGGCAGGCAGGTAGAAGGAGAACCCCAAATTAAAAAAAAACTTAAATGTTTAAATAATACTCTCTGTGTAAGTTTTTAAAACTCACCGATGTATCTCTTGAACCAGTGGACATAAAACCTTGGCATTTAAATTGAAGGTTTCTTTCTAGAATTGAGTGACATATTTTTAGGTTTAAAAAACCCTAAGAGTGTGGAGAGAGGCAGAAAGGTGTGGGACTCACTGACTCACTCATAACCGTATTTCCCAAACCCCTGAATGTAGAAACTTGAATTTTGTTTGGCAGAAAGGTAGCAAGATCTCCCTATTAACATCAAAAAATGTTATCAAATAGAAAATTTCAAAATGGGTTCATGGGAAATACCTCGGCTTTCTTATGTACTACATCCATGTACTACTTAAATATTCATCTCAAATTACCAATTCCTGTATGAGTGTGTTAATAGAATTATCTTTCTCCAGTGTGTCATCATACAGCGTAAGCGCAATTTAATAGTGATGGCCATATATTAATAAACTGCAAGATTTTGCCTTTGGCAAGACGTTCTCAAAACTTTACACTACTTTTAGGCTGTATATGAACGATATATTTACTACTACACTATGAAGTAATCACTCTGTTATTGTGTCGTGCTACAAATCTACTTCACCCCTACACAAAAAAAAAATAATCATCGATTGAGGTGTAATTCCGCAAGGGCATAACTCAGACGTTTGGTTTACACATAGGCTAATCCTAATAAATTATACCACCTAACCTAAAACACCAGCCCCACCCCAGTGTCTACCTAAAACCCTCATACGTATCTTCAGAACCACTGGGGCTAGGGAGTTGCCCTTTGGGTAGAGGTTCCCACGGGTACTGGATTTCAAACATCCACACCCTTACCCACCTCAACACCCCAGACGTATCTTAGCAACCACTGGGAAGAGTGGGTCACCTAGATTTAACAATATGCATTCAATATTTAATTACTCATACAAATTTGTATCCACTGTTAAATCAAGAAACTGTTATATTAACTTACTATCGACACACGCCATATCTGGTCACTTTAGCGGCTAGATGGACCCCTAGTACAACGATCAGTAGCTTATAGTTGCCCATAGAGTGAAAGAAGGGGTATCTGAATGTTCAGAAATCAAGATAACTCAATATTTTGGGTGCTAGTGTTTGAGCGGTTTGCCGTGAAAGTTTGTGTACCATTTAGGTATACTAATAATAATATCTATATCAATTTGTCCATTGTGTTCCCTCACCACTTAATGAGCTGGGTCCTAATTTTATTTTGTGGGCATGCGCTTGTAAATACCTACATTTCAAACACAATAATTATTTTATATTATATTCAATTCATAGCTGTTTGTATACTTACTCAAATATTTAGAAGTAATATTTATTGAAATGTCACATAAATGCTTTTTTTTTTCATTTATTGAGTTTAAAAAAACCATCTGTTCTCTAAACCCAGTACATACAGTTGATTGAAAATTTCTGTTTCTTCAAATAATGAGCTATTGGTTCAAGTCCAAAATATTTTTTGGTTAAATGAACTGAAGTGTCCTACTCAAATGATTGTCTTAATTCTTATACGTTTGATAACTTATATAATTAACTCTACTCTACAAAGTTAAAGTTTTTCTGAGACAGATGTAACTAATTAAAAATATATAGAACACAGTTTATACCCATATACCAATAAATAATTAATTAAAGAATTAGTGGTTCAACCTTTTATGCAAGTATCTACAGTCACTAATAAAATAAGATTTAGCTCAGATTAGTAAAAAATATTTCTCTCGATTGCATATAGTTCATATTTAGACGTGTATTCTTTTTCCTTGAAATAATTTTAATAATGGTAATTAAACTTAATATTTGGATGAATCAATCATATATCTTGGTTTATATAAGTGTATTACATGACAAAAAAAGTTCTTCCTATAAAGATTCAACATCAAACTGGAAGAAATAAAGTATTTAATAATTATTGTTTTTGAAAGAGTTGCATCTGGACTAGAATTAGAAAAAATACCTGACATTGAATAAAATAAAGACTATAAAAACACAACTGTTATAGCTAAAAGAAATCATGATTATGAGTCAAATAATATAGGTGCCATTTTTAAAAATAAATCTAAGTGATATCAACCTGTAATAGAACAATTGAATAAATTTTTAGCGAGACATAATAATTATAAGAGATGGTGTCACTTTGAACATAATGGCTAATCAAATAACAAACAAATTGTAGAATAATACACGAAACTAAAATGTGCTTTGCTATTGCAGATTAAACAAGATAGTATTTATCACCATGATCAAGTTGCAATCGTTGTTCGTTAGATATATGTTAACACATTTGAAATCAAGGAAAGCGTTCAAGGATTCTGAATTGTGTGTGTGTTCTACAGTACTCCAAAATGTGAAATTAAGCTGTGGATTGACATTGATAATGTATGGGTCCAGTGCTATGATGGGATGTCACGGTGGTTTATCATCAAAGATTCGAATAGCAGATCTATTGATTTATTTTGTACACTTTTACGGTAGTTTGGTTGGTTTATGTGTGGTAGATTAAACACAATAAAATAATAGGTTTACTCTAACCAAATAATACCATTTTATTTATGGCTTTTCCTTGAACCTTTTTGACAAAGGCACATATATTGTAGTGACATACGTATTCAATGGCTTTAAATTGGAAATGACAAGTGTTTGTTACCCTAATCTACGAGAGTCAACCGAATAGTGACTAGTGAATTATAGTCGAGTGACAAATATTTTGAACCGAGGCTACAGGGTTTGGTTTCAAAAAACTAAACTGCTGTCAAATTGGTCAGACAATTTCTTTGATTTCTGAAGTAAATACAGGACATGATCGGGGTCTAGAGCCACAATAATGTAATCTCGAATTATTGAACTTTTGTATGTTTTGTTATGGTTATCTTTTACATATATAGTTTATTATTCCAAATACGTGTTTTACAGCGAAAGAAATCTCATCAAGTGACAAGTGACCGGTATAGAAACAAGTGATTGATGTAACTGCGACGAGTGGCTAATGTAGCTCTAACAGATAGCTAATGTAGCATTGAAAAATGTATAATGTGGCTACGATAAGCTACTAGTAGATATGAATCCTTTTTCTCGGAAATTTTAAATTTACTAGCCCTTCGTCACACCAGAAAATGCAAGCTAGCACTTTTTATGGTTGTTCAAGTACTAACTTAACAAGTAAATTTGAGTTGTTACAGAAAATTAAATACCTTATTAAGTAAGGCTAGAATGTTTGACATGTCATATATTTATCACAAAATTTATTTTAATTTTGAACGACAATAAACCGGTTTTCAGCTTGGTAAATATCAGATGGGCTAAAGTAATTGGGCTGAAGTGTTTTTGATTTTGATCTCATGTTAAACAATGTTTTAACTATTTTTACATAAGTATAGCTTTAATTTGATTAATATGAATAAAACATATTTATATTTTTAAAAGGAAAAGTGTATTTTTTAGCACTCAACATTTTAGTATGAAACTCGCGATAATCACTTTTATTAGGGTCGAGATTGTGTTTGATTTGGATTGTAAGATGATTTTTTCGATGAAAGTAAAAAAGGAATTTAAAATATATTTATTTATTTGTAGACGGAAATTCTTAAAAAACACACACACATATATATGTGAGTGATGTGTATATGTGTGTGTGTGTGTGTGTGTGTGTGTGTGTGTGGGTGTGTATGTGTTTGACCCAGATCCTTACAAAGGTAAATTATCGACCAAAAGGACGAATGTATGAAAGTACCAGAAGAGATTAGTAAATTCTTTAAGAAATTTAGTGTCAGAAAAAAACTATTATAGGAAATAGTGGCTGACCGGTGCAATGATTGATAAGATACAAAGTTATTTTGTCATTGCTCTATGAGCTATTACCAGCAGAATTAAATATCAAAGGCAAAATTAGCAAATCTCTTTCACCTATCAGCGAAAGACGATTAGCCGCTACACGAAAATTGTCCAAAAAGAAATGATCATTGGTGCTCTTACTAACGAGATAAAGCTAATGACAAGTTATAAAGTCATAAACATATGACAGAACTGCTATAATAACACTATTCGAAAGATTGACTACGAGTAAATAGAGGGACGATTTGTCGTCGTTGTCCAAAGAAACATATTATAAAAGGTTCTAGCTACACTGAAATTACTAGTAATAAATGTTTTTTGCCATTTCAATTGAGGAAGTAAACTGTAAGCTGAGGTATGCCTACTCAAGAAGACGAATACTATAAGGAACAGCTACATATTATCTGGATGAAAACTGTATATTTTTATGGATAAATATGTGCAACAGTTACACTATATCAGAGCAGAAATAAAGCAGTACATACCAAAGAGGAAGAAATAAAAATAACACAAAAAAACACCAATCAGTTCAGTGAAGTAAATCAGGCTGAAGGTTTTTGAAAAAAGAATAGAAACTTACTGTGCTCAGTGTGACGTAAACTTCGAGTCCAATTTTCTCTGTGTTTATTTTTATAACATTTTCAGTATTTAAATCTAAATTAAGTACATTTACAATCAAACTAATTATGTATTTATCAATTTAAAGCCAAGTCTTTTACTGTACCTATGCGATAATCTAAAAACAAATATGAGGAATTTATAAAAATTCTATAATAAATAATAATATAATTACAGTAATTATAATAAACTTTTATCAATCAGACCTTTAAAATTTTAATTACAAGACTAATACAATATATATATATATATATATATATATATATATATAATTGTAACCGCACGGCCTATATTGGAAGGCGTTTTTATGTAATATTGTATGATATAAGTTGCTAATGACAAAACGGGCGTTGCAGGTTTTTTTGATTAGCCTATAAACAAATATAATAGAGGACCTGACTACAAAAACAATGTCAGCATTCCTTAGTCAGAAACCAGTCTAGGGGCCTGGATAAAATGTATGGGATTCAGCCATCATGACTGACAAATCAAATCTAGGGGTCACGCTGCCTGATTCGTGACTACACGGGCTAAAACGATGGTCAATCAGTACTTGTTTTTGGGGCTATCGCTCGACCCCTGAGTACCAGGGTTCGGGGACCATGTAGGGATGACCTAAAAGTCAGACAGGCCATAAGTTATTCCTAGCAACACCTTGTTTTGTCACAAGCTTCCAAATATTCTCCAAGTTCTACCATTCTAATATCACTACCAACGTCACATTTGTAATAGCTTATATTATTATTTTGATTATGACTATACTATCATTATTATAATTATTTAGCACCACGTCTTACTACCCGTTCAGGTTGTACGCTAACCTCTTTATAAACCAAGTATAACATCAATCACGAACCAACACAAGTATACTCAATCGCCTTCCCCTAAACCTAGTCCATAGCACATCCTGCCAGGTTCTAGACCCACTGTAAGTAAGAGAAAAGAAGGAGGTGACACAATTGATTTTAGCATAAAACATAGTGCATTTCATGACAATCATTTCTATGAAATATTCAATATCCCAGGCCTGACATGAGAGGAACTACATTATATCAAAAATATTAGTAAATAAATCTTAAGAAATTCGAAATGGAAGTCATATTTGAATATTTTTTTCTGTAAAATATTGAAAAGCTTTATTTTTCGTATATCTTGCTGATGGAAAAAAAATTAAGAAAAGAATCAATACACACCGTAAGCCAAATTACTTTCTTTGAAGTAAATTTTAAGATAATTTGTCCTAAGGCAAAATTAATTTAGTCAAAAGGACTTTTGGTGAACTTAATATCATGTTTTCTTTTCCACTCGAAATTAATTTAACTATAGGTGTAGCTAATTTTCATGCCAAATATCTTAGGGCCATATAACTTTGCGCCAATTGACTTTAGGCAAAATTAGTTTAGGCCAATCGACTTTTCATAAAATTAGTTTTATGCCATTTACTTAAAGTATATTCATGTTGTCTTCGGAAACATTAATTATGACTTGTTGTCATTTTACTAGATAGCGAGTTGTGTCATATTTATCTAAATATGGTATACAATCGTTTAAATATTATTAGACTTATTTGGAGCTATTATTGACCAAGTTTAGGATTCATGTTCTTTATTCTCTCTTGTTCCAGTGATCATACCTTTTAGCCAAAAACCGCTAGTATCTTTTAATAATATCACGTGCCAAATTCTGTAGCATTAGCGACAAGCCAACCATAACCAATTCAATAACAACAGACTTATCCTATTTTACTGACACCATCTGCTGTTGGCTCAACTACACACTCGATCGGCCCATCGAAACCCACACGCCTGAACAAGACGACTGACCACGAAATACTAAGACCGCGCCAATTCAACACTCAGATGCAAGATCCCCGGACCAAAGATCTTTGGTAAGAAAAAAGATACTCTTCGCCAGTGCCCAATTTTGTTTCTACTCCAGTCTAGAAGCGTGTAGAATCCCCCCTCCTTGTTTATGTTCTTTGGTTTTCCTCCCCTCGCCATCCCATCATTCCGCGTTCTGTGGACTGTGTTGTAATCGTATAAAAGAGTGATCGTCTGAGTGAAGTGCCACTCTTGGACTGGCTTTGATAATTGCTTGAGCAAGCGAAGGCTTCGGAAATTAATAATGTAAGCAAAATTCTTTTTCGGCTTAATCTTTTGTTTCAAAATTCTTTTACGATTTAAGGAACTTAAACTTTGGACTTGAACTAGAAAACAAATATCTAATGATATTATTAATAATTATATTTCTTATGCACTTCGTATTTATCTCAAGTATAATAGACTTAAACTTTGGACTCTAACTAGAAAACAAAGATCTAGTAATATCGCTAATAACAATATTTATTTTGTACTTAATACTTATCGCAAGTATATTGAACTTGTGTTATTGGACTCTAACTAGAAAACAAATATCTAGTAATATTGCTAATAATAATACCTTTTTAGGAATTAAGGTTTATCTCAATTATAACAAACTTGTTTTATTAGATTATAACAAAAAACAAATATCTAATGATATTGTTAATAATAATATTTCTTGGGTACTTATTACTTATCTCAAGTATAATGAACTTGTGTTATTGGACTCTAACTAGAAAACAAATATATAGTAATTTTGTTAGTAACAATACCTTTTTTGGACTTAAGGTTTATCTCAATTATAATGAGCTTTAATGTTATTGGATCCTGGTTAGAGAGTAGTGCTATTAATGTTTCACCTCCAATGTTTGCATATGAACTTAATTTTTCGGGCGCCATCAGCGCTAGTAAGAAGTCAGCAATAGCCGCAATAGCCGCAATAATAACTTCGTTTATGGTTGGTAATTTCTTAAGTGTTGGCAATTTAAATGTCGATTGCTCTAGCTTATAGCCAACGAAAGAAATCTGATAATTTTAGGTCTAAGTATATTTTCCCTTTTGACGGGACGGAGAAATGGAAGGATACTGACATAAATAATTTTTTTTTTAAAAGTACATCAGTATTTTGCAGAGATTAAATTTATGAGTTCTATATTGTTCTTTTCTGCCTAACTGATAATTTTGTTAACGTAACCAGTGATGGTGATCACTTATACATTTAAGGCGCTCTTCAAATGAGGCCATGATATTGAGATTACAAAATCTTGTATACCTTTTTCCTTTCTTCGGATTTTTCATATTAATTATTCAGATCTTTGGAATAGCTAATAAACAACCTATGTCGTAAAATTTTTCTATTTACTCTTTTTACTTATTCATCCTTGGGTATAACGCTAGCTAAAGTGTTGTCTGGTAATCGGGTTAGGGGTATGGCTATATTATTGTTTATAGTTATACTAGCCCCCTTCCCCCTAAAAAAAATATTTTAAAGAATCGTGTAAAACAAAGCTTCAAATCATTCATCATGTCAAAATAAAAACAAAACTTTTCTTAGTTTTTTTTTAAAAATACAGTCCTACCATCACTGTATAGCCCCCTCCATCTTTTTATCCTCCCTCCTATATTCATCTCATTCCTCTATAATTTTGTTTGCTCTAGGTGCGAAAGGAATTGTGTATACACCAATCAAACAAATTGTTAAGATCAAATTAATTTTTCAGCTTCCTCCACTTTCATTTACTCCCTTCGTTTCCCCAAATTTTATTTTAATAATTTTTTTTTTTTTGCGTTCCTCGTCACTACATCTATTTCTATTTCCTCACCCCTACCCCCCTACCCCTTCACCAACCCCACTTTCCTCTCAACAACTATATTTTTCCAACGACTATATAATATACTATCGACATTTTTATGAGGAATAAATTAAATTTTCAAAATAAAATATAGCCTATGCTACTTGCTAATAATTTAGCTTTATATTGGTGAAAGAATTTTTAAAATCGTTCCAGTAGTTTTTGAGTTTATCCATTACAAACAAAAAAAAATAATCAAATTTATCCTCTTTATAATATTAGTATAGATATTTTACCAAACCCTTCCTTCACCTCTGACAAGATGTGTTTTAATCACAACTTGTGAATGTGAGGAATGCCAGGCCTCCACCGTGGTTCGGATTCCACGTTAAACTGTAGGTCCTTCATTTCATCTCACAATCACCCTACCATTACACATTAGCGTAAGTGCGTATAACCCGAACGGGTAGTAAGACGCGGTGCTAGTAATAATAATAATAATAATAATAATAATAATAATAATAATAGTATAGATATTGTTGAGGTTGACTATGGGGACGGGTTCCGCAATTGTTCCTAATTGCGTGTGCTGGGTATTAATGTTTTTTGGCCAGATTTTTCAATATTCATCACTCACTCAGCACACTCTTTCTTTTTGTTGACTTATTTTTCTTTTTTGTATTTGAACCCTATTAGTTAGGCGTTAGGGTTAGAAATAGCGTTCAATTCAAATATTTTATAGAAGTTTGAATCAGTAAAATTTCATTTTATGGTTTCAGGTAGCTATTGATTGAATTTGGTACCCCCTTAACCCTTAAATATTGTAGACAGAGAAACTAGTTGAAAGCTTATACCAAAAAGACCTTATTAATAACATACATATCAACGACCGTAATTATTATCTCACTAAAATAAAAACGTATAATTTAATTTGTAATGCGCTCAGATCACAGAGTGGGTTGGGGTGGGTGGGAATTTATATTACATATTGTGTCATATATACATGGTAGAAATTATTTTTATATATAAAATTAATTAAAGGCTTAATATGCTAAGGCTTTAGTCTCAACAGCTCAGATAGCTTACTACAACTGCGTGCTTGAATTCTTCTTGGTGACGTTTTGATAGTTTGCCTGAAAATAAAGATCAGAGTACTCTATTATAAAAGTCCTATGTATTAAATATTTTTTATATTAAAAATTAAGGGATAAAATATTAGCACATTGCAACCTACCCCACCCACCCAATCCATAAATCAATTGGTCCCAAGTTTGTTAATTGTCTCCAAGATTACATCTACCCCACTTCATCTTAGTACTCATTTAGGCTATATTCATACATTGATTAGAATAGGGATGAGGAAGGTAGAATTTTCAAGGAAATGAACCTTTTTTGTTTGGATTGAGAGTAGGAAACCATTTAGGAAAAACTACATTCAGTTAATTAGGGCCCCTTAGGAAACTGACAAATACCATGGAAACCCTCCTCATAAAATATACATATGTATATATATATATATATATATATACTCTATCACATAATTTTGAATACAACCTAATTTATTTCAGTGGACATTGAAATACTCACATATATATAATATAAAAACACGCTTTACCTTGAATTATGTTTTACACTTTCTCATTTATGCAAAAAGTAAAATAAATGAAAATTGTGAAACTAAAACTTTAACTTGTTTGCTGTTAAAAAGTAAAACTGAACTATAAAGTGCTGTTGTTTTGCTTGAATAAGAAGATGAAATGGTGGAGCAGTCTTTGAAAGTACCACTTCTTTGAAAATTCATATACACTTAAAAAGTCACATTTGTCAATGTCATCTCATTTACATGGCCATAGCATCACAATATTTTGTTAGAATAATCATGTCTCATATATTACGATGGGCAGGACATACAGCGAGAATGGGAGAATCTAGAACCTTGTTACGGGTATTTGATATACAACTATTTTATCTATGGCAACAAATGTGAAAATTCTGCTTCACAAGGATATGTAGTAACAAACAAATTCAGACATTTAATCACAAAAAACAAATGTTTCTCTGGCAAATCCATACGCATGGATGTTATCAAATTTTGTAATCAAAATAATGGCAAGGTAGTATTTTTGAAAATTATAACATTGGCAAATTATTTTATATGTCATTACATGGAAACTACTACTTATTTTAGGTCCAATTCACGGACCCCTAAAGGCCATCTACATAATTCTTGAAAGTTCATGGACCCAGTTTAAGAACCCTTGCATTAAACCATGCGACCACCGAAGCGGGTCTTGGAAAGGCAAGGACTCTCTCTCGGGAGAGGAAAGAGGAAGATGCAAATGAAACATGTATTTAGTTCTAGAACATAAATATAAAACACGCTATTTTGAAGCGTGCAGGACGCGATTTTGAAATTTTTATATCGTATTTTTGAGTTAGTATGGTAGGGATTGATGAATACTTACAAGAGGCTGAGTTTTCACTCCAACAATACTGGAAAGCTGATGACGTTTCCAAGAATTGAGACTTTGGAATACCAAATATACCCACAAAAGTAAATACTATTATTATATTTAATTTCATCATATTTACGGTCAAGTAATGTCCGGGGCACGATTATCCAACAACTAAAATACTAAATATATCTTCAATCTCGGATATATATATACATAGTACAAGATAACCTCTTTAATATG
This sequence comes from Timema cristinae, assembly GCA_039000515.1. Taxonomy (NCBI): domain Eukaryota; kingdom Metazoa; phylum Arthropoda; class Insecta; order Phasmatodea; family Timematidae; genus Timema; species Timema cristinae. Next base: position 64,348,918 of record JBCFYV010009882.1, read on the forward strand.
AAACCTAGTAGTTCGAAATTTCGAATAATCTTAACCCAATTTTTGGAAAAAGAAGGAAAATTATATGAGTCAAGTAAAATATATTATATTAATAACAAACTCAGAGTTAAAAGTGATTTTCCAAAATATGGACATTACATGTTACATGTTTACAAGTTTTAATCAAAACAATGTGTTTTTTTAAACTAAAATAGTGGTTTTTATCCCAGAATCTTAGTAACCGTTTGGTTTATATGCATGATAGTTACACTAGTAAATTAGGGATAAGGAAGGCTAAATTTAGGGAATATGTACCTGCATTTGCTTAGATGGAGAGTGAAGAACAATTCGGGTAAAAACTGCCTCCAGTAGGCTTACACAGGATTGGGATTATGGCCCAGATCTTCCCGTCATAGGCAATCTAGTCCATTGCAAGAAATAAGCCCTCAGACTATTCGACCACCGAAGTGTGTTAAAAATAATTATAATAGTGTAAGAATGTATACAGTAAATATAAACTACAGTAATTATCACGTGCTATGAAATACATCAATAAGTTGTACGTATGCGCGGGAAAGTGTATACGCGGTCTCCCCGCAGACCTGACAGTATTCTCCTGTTTAACCCGAACTATCGCTAATCCCAACTCGATTCTCTTCCAATTAGATCGAAGTAAATAGATTTTATTACATATATATTTTAGATATAAAATTAATTTATAAATATGATACCAGGGATAATACACAGAATCACAAATATTTTCCAAACCGTTATAAACACACGCCATCAAAAGCAATAACTCACACTAATTGTTTTTTATGATTTATGTCACGATATTCTCCATACGTTCTTAATGCCCTTGGAAAGGTGTAAATGACGTCTCTTAACTCGATCCCCAAACAATGCAATGAGAGTAATACATAACAAACATTTGCACCTTATTCAAAAACTACGTCTGCATCAATTAGACCTATTTTCACACTTATTAGATCTCGTTTAAACAGGCTAGCTGTGGAGAACCATGATTAATCTGCAATGGTAGGGATGTGAACATATAGCTGCTCCAAGTTTACTATAAAGATAGAATAATTTGAACAAATTCAGTCATTTCTACAAAGTCTTTCCTTCTTAGAGAACCATCGAAACTTTGGTTCTGAGATAAAACGTTTACAAGGATCATTAATGTATAAATTTATATTGATATTTAAGTACTGGAATGTAGGTAGTCTAAAATAGTTTAACATTTAAAAAAATTTATTTTGTGAAGAAGTGATTTAAAAAAATTTAAGTAGCTTTTTTTAAAATCTTAATAAGTGTTGAGTAGTAAATTTGTTTCTAAACAATCTTTTAAATTGTTTAGTTATGAACTCTCATTTATCATTATATCTTAATTATTTTTATGGACCAAAGTATACCTGATATATTATAATTTCAAAACGATACATTGATATATTATATATAGAGCAATACTATTTTTTCGATTATTTTTAATTTTCGAAAATCAATTTATAAAATTATTATTAACAACATACTTTAATAATTTTTTTTTATTATTTTGGAATGTTCTTCGATTATCTCGACAAGATCCAACTGAAAAATAGAGAAAAAGGTAAGAGTTTTTTTTAGTAAAAACATGTTAGTTAAATCAAAACCTAGAGCAAACCTTAAGGTTAAATACAGAAATCACAAACATAAATAAATTAAACTCGCAGCAAAAAATGCTGAGGATTTAAAAATTGATATATTGTGTTTTTCTTGCTAAGGTTTAAAAAATTGTTAACACCTGTGTGAATCCAACTCTAGGGCCTGGTTGAATCGTGGGGAAGAATGTTTAGTTATGACATATATAAATAACTGTCAGACTTTGGTTCTTGGCACTGTTTGCGTCATTTAGGACTCTGGTTGGATCCTGTAGGAACCTAAAAATATGATGAAATGTTTGATTTTAGATTTAGGGATTAGTTAAGTCCATGCTGCAAATGTCTAGAAAAATTAATACTTCATATAATTTAAATCTTGATTATCTTGTATAATCCGGGGCAGTTACTATAAATGCTTTCCCTCTTTAGTTCTAGGGCCTATACATTCAAATATATATTATACTTTATAATTAGGGCTTCATATTTATTCAAATGCAGTCCCTATAATAATGTTAATACTTGCACATAAATATATATTTGGTAAGGTAAATTAACAGAAACAGATGCCTGGAAATGTTAATAACTGTCCAACTAGATCTAGGGAGACTCATAGCCAATTTATATATTTATAAAATGGGCCAATCTGCCTTTAGATGTAGGATCTTGTTGAATGTTAGATACAGATGTCTAGAAATGTTGGTATGGATTTAACTATATCCAAGGAGCCTAGCTTAATAGAGCATATTGCTTGAAATACAAATATCAATTTCTTATCTGATTCCATTATCTGATGGCTAGAAATCTTTAAGTCTTGAAACTAGCATGCCGAGGTTTGTAGCTAGCTCAACATTTTAGTAATTAATCTATAGCTTAAGTCTTATATACACATTTTATTCGTTGGTTAGTAGCAATCCTTTAATTTAATTCTTAGTACATATATATATATAAGAACACTTTTCTTTATCTCAGGTGTAGTAGGTGTAAATAAATGATGATTAAGGTGGGCTGCTATTTCTACAGGGTGGCCCACGGAAAAGTTTTTCGCCTCTTATATCCAGCAGGCGTCTTACTCTGAATTGGGGGAGGTCAATCCCCTTCCACCCATATTGTGACATGAAGAATGAACAAGTGAACTGATTGTCTAAAGCTTTATTGACTCATTCTTCATGTCACAATATGGGTGGAAGGGGATTGACCTCCAATTCTGAGTGAGGCGCCTGCTGGATATAAGAGGCAGGCTACTTTTCCGTGGGTCATCCTGTACATCCTAGTTGTATTTTTTTTAGCACTGCTTTCTACTAACTATTCAGGTTGTACGCATGTACTAATTACACTAATGAGTTAAGGATGAGGAAGGTTGGTTTTCAGAGTTCGTGCCCCAGCATTTGTATTGAGAAATAATATAAAACCCTTCAGGGGAACCACCCTTAACACACCCGACTGGAATTCGAACCTTAATCTCTCTGACATCAACAGTCTAGTCAATTGAGAGAGTGATGCCTTAGACCTTGCGGCCACCTAAGCATGTCCTAGTTGCTTTTTTTTTCTTATTACCGAGTCTTACCACCTATTCAGGTTATACACATTTGTACTAATTACGGTAGTGAGCTAGAGACGAGGAAGGTTGGATTTAGAGGAAGTGTAACCACATTTATGGGGAGGTAGAGAAGAAAACCATTTTGGAAACACCACCCCTAGTACACCCGAACGGGGTTAGGACGCCGATCTTCTTGTCATCGACAATCTAGTCTATCACGATCATGACACATTAGATCATGCAGCAGTTGAATAAGGCCCATGTTGTATAAAATGTTTAGTTAGATAGAATATATAGACACTTAATATCTTGAAAAAAGGGAGGGTCTCAATGTTTCAATACATGTGCAAATACTTAGACTATGTATACATGTCTTACTTAAGATCTAGAAACTATTTGAATTCCTTGTAAATGTTCTAAGAGTTAATAATACGAGGTCAGTTTATAATACAATAACCGTGGTTTATATATCAAGTTCCACTTCATAGAAAAATGGATGATTGTACCATAAGCTAAAGAATAGGGAGAGAATACAAAGCACCAAACTTCTAATCTAGGTCCAGAGCTTCTTGCTAGATCCCATGATTTCATTAATTGTCTGACCATAGACTTAGTGACTGGTGAGATCCACGTGCAGTCACCTAGAGATGTTAGTATTGTTTTGACTCTATACTTAGTGACTGGTGATATCCATGTACAGCCACCTAGAAATATTAGTATTGTTTTGACTCTATACATGGTGACACTGGTGATATCCACGGGTAGCCACCTAGAAATGTAACTACTGGTTTGACTCCAGACTTAGTAACTATGGTGTTATCCACGTGCAGCCACTTAGAAATGTTAGTACCTGATACAGGCCCTAGTATATATAGGTATTCTTGAGAGATCTACGGGCAGTCACATAGAAATGTTGCAAATTATCTGAATCTAGATAAAGGAAATGGATGAATCTAGAAAGCATTGTCTAAGATTCTTTTAAGACTAGGTTATGATATCTTCTAGATGCTAAAGTACATGACATACCGTATATAATTAAAAACATAGTAAGCGGTCATTGGTTTTCTCTTACAGAATGAATTGTTTAGCTAGTTTAGGCCATGTATAATTTATATGGAATTTTTTTTAAGAAATAATATATTGCTTCTTGAAATATAGTTGATTGAATCTTAATTAATGTAGAAACTATAATCACGTTCATTATATTAAGATTAGCATTTGAATTAAACATTTCTCTTATTATTGTTTACAAAATATTCACTACATAAATATTGTATTTTTTTGTTTTACAGGAGGAAAAAATAAGCAATATACACTGACAGGCTACGTTAACTATGGCGAGGAAGATGAAATGGTAAGTTCTTTTTTTTAGTTATGTTGAATCAACCATTTTTTAATTGTTATAAACTATTCGTCTTACTGTCCACATTGGTTAGAGTAAACGTCAGGGCTGATTTTGACCACTCTTTAGGGTTTGAGACGTAATCCACTCCCTCGTGGAGGTACGCGTCAGCCCAAATGCTCTTCTGATTGGAGAGTGTAGTAAAGAGGGAGATAGATGCCTGTCTCAGATTGACACACCCAAAATCTCTATAGGATGCCTCCATTTTAACAGTCCCTAGACAACGTCCTTCTTCGCTCGGCCGGTCTGTCTGGTTAACCTGGCTGGTGAGTGGGCTGGGTGGCTTAATCCTTGTAGTGATATCTGTAGGGTGAAGGAGGAAGGGGGGAATTGAGGATCCCCACCCACCATACACTAAGCGATTGGTAGTGCATACGCGGGAACGACCTGGACTAGCTAGTCAGAACACCTCCCCGAGATAACTGTTGAGAAACTTAGGGTAAAGTGTTGACAATCTCTAAGGGTAGGTTTGTTACATCCTCCGTAACGCTGTCCGTTGCTTAAGGAGGGGTCAACTCCTCTTTACTCTGAAGCCAGTGTGTAGTGGGGAAAGGGGCGGGGAGTTATTATGGAGGTATCCAATGAGGTCTGAGCTCCAATTAGCATGGGGCTGGTGACCCGAAAAACCGAGGGTATGGCCGTGGTGTGTTATAGTAGCTCTGTGATGGTGTGTTTATTCTCTACCATGGATGTCAGGAGTTCCGCCACTCAATTTACTGTTCAGCTTTGGGTGGTGTCGAAGCATAAATTATCTGACTTACTTGCATGATATGCTATGATAGTCCTCTGGTCGGATGGATGGTAGAGTCACAGTTCATTTAGAGGGTTCCTTAAAGTCCACATGGGCTGGAGGAAGTGCGGGTCAGGTTTTGGATTGCTCATTTGGACTGGATGTGCTGGACCCTCGTTGCCATCTGACCCCGATCCCAGCCTGATGAATGGATGAAGGAAGATCACTCTGTGTGATCAGGAGTGAATCATGCTGGCAACAATCCTAACATGGTGCTTCCATGCTGCTGGCCCCAAGTGACGTACACCTGGCCTGATCTCTCGGACAGGTGGTGAAATTCTTGGGATGGAGTTGGGGAAGGTGAGGGCCACCATCCACCACATACTAAGCGGTTGGTAGTGCTTACCAAGGTTTCCAGGGATACCTGTTTAGGACACTTCCACGAAGTTCCCCCTGGGCACCTTGAGAAACCTTGGTAATCCCTAGGGCTGAGTACACATGTTCTTCCATAATTTAAGTAATTACATATGGAGGGGCCAATTCCTTCACCCATGAAGCCAGGATATGATGTGAGGGTTTACCGGAGATAACCAATTAGGTCTGGGTCAACGAAAGACAGTGTTTGGTAGTTTGAACCATTGAGGGTATGTCCGCAGCTGATTCAAGGAAGATTCGAAACTAAATGACTGTTTCCACTGTGGGTGCCAGGAATTCCACTGTCTAAGGCATTTTATGGTTTGCCACAAGCTAAAGAGCCTTTGGCTCAGCTATGGGTGAGATAAAAAGTCTCCTTTCAGAGGGTGGACCATGGCCATCCCAGTTTATTAGCTGAGAATCCTTTATGTCAACATGGACTAAGGCCCCTAGCTTACATAATGGCACAATGTTACTTATATCTGTACCTCCAATGAAGTATAATGTGAGGAGATGGATGCTTAAGGATTGTCCTGTTCTGCCTAGTAGAAATCCATATTATCTGCACTTGCTACTAATTGAGGTAGAGTTATGAGAGATTACTATAATTTACATCGGAGAAAAAGAACTAAAAATTGCTGACAGGAGATTTAGGACCTAACGCAAAGTGGTAGAGACAGCAAAAAATACTGGCCTAATGTGGCGGAACGAGGTAAGATGAAATCCGTTGGATACCCAGTTTCTACGTGGCCATGAGGATTTCATTTACAATTAGTTTGCTCCGCTTCCAAATTACTGATAATTATTGGTGCGTAGTCTATGGAGGAATCTAGGTGAGGGAGTAAAACAAATTAATACATCCATGGTCAAACGCAGTTTAGTTGTTGGAAGGTGGCTCAATATGTGGGAACGTTTCTTTCCTCTCGCAGGGAGAGTCAGCATTGGCATTGATTCTGAACTGATGGTATGCTATTTGACCATTTATATGTTCATTCATATGAACCAAGAGGCCAATAGAATCTGCTCATTGTCTCTCGATGTAGCAGACCCTGAGTAATGGACATGCTAATTCTGATTGATGACTCAAAAGTCATTTTATAATGAACAATATTAATGCTGAGTGAACTCAGCCTATATTTAGAAAAATATTACGGTTGTACATCTCTTTATTTCACAAGCGTTCAGTATACGAGTAGTGTTAGTACTAATGAACGCAATTACTGTGAATTCCAAATTCCGTGGTTTCCACCCGGTAAATATTAAATTTAATATTCTATCAGGAAACTTTAATGGCAATAGCTCAACTCTAGTTACTTAATTTATAAATACAAATATTTCATGGTTGAGGTAACCCTAAATTATATATAGAAAATATACAGAAAATCTATACAAACAAATATACATATATATTATGTAATAAAGGCTATATATATAACTATATTCCTTTTTACCTCAATCATGTCAATCTCAATGTCAAATATATATATATATATTATATATATTATATATTATATTTATATTATATATATAAATATTTATATTTATATTATGTATATAATATATTATATTTATATTATATATAATACATCATATTTATATTATACATATATAATATATTATATTTATATTATATATATATAATATACTATATTTATATTATACATATAATATATATAGTATATATTATATTATATATACTATATTGAGATTGTTAGGGTGATCCTAAATTTTATATATATATATATATATATATATATATAATAGGAACTATGGACTTAGGTGTACATATGAACCATCCTTCTAAGGTATAGTTCAACTAATTTTTATTCCTATTTAAATATATTTGTGTTTACTATATAATAAGTAAATTGTAAAATAATTTTAAGATACTAAAAATAAATTATTTTTCTATACAAAAAAAACATAAAATATATTAGATTTACCCTTTGTTTCCTTACAAAGTTTTAGTATTACCTGACGTGATCCTATCATGGCCTTATCTTTACACCTCCCCAAAGTAGAAACAATAAATATAATACAAGTTTGGTTCATTTTAGAGTAATTGAAGATTATATTTACCTAACATAAGCCCCGGAGCTGCAAATGTATCAGTAAACAAAATATCGCAGCTTAACCTCGAGCGGGCGCGATGGGGTGTAAAGTACCCTAATTTAATTATGTTTGTTATTAATTTCACATTGTCATGTGCCTGATAAGCGTGTTACTCTTTACATTCTTTGAGTATAACATTGAATGTTTGTTGGTATAGTTGGAATTAAACTACTTTTATTAATCGTCTGCAAATTGAAGCCTTTTGAAACACTCATGGTTAAGTTATGACATACCCCACGCACCCGCTCCAGTAACGCACATTTTTGTATTTATCAAATACATATTTTTATATATATTCCATTGTTTAGTATAGTGATTTCTCACTATTACTTGCTTCTTTTGTCTTCACCTATTGAAGAAAGAATTCTGGGATTGAATCCCAGAATGGCTATTAGGTTATTATTTGTAAATCTACGGTATGGATTCCGAGTGTTTTGTATGCATAATAAATAAGCTGGTTTATAAGTCTTGTGTTGATATGACAACTTATTTTTAGAAAGTGAACGTACTCATAAGGAAGACCCATAAAAATAAATCATTACCTTCTTTGGACGAAGTCTCCCACAGAAGTTCATAAAATATTGCAGACATTTTTAAATGAAGACCGAGGGCTATTCTACTTCCTAATTAAAATAAAAGCTTTCTACCTCTTCCCTCAAAACATTTTATTAATACTGTACTGTAAGTGTAATCATATTTTATTGTACTAATTAACAAAGTAATAGCCCAAACAGTGATACTTTTGTAATGATCTGAAAATATATGAGCTTTTCAGAACATATTTCATCTAATAAATTTTCGTACTTTCTAATTACCAACAAAACCATCAATATATGTTATAAGCTAGTTTGATTTTATTTAGTTAAATGTTTTTAGGTTGATTCAATTTTTTTTAAAAGCCACCAAAACAATATTTCATTCCTTAGGGCTAGGGTACGCATGTGCATGTGGGAAAACTGCAGGTACGTGAAAACTTTTCATTTAAAACTATAGGCATACATACTGCTTCGGCACAATTTGTTGAATGCAATAATATAATCCAGAATTATATATATTTCCTACTTTAACTCTTGATGTCATATTTTAAAAGGGTGGTACATACAATATATTCAAATTTAATTAGTTATACATCATTTATACAGTATATAAGGGTTAAATGATTATTAATGATATATTGTTTATTTTCCAGGAAATCTACGGCTATAAGAGAAACTTATTATATACCACTTGCGCATGGCTCTGTATCCTCATGACGATGGGTTTTGTTCAGCTAATCTTCCACTGGTACCCTCAAATTTGTCTCTATTCTACTCACAAAAAATGTTCACTTCAGCAGGCCGAAAAACTTCTAATTGTGGTAAGAATATAGCTCTCTTAGAATATTAATAATTAAGTTTAGAAATAAGTTATAGATTTAAGTATTTGATCAAAAATAAATATTTAGAGAAAATTACACAAAACTACATAAGGATCTCAGGTATTCTCTCCAGTAAATTCATAGGCTTAGTTATGACCAAAGTTAATTGGGTATTTATTAAAAGAAAATGTTGATTTTAGTTTTTATTTTAATTATATAACAAATAAAGATAATAAGCTGCTTGTATTTATTTATATTTTTCGTAATAAGTGATATAAATAAAGAAAGTGTATTACCTCATATAAGAATATTATTTTGATGAAATTCACCCAATATAATAGAAATATTTCTTTACAAAACCTTGTACATATTTATTTTCATATAAAGGCTTCATTAGAAATATTTCTCTTTTAAAAATAGTTTAATTAATGTTTTAAATATAATCTTTATTTTACATAGAATATGGCATCTTTAGCTTTTATTAGCGAAATACAAATTTAGCTAATAAAAGATAAAAATGTCATGTCCTATCAAACCTGCTGTCTTAAATAAATGATTTACATATTACATTCAATAAAGCTCACTTTAAAATAACATTATTATTTGAGGGTAGCAAACTTAATAGTTTTAATATTTTGCTACAGTATTATTTTTTCTAAAATGGCTTTTAGTTTTATAATGATTCTTTTGCGGTAAAAGTTGCTAAGAAAAAAATATATTTTAAGGTGGATTCTTAAAATTTATTTTATTTAGAGTGTGTTAGGATCTTAGAAAAGTATACTAATATTTTTGTAGCCATAGGAACACACTGGATGTTCTTCTACTGTATATTTTTTTTAAAAGCTTTAAAAATATCAACAATCTGATATATAAATATTAAGTTTGAGTATATAAGCACTAATGTATAAATATGCATCACAGAAAGGTACTATAGCTATAAATATATAAAATATGTTACTTTAAAAAATAATATTATCTGTTATGGTCGACATCTAAAGGTATCAAGAAAGTAATGAAATGAAAATAATATAAATAGAATAAATGAGAGACAAAATGGCTAATGTTACAGAGGTAAAGAGTGCGAGTGTGGTATGAACATTGGCAAAGTGTCCAATGGGTTATATTTTTTAATTAAATGGGGGCACACGGAGACTATAATGTCGATAAAACCATGAAATAAAATATGTAACTAACTCAAGGGAGAATAAATAAGGATGGAGAGAGATAGCGAGCCAGGAACAAAAAACTACTCATTCTCTCATATTGATGCTCTTCGGGATAGCTTACCTTATTTTATAAGCCTTCACATTGCTGCTCTTTGGGATAGCTTACCTTATATCATAAGCCCTCACATTGCTGCTCTTTGGGATAGCTTACCTTATATCATAAGCCCTCACATTGCTGCTCTTTGGGATAGCTTGTCTTATATCATAAGCCCTCACATTGCTGCTTTTGGGATAGCTTGTCTTATATCATAAGCCCTATCATTGCTGCTCTTTGGAATAGCCTGCCTTATATCATAGGCCCTCACATTGCTGCTCTTTGGGATAGCTACCTTATTTTATAAAACCTCACATTTCTGCTCTTTGGAATAGCCTGCCTTATATCATAAGCCCTCACATTGCTGCTCTTTGGGATAGCTTACCTTATATCATAAGCCCTCACATTGCTGCTCTTTGGGATAGCTTGTCTTATATCATAAGCCCTCACATTGCTGCTCTTTGGGATATCTTGCCTTATATCATAAGCCCTCACATTGCTGCTCTTTGGGATAGCTTACCTTATATCATAAGCCCTCGCATTGCTGCTCTTTGGGATAGCTTGTCTTATATCATAAGCCCTCACATTGCTGCTCTTTGGGATATCTTGCCTTATATCATAAGCCCTCACATTGCTGCTCTTTGGAATAGCCTGCCTTATATCATAAGCCCTCACATTGCTGCTCTTTGGGATAACTTACCTTATATCATAAGCCCTCACATTGCTGCTCTTTGGGATAGCTTGTCTTATATCATAAGCCCTCACATTGCTGCTCTTTGGGATATCTTGCCTTATATCATAAGCCCTCACATTGCTGATCTTTGGGATAGCTTACCTTATATCATAAGCCCTCGCATTGCTGCTCTTTGGGATAGCTTGTCTTATATCATAAGCCCTCACATTGCTGCTCTTTGGGATATCTTGCCTTATATCATAAGCCCTCACATTGCTGCTCTTTGGAATAGCCTGCCTTATATCATAAGCCCTCACATTGCTGCTCTTTGGGATAGCTTACCTTATATCATAAGCCCTCACATTGCTGCTCTTTGGGATAGCTTGTCTTATATCATAAGCCCTCACATTGCTGATCTTTGGGATATCTTGCCTTATATCATAAGCCCTCACATTGCTGCTCTTTGGGATCGCTTACCTTATATCATAAGCCCTCGCATTGCTGCTCTTTGGGATAGCTTGTCTTATATCATAAGCCCTCACATTGCTGCTCTTTGGGATATCTTGCCTTATATCATAAGCCCTCACATTGCTGCTCTTTGGAATAGCCTGCCTTATATCATAAGCCCTCACATTGCTGCTCTTTGGGATAGCTTGTCTTATATCATAAGCCCTCACATTGCTGCTCTTTGGGATATCTTGCCTTATATCATAAGCCCTCACATTGCTGCTCTTTGGAATAGCCTTCTTATATCATAAGCCCTCACATTGCTGCTCTTTGGGATAGCTACACTGTAAGAAAAATCTGTGGTAAAATCCCCATACATGTATTGGAAGTAATTAACCCATACAAGTATTGAAGTTTTCCCATACACAGTCATGGGAAAAGCGCCACACGTCGGTAGTAATTTTCATGTATTGGGTCGGTATTTTTCCCATGTTTGGATATGGAAAAAATACAATTTCTTCTTTATGTTGATTGTATTTTTCTTATATTTCGTTGGTATTTTTCCCATACCTGTATATGGAAGAATTAATATTTGACCGCCATTAAGATTGTGATTTTTATATACTTGATTGGTATTTTTCCCATACCATACAAATAATACTTATTTAGGCACTTTAAAATCATTTACCGATAAGTGCACATAAGGAGCACATCACATCAGATCACTTTAAAATAATTCAGACAACATCAAAAAGGACTTACGCCCTTTAAATAAATAAAGTGCACTAGGGTAAAAGTGCGCTACTATTCAGACACAGCCTATATTTTAAGTTAATTAAATAGTTTGGTAGGATACCTAATCTTTTTCGATATTACAAATGATACACCTATTTTACTAAGCTTTAGTTACATGTAGGAAAATGATTGCTCAATCTCTATACAAGAAGAAAACAATTTGAATCACAAAATAAACAACTGCCACGTGGTGTTTTGTTCTTATTACAAAGTTAGGTTAAACAAGTGAAATTCCTCCATTTTTCACATCATGAATTTTATTCATAAATAATTAACTTGTTCTTCTCTAACTGGTGAGAAAATACAGCAGAAAATATACTCCTTTAACAAAAAAATTAATAATTCGATAACTTTTTTATTTACACTATGTTCTTCTCTAAACAAATATGGCGAACTTCTTCTGAACTTGAAGACAAACGTGTCTCTCTCTTTCTTTCTTTCTATTATAGCGCATGCGCACTGAGCTACGAATCGGAGTTTCCCATTCAAATTGAAATTTTCCAATATAAATGTATGGATACTTTTGGGTGCATTGGAAATGTTCGATAGACATACGGGAAAATTACGATGTCCGTATGGTATATTAAAAAGTATGGGAGAAATACAATATTGTTGTATGGAAAATTTATGATTATTTCTTACAGTGTACCTTATTTTATAAACTCTCACATTGCTGCTCTTTGGGATAGCTTACCTCATATCAGAAGTATGCGATGTATAAAAGGCAAGGGCAGAAAGAGTGAATTTGAGAATAATAGGGTAATTAGTATGTTAAATATTCCAGTCAAAGTTTTTGGGAGAGTCTTAATTGAGAAGGTGCGTAAAAAAACTGCGGCCGAGACTTGGGGCACTTTTTGGAGCAAGTCAAAAATGTGTTTTTTTAAATGCCTTTTAATATTGGTAAAATATAATTGGATAGACCTAATGGATTAGGACTCTATAAAACTATTAAAATCAAACGTAACTATTATATGAACTTAGTTTAAAAGATTCAGTAAAACTGTAAATAATAAAATTTGTACATTTAGTTTAAAGTAAACTTTAATTAAAAATATTGTCTAGATGAAAAATATATTGATTAAAGACCATTTCACCCTTAATTTACTTTTAAAGCTATCATAGGATTCAATGACGAGGAGAATCTATCATTATAAAATGATTCATTTAGTTGGATTTTGGATGAATAACTAAAAATACGCATTGCTCTAGTTCCGGGACCACAACTCAGATAGTTGCGTCTCTCCGTGTTAATCAGGTGTAACAAGCCTAACCTTCACGTAAATAGCATTTAACTAATTTGCAACAAGCCTAACCTTCTGGACAAATAACAATTAACTGATTATTAATAATATCCATGATTTTCTAAATGATCCCATTCATATAGCTTGCATTGGGGGCATTTTGGCTTAAACGCCCACCTAGTCTAGTCCGGTTTGAGTGTGATTTAGTGTTGGGGTTGAGCCCCGGCTGCGTTATTTGTTGGTATATTTTCATATATGATTCTCCATTCTTTTTACGCGCAAACGGGTTAAATTTCCTCTTAATAATAGCCTGCTCATATATATCACAATAGTGTGAATAAGAGTAGGCCTATGTCCCGGATGGGGTATAAGTATTATTTCATCATAGATGCATGTGAGAAAATTTTTTATTTACAGAAACATATTAAATAAGAAATTATATATATCCCAGTCACATAAATTGAAATTGATAAATGTAATTTAACCCCTTTAATTTTAACAATCCATCCACAAGTTTTGCTATGAAAATAAAATTAATAGACATAGCATGAGAGTGTTTGGATATATGTATTATTATAAAATAATATTATTTGGTAATAGTAATGAGTACTTTATAGATAAAATTAGCACTCTCATATTTGTAAAACAAATCAAATAAGCATATTAAAATCACAATGATTAAAGGGGTAATTTTTTTTTATAGAGAACTGCTCCTGAATTCGACTAGAGAAATAATGAAAAATAACCTCGTTAACATATATTATCTCATTGTGACCTCTCCAGGACAGGCCTCTGTTTATGTTTAACTAGTCAGTTAACTGTGCTAACAGCTCACATAATTCTTCTGGTAGGAGTGATGTTACTAATTGACAAGCTTGGAAAAAGTTCAAGAAATGAAATGAAAATAATATCAAAATAGTTAAAAGAACTGAAATACATACAACATAAGAAAAGTTGTACAACATTAAATGAATGAATACAACAATAATCATATGTTATTTAATTAAATTTTGAAACAACTGAGACCTCCATCCGTTGTTGTTTGTCCGTGTGTTTTTTATCCTTCAAACTAGCAGCAAATTAGAAGACGGGCTTAAAAATACAAATGGAAGATGATCAAAAATGATGGATGAATGGGAAACACATCAGGACCAACCTCTGTGTTGAAGACTTACTACTATATAATTATATATATATCAGTAGTTTAAACAAAATAGGAATTAGTCAATTAGTCAATTTCCAACTACATTTCTTCATACACATATACTCTTATCTTTACCCTTTAATGTAAGATGATAAAATATTAGAACCCCTATATAATATTTTAATATATGGGTAACTTATAGTATAAGGCCATAGTGTAGCTCGTCTAGGTAAGGTTATTGTTTCCTTTCATGGTAATTGGAGTGTTTATAACATTATTTTCTACATTAACTCCATAAACACGTTTATTTGATAGTATTATAGAAGGGACCAGCGCAACAATCATCAATCTTCATTTTTGAAATATCGACTCACCCAACTTTCGTAATCTACCTAAAAATTACAGAAATAAAATTATACTAGAAACTGGTTTGGAAATAGTTGGTATTCTTATTCCTAAAAATATGCCCTCGTGATGAAGGGTTTGGGGAATTTAAAATTGCCATGACTTGAAATACTATGTCAATTCAAAATGGATCTTACACTTAGACTGAAGATGACATATACAAAATAAATTGTCTAACACAGTAGTTCAGTGTGTCAAGCTTATCACTACTATGCTAATTTTACAATGTTTGATTGTGGATAAGCTGCGCAAAACGTAGGTTAAACTATGGGAAATGTCATTGTTCGGTTTAACATGGTGCAACTACGATAATATGGCAGGTAGCCTTGGAAATCCTTTTTTTTTTTACTGTCAACATTTATCATTATTATATTTATTTTATTGAGATTGTTACAATATTATAAAAGGGAACACTTTAGAAATATGATTTTAATCATGAATTATGAAAGTAGCTCTAGATATTTTATAATCGTCAGATAAACATCAACATAAATTATGGCGTATATTAATATCGCCAATGTACTAGAGAGGTTGATTACAGTTCAAGACACTGTTTTTTTAAATCATAGGTTTTGGGCCCTAAAATAATTTAATATTTTAGTAAAAGTTAAACCTATTAGAAAAACAAATATTAACAATTTTAATTCATAAACAATAAATGTGATTAAATTCAACGTTAAAGACAACATTATTATTTTATTTTAATAAATCCGGATAAAATTTGGTTTAATATTGAAAATGGATAATACTTGTATTGGTCCTTCTCAAGATCTTTCATTATTTTGAAATCAGTCTCTCTTAATTCTTGAACTTTAGAAATAAACCCAAAGCATATTTATTAAAAAATACAACTTTATCTATTTTAATTTGAAAGTATTTCCACAATCATCTGTGTGCTAATTAAAAAATGGAGAGAGGAATCGTTTATGTTTATTATTAATTTAAATAAATTAAAATAAACTTATAGGTTGCCTTTTTTCTGTAAAAAAATAATTGTTTATAATATCCAGTCTTTTATTATAAATAATATTGATAGAACTGACCTTCAGGTTCGTAAAAGATACTCCATGGTGTAAGCCCGCGAGAGAGATATACCGACCAAGTGGCCGCCACCATTAGTGATAATAGTGTCAACATTTGTGGATATAGGGTGTCATTCTGTCAGCACGACAAGCCCTCATCCCGTTAATCTCAGTTTTCCTGGCTGAAGCTGATAATACTTTAATAAAGTAGCTCCTCATTTTTCTTCACGAGTTTGTGTTTGACCCCCATTTCAGACCCACTTCACGGATAAATCTTGGCAATACAGGGGATAAAACTCTGGTCCCCTGGATTTTTAGACTGAAACACTGACCACTAGACCACAGAGGATGATAGACTAAATGTTATAGAACACGAAGAGAATATTAAAATTAGTAAAACTTTCAATAATATTTTAATTTGAAAATGTGGAGACCTGTTGTGAAAAAGCCAGCTCTCACTCTACCCAACAACTGTTTGAACATTGTTTTCTGATAAATATTCAAGAATGCAACTCCACACCTAGTACTTGTTGGCTGAATGGATCACTGACGTGGGGTCTGCTGTAGAAAATATAAATTAATACAGTACTTATTATACAATATTAATATCGAAGCCTTAACATGTACTCTACAATACACTCCATTATCTTTGGATTCAATTATGTGAAAACTTTACCTATAAATTCTCATCTCTATTGCCATTATTCGTTTGGATTCTATATTCATTATATCACCAATATATATTATAGTTATTAAGGTTTACTTAACATATTTGCTAACAACTTTTCCCTCCCTACATTCGTCCCACAAAACAATTTGATGATTTTATGTATATGCTACTGTTAAAATCTTAACTTGGATAGAGTCAATACTATCCAGATAATGTTTACATTATCCTAAATACGTGAATAATGATAAAAGAGACGTGATGAATAATAATGTTTGAATTTTATCGGGATGATATTGACATAATCCAACCGCACTTAGATAATTTCAAATTCTAGGATTGAGGTTAGGTTAGTTATATTATGTTATGTTAGGCTAGGTTTTGGCTATTTTAAGTTACGTTAGGTTAAGCTACACCCTAATTTTGTTTGGAAGAATAATAGAGAAAATTCAAACATATTTTTTTGGGGCCAGCCTTGATAACTTTTTACTGTCATATTTGTGTTATTTTATAGGTGTTGGTTTTATCTATAAAAAGTAATAGCTGCAGATATAATGACTTTATGTATGCATATATTAAAATTGTTTTAGTAACTTTAGTAATTAAAATCTACTGTTCTTCTTACTAAAATCATTCTATATGTTTGGTAAGTTACTGTAAAAGAAAGAATCAAAATGAGGCATTTCGAATTTTAGTACATTGTCACGATCCAATTTCAGGTCCCAGATCAAAATAACGTTCCTAAATATGATATGTCTTGAAACGTGGCTAATTTTACAAATAGTATTAAACGTTATCCACGTCTTGCTGGCTAATGTCGAGATTATCCGGATTAGGGTCGAAAATGGATTGAATTACTTTTTATTTTTAAATTTGTCCACTGCACTTGGATAATGTTGAGATCTACCAGTGAATCTTGACATTATTCATATTTCTCTCTCTCTCTCACACACACACACGCACACACACTACCCGTAACATATTGTATATGTAATAGGTTCTAGGTGACGCCTCCCCCCATTCAGTCCTTTCACCTACTTACTAGGCCCTAAGCCACCGCTGCGGATAATTATTTACGAAAGTAATTTCTGATATGAAATTTTATTGAAAGCTCTTCGATTTAAAATTTACCAGAGAGTTTCCATTTCTATCCACACCTAGTACTATATTTGTTCCACCCTCTCGTTATTAAAAACTAAACATGCTAGCAATTCTTTCGTTCTCTTGTTTACCTTAAACAACTAGTCCTATTCAGAAACCTGCTCTCTAGTTATATCGTGGACATGGAATGAGCTACCTCCTAAAACCATATTTTTCTAGGTTAACTGCATTTAAATAATAACAATATACTTTTTATATGATATAAAAACTTAGGGCTTTCTCTAGCGCATTTATTAAGCCAAATATAAATAGACCCTATGTCTGTATATGGTTTTTCTAAAATTAATTCTTTGAAATCATACACATTTATCTAAATTTGTAGTATGAATTTATTTATTAAGTTAATATTATTATTATTATTATTATTATTATTATTATTATTATTATTATTATTATTAGCACCGCGTCTTACTACCCATTCGGGTTATACGCACTTACGCTAATGTGTAATGGTAGGGTGATTGTGAGATGAAATGAAGGACCTACAGTTTAACGTGGAATCCGAACCACGGTGGAGGCCTGGCATTCCCATTAAGTTAATAAATGATGAATGAATCAGATAAAATGTATACTATTTATAAATCGATAATAATTTGGAGTATGGTTTTTAGATTAAATTTTCTTATTGTTTAGTTTTTCAAGTTTAATTTTATTAATGCTATCGAATATTAAGTTATTTATGATCAATAAAATATTTTAATTAAAATAACTTAATATATTTATTAATAATAAAATTTTTTTTGCTTAGTTAAATGTAAGATAAGGTGTATGTAATAACTTTACCTCGCCAGGATAAAGAAATATATTTTAATAAATTAAACTAGTTAAATATTTGAGTAGGCTTACACTTAAGATATAGCTTCATTGTACTGTTCAAACATTAAATACTTACTTTTTTTTTCAGGAAAACTACCAAGGAAAGTACAAAATGTACTATATTAAGGCAGTTAAAAGGATTTCAGCGGCAAATACAAGGTTTAAAATTCAAATAAAATTTACATAGACATATTTTTATAATTAAGTTACTGTCAAATACGAGTATTATATTTTTGATTTGAGTGTTATGTTGGTTTTAATTTTATGTTGGTAGCGTGAAGGATGAGGCTAAGCGAGGAGGTTTGGTCAACGTGAATCACTCCCAAAACGGTGTTAAAAACACTCTAAAGTTCCGTCTTGCTACTGGGAGCAGCTTAGGTAATTAACCTATATTACACAATTATATTATTTAGGTCAAAAATATTAAAGTGAACTTAATCTTAGAAAGTTGTAGATCTAGTATATTAAACTATATATATTGTATATAAGGTCACTTTAACTTCATTCATCCCTAAATGTACCAGTCTTATCTTGATGGATTATAATTTGACCCTATATTATATATAAGCTCTATATACCATAATATAATGCTTGCTACTTTGTAGGCTAAACAAAGGGTGCATTGGCATGGTTTCTGCTTCATATATATTTGAGCCGTTAGGTTCCTTTACTTCCTCCCGTGGGTCATATCTTCCTCTACCATTCCATAAACCCATGCATAATTGGTTATATCATTCCATTCTCCCTTATGTAGACTTTGTTTACACTTAAATATAGCATCTTTACCTTGATATTTTAAACACTTGTTCCACACTATAAAAATTATAGCTACAGTGTAAATTATTTACACTATAGTCAATTCAAGCAACGAAAACTTAATACCTTTAAGGATAAACTGAGGGTACATTCTTCCTCACTATCATATATCTGGCCTCCTGTCTATTCTTTCTTTACATTTCATATTTGTTGGGGAAATTATATTTTTGCTGGTTGGTACCATTGTTTTTAGTAGTTTATTGTTGTGTGATCTGTGAGACAATTTGGTTTTTTGCCTTATGTTAAGTACGACTCAATTTATGTTGTTGGTATTAAAGTTTCCTTTTAATTACACGTGCTATACAGGTTATGGGCCCAGAGTGAATGATCGGAGGTTGTTTCAATGCGAGCATCATGTTTCGGTGAAGGTACCATCTAGGTATGAACGTGGTATTTTTTCTTCCATCTCATCCTTCAGTAATTTGATTCAATCATGGATACACATAATCATTCGATGACTAAACTTACTGGAGAAGATAACCGGGAGATTTGGAAAGTCCAATTAACGATAGTTTTAAGGTAAAACAATGTTTTTGAGTGCATCGCTGGGATTGAGGCCAAACCTGAAGAGGAAGGCATTGATTTAACTAGGTGGAATGATTAGGACACTAAAGCGAAAACAATTATTGTTAGTAGAATACCTGATGAACCTCTATTACATTTACTTATTTGTACTACATCAAAGGCAATTCGGGACAAACTTGTGTTCATTTATGATGGATAATAGAAGGTTACTCTTCAATTATTTCAATACATATAATTGTATTTATGAAGGAGAAGGTGTTGCAGCTTTTGCCTCTCAGATGGAATGTATTACTTACAAACTGACTTTACTGGGTGAGAGATTTACAGATAGCATGATTATCACCAGAATTTCAATGTCTCTTGCTGAACCTTACCATAATTTTATATCACTGTTGGAATAGGTTTTTAAAGGGAAAAAAAACTAGAAATGAGTTGATTGCAAGTTTGTTTAGTGAAAAGGAACGTATCAAGTCTTATGAAAAGGCTAGTGATGTAAGTGTCTTGGTTGCCAAGCTACGCCTTGAAAGAAATAGAAAGTCTACCAAGTGTGAAATTAAATTAAGTAATTATTTTACATTTGTCTTGAAAACTTTTTCTATGAAGGAATGCAGACCGGTATGAAGATCTTTGGACCCTGCAGTTAAAATTGACCATTTGAAGCTAGACAGTATCAAGAGTCAAGAGTTGGAAACAAACTGCCAAAAATGAATTGCATGTCTGATGCACGGAATATTGGGGTCAATACCATACTTTTGCAAATCAATGAAATATCTCAGTCTTTATCAAGGCTGTGCTAGCCACTAATTATGGCAAACGCTAAAACGAGTCCTACGCTACATTAAAAGAACTATTGACTTGAAAATTATCTATGACCGAAATCAAATCAATATTGAAATATAAGACTTTGTATATACAGATTCTGGAGGAGACTTTGAAGAACACAAGTCTACTATGGGTTACGCCTTCAATGTTTGGATCATGTGATTCTTGGTGCTCGAAGAAACAAATAACAGTGGCATTATCTTCC
The DNA here is from genome assembly GCA_039000515.1 of Timema cristinae. Classification (NCBI taxonomy): domain Eukaryota; kingdom Metazoa; phylum Arthropoda; class Insecta; order Phasmatodea; family Timematidae; genus Timema; species Timema cristinae. The sequence goes on from JBCFYV010009882.1 coordinate 64,370,088, forward strand.
ACGGAGTCTGAGTATGTTGCCTTAAGTTTAGCAGCATGTGAGGCCTGTTGAATTCGAAGTATTCTTGCAGATATGCTAAACAAAATTTATGTTGTAGAAATATTTGAGGAAAACCAATCTGAAAACTGGTTTGAGGCTCTAATATGTCGATAAACGGTACCGTTTTGTTTGGGACAAGGTTGCTGAAGGCGTGATCAAGGTCTACTACATATTTACAGAAGAAAAACAGGTGATTATGTTCACGAAGATGTTGAAAATACCAGAGTTTGAAAAGTGCCACCATTTGCTGGGACTCATGTAAAAACCAATATTTATTGAACCACACTCTATTTGGTTCAAAATGTATAAAACATTTCATTTAGAAAGAGAGAGAGAGAGTGTGCAGAAGAAATCAAATTTTTGTGTCTGGTACCATTGTGTTTAGAGGTTTATTGGTGTATGATCTTTGATATAGTATGGCTGGGTTTTTTTTCTGGTTAAGTACGACTCAATTATGTTGTTATGAATAAAATTTTCCTTTAATTACTCCATTTAATTACATGTCCTCTACAATACTCATATTCACTTTTTTTATATATTAGTATATCCATTCTTGCGTCTTCCCTTCGATACATTCTTTAGCCCACCCTCACTATGTTAGTCAGTCCTCTCTTCTTTATTCCTTTGGTTCATTCTTATATATTATTTAATAAATAAAATATAGTTCTCCATTTCATATTGCCCTCTAAGCACCCTTCTCTAAATATTTATGTGTACCTTTTGTTCATACTCCTAAATATACATAAGATAAGAGAGTTCCAGTCATATTATTATATAACATATAGATCCATATATCATTCAACTCTAAGGTACATTTTCCCTCACATCCTTCAATCTAACATTTATTATGTATTTTCACTATCCCAACTGTATATCCTGTATATAAACTTAATTTAACCCTTTCATTATACTTTCCTAACATACTTACGTTAGTTCCCCATTCTATCCCCTCTGTTGCTAAACTTTTAATAGGTAATCGATATCATACACCTTTTTGTATACTCCTCTATTCACCCATCTTAACCTCATTATTTTAATTCTCTGTATTCCCTTCGGTCCATCTTTTCATAAAAATATTTTTCCTCTACCATCCATCAACCATGAACTTTAAATTTCCATATAGATTAATCATATAGGAAGCTTATTTAAGTACTTTAAGTGAGCCATACACATGTATATTTGAGAAAGTTCAGCCATTGTGCCAACTCTATTTTACTTTGAAGATTTGTCTCTTATACGGTATATGATCTCTTCTGTAGTTTGGCTTGGTTATATAAATTGATATAAATAAAAATATATTTCTGTTTTTGGAAATACTTATCCTCCTAAGGAAATCACATTAGGCACACATTACATTGTGTATGTATAAATATTTACGTATTTAAAAACTTGCATTTTGATTTTCTAGGTCAGCAATATCTGGGTATACTAAATACGTAATAGATTATATTTAGTTAAAGGGAACTTTTTATTTAATAATAATTTATATATCTATAGCTTTGCCTAAAGCATTGTTTATGTGATAAATTATTTTTGGAAACACCATTAATGCTTGATTTTTTTTTATCATAATTTGATTCCAAACCAAACTGATTATTTAGTTTCTATGTCTAAACTTTATATATCGACTTATATTTGTTTATCGTTATTTACAGTGGCAATAAGTTATACAAATCTTAGAAATACAAAAACCAATTATTACAATAAATTAAGTTCACAGTACATAAGGACATAATATAGAAAACCAACTTCTTGTGAAAAGTAACAGAGATTATTTGTGAATGTATTAATATAGGCCTACTCCTCTGTATAACCATTAATAAGAGGGAAATAATTATATACATAATGTATATGGAAATAAGTTCACACATTAAAAAATATGAAAGAATGTGTTTTGATATATATATATATATATATATATATATATATATATATATATATTTATATGAGTGTACTTTAAAGCCAAGATAAAGGACTGACAGCTGGACCCACAGACTTACATGATATAAAACTACCCTATCATAATGGATGAATTTTTCCCTATTAGCTCTCAATTATTGAATATAGCCAAAATTCATGGATACGATGCTTTTAATATAGCTAGAATGCGTACCGTAGCTATGTAGTTTTAGAATATAACTATAATACATAGTTACTGGAATGTAAAACAAAAATAAGATAGTTAAAGTTTTATTTATAAAACTGATCGGTGTAAGAATAATTTAAAAATAGAAAACAAAAAAATTAAATAAATACCATTGGAATTAATTCATAAACTTTTTTTCTGTTTATTCTGTCTACCCAAATATATATTAATTGTTATATGAGTGTTCTTATCAAATGTATTATAGGTTTTCAGAAAAGTATCAAAGAAATGTATCACTTTCAAATTATTCAGATAGGCAGGAGTTCTCCTAAAGGTCTTCGGCACCCCTCAAATAGTAGTCACGCATGCGATTAACTTTAATTCGACAAATTATATTATTTTTATGTCTACTGATATTTCCCCACTCATTTTTTTCTAAAATGATAGAGCCCCCTAGTTTGACGTAATTTGACTCATTAGATTATAACCGTTTTGGAGAGAGGTTTGTGTTGCTTGCTGGTTTTTGTAAATCTTATTTGGCCAAAACATGTTTAGAGGCATGGGTAAATTCATCCCCTCCCTAATCCCATATTGAGCGGGTAGGGGCAGGATTTAGGTAAAACTGTGCAACTATTAGTTTTTTTGGTGTTCATTTAGTAATAATTAAATCTGAAAATAGCAGTGCTCTATCCTAACCAAACAATATTTTGTTTAAATGATATAATTTCAGTAAAGTTAACATGTTATATCACCAATAGTATTTTTGTTAACTAATAATTTATATAGAATAGTACGTTTATTTAATGTATGTTGATGGTTATGTCTTTCTCTTTGTTATAATTTTGAAGGTTTTTATCAATGTTTCTAGTATAAAAATACAAAATCAAACTTTATATATCATTCACATAACTTGACATGAGAAGGATAATCATGAATTTCACGATTTTTTAAATTTTATTTTAAGTTGCCAATGATAACAGATAGACAATATGTTTCTTTCATTCCTGAAATATACCATCTTTATGCACGTGCCCTTATGGCTGTTTTTACTCAGTTTAAATTAACCTGACCCGGACATGATGTCATTCTCCCGCCTCTTTTTTAACGGATACGAAACGTTCCGGCACGTATGGCTATTCTATTTTTTTACATTAAATGTAATTATTTCTGTCGTATAATTTTATATCAGTAGGTGTGTTTTAGGGTCAGTGGCAGTTTTGGGTTTTAGAGCTCTAATTTGTGGGGAGCGTAAATAATTATTGTTTACTTTGTATCTCAGGCAAAATCGTACACTATAGTTCCGTTATAACTATAGTTTGCGATGGAAGACAATACTTCCTAACTCTCCCATTTTTATTTTACTCTTCCCTTGCATTTTACATTTATTTGCTTTCTTGCCTTAAAGAAAAACCTTATCTCCCAGCAATCCCATCCCCAGATTCAACGGATCTGAATAGACCCAAAACTAAAATAATAAAATAATTTTTCGCATTTGAATATCAAGTAAAACTATTCTAAACGATGGATATGATGTCATTTTTAAAGTATATTGGACTATGTGGGGCCACAAATGATCTGTAACAATTGATTATTATGAATCTCGAATAAATAAATCTCCTTATAACATTAACATTACACAAATTTTAAAATTGTTTACAGACTTTACCTAGAGTAGGTCTTAGACAAGTAGCTCTAATACTGTTCAGTAAAAGTTTGAGAAATTATTACCTGTGTAATTAAATGGAAATAAATAGAGCCCGTCCGCCCCCCACCCCTGAAAAAAGTATATACACTTTAACACTAAAAATATTACTCTAAAATCGTAACTACTGTATTTATACGAAAATATAATTTAACTGAAGGATGTCCTTGAATTTTGAAACCAATGTAGATGATTGAGGTGGCCACCATCAGCATCCAAACACTGTCGATGCCGCCGAATTGCTCCATGAACTATATCCTGTAATGTATCCAGTGTGATGGCTGCAAACAACATTTAAATGTTTTTCTCGTAGCACATCCAGTGTAGCTGTTTTTTTTTTCCGATAAAGAAAATCTTTTAGCCGCCCCCCCCCTCCCCCCCCCCCCGCCCCCCCAAGGTAAAAATACAAGAGGTGCTAAGCCGGCCACATATTGAAGGTAGCACAGGGAAATCTAGCCGAGAAATTTGTGAACCATAAAATAAAACGAGACACCGCATGTTGAACAGAGCGTAGACGCAGCAGAGGAGAGGTCAGAGGGCAGACAGAGGCCTCAGTCGGGTTGTGCGAGGGACACTTGTCTCCTTTAAAGACTCGGTGTGAAAAAAAGCAAGCATGAAGCAGCTTATAGAAGATGTGTGCTATATGACACCACTCATGAAGACTACGTGAGAACGAAGTTAAAAGACGATATATGAAACAAAATATACAGTGAGATTACTTATACTAAAGGTAAGTTTTAAACTATTATCATGATTAGTCATCAAACCTCAAATCCTATTTAACATTGTAGGGCAAATATAAACCATTAATTAAATTCATCCATGAGTGTAACAATATTATTTGTTTACTCTCTATTTATCAAACACCTTAATTTTGTTTAATGATGTCACCATTATGAGCATTGTATTCAACAATATAAGGAAATAAAAATTATTAAGTTTCATCTTACTCACTAAAGAGGTCAATAATGTCCTCGTTGAACAGATAGTAGTTAACCGGGAACACTTCTTGCAGCTGAACTGAAACAATGAGTAAACGGTTCCATTAACAAAAAATCTTCATTGGAATGTCTTATTCTATTTTCTGCCAATGGAAGTAATTGATTGTCGTTTAATGCTTCCACAAGATCGTCATCGTTCACTCTATTTGCACTGTGGAGCCTATTTATCTTAGATGTCCTTAAATAATTGTACATCACACATATAGCCTTTATAACGTCATCCACAGATTCCAGTTTACACTCCATACGTCTTTTAAAAACCCTAAGCCTAGCCGCTAGTATTCCAAAAGCACATTTTACAGTCTGGCGTGCGTGAGAGTGTCTATAGTTAAAAAGTTTGTGTTCAGCGTTATCACTTGTTAGCCTTTTAGGATAGAGTCACGTTAGATTTATCATTAAAAGAAATGCTTCGTCTCCTACGAACACAAAAGGGGTTGGGATAGTTTGTCTAGGCCAATTTTAAAGTGTAGGTATCTCCAGAGTCAAAGTACTTAGTTTTCTTACTAAAATGCTGGGAGAAGCAATGTTACCGTCACTCAGTCTTCCCATTGAACCAACATCATTGGTGAAAGATCTGTAATGTGCGTCTACAGTTGCCATCAGTACAGTGGAAGAAAAATGCTTATGATTAAAAATGATGATCTACTATTTGACGGCTTTTTTATTATGACATATTTACTATCAATACTTTCAAAAAGTTGTATAACTGCCATTTTATGTTGAATCCCGTTGCTATGCGTTTCCATATATCTTATGTTGGTCCAGGAAGATAATTTGGGTGCATCCTCCTTCAAATTGTTTCGGAAACTTGAGAAACAATATTAGAAACCTTTCTTTCTCCCATACTGTAGCTGAAGGCTATCATGCGAAAAGTATCCCCAGTAGCCGGAAACCTAAAAATGAAAAGTTATATAATGATACTAATATATAAATAATAAAATAATAATTTAAAGTGAAAACGAATGATAAATGAAAATTTAAGTTATTTATAATTTATTATTTTAGTGTAGGCGGAACAGCAAAGGGACAATGGCGGAAACTTAATGGTTGTCATAGAGATGCACTAAGAAGACTAAAACCGAAGAGAAGTGGAGATGCCGGTATGACCAAAAAGTTTTGGACGTACCAGAAATAAATATAGTTCCTTTTGCCTTAAATGGCTAACAGACACACGTCAACTAATTTTCCAGAAAGTGAGGTAATGGATGATGTTTTGTAGATTAGTGAAAGCTTTACGAGGGTGGGAGAGAAAAGTGTGGAGTTGGCATGTAATAATAATGGTGATCAACTGGGGGTGAATGAAAGTACTTAAGTAAAAAAAAGCATATTAATCAAATATAGTAAAAGAGTCCATGGATCACATGAAAAAACAATCTCTAAGAAAGAGTTGTATTTAGAAAAAAAAAATTGCTTCGTAAGATGATGATACATTGTTTCAATTATTTATGTCGAAGTACACCACAACAAAAATTGGTCTACTCCATCACAGCTGAAAATATAAAGGGAAGTTTTTCTTACCATTTCGAAAGAAGAGGAAGAAATTCTCAATAATGCTGAACCCTCCAAGGTTTCTGTAACTTCAACCTCCCCGTAAGTGACACCAGGGAGTTCAATGGACCCTTATGATCTAACCACCGAAGAATATTACCCCGTGATTTGCATTAGGATGTTTAATTTGTGAGGGAAGAGCGCCGTTTATCGCCCACCTTTATTTATCTTTGAATAAAATATATACAAATCAAAATAAGACCAAATAAAGGGTATATTGTGATGAAACTCGATACATATTTTTTGAATAATAACGATTGTTAAAATTCAAATGTTAATACACTATTATTTGAAATTTTAAAATTTTCAATAGTGGACGAAATTGAGCATAAGGGGTTTTCAATATCGTCCACTTACAATGCTACGATAAATATTGTACAAATAGTTCAAATATGTATTGTATTGAAAATTTTAAGTAATAGAATACAAAATAATATTAAAAATTATATGAAAAACCAAAATATAAATCTTAAACCAACCAAACAGTCCAATCAAATGAAGAAACAGCAATCTTCACTTTCCCTGGCACAATCCTAATGACACAATTCATGACACTTGGTACACTTGATCAATTTTCCCCCACTTTTGTCCCTTGAAAATAAAATCCGACAGTACGAGAACTGAGCGTCGTCTTCACTGTAATTATCATCAGTGGTGACCAACACTAATTCATTCTCTTCCTCTGAAGAAGAACTGGATGACGAAGAGGCAATCCTTTTGTGAATTGCTTTCTTGCCTTGGGCTGTTCCTTTGTTGAGGTTTAACCTTTTTGGGGCCATTGATCTCACTTCATCTTTTCTTTGAATGTCCTGATGCAATTTATTTCTGTACGGATATCCAGTAATGAGAGCAGCAGAGCCATTACAAAATGACCCAGCTTCAGTTGCGGAGTTTTTTTTATAATTGCAGGAATAGGGCTCCTCAATTAGCCCGATAAATGAAGAACTACTTGTGATAGGATCCTCCCTAACATTTTCTGCAAATTCATATTCATTAAAACATTTTTTTAGTGGAAAAAGGCCTGTTTTGCAAAATCCGTTTACGGCAACTTGACCTGTTGCTGATTTTAAATAGGTTTTACCTACCAATTCACTGATTTGGTGGACTGTCACAACTCTATTTTCATGCTACTTTAACCAACTTTCAATTTCTTGAGCATAGTAGGTTTTAAAGGGATCCATAAAATACACATCAAAGGTTTGCATCTTGTGTGTTGTGTGAGAAGGAAGACACACAATGAAAACACCATTGGCACGCACCAGTTCTATCACCTCAATGTTTCTCGCATGAGAATAATGGCCATATAGAATTAATAGTATTGGGTCATCAATAGTAGTATTTACAATGCTCATGAAGTGTTCAAACCATTTTGTAAAACTTTCATAACCGGATCAAACCTGAAGGGTGGCATGCTGCAATAGTGCCTGGAGGTTACCCATCCAGCAATTCCATTTTCATATTTTTTCTGGGGAAAAGTAGTAATGGGGGAACAAAAATTCCTGTTGCTCTCATACATGTCACAATAGTCACCAGGGCTCCTCTTTCTGCAGATGACAAATTGAAAACCTCTTTTTCCCCCTTAAAAGCAATCACATTACTTGTTTTATGTTGGACCACCGTAATTCCGGTTTCATTCGTGTTAAACAAACGGCTTGGTGAGCTTTTAATTGTTTCCACTTCTTTCTCATACATTTCGAAGAAAGCGTTTACATTTTCTGGCGTAAACCCTTTTACTCTTGGTGAATAAATGGTTTGGTATTTCCTTATGGAGAGTTGAGTGTGTCTCCTTAAAACATTCCGAAGCCGTTTCTTACCAGCACTTCCTTTATAAATGGAAAATGGGTGAGGTAGATTATTTTTTATTGCAAGTTGAAAAGCCATCCTTTTTATAGCTTTTGTTGACAATTCAAAAAAGGTTGTTTTTCATAATTACACAGTAGTTAACTAATTTTCCTAAATTTCAAGAGGAAAAATGGGTTTTTCCCCATTCTTTCCTTAACCAAATCTTCTGCTTCCTTTTCTTTGCTATTGAAGTAATCTTTAAGTGTCGCTCTAGGAATATAGGAAGAGTAAAAGTCTTTGGGGCTCTGAGCAAACCATTTTACTTTTCTCCCACAACCTTCACGGCTTAAATCATTGACTAACAGTTAAGACTTGCGTTTTATTGACAATTTTTGGCGCCATCTGAAATTAAACGTCTAGAATTGAAACTAACTCCATAAATAAATGTAATTCCTACTATCGTCCAGTGGAGGATATTAGGCACTCATTAGTTGACGATTTTACGACCTGGCTAACATTAAAATGACGCCACTTTTCAGAATAACCGTTAATAGGAACTGCATGAACTTAAGTATTAAATAACTACTTAATTTCTTAAAGTTTTTCTAGCATAAACTAGTATTAGTTACATACATTTAGCTGTGAAAGCGTTTTCCTTCTTTTATGCTCCCAAAAACATGAACTTTAAATATTTCTTTTATTGACAATACAAACTGTTCTAACAATAGCAACCACTAGACTGCCTCATAAGATGGCTAAATATTTTAAATTCAATATCTCGGGGGACAATATTAGTAACCTCGACGATAATAGGGTAATTTCCCTTAAATTATTTATACAAGAGGAGGTGTTCTTAATTAAAATAATATTTTTTTAACACACCCATCAAATTGAAATCAAAAATAGGTTCAGAGGGTACTACAAATTAGTTGTGTAAAATGTGGTTTATAATAAAGTCTTAACACTTACCTCATACAGATTGCTAATTTTATTTTGTCCCTATAGACTGCTGAGCGCTGCATTCACTTCCTTTATTATCACGTTCAATTAAATTGTGAATGTCATCAAATTGAATTTAAGTTAAACGAAAATATTTTTGAAATTAATCATCAGAAAGTTCATTACTTAAAATAAACTCGCCATTACTATTTATTTTCTTTAAAAAATTACATTTCACTCTTGTTTTTATTTTATTCTGGTTACTAATTAAAATCATAACATTTAACCAATTATCATCTTATTTGGATTTCAAATCTAATGCGCGAGAAATAATACCCGCCATACCTCTTTCAAGGCTCTGCCTGGACTGGCTTCAATATTAGGTCAATGCACAGATACCTATTCCTTTGTTAGTATGCTAAGAGTTCCCTCTGCTATGCTACCCTGCGATGCCTTCAATATGCGGCTGGTCTTAGGTCCGGGGACCGTGATGAAATCTTGACAGTACCTCTTCGACTTATCCATCGTCTGGGTAGTTTCATCCTGATACCCCCTGGCATCTCGATGGTAGATGGGTGGGGCACAATATTGTTGCAGATAAAAGCTCTAGTCCCCATACAGCTAGAAATGTGGTATCGAAAGAAGAGTATCGATACTGTACTCATTAAAAATATCGGAAGAAAAATATCGATACCGAACTATTATCGAAGGAAAAGTGTCGAACACAGAAAGTATTGGTATCGAAATTTTAATACCGAAAAAAATAATTTTTTTTTCAAGTAATAATTTCAACATTTGCAGAAAATAATAATTGTATTTTCATATTTATTTAAACACTAACATTATAATTATTTAAATATATTATAGTATATTTAGGTCAATCGCATCTACGTTATGTGTTGGAACTTGAGAGGTATGATAGATAGTATTGTATGATTGATATTATAAAAGGTTTTACCATACCTGCTTTCAAAATGTATATTAACATATATCTGATTGAAAGTTATTTAATAGCTAGCTAGGATTAATAATTCTTTTTTTTTCAATCTATTTTGTGCCCTTCTTTAACCATGCTAAACATTTAATCCAAGCATGTGTGAAGATAACAAAAAAGTTGTTTCTTTCAATACCGATCCAATACCGGAGTGTAAGTACTAATATAAGTAAAAGTGTTGTAAAATAAAGAAAGCACCAAAACAAAGTTAAATATTGGATGTGAAAGCCCCCCACACCCCATAATTACACTCCCCCGCTCCTCTTGAATCCTATGGTTGGACTTGACTACATCATTATTATTTCACAATATGATTTTACCTCTTCTAAAATACTTCCGGTACTTAACATATGATACAAAAGTTAGGTCAAAAATAATATTGTTGCTATAAATAACGGCTGACAAGTGTTGGAATTTCATTAAAACGTGGCTATTTTCACACTTTGGTATGAAATTGATGTTACATCTTCACTTAGCCACTTTCTAGTGTTTAACAACGTAATTCCGTTTATCAAATATGCGCATAGTGTACTAGCCACCTATCCTATACCCCATCCTTAGCTTGAAGATCCACTTAGAAATTATTTTAAAATATATTGTTAGAAATGTTATGAAGTAAATCATAGACGTGAATGTCCGAATGAACAAAGTAACACTTTACTACACAAGACAATATAAATGAAAATAGCACACAACACTACATAACGGTCTTTGCGGTAACGAGCATTTAGCAAGACAAAGAACTGAGAACATCAAGGAGGTAGAAGATTGTGTGATCATTCGTACCGTCCATGAATGTGGGTATGCGCATGCACAGATCACGACACTAGTTGTGATCCGAGACTCGTTAACAAAAAATGTTCTCAGCGTAGCCTGTGGTGTCCTTGCTCAGAGCAATGGACTCCTGACAAATACCATAAAAAAAAAATTGATGAAAGATTCCGATATTTATTTTCCAGCTTCGAAATGACAATGTAAAAAAAAAATCACTGCAGAACATATAATTCTACGTATAAATAAATAATAGGTAACTATTCTAGCTTTCAGAAGATATTCTAGACGCGGATGAATTAGACCCTATAAATTGTCGTATTTTGGTTTTTGTGTCAGGATTATTGAATTAATACCGTTTGTTCTTTAGGGACAGCAAGCTTGACCTTTGGTTAAACCACAAAAATTAAGATCATGTTTGGAATGGTAAGTATCAATTAGTGACACCTTTTTAAAGAAATTTCATTTTAAAGGAGAGAAAAATTTGCCTAAGACCAAAGCATTATAAAAATGTTTCGAATATAAACTTTATAACAACGCAAAAAAAATAAAATCAAATGCTTAGTTCTAAACAAAGACAAGCATATCTAATCAAGTAAAATCACTATCCAGGAAACAATGTAAATCTAAAACATTCATAAGAGTATAGAACAGCCTTAACTTGGCCGCCTTATCCGTTTATTTTGTTTTTTTTTCATTTAGCATGGTGGTTCTAATAATGTGGTATTGTCTATTTAGTAGGACTGTCTTCCATTTAACATAATTACCGTAGTAATTTAACATTTCAGATCGCCAATCAATATATCTAACTTTATTCATCAAAGATTTCCGATACTTAACTCTTGACTTAGCACTGATATTTTTATACCCAAAGAGTTGTAATTTTGTAGCTTAAAACTGAAGATAATTATTTCTAAGAAATAAATATGCTATATTATATAACATTACCTGATGCATCTAGTGAAAGCAATATAAATAACCCATTTTTTTAAATCAATTAATATTCTTACAAAATATGCACATTAAATCTTATTTTTACGAGCTTACAATTATATATAACGAATCACAAGTCTCGTTCCAATTGAGTGGGAAAGACAATAATTTTATGGTGGCTGTAGTAATAGTTATAATACCTCCTACAAGGTCTGAAATTTATATATTTTAAAAGAGATCTATACTAAAATTAAAGCTTTTTATAGTTATTGAAATATTTTAAAGTAAAAAATGAAAAAGTTGTATTTATATAAACTTCTTACTTCTGATTTTATATATTATGCGAAAAAATAAAAAAAATAGTTGAAATTTATTTTCGAAAAAAAACAAACAAATAAACTACGTGTCAATAGCACCTCCTATTTATGTTTGGTTTCGTTTTGAAGTTATGAGTGTGTAGCTTGATTTAGACTCCACCCGGTCTTGAAGAGTAGGCCTACAGTACTCTTAGGGTTAAAAATTTAAAAGCCATGTCAGCTAGTTCCATCCACATAAAAATTGATAATATTGGCTATAAGTAAAACGTTTAGTCATTTTAATTGTTTTTTTTCTTTGCAATTTCCGAGACAATATTAAATATTTTAAAATATATTTTGTATGTGAAACAACAATTTATTTATTATATCATAAGTTAAATAAACCAGCTAATCTCAATGGTGGTCGATCAGTCTAAGGCGTTATACTTTCATTACATGTTGACACGGTTAGTAGTCTAGGCGGGAATCGAATCTTGACTGAATTCTCTGACAAGAGTCCAATATCTTACCACATTTGTTAATGAGTGTGCCAACTGGACTACGGGTCTCGGGGTACATTCCTGGTATGATCAAATATTTATTAAGGGTAATTTTCGGATGGGGGACTGAATTTATTGTGTTTTTTTGGTGTTAGGTTGGTTTGTAAGACGTTGGCTGACATATACTATGTATTCGAAAGGTATACGTAATATACACCCAATTAAAATAATATCTGGAGTTGGGTTATCATATAGTTATTTCATAGTTAAGACAAGAATAAGTGCAAGTACTCTTAGCATTTTCCTCGTTTTTAAGACATATTTTTATTTAAATTAGTATAAGTTGCTGATAGACAAAACACAGACGTCATGTGTAAATATAAATACAGCCCGGCTGATCTTAGCACAAACGAATCAGTCCTTGGTGACCTGGTGGTCTAGGGGTAAGGTGTCAGACTTCTGTGCTGGGGATCCGGGGTACAATCCTCGGTTCCGGCACAGATTTATCTGATTATCAAACCCTTCCTTCACCTCTGACAAGATATCTTGTGAATGTGGGGAATGCCAGGCCTCCACCGTGGCTCGGATTCCACGTTAAACTGTAGGTCCTTCATTTCATTTCAAAATCACCCTACCATTACACATTAGCGTAAGTGTGTATAACCCGAACGGGTAGTAAGACGCGGTGCTAATAATAATAATGAATCAGCCCTTCTCCTAATGATGACAGTCGGAAATGTGAAAAGTCCTCTTGGAAAGGCAGCACATATCTGTTTGAAACGTTAGAAGTATATGTATCAAAATAGTATTTATTTTGATTTTTCTAAGGAAAGCCTATTTAAGTGTAGCTTATAGACAATTGACTTTTCAAAATTTTGATTCTTGCTATAAAATTGCTATTTAAAAATGGGTGTTCAATTGTGTCTTACTATTTACTCTTCTCTTGACCGCATCTTTCTATCCGTCCGGGTTAACCGCATAAGGAGGAGAAAGGTCGAATTTTATCGGGCGTGTAGCCGCCTTGTTGTGGAGGGAGCATGGGAGGAAATATGGGAAATCAAAACCTCATTATATCCGAACAATATTCAAACTCCAACCTCCATGTCACCATTAGACCAGACTAGACGAGAATGATGTCCTTGTGTTATCACTGAACCATTATATATATATATATATATATATATATGCAGTGTTCAATGGCACAATATACAGGACTGCTAAAGAAGAAGAGGTTCGTGTTCAAGTCCCAGTAGTATGTACTGAGGGTGTTTTTCCAAAACAGTTTTCCATTCTTTCTATGAGCAAATGGTGCTACACTTACCCATAATTCTCTTTCTCATCCCCAACAGATCAGCGTAGTTATTTAACATGAGTATAATTTGAAAGAGTAGTGAGGCGTGGTGACAAAAGAAGAAGTGTTCTTTCCATTAACGTTAACTCTCTGCTCCCATTGTTTCAGAACTGGAGGAGTTTAGAGCTGTAAGCATCAAGAAACTATTATATGTATGGGATGAAGCATCTCAGTCTTTCATAAAGCTTGCAGGACTGGATAAAGGTGTGAGCACGGCAGAGCTACATGGGTATAATGGATTTGATACACACCAACAATTCCTTAGGTAAGAAATTAAAAAAATAGTTGATTTGAAATATGACTGTTATTAAAGTCAAACGATTATTATCATAGTAATGTCCACTAAGCTACATGGACAGTGGGGCTAAAAATGTTCACTAGGTTACATGGACAGTGGGGCTAAGGATGTCCACTGTGATAGATGGACAATGGGGCTAAGGATGTCCACTAGGTTACATGGACAGTGGGGCTAATAATGCCCACTATGTTAGATGGACAGTGGGGCTAAGAATGTTAACTAAGTTACATGGACAGTGGGGCTAAGAATGTCCACTAGGTTACATGGACAATGGGGGCTAATAATGTCCACTAGGTTACATGGACAGTAGGGATAAGTTTATCCACTGAGTTGTATGGAGAGTGAGGTTAATGATGTCCACTGGTTTACATGTAAAATGGGGCTCAGAGTGCCCACTGGATTACATGGGCAGTGGAGGCTAAGGATGTACACTGGGCTACATGTACAATGGGGCTAAGGATGTCCACTGGTTTATATGGACAGTAGGGGCTAAGGATGTCCACTGGGTTACATGGAGATTGGGGCTATTGATGTCTACTGGGTTACATGGAGAGTGGGTCTAAGAATGTCCAACAGGTTATATGGACAGTGGAGGCTAAAGATGTCCACTGGGTTACATGTACAGTGGAAATAAGGGTATCCACTAGGTTACATGGACAGTGGGGCTAAGTATATCCACTGGGTTACATGGAGAATGAGGCTAATGATGTCCATTGGGTTATATGGACAATGGGGCTAAACGTGCCCACTGTATTACATGGGCAATGGGTCTAAATATGTCCACTGGGATACATGGACATTTGGGGTTAAATATATATACTGGTCTACATGGACAATGGGGCTAAGAATGTCCAACGGGTTTCAGGGACAGTAGGGCTAAGAATGTCCAAAGGGTTACAGGGACAGAAGGGCTAAGGGTGTCCACTGGGCTAAATTGTTTATATGATTAAAAATGCACTCTAGGTAAAATGGCTTGTATATAAAAGGATGACCACTTTATCTCTATGGTGAATTAGGAAGCGTTAGGGTTGTCAGTATAATTACTCAATTTGGCTAAATATAAGAATTTTATAGTGAAAGAGTGGGTAGAAATGTTAACATTAACCATGTTCATTGTTCATTTATAGCCAATTCACCCTGTTTAGCTAAGAACACTCATTTGTATCCTAATATACTTAAATGAATAAATGAATAACACACAGCCTAAAATACATTAAGCCATACTATAACCTGTAAAGCATATACAAATTTAAGATACATACCAAATATACTTTATTTAATTAAATAAATTTAGTATTATAAAAATACATATAGTTTCCGAAATTAGATTATTTATTTGTGAGCGAAAATTGAGTAATCTAATGAATAAGTTTTTCTATCACAGGCAAGTGGTATATGGCAACAACGAGATCATCGCTCCCGTAGAGAGTGTCTTGAAACTTTTGTTACTCGAGATTTTCACTCCTTTCTACATCTTCCTTATTTTCACGCTATGTGTGTGGATGTCTGAGAACTATTACTACTATACTGTAGCTATCATCATTATGACAGTATTCGGTGTATCTTCCAGTATACTTCAGACAAGAACGGTGAGTTAAAAGTTAATTCATGATCTAATGTACCCTTTTTTTTGGTATTTGTGATGTGTACTAATTAAAATGTAATTTTATAATTAATATTACAGCTAAGGTTTATTCTTTCTCATATCATAAGATATTAGTAGAGGAATGAAACCTCACCCCAGCTACTTTTAATGTGTATTCAGGCTTTAAAATCCATAATATGTGGTCCAGAGAACATGAAAATCCAGGGGGACTCAATTCTTACCCCAAAAGAATGAGCCACCTCTCAGGCAAGGACGGGTAATTAATGACCTGACAAGGACAGATAATGTTGCATGGACCTCATTGAATTGTACAGTCCTAGGACAGTTAACCCCCTGTGTTGAATTGTTATCAACGAGCTTTGACTACGGGAACTTAAGGGAGAAATGTTTGTCTTCCAGACATAATCACCTGTCAACTGGACTCGCTTGAATGAGCATTGCTAAAAAAAACATTCAGTAATATGTGGCACCAACAAGATCCA
Source organism: Timema cristinae (assembly GCA_039000515.1). Taxonomy (NCBI): domain Eukaryota; kingdom Metazoa; phylum Arthropoda; class Insecta; order Phasmatodea; family Timematidae; genus Timema; species Timema cristinae. The sequence continues at coordinate 64,386,416 of JBCFYV010009882.1, forward strand.
AGGAAAAAGTGGGGGAGGGCGCCGGACTAAAGTAGCGCTGTTCAAAAATATACGGATGAAAAAACTGACAAATAAAATAATAGGTGTCAACATTCTTAAAAACATATTTACAATTATTATTATTATTATTATTATTATTATTATTATTAGCACCGCGTCTTACTACCCGTTCGGGTTGTACGCACTTACGCTAATGTGTAATGGTAGAGTGATTGTGAGATGAAATGAAGGACCTACAGTTTAACGTGGAATCCGAACCACGGTGGCGACCTGGCATTCCACACATATTTACAATTCACACGCTCTTCGTTAACCAGTTTTTCGGTAAGCCTTGCGTTGTTTAACGGTCGATACCACCAGAAAAAGTCCCTGTCCCATATAGGTTCTACTAAAAAAAATGTTTAAATAAGTAAGCAAGAACTATGGGACCAACTAACCTTGATAGTTATGATAAGGGGGCTCTAAAACCAAAATGATTACCGATACGGCACCCGTCTAGCCAAATTTCATAGAACCATACAAAACGTTATGTAATCAAAGTCTATCCGTCCCAGCTCAGAATTTAAGAATTTATATCGAATTTGGAAAAATGGGCTGACACCTTCATCTTTATCCTTGCACGTAGCCATCAGTCCTAGAATCACACAAAACCATATACAATTAAAGACAACCCTCCCCAAGCTTCAGAATGGTGGGAACTTTCCCATCGTACAAATGCAACTTGATAGTCTGATTGTTGGGCCAACATAGCACGCATTGACCAATCCATACAGAGTATGACTTTCATTCTATGATCATAGATATATATCATATTTATACAAAATTTTATCACTATTATAAAATATGCATCATTCTCACTTTAAATATTAAGTCCTAAACGCTTTTATTCAAGAATGTGTTAATGTTGCTACATTTCTCCTGATAAACACCGCGAGTCAGTATCAGAGTGGCTGTTTAAAGATTTGGGGATCCTACATCGATCAAGAGAATATATACATTGATTTACTATGTGTATATAATTCATTTGTATAATTGTAATATTTAAATTATGGGTGATAGTGTTGGGATTTTATTTAAAATTGTGGTTTCTCCTATGCTAAGCTATCTCATGATTCAATGAATTGCAATACCCAATTTATCCTACTCTAGGTAACAAGGTTTGTCCCTTAGTATGTTATATCGTACATAGATATAAAGTCATGATTAGTTTCAAGCGTGATTGTACTTTGTATAAGATGTATTGTGATATTGTGACATGTTTAGTATCAAGTTTGGTTATTATAGTTATAATGAGTTTGTGAATTATATTACAACAATGCATTAAAAAGGTACATTTGTGTTATATTTTAATTCAGAACCAAAAGAATCTCCACGACACAATAGCGTCTGTAGCCTTGGTAAATATTTATAGAGGGGAAGATATCTATGAAGAAGTTTCTAGTACCACTCTGGTTCCTGGTGATATCATCATTATTCCGTCGCAAGGCTGTGAAATAAGCTGTGATGCTGTACTTCTTAATGGCAACTGTATTGTTAATGAGAGCATGCTAACGGGTAACTATTGCAAAAGAAAGGTATTTAGGAGTACGAATTTCTATTTTATTCCCTATAGGCACTATAATTAATCATTTATTGCTTATGATACAGGCATAGTATATAAAATATGTTTTAGGCATATATAAAAATTATAAAATAGTTGGTTCAAATGAAAAATAGAAATTCGTACTCGTATTCTCACTGTGAGCTTAGAGTTAAGATCATTTTATCTGGAAAGTGCAATAGCACATTAGTGCATTATTTTACTACACCTGAAAAATTCTTCGTATGAATGCTTTTCAATATAACCGAGAAAAACCAAAAGATCTATCTATATATATACTTGTGATCTTCAGATGAGGTTTTCCTTCCAATGAATTTGGGCTCTTAGTGTCAATGACTCCCTAAGGTTCTTTTGCGATGTTCTGTATCTTCTTTTTAAATTATAAACTAATTTTTCCCATTTTTATTTATCATATATTTTAAAATTTTCAAGGTAGCGTGGGTATTGAAATTATTATTTGATGGTTAAACTTAGATTTGAGTAAATTAGTAGAATAAAATAAAGCACGTTTGTAAATTAATATTAGCAAGTAGAAAATACATTATGTATTGAAGTTAGCAGTTTTTCAAGTAGATTTGGGTTGTTGTGACTTGTTCAGTATTGAAAACCGCATCATTGGTCGTATTGAAATGTTATTTATTAATATATGTTTATTCTATTATATCATGTATAAATAGTTATATTTGATATATTTGAACTAGATTTTTATGATTTATGAACATTATTTCTTAACGTGGAAAGTATTTATTAAAAGGTGATGAGTGTTATTGATGTAATATGTGGTTGATGAAAAATAATATTTAGTCTTTTCACCCACAGTTTTTATTGTTTAAACCACCTTAAAACCATATTGTACAGAGTAGTCAAGCGTTTTCGCACACAAGCTAATGAACCTAACTATGCATATGGTATCATCATGTTTCATTTAATAAATACAACTTTAAATGAAAAAATGTTAAAAAATTTCCTAGTAGCATCTGGTCCCGTCAGTTCATTAACTTTTCTTATTTTCGGTATTTCAAATTGAAGCTCCTTTTCTATTTGCCCAAATTAATTGTCGATGTTTTCACTAACTTTTTTCAAGGTGTCACTTATACGGTTTAGTTTAATTAAGATTTTCCTTCGATGTTCTCCCTTAGTCCTGGAATGTATACATTATTATCTCAATAATTTCCTTAAGCCTTTCATAGTTAAATATGTGGTAGGTTTTTTACTTGATTTTAGTCATAGAAGTCGGTTCCGAGTCATGCATTAGATATTTCAAAACCGTGATATTTGCATCATTGTCAAGTGATGACTGATCAGTCATCCCCTTATTTTATCTTACTATATGTTTTTACAAAAACACCTGCTTTCGTTTTAATACTTCATCTTCATCCTCATTTGCCATGATCTATGGCTACCCTGATGATCCCTGATGGAAACAAAATATTTAGGAATATAATTAATCACACAGATTGCTGGTGCTACCTCCTCATAACCTATGGGACAACAATCATCTGCCATTCGGGATAATGTGCCACGCGCCAGTGCGCCATACGGACTTGTGCTTTCCGGATATGTGATGGGTCAAAAATTTGAATCTGAACGACCTCCAAACCCACCTTCCCCAATTGTTTTGGATGCTTCCACATCCACGCAAGCGCCATGTTGTCAGTGTAAAGCTCGAATTCTCTCTGTTCTAAGTAATTAGAAAAATTTTCTATGCCATAGACGCAGGCAATACATTCTTTCTCGTAGGCACTATACCTCCTTTCGGCGTCGGTGAGCGTCCGACTAACAAAAGCCACTGGCCTGACGCCCTCAGACATCATCTGGAATAGCACAGCACCCCCAGAGCCACAGAAGAAACATTTAAGTGAAGAGGGAAGGGAATCGAAAAATCAGGCATCCGTAATACTTCGGCGGGGATAAGTTTCCTTTTTAAAAGGCCAAAAGCACGAACCTGTTCCTCACTCCAATAGAAAACAACACCCGACCTTCTAAGGGAGCGGCTATTTCAGATAAGAAAGGAATAAACCTGGCATAGTATGCACACATTCCAATGAATAGCATAACGCCTTTCAGATTCTTGGGTGAGGGTTATTCCACAATGGGATGAATGTGCTCAGGATAAATAATCAGGTTTCCAGAGGAAATCACATATCCAAAGTATTTGATCGCTGATTTAGCCCATGTCACTTTATCAGGATTAACAGTTAAACCCACACAGCACAGTCGACTCAACACGTCCTCTGAGTGCCCTATACGGTAGTCCATAGAGTCACTGTACACACAAATATCATCCAAGTAATTGAACACATACTTGAACTTAATGTCCAAAAAGACGTGATCCAGAACACGACTCAATGCTTGTCCGCCAATACTACAACCAAGGGGGACGCAGTTGAACTCATACTGTGTCCAAGGAATGACAAAAGCCGTATACTTTTTTTTAAGAATCAACCAGGGCACATTGTGAAAAAACTGGCGTTGAAGTCAATCAAACCAAATATCTTAGTCCTACCTTAATGCTGAAAAGTGGACTCGATACTCGGCATAGGGTAATGATAAAATTGGATTCTCTTATTAATTTATCGGTAGTCTACAATTAATCTATATCCTTCACCTTTCTTAGGGATAATAAAAGCTGGACTAGTGTATGGATAATTGGAGGGGCGAATAACTCCTTTAGACTCTAGGTCATTAATCATCTCTCTGAAAATCTTCATTGCAGGGGGGGGGAGGGGGGGGGCTGAAAATGTCCTAAATGGCAGCACCGAACACATAAGACTTAGGATAAGTCCTAAAATCTTCCCGATTTTATCACAGCAAGTAGCCTACCGGGAGAGTTAGATGGCACATGATCACTGGATCTAGCTACATCAGAAGCGGGGTAGTCTTCGTTTGATGGAAGTTATTAGACATACGTGCAGATATTCTTTCTCCGCCAATAGCGACCCTTCAATACTCGATGCCAAGGAATATAGTTCGGACAAGATAGTGGGCTTTTTAGAAAATACAAAATGTCTTCTTATCAATAGGGACACATTTTCTAAAATAAGTTGGACTACTTCTTCCTCAGTCAGGTTGAGATTTAGGATCTCAGTTGCTTCTGAAATAGCCAAAATGAACAGCCTAAACCACTCATATGGAAATTGAAAACACCGGACATATTCCTTATATAGTTTCTCTTTCTTTCTCTTGGAGATTAAAGACTCAATGATGCGACCTTTCACAATGGTCCACGGAAGACCTAATTGGATACATTCTGAAAATAAATGTGTCAAAAGCTCTGATGTTTTTCCAATACATAGAGTAAGGAACTCGATATATCCCACAAGTCTAAGTTTTGAAACCCTAATGGCTTCTAACAGAAAGTTAAATAAACCAACTCAATTGATGTTCGGGCTGTGTGGGCCATTGCCCCATCTTGCTGGAACCACATGTTATTGAAATCCATGCCCTTACATTGTAGTTCAGGGCTCAGAAAGTTCTAACATCAATGGAGGTGCTTCACAAAATATTTCCTGGGCACCTTGTTTCACGATATGGGGACACAGTCTGGCCACCACATTGACCAAACATAACAGCTCCGGACTTTATCTTGTGTGGTGGAAGTTGAAGCAATTCAACAAGAGACATTGCGAAAAGTCAAGTCAAGATTCGAGAAGTGCATACAACAAGGTATTGCGTATAATAATTGCCAACTTAAGGACAATATATTTTAATTAATAATTGAAGGGTATGTAGAACATTATCAATTTGTTTGTTATTGTATGTTTAATTTGAAACATTTAATAGTTAAAATAGTAAATATATAGTGTTATTTAAATGTGTCAATACATTCTATCCCACTCCGTAGTAATCGCAAACCATCTCACCATGATAAACTTTATAGTTAAATTTAGTTAGATAATAATAAACACTATTAACAATACAAGCATTAACAGCAATCGATTATAGCCTAATCATCAATAATCTTCACTATACATGATTAATTAAAAAGGAATAAATAAAACGAATGTCATAGAAACGAGTGAGATTCAATTAAATCAATTTAACAAAATTTAAATAACAAAACTTCCACTCAGAGACTGGCCAAAAGATCAGAATGTTAAAATAATTTATTTTTAATTCGATAATAATTGTTGGTATTGCCATTTTAACCACATTAAACTTTTTTTCAGGGGAGTGTGTCCCAGTTACTAAAACACCTATTCCTTGCCAAGCGGCCGTCATGTTTGATAGTCGAGAAGATGCCCCTCATACTCTTTTCTGTGGCACTAAAGTAAGACTAAAATATAAGGTTTAATTTAGTTAATAGATTCCAGGTATACATATTTTTTTAATTACCAAAATATTGTGTTAAATCGATTAAATTGTATTAAATAAGATTAATATTTATTTATATTATATTGAGTATTCACCCTGCTATTAACTAAAGAGGTATCTGGCTAACTAATAATCTGGTAGGTTTTAAATGCAACTTTTAGAGGTTTATATTTATTTAATATTTAAAACATCTTGAAATCTTCAGTAAATTATTTAAATAATATCGTGAAACCCAAATGATGAAAAAATATTGATGTTATTAACTACGCACTAGATGGGAGAAACCAATAATTTATATCAAGCTAAATATACTTTAATTTCTATAGACAAAAATGTATTATTATTATTATTTAAACAATTAGCCTGTCAGATATTCCACAAATACCTCAATTTTATCACAAATAAGGTTTATGAGAGTAAAATTGTTGGGAAATATAACTATAGCTCATCTTTCCCCATTCTCTATCTTTAGTCAGCATAGCTCATGGAAAATATAAAACATAATACGATGTAAATATTATCAAATGTTTATAGTCAAGGTAATAAATTAATCCTGGACTATATTTAACATTGAATATCCTTTGACTAATTTATTACAATCCCAAGAATTTCAAAGATTTATCTTAGTTTCAATTTATTCTGAATCATGATACTATTAATACTAATTATCAATATATGACTGTCAGGTTATTCAAACTCGAACCCATGGTTCAACTCTAGTGAAAGCTGTTGTTATCCGTACTGGGTACATGACAGCCAAAGGGAGTCTAGTGCGGTCCATCTTATATCCCCCTCCAGCTGACTTTAAGTTCGACCAGGACTCCTACAAGTTTATCGGAGTTCTGGCCATCATCGCTGCCATTGGCCTTATTTACACAGTCATCATGAAGGTAATCTAACAGTAAGGCTTGTTACGTTTACTGATATTGGAAAGAGATCAGCTAGATTTAAGGTTGAGAAAGTATATAGATTTATTTATACTTAGTTTGTGTCTAAAATATTTTATATTCTTTTAAAAGAAAAATTACACCTAGACACGGGAATCAAACTCAGCATATTTGGCTTAACACGCCAATATTTTACCCACTTAACGGTATCCAAGAGTCGTTCTGTGCCGAGGGTCATTCTTAAATGCCTAATTTTAAAGCAGAATATGTGATGGACGTGCAGAAATTGTTAACTATAAATGAGTGATCAATTGAGATCACGATCTATCGAATAACGTAGCAATCTTCAGCTCGGGAGGGCTTTATGCTTCTAATAGTTAAATTACAATTATAAGGATGCGTATATCATGATGGATTAAATATCGAAGTTATTATATTTGTTAGTTATAGTTATAGTCGCCTCTAAATATCATATTGTTTAAACAGAAAAATTATACCTGGACACATAAATCGGGCCCGGGACCCTTATATTAGTACGCTAATGGTATATCTAGCCACTGAGTTATCCAGGATTCATTCTGTACCCAAGGTCATTCTTCATTCCTTGTCAAGGTGTCATTTTTCAATTTAAAAACTACGATATTTACATGCAGCTATAAACATAACTAACAAATTTAATAGTTGGCTATTTAACCCATAGTACTAAATACTTAACATATTAGATTAAAACGAGTTTATAGTGATTGAAATAATGTTAACAATGGAGGAAATCAGTTTATGATCTAAAATTTCTTGTCAAACAATAGGTAATTAATAATAAGGAAACAAATAATCTAACAAACCAGGAAATAAAGCATGGTTCTTGGCAGGCAAGTGATTGCTAGCAAATTTCTAAAATAATTCAATACTACTCTTTCTGATTATTTTTCTTTTCATCTTGATTAAGTTGCACAGGTCTAAAACCCAGTCGCGTACGCAGGATTGCAAAAGGGGGGTTAGGGGGAGGTCCCCCCAACCACCAGTGGCAAATTTTGTTTACTATTATATACACCTAGAAGTGTTTTGCGAGGTTTTTCTATAGATATTTGTTAACTTGATAATTATATTTTTACTATTATAAATGTGATAATTTACCAAAATAAAAAAATAAATAGGTCTAAATTAAAGTTGGTTTAACCATCACACAGGCCTACTGTCACAAAAATCATCGATTATTTATAATAGCTAAATGTCTAGCCACTGTGCAACTATTTGATGGCACCACATGTGAAACTGAGAGATTTGGAACCCGCTGCAATCTTCACATCCTAGACTGCAAGAACATCAATTTGGACAAACTGCGTTGGGGGGGGGGGGGGGCCTCGAGCCCCCTCAAGCCAACCCGTGGGTACGCTGCTGCTAAAACCATAAACTTTGATGGTTTCTTGATAAAACCCTAATATGTGATTTATAAATACACATTCAAAACAAATAAGACAGGACTACTTTCTAGACTCTATGTTATCATCAACGTAAAATCAAATGTTAAACCACAATATACTATATACCCTATCCTGTAAAATAGCAAACTTACCTTGCATTACTATACTATGGCATACTATGGATATCCATATCATTCCTTATCTTATAAACTATACCAAAGTAATTATGGTATAGCTTATATGATAGGGCCATAGTATAATCTGTCAAAGTAAGATTGTTACTTTTCAGGGTGAATGGAGTTTACTCTTTTAGAATGGTTCTTGAAAAAGTCGTGTGGTTTTGTTTGTTTGTAACCTTGGTATAAATTAATGTTTGAATCTAATTTAAACATTAATTTTTAATTTCGTATTTGCCACTATGTCAATTATTTTTCTTAACTGAATATAATTTGTCTCACCTTCCTATAAACTCTACCATTTTATATTTATTTTAAGTCCATTTTTTATTGGCAGTAGTTTTTAGCTAGCAGGTATTTTCCACGGTCACGTAGACTTTTATGTGAATGGTGGCCTTGAGCATGCAGCGAGACCGAATACATCAGCGCTCATGCATTAATGGGGTCCTGTAAAGGCTATAAGTGTCCAGATGTTCTCTTGAAACGAAATGAAATAAAATGGGTAAAATCCTATTATCATAAACTCCTGGTTCGATTATATTGATAGTTGATTCTAAAACTGAAAATAAACCTCATGGTAAAGCGTCGAGAGATATAATATGTTCCTTATCTGACCTCTTTATACACTCACTCAAAGAAAGAAAAAACCTTCTTAAATATTTAAAAACATATGTAGCTCCTCATGCTTTAATAGTTTTAACTCATTATAATAGCCGCTAGTTTCCATTATTTCTAAACTCTTGAAGATATTTAATTTAAAAATTTACTTCAAGTAATGGGAAAATCAGTATGACATGAGTGACTGAATGAGAGTTCTCTTTCTTTAATGTCTTAGGTTCTGAAAACTCGATTTTTTTTGTTCATATTTAAAAAAATAATTATGGTAAAAATTTACAACTTGATTTAAGTAGTTTGTATTGTGATGCAGTACAAATACTTGGATTTAATAATGTTGGAATCAATGAACTAGCCCTGTTTATACAAGTTTCTATGAAATATATTTTATTGCATTATTGTTTTTTTTTGTTTAGAGTGAGAAAGGTATATCACCGAGTGACATAGCAATCAAGGCTCTTGACATCATCACAATTGTTATTCCTCCTGCCCTTCCTGCTGCTATGACAGTTGGCAAGCTGTATGCACAGAACAGGCTTAAAGCCCTCAATATATTCTGCATGAACTCGCGAGTCATCAACGTGTGTGGCTCAATCAACTGTGTATGTTTTGACAAGGTTAGTGTTTGATCCTGCATCTCTACAAGTTGACATTTAGAATAATAGAAAGCATTTTTATTTATAAGAACCTTGTATTAATCCAGTAGTGTTAAAAATATAATCTTTTTAACTACGTTTTGGATTGCTTTTTATATAATTAGCTTTGTTTTATAGAAAGTATAGTTTAGTAAAAAAAAACTCAATATTGATTAAATTAATTACTAAGATATTTCTAGTATAAACAGAAACTTTTTTATCATAGCCACAGCACATTAAATAAAATAATATTTTTGGTATTATTACAAACAAAACAAACTTCAAGATCTAGGGAAAAATTAATTACTTTTTTTTATTCTGAAAATTGAAAAGTGACACCTGGACACGATTATCGAAACCGGGACCTTTGGCTTAGTACGCAAATGCTCTATCACTGAGATATCCAGGAATCGTCCCATGCTCAGGGTATTTTAAGGCAGAGTCTATGATGTACGTGTGGAAATCATCGACTACAAATGTAAGATTTTATTAAGATCACGAGCTATCAGATAACGCATCCACTTTTGACTCGGTAGTTGGCTTAATGCTGCCAATTGTACGGTTATTATAGGCTAACTGTAAGGAATCACATATCATTAAGAATCAAATAGCTAAATCTATTATATAATATGTTTTAGTACGGATTTAACCTCATCTAGATATAATATTCTGAAAATTGAGAAATGACACCTGGACATGGGAATCGAACCCGAGACCTTTGGCTTAGTATGCCAATGCTCTACCACTAAGGTATCCAGGACTCCTCCATTACAACACCAGGGACTGGGTTTAATTTTAAACACATTTTGGGTGGATTATGGTAGCATTAGTTATTTTATTTTTACAATGGGTCTGTATTTGAGCGAAATTTTAAATTAATAAGACATTCAATTCATATGAATTGAATATATGTATACATACTTTCTTAACAGTCTCCATCGTTTTAGTTCGTAAATGTATTGGCAATATTTTGCTTTATCGAAGTCATTCCTATCATTTTTTCCTGGTGCGTTCACCCCTTTCTATTTTATTTGTGAAATTGCTTTTACTTGCGCTTATCTTGTATAGTGTTGCAACTTTTCTTAAGATTACATTTTTCCTTATCTATTGGCGGTAGGCTGCAAGCAAGCAGTTGCCTTGTAAAAATGCATGGTATATTATTGTTGTAGTGGTGAGAAAAGTAAGGCTAAGCAAAGACCCTGGAAATTATGGCCGTGAGCATGTATATCATTATAAACCTTAAACTTCAGTGTAGAAAGGAAATAATCATATAAATAAAATAAGTTTATAATGTATATTTGTATAATATACACCGTAATTTCAAGACCACGAAATTTTCATGGATACCTGAATATGTTCATCTTGGGCTTATTTATTTTTATTTTAACTCTCATTGAGATCGTAACACCTTAGATTATTTGCGTGCTGATGTAACGTCAAAATATAGACATCTATAACTGGGCATTTTTATCATAGGAAACTTAAAGAGTTAAAAAACAATCGCTCATTTAATTTTTATGTACTTTTGTAAGCTTGAGATGTTCAACTGCTAAACCACCACTCCAATAAGCTAAAAAGTCTAGGAGGGAAAAGGCCATAGATCAAATTTTAGCCACATGATGATCTATGTGGATAATCCAAGAATCATATAAAATTTAGGGGAAAAGTTTAGCATATGTACTTAGGGAGACTTAAGATAGTTAAAACAATTTTTTTAACTTTTATATATTATGTTTATGTGCTTTCACCTAAAGATGCGTGACCAATGGAAGGAGAATCCTTAAAAGTCAAGAAAAATGGCAAGCTGAGACCTGGAAAATAGGCTTTTGTACTCAAAGAAACCCTAGGGTGTACTCCTTCTGGTTTATTTTTCCTTACTATAATATATACAGCACAGCCTGGATTTAGAGGACTCGGTTTTAGTGAACTCCAGTTATAAATAATCTAATTTATTTGTCCCGATCCACCAACATTTTATGGTTTGTTAAAAATATAATTTGTTTTGAATCATAAAATCTCTGATTTTGGTGAAGCTAAAACTGAAACTTCCAAGCAAAAATGTAATTTTAATATCGTAATTCTTTGAAAACCAACTTATTTTTGTGGTTTTAACATAGTACTTAAGTAAATCGACTATCTTCCCTAATTCTTATCTTATTTTGGTAACATTTAGAGTGATAGAAGGTATGAAATGGGAAGGAGACGAAAGACTGAGTGCAGACAGCCTCTGTGGCCCATCCTCCAAGATTAAGTTACAACCCACCTTTACAGAATATAATGACAGGACTTCATCGTTCTAGCCAAAGCTTTTGCCGACAAGACATTAAGTAGTGTGTCAGGGACCACTACAGAGAAATTCTTCCAGTATTCTGGTTTTACTATTTGATGTGTTAAGTTTAAGGGAGAGGATGATGTTTCACTGAAGAAATTGCCATAATTAATCAGTGAAAATTCCTTTTAAATTATATAGTCTACTATGAAGTTAGAAAGAATTAGATCTCATCGGATGAAGGTACCGGTGTAGCTTTGAAAGGTCGTTCTAGTAAAGAAACAAAAGAGGGCAAAGATGACTAAGTCTAGAGTTAAGAAAGCATCCCCAATTTTAAAGAGGTTTTGGAGGGTGTTAGAATTGTTCTAATCTTTATTGATTAACTAAAGGTACAATGTGGAATTGATTTTTAAGAAAATACATACTCTAAGATGCATTTAGGAAAAATATTCCTAATAGTAATGTACAGCAAGATACAATTTATAAATGACTATTAAAACGAGTATTAATAGACTTCAATAAAATTGATTATGTTTGAGATCATTTGTTTAGTTTTTCTATACCTATTTCAATTAAGGCTAAAGGGAAACACATTTCTGTGAAGTGAACTTGGAAGATAAAAAAAAAATTGAGTCCATAGTGGCTCATTATAAACGGGGTTGATTGTATATTAATATGTTGACTCCTAAAACTCCATGACCATTGGTGTGTTTGGTTTCAAAAATAAAATACGTATATAGTATGTATAATTGTTGAAACCTGTGTATACCTCGATTATAATTTTTCAAATCAAATATTTTGGTCGAGCCTAATGCATTAGGCCATGTTATTCCTAGAATTTAAATTACTTGTTAAGGTATGGACATTATATTTATTAACGTCCATAGTGAACCTGACACACTAGACATAGTGACTAGCTATTCAAGTAGCTAAAAAAACCAAGAAACGTAGGAAGTGTAAACTTGGCTTGGATTCACTTTCTTAAAATAACCAGTCTTAGCTACTCACATATTGTGAGCCGAAAGTCCTAAACTCCTCAATTGCCAGTGCGTAAGGAAGCCAAATGAAGAAACATGATAATTTTAAATTTGTAGAATTAATAAAGGAAACTATTTTAAGTAGGCGTGTTTTTTATGTATATCGTGCGTCTCAGCCTTTAAACTATATGACCACCTGCGTTGATGATTACAAAACCAATATAGCTAAAGGATTGAACTTTGTATACGTATTAAGGGATTACTGAGTGTGTAGAAATATGACAGTTTCCTACATTTTTATACATAGCAATTCTCAAGACTAATTACGTGATCACCGGTCTGTAATATTAAAATTTATCAGACACGTTTCACTACCATCATGTCATTATGTAATAAACTAGCTATTTGGTTTTATATTTAAATTCCTCTCCAAGTAGAGATTTCCGCGATTAATTCAAATAAATATAGTTCTTATAAAAACCACTAGTTTCACCCCGGTGACGCCAAGTAAAATATTAAAAGAAGGTATCTTTCTACAATTCATTCTTTAGAATACTATAAATTGACCATTTTATCGTGTTTTTTGGTTTCTTCTAACAATCACTACCCTTACACAAAATGGGATACGTATTAGAAAGGTATAATAGTGTGTATAGAATGTAAGAGAACATTTACAATGTATAACTTAATAGCATTACCCTACCTGATTCCAGGCACAGTTGTTAATGTTTGAAGGAATGTTGTAAGCCTCTAAAAATGTGTTCTCAGACTGGAACTTTAACCGAAGATGGTCTTGACATGTGGGGTGTTATTCCAAAAGGATCAAACCAGTTTAAATCTCCCTTGAGGGATGTAAGTCAGCTTAGCCTGGGTCCACTACTATTTGGAATGGTATCTTGCCACTCCAACACTATCATTGATAACAAGGTGTCCGGAGATCCTCTAGATATAAAGGTAGGTGAGCTCTAATCAACACTGCTTCAATTGAAACTACACTTATTAGCCTTATCCTGTGATCACATAGTTGCTAGCGTCTAGCTGATGAAATTATATAAAAATCCTGTTGAAACCGTTTAAATTAAAAAATAGTACACTCTCTCAACTCAATGAATGAGGAAAAGATGTATGACATGGAAACACACCATTTTTGTAGAGGATTTTAAATTTTCATCTGCATTTAATGTGGGGACTAGGTCTGGGCTAGTTAAGGATTCTGAAATCATGATATATCATCTGTATTAAATCCTTTTTCACGAAATATTGCGATTACCTTCTTTGAGTTTTCATCGTTATGTTTAGTGAAAGTAAAGGAGAGGTAGAGGATAGCAGAAGATACATCAACAGTTGTAAAAAGGAAAGGGGGGTTTATTTTGTTAACTGTCTCCAGTCATGAACGCTGATTAATGAAGAAACGGTTGTCTAGATTTATTGCTTCCGGGAGTAAGCATTTAGGTGAAGAAATATTTGTTATGCTTATATTCTTAAAATAATAATAAAAAACAAATTTAAACATGAACTAAGAATGATAAATTTTGAAAAAAATTATCTTGATTTTTGTTAAGAGCAGGAAATAGATGTGATATAAATTTTAACCACTATTTTCCTTCAATAGATCATCGGCCTAAAATAAGTAAGAAATGCTTCTAACTTGTTGAGTCAATCCAGTAAATGACCAAGATTATTTAAGAAAAGACTTGGACACATGAACATCAAGTATTTAGAGGTTTTTAGACACGAAAAACTATAAATTGTTTTACAGACACTTCATTCAATAAAATATATTCTTCTAAAGAGGAATTATGAATGAAACGTTTAGGAACAAGTGAAACACATTCGAAGTAAACACGAAACAATTTATTGAACATTTTTCATATGCACCTATTTAAGCTCGATTTACGACAGACGAATTCATTTTAATAATTAATTTGCTTACAATTGTTTTATTAAAATTTAAATTCTAAAAACACACAGAAATTTTCTTATGAAACGGATATTTTAGTTGACTCAATTGTTTGCTTTATATAGTCATTTAAAGTAGCATAGACTTATAACCCAAACGGGTAGTAAGACGCGGTGCTAAATAATAATAATAATAATAATAATAATAATAATAATAATAATATAATATGGTAGCGTACTCAGAGTGGGGCAAGTTGGGCCTATTCCCCTTTTCTCCCAAAATAGAGAATAAATTTAATAAAAAGATTAAATAAAATATATTAAGCTAAGGAAAATTATAGATAAATGAGAATGTGTCAAATCCATAAGCTGAATATTTTTAGACCAGGATTAACTTATATTCAAAAGTACTTCGAAAACTCCTGATCAGAAAAGGTACAGGTATTGTTGCTTTAAGATTCATTGTATGCCCCTCCTAAAGTAGAATTTATGGGTGCACAACTGGTCCTTAAAAATATCAATAAAACTTGTCTGAGACTGAGAACAACTTTCCTCTTACGAACTGTTTACAGTAATTGTTTAAAACAAACAATTGACACAGTGTTCTTTACTTCCATCCTAAGATACAGTGGGAGCTAAGAGTCAAGAATAAAGTAGTCGCTCCTAATGCTGACCATGTGCTAATTCATAAGAAACGGAGTATATCGCAGTACATTGTGGATGTATTGAAATAGGCTTACCGCTCACCGAGTGTGACGATGTATCGCAAATAGAACAATACATCACTGAGTTGCTTTTAGAACAGTATTTGTAAGATTGTTTGTTAAAATTTGTATATGCATTCTGTAGAGTTAAAACACGAAAGATAAATTGAGGATTTCCAAAACCTAGTTCACTAAATCATTTTATAGCTGGTGATTAGTGACTTTAAGTTCTTACCTCCAGTAATCTAAAACAAGAAACTTGAGAAAGTCCATACAACACCAGATCACAACTTTTGTTTCTCAGGATCAACACCCCACCCGCCCACCCCCATATATATATACATATATATTTGTAAACGATGTTTAATAATAGAAGACATATCATTATTTATGATGAAACATAAAAGACGCTGCATCACGTTATACGATGCATCGTACCATATTGGACGATATACCGTAGTAAACGATATATCGTGTTAGACGTGTTGGACATTATACCCTGCTGGACAATATACCATGGTAGATGATATATTTCCACATCCAAACTCGTAATATCGGTGTATTGATGTAAATATTAAATCGGGTTTTCGTGATATATCAATATATCACCCAGCCCTAAACTGGGAACTTATTTAGTCTGTGTATGACTAAGGGATATCTACTATATTATATATATTTGGAGGTCAGCCCATCCTTTATTCTAGCGGAACTACTTTTTATTCGTATACTGGGTGGTTGTCTGTCTACCGATACTAGACTGCATATGACCCTTGGATAACGGGTGTGATGATTTATTTAAAAGAGCAGTTACTATTCTGTGATGCCCGAAGACTAATCCGTAATATTTGAACGGAAAGTGGTGGTCAAACGTCCCCTGGCAGAGCTACCAGTCTAGGGAGAATGTAAGTGGCTATCCTACACATTCAAGGAGACCCTTGATTGAAATTTTTTATCCATTGTTATATCTACAGGCCAGACCTAGGCAAAAAAAAAGTTTATTTCGTAATTTGGGTACGACTGGTTAGGGTGTGATCGAAGGGAACGTGAATTAAATTATTATTATATCAAAATATTGTTTTGAATACAATAAGTTAAACACTAACACAATGGATGCATTAATTAGTCAGATTTTCTATACATAATAATATCAACAGTTTTTCAATAATATCAATGGATACCAAATAATTATTTTTGACGATAAACCTTTTCGCATTTATTAAAACGTTTCTCGATAAATTCCAACACTCCCATGATCAATATTCATGAATTGTTGCGATCACAATTAGCATAAAATTAAAATAAACTTATCTACTGAAGCAATATTTCAGTTACCTATATTTAAGCAAACTTGTTTTTCTATAAAACTGCAAAAATAATCATCTAAACTCATATTCCCTTCTATCCCACCTTAAATAGGATATCACTTCAACCTCTTAGAATGGTAGATCTTGCTTTCAACTTTTATACATAGGGATCGGTTTTCAACTTAGATACCGGATATAAAAGTTATCACCTACAAAGGTAAAAGATAAAGATATTTTCTTATTGAATACATTCAAACACATGTATAGTGTAATCAAAACTGTATCTTCGAGTACAGATAGTATATTTACTCGATATTACTATCAACCAGATATTTGTTCGTATGTATTGATTTTTAGTGCTTACAATTATTGCAGATGTTTGAGTCCACCAGATGGATATTGGAAGAACCTGAGTTTACTGACACATCCAGATATGGTATCCATGTTTCTTCAGTTGTGCGACCTCCTGAGTCTATCTTAGCACATAATACAGAGGTATGTCAATAAAAAAAATCCTTATAATACCTAGGAGAGGGATAGAACTGCTGAAATAACACACACACACACACACTCACACAATAAGTTTATGTTCTCAAATAAAAAAGGAGGTAGTAACTATTTGTATATACTTTAAATATTTGTCTTTAATTAAATACAAAAAATAGTATATAATGAAAAATTATCTTACAGTTAAATGCTTACTTCAATAATTGATAGATTTAATTTCTTTCCCATTAAAATATGTTAACAGTTTAATTTACAGTTATAAATTGTATAGTATTTTTTTTAAATCTATATGATATGCTATAACTATACCTATATAATCTAATATTATATACTATTGAAATATGTTAATTCTCACTAAGTGATTATATTTATAATAATTTAAATAAACATGTATATTATGTAATGATAAAAAATAATTTAATTTGAGATTTAGTAGCTTTTAAACGTTTTAAACTTTTTGTTGGGAAATACATTTTTTAATACTCTACTTTTGTGTAATTTGAACAAAACATCCATTGTTTTAAACCTGTCCAAGACAGTACCCCAGGGCTACCTGATCTAGAGATTAAGTGTCGATCTTTTTACTGTAAAAGTCTAATTATATTTAATTTATATAATATTAGCACAAAAAATGCTAATGTTTGATTAAAAGAAAGTAATAATCACTAAAAATAACCATGGATATACAGGGTGATTTGATTGATGTGGGAAGTAGCTGCTGGTGTTTGTATACAATACCTCAAAAACACAAAAATTCCTTATGAACTTATGTTACATGTTCGATGGTTCCTGAGATAAGGCATTCCAAAATTCTGCTGGAATCATTAATAGTGCTACTTGATATACCCCTGTTCATGTAATTGGAGCAATTCCTGTATTACAGAAGCGATAGCCTACGTAACTTACAAGAGATGCCCGAAATATCAACATTGCACTTACATGCACGCATGGACATGCCACATCAATGATTGTCTAACACGTTCGTTCAAACCCCAGGTGTTCAACGGATCTGATGGTAGCCTTGTTCCACATGTTGACGAAACATTGCAATGTCCGTAATGGGTGCTGCGTAAACAGTGGCCTTGAGACGTCCTCATCGGTTATAGTCAATTGGATTGAAACCATGAGAACGTGCAGACCAGGAAAATGGTCCCGCGTGGCTTATCGACTTTTGTGGGAACCTTTCATCCAGAGAAGCTCTGGCCACTCTAATGAAATGTGACGGTGCCCCATCATGAATGAACCATATACGGCGTGCCAGATCCAACGGGGCATCCTCGAGTAGCATAGTTAACTGTTGTTGTAGAAAGTTACAGTAATATTAGCATACCAAGCGTCCAGGTAACATGTAGTGCCCGACTAAGTTGTCGCCAAATTTTTCTGCCCATACGTTGATAATGAATAGTTACTGAGGGCGTAATTGTAAATTGGTATGTGGATTCTCGGCAGCCCAATGATGGGGGTAGTGTAAACTGAAGACCACCATCCCTCGTGAAGCCTGTCTCATTAGTAAACAACATATATGCTATAAAGTGTTGATCACGACTACCTATGTGTAGAAAACATGTAAAAACTCCACTCGATTTGGGTAATTTGTTTTAGAAAGGGCTTGTACTCTCTGTAACACAGGTGAAGCAGTTGTTCCCGTAAAATTTCACAAATGTTTCCATGTATCACGCCTTTTACTGCCACTATCCTTCGGGTGTTGTCACCAGGATGCTCATAAATATGAGTGAGAACATGCTCCTCCAAAGCCACACTACGCGTTTGGCAGAGACGACCAGCGTGCCCACTCCATTTATTGAATGAACATGTTTATCTCAACCGCTCGTCTATTCTCTGAAACGTCTTAATA
Organism: Timema cristinae; assembly: GCA_039000515.1. Taxonomy (NCBI): domain Eukaryota; kingdom Metazoa; phylum Arthropoda; class Insecta; order Phasmatodea; family Timematidae; genus Timema; species Timema cristinae. Next base: position 64,405,579 of record JBCFYV010009882.1, read on the forward strand.
TTTAACAGATGACAATTCGGAAAGCATTTTGCATAGAGACAGTTCGCTTTCTCCACATTACACTTGGCAAACCCATTAATTAGATGTATGTCTGCCACTCCGTGTTTGGAATAAGCTTTTATTCTCACAGTGCCTTGTGAAGATACACAGTGGACTGGCTTAAGCCAGTAATATCCGTAGCGCTTGGAATCTGACGTGCAAACGAGGTCGACAGTGAAATGGGCTTAAAAACACGTACTCCACGTTCCTATCTACCACATTCTATACACAAACAGGGGTGAAACACCCACCAACAGTGGACACAGTGACATAGGCTGGTAGCTAGGGAACTATCGAACATGGGACATAATTATGTTCATAAGGATCCCTTGTGTTATTTTGAGGCATACTATCCACATCGCAGTTACTTCCCACATTAATCGGAACTAACCGTATATATTTTTTATTGATAACATTATCAAAGTTTATATGTAACCGCCATCCACAAACTAAGTAAAAACAAAGGTAAATATACCTAGTGTCTGGGCTATCCCTAGAAGCATGGGGCTCTGGGTAAACTTTGTTTACGGGGCCCCAGTTATATGCCTCATCCTGTACCCCCATTTTTTTTTTTTAAGAAACCTAATTTTGTAACAGTAGTTTGCACATAAGTATACCAATTCTCAACTGAAATTGGTATTAATAAATTCTCTAAACGATGAATGTGTGTAATAATTTATTCCAGAAGCTATGTTTTAATATATATACTATATAATGATTGATTTCTCACAAACTATTTTAATTTTATCGCTATCTTACAGGTAGAGAAAGTATTGTTATCGTCAAAACAAACGAACTCAAGATTTTGAGGAATCTTGACGCGTCATGACCCCCCGAATCCAAAAAAGTTGTTTTTGACTTTCCGTCTGTCTATCTGTACCTCCAACTAGAGCCTAAACTATTTTACCGACCAGACTAGAACTTGGTATCTAGGGTTTTCATAGGGTTTCCCCGAGGGATTTTAGAATTGGATATCTAAACCTAAATTTAAGGGTAGTTTACTGAAGGGCAAAAAGAGAAAAAAGTCAATTTTCCCAAAATCGGCTCTAAAGATTTTGATTAAATTTCATTTCTAAACATTTCTAAATATTCAAAATAAAATGGCTTTTCTCAATATTTCGGCAAATTGACTTTAAGGGCTCCGGTCTGATGCGTAAATTATAATTATTATTTATAATATCTCCTAAACTATTTGAGATATGAAATTACTTATATTTACAAATATGTAGGTCTATTTTTAATACACATATTTTATAAGAAGCATATTTTTATAAAACCAATAACTTTCAAGCTACACGTAAATATATATACGTGTAGCTTGAAAAAAGAAAAAAAAATATATATCTTAACTTTTCGAACACAAAAGATAAAAGTATTGCGACTGTAAAAAAAAATCTAACCTGAGATGTTGATGGATTTCGAAGTCTCAAGAACCCCCAAACCCTAAAAAGTGAAGTGGTATTTGCAATGACGCCTGTCTCTGTGTCTGTTTAAACTTAAAATTAAGAAAGAGCGAAAAGAGAAATAATCGATTTTCTCAAAATCGACTCTAACGATTTTGATTCAAATTCGTATCTAGGTGTTGATTAAGATTATAAACAAACTGGCTATTTTCATTTTACCATGAAAATGAATTTTAGGGTACTTTACAGAAGCAGAAACTTCCGTATCTCCGCAACTATTTGAGATACTAAATAACTTATCATTGCAAAATTGTAGTTCTATTAAAAGTAAAAAGCTTTTATTCTAAATATATTTTTATAAATCCAACAGTTTTTGAGATATTGGCATATATATTAATACAATTTTGTGATCTTTAGTTGTAAAGAGATACTACTTAAGTTTTAACGCAATAATTCTCCAATGACATAGAGTAATTAAATATAAGTACGTCTCTAAAAGTCTATGTTGTTTTTCCTTAAACCTCTTAGGAGAAATGTTTGTACAACCATCCTTTTTAGACTCAATAGTCAATACTTTAATTTATTATTGGTCAAAATTTATAAATGAGGAATTTAATAGCAATGTGTTGCTATGAGATTTGCAACACCTAATAAAATGCCGAAAATTTAAACCGGAATTTGAAATTTTAATACGAAATGTTGACCCTTGTGGACCCAATATTGATATTTTTTATCGGTCCAAACATACAAATGAGGACATTAATTCTTTAAAAATGAAATTATAAAATTTAAAACCGGGACTCAAAAAAATAGTTTTACATACCTGTAGTGCAATTTATGGTTGGATTTGCTAGTGTATATTATTTCGTTACACATATATTACGAGTTTTGGGTAAATATCTCCATTTTTAAATAATAAAGCGAGAAAATCCGTGCGGAGTTCCATACCATTTATTTTTTCAAGATTATAAGTAAATAACATCACCATTTATAACATCTTCATAAAGATAGGGCAGGTCATAAACAATCATTTTAAATCCAATATTCATTAACTTCTTATTATTTTATTTTACTTAGTTTCTTATTCTTCTAAGGAGATGATTAAGGGTCATTAGTGTTTTTAATATAGGCATGATGGATGGAGCAGTTTAGAAAAGGGTTGAAATTTTTATCGCTATATTGTAGTGAATAATTAGTTTCTGGGGTGGGTGATAGTAGATTGGAAAAAAAAAATATATATTTATGTATAGGAGTATTTTTTTTATTAAATTAAGAGAATAAACGACTACAGACAACGGTAATCGTCAACTAGAGAGAGAGAGAGGTGTTGGGAGGGAGTGTTAGGGGTGGAGTGGTCGTCTTGAAGACCACTCTACACGGGTCGCCTACAACCCTCTATTCAGAGGATGTGACAAAGGAATGGGATGAAGTGGTGAGAGTGGGGGTGGGGAGCATCATCTCCAGGCCTAGACACCGCCATGGTATCCTTTGGTCATGGTATGCCACCAAACACCAAGAAATAATACATATAAGTAGTCTAACACCTTCAGAATTTGCTCACAAATGGAGGCAAATCGTTTGGCATGGTAAACTAGAATCACACTAATAAAATGTATGCTTATTTGTTATATATATATATATATATATATATATTATACATATTATATATTATATATTACATATGTAATAGTTATATATATAATATATATTATATATTACATATATAATAGTTATATATATAACTATAATATATATTATATAGTTATATATATATAACTATAATATATATAACTATAATATATAACTAAAATATATTATAACTATTATATAAATAAAAATATAATATATATAACTATTATATATATATAATATATAATATGTATATTATATATAGTTATATATTATATATATATAGCTATATATTATATATATATAACTATAATTATCCTATATTAATATTTGATAAAAATAAGACAAATCGGCCATGAATTTAAATATCGTTAAAATAGAATTTAATAATATGAGGTCATGTTTTTAGAGAAGATAATAAGCAGTAACATTTACTTTTATAAACCATTTACTTGAATCCCTACGACAAATAGATTAGCAGATATCTTTGGAAATGTAACAAAACATATGATTTGGTGAAAATAAATTAAAATGGCATAATATATGTTTCTGATACAATCCTAATTCAAGGTTACAGAAGTATAATAAATTATCATTGATCAGTAAACCCTTGTGAAACTTTCGCTTATTTAATCTTCCCCCCCCCCCCCCCAAATGTAGTCTATTGTTGGATTGTTGAAATTAAATACTCAGCAAAGTGTTTAAACAAAATAGTAAAGAGAGTTTATTAATGTAAACGTATTTACAATTTACAATATCTCTTTGTGTATAATATTTGATGTCAGAATGCAATGTTAGATATTTGTTTTAACTTTAATTTTAAACAATCTGCTTTAACGTAAACTGAGTATGCTATGTCAGTAGTCGTAAAAATTCATATTCACTGATACGTTATGCATCGCTGTAGGCTTTGTACTAGTTAAGAAAAAGGTATTTTGACAACATAAATAATATATAGGATTGATTTAGAACCAAACTTTTATAATATAAATCCATATAAACCCTTATTGTGATGTTATTTATTGGGACGTAAATAAGTAGTGTACGTCTCTAACCGATATTCAAATTGAAATCTTTGTATATTCACCGAAAGCTAGGCCACAACAAATCTTAAAATTGCAAGCTCTTCATAATCATATAATAGATGCCATTATTAAAAAGTTATTGCAAAGGGTTTTTAAAGAAAATGAGGAAAATCGATTATTAATCATTTTTAAATATTCACAGGTACCAATGGAAATTGGCATCATCCATCAATACCAATTTTCATCAACTTTGCAACGAATGAGCGTCATTACGAGAATGCTAGGAACCCAGGAGTTTATCGTGTTTTGCAAAGGCTCACCTGAGATGATCATCTCTCTTTCTCTTCCTCACACAGGTAGGCTTGTTACTGTTCAATTATTCTCAATTTAACCCGATTAGAAATTGTATTTCTTTACTACATACATGTAAACTTGTTTATCCACTGTTACTCATTTGATCTGCTATGGTTGATAATATCGCATGTTTTTTTCCCCAACCAAATCATTATATTAACAGTGATAATCACTATATAAATGGTTTCCACAACACAAATATACATTTAATATTTTATACTCAATCAGATACTGTTACGATAGCTGAAATCTTTAAGGTACTAGTTTCTAAATTTGCTTCTTTCATGGCGTATCTGAAACATAACTACTACAGGTATCCAGCGAATTTTTGTCAGCATATGGGCACAGAGGAATTTCCTTTTCACCCATCCTTGCTACAACTTCCTTTCCCTAATGAATCAAGAACTAAATATATACTTATTATGTTAATTTCTTCCATTCCTTGATATTTTGAGTGAGCTCTTTCTTTATAGCAGATGAAGAGATTCATTGCGATCTCTATTGTCTAGTACGATATCAACCATTAACAAAGAATAATTAAAATATACATTGTTTGTTTTCTTATAACATTTAACTTAAATATTTTCTTCATAGATATTGTTCTATACAAGTTAGAATGAATATTATTGCTCATTTTGAAAAGTAGATATGTTATTCTAAACTACTATCCTTAATAATTTAACTTAATATACATTTCATTATAAAGAGTATTAGAAAGATCTAATTGGTTTTTTAAATTTAAAATATATAGTAAGTAAGAATGATCTGACCACTTAGGTTAGTTGGTAGCGTGTTTGTCTATTGAACAAAAGGTCCTGGGTTTGATTTTAAGCATGATCAAAAAATGTATAATTGGTAAAATTTGGATTTACTGTTTCACATTAATGAATTAACGACCGGGGACTGGATGTTGTGCCTGTTCTAATCTTAAGTTAGTTTATAAGGCATATGAAGCTACGACAGGCCTAACAAACCAAGGGTGGAAAATATATGGTTTGAATAAAAAAGTGACTCAGGCCAAAGGCTGGAAACAGCAGTGGATGTAAAAAAAAAGTTTAAATTAAACTAAGTTTTAACCATACATATTTAAAAATATCAGTTTAAAAAAAATGCATAAGTAATTTAGTAGTAGCTAGTTATGATTGTTTCTAAACTCAACTTGTTCTTCTATTCAAGATCTTCCAAACCAAGTTTGTACCTGAAAACTAATAAGTAGTACATAGCTCTATGAACTATGATCTCAAAGTTAGTCAAAACCAACAACAGTAAATTAGTACAAAATTTGATAGTTACTTCACCGGATATAATATATTATTTTTTTAATTTCTCACGAAAAATATTTTTTTAGTATTTGATAAATACTTTTAACTAACGATCTACTTAAAAGCACACATTTATTTATTATTTACCATCAATTAAAATATATTATTATACATATAAGTTTTAAAATATATAAATGATTTCAACACATTTCAGCCATACCTAAGCCATATACATACTTCACCCTTTTTTATTGTGTTTTGGGGACATAATAATAATCGACTTTAATGGTGAAGTTAAGGCTACTGCCTTTTCTTACACTTAACCAGTACAATTAAACTGAAGTTTAACAAAATAACATATATAATCACACAAAAATTATTTTAAAAAACTAGAGCTAAAATACACAAGAATTACGTACCACGCGCACACGCACACACAAAAGGTGTGATTACGTCTCAACCCTCTCAATCTCAAGAATGAGCTTCCACACGCAGCCTATTTGCGACTGTTCGCTTGAAACCATTCAATTCTAATTTCTTTAGATCGTTGGTTAGGGTATTCCATGAAGGAGAAGCTGAAACATTGAAAGAATTTGAGTATTGATTGGAATTATGAAGAGGAATGAATAAAATTGAGTTTTCTTGTGATCGAGTGTTGAAATTATTTAGGGTTGTGTGAGCGAATACGTGAAGAAAGGTATTGTGGGGAGTTGTAAGTCAATAGTTTCTTTATGATTGTCATCGAGTGTAGAGTTCGTCTTTCTTTAAGTCTTAGCCAGGTTAGTCTCTTATAGTATGGGGAAATATGATCACGTGACCGGAGGTCAAATATAAATCTAACACATGTGTTCTGGAGTCTTTGTAGTCTTGCCGCAAGGTCAGCTGTCAGGTATAAACTACATCACAATAGTCGAAAAGCGGGAGGGTAAGGGATTGGATAAGAGTGGATTTAATATTCATTGGTATACATTTTTTCAGGCACTTTTAAGTGAGTGTAAGGCAAAGAACACTTTTTTATATATTTGTTTAACATGATTATTCCATGCTAGGTTTTCATTTATATGTAAACAAATGTTATTACCAACCGGCACAAATGGAATTGGCCTGTTATTTAAATTTATTTGTTGTACAGATGTGAAACTCAATGTTTATTGTAATTTTTTTGACCCTATAATAATAGATTGAGATTTTTTAGGATTTACATTAAGACCATTTTGTAGTGACCAAGTATGTGTTGCACTTAAGTCAGCATTTATATCATCCACGGCACTATCGATATGATAAATATAGGATGATAAATAAAGTTGGAAATCATCGGCATATAGATGATGTTGAGAATGTTGCAAACAACTTGGGAGATCATTTATAAACATTGAGAAAAGGAGAGGACCAAGGACTGAACCTTGTGACACTCCAATTGTCACTGAACGCCATGTTGACCGAGTGTCACCTATCATGACACATTGTTGGCGGTCAGTTAGGTATGACTGCATCCATTGAGCTGAACTCACTGAAAAATAAAAGTTGGTTTGTAATTTAGCAGGAAGAATATCATGGTTAATGGAGTCAAAAGCTTTGCTAAAGTCTAACAGTGCCAACAGCGTCAACTGTCTTATATCCATGGCTAATCTTATATCATCAGTTACATTTATGAGTGCTGTGAAGTGGTTGAAACCCAGATTGGTATTTGTAGCAGATTGTGATGATTTATTAAGCTAAAGATTTGTCTGTGTACGATATATTATTATTATTATTATTATTAGCACCGCGTCTTACTACCCGTTCGGGTTATACGCACTTAAGCTAATGTGTAATGGTAGGGTGATTGTGAGATGAAATGAAGGACCTACAGTTTAACGTGGAATCCGAACCACGGTGGCGGCCTGGCATTCCACACATTCACAAGATGTCTTGTCAGAGGTGTAGGAAGGGTTTGGAAATCAGATAAATCTGTGCCGGGATCGAGGATTGAACCCCGGCCGCCAGCACAGAAGTCTGACACCTTACCCCTAGACCACCAGGTCACCCTTACGATATATTCAAAGGCTTTCGATAGCGCTGGAAGTATGCTTATAGGTCTATAATCTGTTACTGAGAGAATGGGAGGGGAGTTTTAGGGATAGGCCTCATTATTGCAGATTTCCACAAAGATGTAAAAATTCCTACTTGTAGAGAATGATTAAAAATGTCTCTTATAGGGTTTATAACATAAAAAAGTATTTTTTTTATAAATGTAATTGGAATTTGGTCATATCCTTGTGCATTTGTTTTGATTCGCTTAATTGACTGTGAAACTTCTGCTAGCGATATTACATGAAAATTTAATTTATTATGATTTGTGAACTGAGACGCTAAGTTAGTTAGAGTCCTATTTATTTGAACATGACCAATTAAATAAGGAGTATTCACAAAATGAGAATTAAGATCATCAGGCAATATGGGGATTTCATTGCTACCAATACGTTTGTATCCATACATATTTAAGTAAAATTATTTATTTTATATTTAAAATAAAATCAATGAATCTGCAGAAGTCTTCCTTTGGAAACACGCTTATTACGAAAATGTCAACATCTAAGTAATATTCAAATTCATTAAATGCGAATGATGGATTTTATTTGGCCTGAAAATTAGTTAATTACTGTCGAATAAAAAAATCAAGCCATTAAAATGGTAATTACATATCTCTGTTTATTACAATAAATAACGTTCTGTGAATGTGTTTTTAATACCATAAAACCTTTTTCTCGAAAAGGCTTTTGCGTTTCGTATCCAAAACTATTATTTTTGTTATGAATCATACTAATATTCTACCAAATTCTAATTATGTAAATAATTCAATCTGGGTTCTCACTGAACAAGTTCTTGGATTTCTTAGGGTTATAAGAATATTATTTTTGTATTGTAACACTGCTACTTTTAACTTTTCAGTTCCTCCCGATGTCTTATCAATCTTGGAAAACTACACGGAAAAAGGTTATCGAGTCATCGCCCTGGGAATGCGAACACTAGATGATTTAATTTTCTCAAATGTTGAGGATATAAAACGAGAAGATGTAGAAAAGCAGTTGGAGTTCCTTGGTTTGGTTGTTTTGGAGAACAGACTGAAACCAGAGACAAAAGATGTTATTTCCATTTTGAGAAAGGCTGACATAAATGTAGTCATGATTACTGGTGAGTTGAATAATGATACCGTTATCATTTTTGTATATATTTGAAAGCAGATACCTATTATCGAGTTGAAATTGAGGCTCACTATAAGTCTTGGTAACTCTGGTTCTTTTAAAGGTTTTGCGTAAATAAGTTTAAGGTATTAAATATTTATCACCGCGTCTTACTACCCGTTCGGGTTATACGCTTTTAAGGTATTGTTGGTGGTTTATGTTATATTATTAAACCGCGGATACTTAGGTAAATTCATATATTTCCCTAAATCGATATTTATTGTCTTATTGATTTGAAAAATTTATATTTTTATTTTGACTGACTCAGAAATGTTAAACTAACATTTTATCAATTTGCTATTGGTAATCTGTAGTATTTTAATTATCATAAGGTCATTAAAATAGCCAGTAAACTCTAAGTGTGATTAGGCTTTTATAGTTATGATAAGTTGAACTCGCCTCTTTTATTTCGTTGGCTCTGATTGATTTTATAAAGTCAATAAATGCCGCTCTTGTTTAAAAGTAATTTGTCATAGGTACTAAAATTACTAGTGTGTGAACATTTTGAGTTCACTATTGTAATCTTTTTTTTTTAGTTTTTACAATGACATAATTATATTCTTTTTCTAAGAAAAAATGTAGGCATACAGGAAGGTTTTGTACTATTTTAATTGGTAAACTTTGCATGAATAGCACTCTCGGAGAATATTATAGTAGAATATACTGTATTTACATTTCTTAGTAATCTAGTAATAAAGAAGCAATTAGTTGATGACAGCAATGGTCCACAGGTGACAACATACTGACTGCATTGAGTGTGGCCAGAGAATGTGGCATCATCCAGAGCGGAGAACACATCATAGACGTATCAGTGGTAGACGATGAGTCTGAAAAAGATCCGGAAGTGTATTTCACTCATAGTGGACGCTTTAAACCACAGGTTGGTGCAATTAACAAATATACTAACCCAACATATAGAAATGTTAATATTTAATCTTTAATTTCAAGATAAACTCTGTCAGAACGAATAAGGGTTAATTTGGCTTCACCTTGGCTCAAGACCCAAGCATTTTATCACTTATAGACTAAATAGGTATGGGGGAAGAGAGGTTAACACCTATCAACATTAATTTAATTATTAGAGCTAGGAGTATCGATCAATGTAAAATATATATATTTATTACTTTTTTAAATCTATAGCTACAGTCGTGGTTAAATGTGACTTAAATAGTATAATATGAGGATGTTAGGTGTTATGAAAAGCCACAAGTATTTAATTAGAGAATGGACGGGTATCCCTAATGCGGAAAAAACAACATTCCTCTTAAAACTGATGCGATTTATAAACTCAAACCTTTCACTTTATTCTCTTGAACTTAATAATTTAAAATGTAGTTAGTCATATTAAAACGATCATTCCATTCTCCTAATTCATGCTGTATATTTTAAATGGCAGTAAACCAAGATTGTAATTTTATATGTATTCTATAAATATGCACACGAAATCCTGGTAACTCTTGGGATAATTCCCCTTTAAAGAAAATTACCTATGGTACCAGCTGGGAATCGAGCCTGGTACTCCTATGTTTGTAGCCAGGTGCATTGACTACCCTATTTTCATGGGGCTGGTTGTAATTAGAGATTACTAGAAATAATAAACCTCAATTTTTTTTTTCGTGATCTGCTATTGATTTAATGAATTTAATTTGATATTGCATATTTTATATAAATATAATATTTATTTTTGGGATCCTCTGATAGTTGTAAATTCGGAATTATGAGGAATCCTAATCTTCAAATTATTGATCTCTAACCCCAGATTAAAACATGAAAACTGTGGAGGACTTTGGCAATAAGTCCTTATTTTATTTGAAACTTTAAATGCTATCTTCAAGAGATACTTACAGTGAGCAATTTCATTTTCAAAGTGATATCAATGTAAAAAAAAAACACCAATCCAAACCAATCATTGTTTAAAAATTAAGATGTTAAAGTTTAGAGAAACTATTATTTACAATATGATGCGTTAAAACCTTTCTCTTATATTAAATATTTTGAAACTAGGTGACTGACTTATTTTAGATCAACGATCAGTGGTTTATAAATGAAACAAATTTGCAAAAAGATAAAAATGTATTTATTATTAAAAAAACAATATTGAACTTATATTAGCTCTAAATAAGTTTTATACAACATTGGGAGGGTGAGGGGCTAAGGGGTAAGAGGCATTCAAATTTTTTTTTATAAGTGTTGAGGCTTAGCTTATTAGAATCTCTTACCATAAAAATAATTGTCCATCAAATTTTTAAACTTTTATCCAAATTCTTATTTTAGAAAAGTATTGTATTATTTTGTAAATTAAAAAAAATTAAAAATGAATTACTCATACTAGAATATATTACAAATTGGTAAATGTTTGCTAATCAAGGAATTAAAATATATTGAGCGAGATATAAGAATATGTATTTTTAATAATTAATAGATAATAAGAGAAAATATGAAAAATGTTTTCTTAATCTGGTAACAAAGTGACATACAGCATTGGACGACCTGCTTTGGTAGTAGCTGGGTCTAAGGCGTCACTCTCGTGTTAGATTATACTGCCAATGACAGGGAGATCAAGGTTAGACAAAAAAATAGTTTTTTTTTAAATTATCCAAGTATATAGAGTAATGTTTTCTAGAGTTTACGTTTGGGAAAGAAACGAATAAACTTAAAAGTGACTTTTTATTTCGGGTATTATTATGGTTGATATAAATTTAAACTTTGAAAATCCTTTATATGACGAATACAAAGCTTTATAAAATCTAACAGAACGTCTTATACAATTTAGACTGGGATTCAACCATTTTGTCTCAAATTAAATTAGAAACATATTCAATAATTTCACAAAATCATTATGAATACTAATGATTTTATCAAAGCTATTAATACAGCCGATGAAAACGTTGGTCTCATTGTTTTATCTTCCATGTAAAGATGCATTATATCTTGTATTCAGGATATGAACCCGAGGCAGGTGAACATTTTTATTCAAAATAATACCAATATTTGTACTCTATATATCATCGTATGTATATATTAGGTACCTTGTCTAATCAATCCTTGCTTATCAGGCAGATGCAGATCATTTGTTTCCAATCTTACCGACCACCCATGCCAATCATTTATTTACTGTCGGGTGACCTGGTTGTCTAGGGGTAAGGTGTCAGACTTCTATGCTGGCGGCTGGGGTTCAATCCTCGGTCTCGGCACAGATTTATCTGATTTCCAAACCCTTCCTTCACCTCTGACAAGTTATCTTGTGAATGTGGGGAATGCCAGGCCTCACCGTGGTTCGGATTCCACGTTAAACTGTAGGTCCTTCATTTCATCTCATAATCACCCTACCATTACACATTAGCGTAAGAGTGTATAACCCGAACGGGTAGTAAGACGCGGTGCTAATAATAATAATAATAATAATAATAATATTTACTGTCTTAAGAATATTACAAAGTAAATATGCAAAATGACACATACAATTTTTTTGAATACATACAAATTTTTGGTCATTAAATTCCTAGTAAAAATATGAATAAAAATTAAAAATATTTATAATACAAACTTAAATATACCATGGCCACTATATAAAAAGATGGGAGGGAAAGGTACAAGGAATATAAGAGTTTTAATTTAAATCCATACTGCTCATCTGTGAGTATAAATTATTAATAATTTATACTATTTATAAAACTAAGTGTCGGCCTATATGTCTGATTCCTAATATCTCTGGAACCACTTAACTGAATGCTATACAGTTTTTTGTATTTTATAGATTTTTATTGGGAAGGCCTTAAGTTACTATCACACGACACTTGCTTGTACCAGAAATCAAGTGTGCTAGCTAGCGCCTAGATATCTGTATACTAGCTATTACAATAGAAGCGGCACTAGATTATTCACACGCTGCTAGCTTGGTACTAGGTTCTAGTGCAAGTATTTTTGGAACGTCAGAGTTTAATTCTGGGTGTAGCAGCTGCATTAATTATTAATAATGACATTGAAAATTATGAGAGTGAGCGTAGGAAAAGAATATGGACACGGGACTGTCTGGAAAGACGAAATAATGGTCATGGGATGCTAAAAATGATACATTCGGAGGTTAGGTAAGATACATTTGGGGTGACACGTTTAGTATCTCCCTAAATTTGTATTCATTTATTTACGATGTGGTCAGAGGCCCCTAAGCCCATGGGTGTCCAAGTACAGTATCCTTGATAAAAAATATTCTTTTTTAGGCCTACGCACACTTTATATTCTTAAAAAAAAACACCCAAGTTTGGCATGCTATCAAGTTTATTTAGATTAAAATTGGGTCTGGAACACTGTTTGTTGTTTCTAGATGACATGTTTTTAATTAAATATATTGCCATATTGTGGCAATTTTGTATTATACAAACAAGGATGTTTAGAATAATTTTCTGCCAACAACAAAATCACATCTGATGACCATGTTGGCGTCATTTCTACCATTTCTCTAAACACAGTCTCAGCGCGCATTGATTGGTCGAATTACACAGACTTGTGTCGGAACTAGTAGGAAAATAGCGCCTGTTCTATCCTCACAACTAGTATGGTAGCCAGTACCAAGAGGCAGAATCAGTATACTTGTTCTGATTCATACGACTCTAGATGATGAAGTGCTAGTGCTGGATTTCAAGTTTTAGCTAGTGGTGTGTGATCTGGGTATTAAGCTGTTTATCAAACGAATTAACTCAAATAAAAATTTTCTTATAATATTGTTTAAGAAAAAGGAAAATGGTGGATTCTCCTTTTGAATATAGAATTAATTATCTATCTGTATAGATTGATCGACAAATCCAAGAGTAATTTCAGAATACATTTCAATAGTACATCCAAAGAGATATAATATTTTAGTTATTTGGTTATTTTTAATTTACAGATCCATATAAAGGAGTTTCTGTACTTTCATGTTCGACTCTAACTAGAGAACTATTGAATAGATTTGTGTACGCTATTTTTATTTTATGTTTAACTTATCTAGAATGTTTCTAAGCTGTTTAAGTATTATGTATGTATTACAGTAGCTGAGCAGTAACGTTATAGGCGGTAAAATTGTTATATGTAAACTGTGGAGTGGCAAAATCGAGAACTGTAACGAGTGCCTCTACTGTTATTACTTTAGGAAAAAATAACACCCGACGATATAGATTCGGTGATAAATTCGGAGATTTTTTATTCAAACATCGACCCACAACTGCATGCAAGTGTAATGAAACATACGGTACACTGCCCATAAGGACTTTTGAATCGATTGTCTCCATGAGTGTAGCAAAAACTATCTAAAGAGTTTTAAAAATGCCACTTTGATGGACATGATGGCTATCCCAATTAAAAATAGGGTTAGACTCCCAGACCCCCCCCCCCCTCCCTTCCAAGATTTGACTCATTTATTTACATCCTGGTTCTATTAATAGCCAAGGCTCCGATTAATCAGCAAGACATGTGGAAACAGGATTAAAGTAAGACATGGGTGACGCAGTCCTCAAACCGGAGGTGAAAGTAGGTCAATAATGGTGGCAACTCCTCCCCAACCGGATTGTTGACAGGAATGATTGATAAACCAAATGCCATAGATGGCATCCCGATGATGGAGGGTATTGGCAACGATCCTTTCTTGAGCCTTGGAGATAGACAATCGTTTCATTCTCACATTAATGTGGAGCTGTGTAGTTTCACCAAATCACATAGGTATGAATGTAAATAAAACAATAAGGGCTGTGATCAAAGGACGTTTAGTAATAAGTTTTGCAATGAGGAGTAGCCTAACAATTTCAGTTGGTACTATTCAAGGTGCTATGCATGAATTTAGCTTTTCATGTATAAAAGTAATGTGTATATTTCACAAAATGTAATGTCACTGACGTCACTAATAACCCATTTGACACACCATTAACAACCCTATTCAAATTTTGTGCTGAATATCCCTTCGCGAAGACGCCTACTTACAATAAATGAAGTTAATTCATGAAATGCTTGGAAAAATAATAATTTCCAAAGTCTAAAGAATTATGTTTCTATTGAGAAAACCCCTGGAGTAGTTATGGGTGATTCCTTTCACCAAGTGTTTACCGTGCACACGAATAACACCGATTATTATGAAATATTAGGCACAGTGTTGCCATATCACTACTCTCTAACTTTAATGTAGTTTTCTCAAATGGTATTAAAAGAATAGATTTTTCGCAAAGAGTGTCTTCGACTTATATTTACTAACCTAATCCTGTGATAACTGTCCGTATCTACGAATTACTAGTTACTACTCTTCACCCTGTGTATCACCATGTATAACCATTCTTATAGAAACAATTTAGCTACTCTCTATTTACCTTGATTACTTCTACGATGTCTAAGATTATATATATATATATATAAAAAATTTACACATATATATATTTATATATTGCAATATTATGTATATAGTATATGTATATAATATAATAGTCTAAGACATCGTAGAAGAAATCAAGGTTAACAGAGAGTAGATAATTTATTTCTATCATAGTTTACTAATTACACTATTGCTATATAAATAGCAATAGTGTAATTAATAATGTGTGATTGTTAATTCTCAGGCTAAAATAAGTGTATGATTTATCATATTTTTATGGTACTGAGCTTTATCCTAATATACTATGAGTTTGTATTACTTTTTCAGGAAGTTTCAAGCGAAATAATCAATGGCCAGATGAAACTTTTGTTTGACAAAGACCCTGAATCTATAAACATTCCTAGTAACTATAGATTTGCGTTGACTGGAAAATCATGGCAGTTGTTGAAAGAACATTTCCCCGAGGTCTTACAACGAGTAGTTGTTAAAGGAGTGGTGTTTGCACGCATGTCATCCGACCAGAAGCAGCAGCTTGTTCAAGAATTTCAAGAGCTGGGGTACTATGTCGGTAGGAATCAATATTTACTCCAACCAATGTTTGTGCATTTTATTAAAGTTAGCCTTCCTTATTATTTTACCTTAAACTAGATATAATAGTTTTCTAATTATCAGTAAACTTGTTTTAAGTTGAACTAATGTAAATTATGTATTATAATTATGCAACTGATAGATCAGAAACCCGCCTTGGTGGCGTAGTTGGCTAACGCGCTTGTCGTGTTGAGCTCGACCGCCGAGGACGGGGAGATCGAGGTTCGAATCTCGGTCGGGTGAACTGGGGGTGGTTTTTCCTAAATGATTTTCCACTCTCCCTCCATGCAAATGCGGGTTCACTTCCTCTAATTAAACCTTCTCAATTCCCAATCCATTAGCGTAGTTAGTACTTAAAGCGTATAACCCGAACGGGTAGTAAGACGCGGTGCTAAATTATATTATTATATATATATAGATCAGAAGGTAAAAGCAAAACTAGAGTAACTAGATTTCAGTACAAGTGTAGAGGCCAAGTAAATAAGTTATTTTGGTGTTGTTGTTGCTCTCAAGATATTAACATTCCTTTAGATAGGTTGGTTTTATCCCTCTTTGAACATTTACCAATGTAAGCCTTTGTTTGATATAACTCCATGTTCATGTAGCATACCATGAATACATTCCATTAAATGATTCTACATTGTGTTCTAGCAATGTGTGGAGATGGTGCTAATGATTGTGGAGCACTGAAAGCAGCTCATGCTGGTATCTCCCTTTCCGAAGCCGAATCTTCTGTTGCGTCTCCATTCACATCACGAGAGCCCAACATATCGTGTGTGCCCATTGTGATACGAGAAGGACGGGCTGCTTTATCCACATCTTTTGGAATATTTAAATTTATGGTAGCTTACAGTTTAACAGAATTTCTTTCTGCAATCATCTTATATAATATTGAATCAAACTTGTCTGATTTAGAGTTTTTGTTCATAGACATTTGTTTAATAGTGAATTTTGCTTTCTTTTATGGGAAAACTGAAGCATATTCAGGCCCTCTCGTAAAAACCCCCCCTCTCTCTAGTCTTCTCTCTTTGGCACCAATGGTATCTCTTACATTACAATTATTAGTAAATATTCTTTTTCAGGGTATATGTTTTTATTTAGTTCGGTTGTACCCTTGGTATCATGCTTTTAATTACGACTCTCTCACTTCCTATGCTTGTTATGAAAACTACGCTGTGTTCTGTGTTTCACTGTTTCAGTACATTACACTCGCTGTTGTCTTCTCGGAAGGTGCTCCTTACAGAAAACCTATTTACACCAATAAAACTCTCACTATTTCTTTGATGGCGATGACTTTAATCTCTATTTACATAACTGTTTACCCTGCTCAGTGGGTTATTCGATGGTTAGAACTTCAAGTAGCTGACGGCTATGGGTTTAGAATTATTACTGTAGCTATAGGCTTTGCGGGTTTTTTTCTTGGGATATTTCTTGAGAGATTCTTTGTAAAATATGCATTACTTAGCAAATTTCCTAAACTATCATCAGGACCTAAAATTAAATATGAGAAGTTGAAAGAAGAACTTGTAAATTACACTGATTGGCCTCCTATTACCTCAAAACTACCACCTATGCTACCTACACCAGCATCAGAAATTCCTCCTGAAATTTTGACTGAGATACAGTTTCAAATATCTAATGAACTAGAAGGACGATGCATAGGGGGTGTTGAGAATGAATCTTTTGAGAATGATGAAATCAACATAACAAAACTTTGATTGATATTCTGTGCTAATTTTGTGAATCAATTTTCAATTCTTTTATGAACGAATGTCTCATATCTGACTAATCATTGCACACTCCCTTTACAAAGAAAGGTAGCAGTTTTAAATGGCACGATGACAATATAATTCTATCTTAAATCTACATCATAGTTAAAACAAAGTAAGCCTGCTACTTTTAAAGGTAAACAGAGGATAAATGCTATAGTTACTGTACCTGACATTTTATGAAATACCATATCTAGTGTTTATAAAAGAAGATATTGTGATATTATATTTATATAATTCAGATTTAGTGTTGACTTTAATTTTCCATAGTATGAATATTAATAATGATTAAAATAATGTTCTCATGGATTTACCAATTTTCGACTGTGCATATGTGGATTCGTATCAATAAATATTTACATAGCATACTGTTGAAAATGTGTTAGAGTTTAATTGAAAAAGTCTTAAGAATATATTTTTAACCTTGACGAAAGGTTATAGAGACCACCTATTGTTTAGAATATATCCATAGTGAATAATGGTTTTGTATATCTGTTTGGAAAATATGTTTTGACTGTCTTAAAACATATACAAGAGACAATTCATATATAAGATGATAACAGCTGTGTCAGGTCGTTTTGAAGCATTTCATCTTTAAGAAGGAGTGGATGGGAGTGTTTGCTAAGATTCAAATATTTTCAGCTAATATGACAAACACGTTTTATGGCAAAATACATAAAATATTGCTTTAATAGAACTGTTTAGTTTAATTTTATACATCTAGTAATCTTAATGGTTTTTTATACTGGGCATCGTTAAGTTGAGATAACTTGCTTTTCATTCAAAATACTAATGTTCACATTCCACAATGATCATGAAAAATGTTCAAGAATTGTTAAGATTACTATTTGTAGATAAATCATAGATACTTAGCTAACATTGTAATTATTTTGAGAATAGAATATGGTTTTAAATAAACTACAAAAATACTTACCTTAGCTTACAGCTTACGTTTCCTTCTACCACATCTTGTTGAAGTCATACATATTTCGTTTTGTAAATTCAGTAGAACTTTTTTAATTTAACGTCCAAGGGATATCTAAAAATAATGAAATACCCAAAATTCGAATTAGCTAATTGGTATCGAAACTCTTTGTACAAAACAAATAAAAAGAAATCTTTAAAATGAAAAATTGTAAATATTAACTCACCGTACAAAATTACAGACTTTAATCAGTTTTTGCACTTAAACTACATTAGGTACTTTGGAAAAAATTAGTGATTTTGGTTTGTTGTACTAGCTATATATTTTATTTCTTGTGAAATTTGTTCTAAATAAATCCAAACACGTATATTTTGTCACTTTTATCCAAGCAGGGACCTTTTGTAAAATGGTATGAGCCCTAATGCCACCAGGATATTACCTTATATTTGATGATGGTCTAAACATAGCACGTATTAAACGGTCAATTTTCTCTTCTATTTTTAAATTTGAGTAAATAATAAATATGAGATTTTATGAAAAAAAAAATTATTTCATGTACAAGACAATATTTTGTTTTTACTTACAATTCCCATACAAAAGTAATAACAATATGTTTTTCAATTTGAAATCTTACTAAACGAATTTAAAATTGTAAACGTTAATAACACCACATGATTTGCCGAGAAAGGGCATAGTATTGATAGCTTGAATAATTATTAAATTCTTTAAATAATGAATTAACTACTTGATTAAATTGTACATATCTAAAAATGTAATAGCAATTTTATATATAAATATTTATAAAAGACATAGTTCTAATCACGGGAACAATATTTGTATTTGATTATTAAGAAAATGTATATAACAAATTAAATTAGTTGAGTATAAAAAATAAAATTGTAATCTTGAATTTAATAAATAAATTATTTAAATAATTGTATTCAAATATATTTATGGGATTAGTTTATGATGAACAGATTTTATTCTTAAATTACTTTGACAATGTTATTTTAATACATAATTATTCAGATATTTTAAGGATTAATAATTTAAATATTATTAATAGTTTTTGTAGGTTATTCTGTGGAGTAGTAATTATAATTACTGTCAAAAAATATCATTGAGAAATATAGAATTTGAACTCCTTTAATTAATATCTGTATTGGCAGCCATGAGGAGCTTATAAAAGTATTTTTGATCATATGTACCTCTTGCATTTCCAATGTATTGAAATTCAAACGAAATAAAGACCATATTTTTTAAATATTTAAGATGCCCTTTATTAACCCTGATGCCCTTTATTTACCTTACTTGTTTCCTCTATCAAGCAACATATAGGATGGGCCCACTGTCTAATCAGTCAAGATATGATTACTACCTAAATAGTGTGTACAATTGATTTTGTAATATTTGGGAACTTTAAAGTTACTAATTATTTTTTTATTTTTGATTCAACTTTAACTTTATACTAGTCCATTAACAAAAAACATATGTATCTCAGTTATATTTAATTTAATATCTGTTTGAATTACTATGATAAAATGGATTCAGAATATTATAGATTTTATCAACTAATTGGAGATATTGTCTTCGTTAGTGAAATTATTGGATTAGATAACAAAACTGATTAATATGTATCTTCTTAGACACATATATCCTTATTTACAAGGTTGTTATATTTATCCTAAAATATTATTTTATTTCTCTCAGTAACCAACCCGTACAGTAATCCCAAACTATCTAAACGTCTTCTTATAGTTACATAAAAATATTATTTAAGGCAACACACGTTGGAACATTTTGTAATGTAACTGACTTGCCCCTGAAAAGTATGTGAAAGCATTGACAATAATATCATCTTAATTTTATAAACGTATCTTATTTAATTTAAATTATATAGTATATTAAATGGCGCTTAAAGCACTTCTTCTTCTAAGAAGGCAAAAGCCACTGAACACTGACGTCACGCACGTGACACCAGTCAAGTCAGGTTGACAATATATATATTTCAAATAATAACTCCTCTTCTTTGAAGGTTCGAAGAGAGATTTTAAAATGTAACTTGAGTCATTTTCCGGCTCTAGAACTTCCCAGTAAAACAGAGATGTTTTTGTCTTGTATTTTGTTTTTCTAAACTAAACCTTCTCGAAGCTTCCATGAGCAAGGGATATATACAAAGAATGGTGCAACGTAAAGTTAGTTGGTGTCCAATACTGACAGAACTCACTTGGCGTCCAGCAACACCTGTCCGCGCTCATACAATAGGCCGCGTATATATTTCAACGACATGATCTATTTTCTCATTAAATAAACAGATTCAGAAATAAAAAAAATGTCAAAATGATAAGTGTTTATTAATTATAATTCTTCAATTGGCGTCCATCGCGGCAGTAAAATATCAGAACAACATAATTAGCGCACAACGTAGGGACCCGTAATTCCAGAACGTTTCAATTTATGTAAGTTTAAGTAAGATTTTAATTACCTTTTTTTCATTTAAATTGTTAAAATTTACTCTTCATTTACCCTTAAAGATAACAAGTTTACCTTTCATTGTTCCACTATGGCACAGCTAATAAGCTCGATATTATTTTCAAGGTCGTAGCCGGGAGAGGGGGGTGTTTAGAGGCTCAACCCTCCCCCCTGAAATTTCATGAAAAAAATATAGAGATGTGGCTTTATTTATGGCTCAAACAATATCAAAATTAAGATGCAAGTTCAAATTAGGGGGCTGTGTTACAATAAAAAGCACTTCAGAGAGTTTCTAGAGGTGTTTAATATATATGATATTTCTTAGCCTTCGGCAGTTATGATGTTATGTTTCCAAAATAAGCACTTCAGATAGCTTCTAAAGGTGTGTAATATTTAGAATTTTTCCTATCCTTCGGCAGTTGTGATTTTATTTTTCCAAAAAAAGCACTTCAGATAGCTTCTAGAGGTGTTTATATTTAGAATTTTCCTAGCCTTCAGCAGTTATGATGTTATGTTAAAAAAAAAAGCACTTCAGATATTTTCTAGAGGTATTTGTATTTAGAATTTATTCTGGTCGTTGGCAGCTATGGTGTAGTGTTACACAAAAAAAACCACTTCAGATAGATTCTAGAGATGTTGGGGTATTTAGAATTCTTCTTTGACTTTGGCAGTTATGGTGTTGTGTTTATAAAAAAGCACTTCAAAGAGCTTATAGAGGTGTTTAATATTTAGATTTTTTTCAGCCCCCGGCAATCGGGTGATTTGCCCACCAACACCCCCCACCCCCTGAAATTATTGACTGGTTATGGCCTTGATTATTTTAATTGAAAGACACGAGAATCGAACCCGGAACCCTTGGCCTAGTTTGCCAGTGCTATAATAACAGAGATATCCAGGAATCGTCCAATTCCTAGGACCATTCTTCACTCATATTTAAAGGCAGAGTATGTGATGGGCGTGTGGAAATCGTCAGCTACATATATGTGATCAATTATGGTCATGAGCTATCAGATAACGCAGTCACCTTAAACTCAGTAGACTATATTCTGACAAATGTACAATACAATGACAATTATGAATGAGCAAATCATGATGGATTAAATAGCAAAGCTATCACATTTGATAATTATGGTTATCGCGGCATCAAAATATCATATTCCTTAAATTAAAAATGGCACCTGGACACCGGAATCGAACCCGGGACTTTTGGTTTAGTATGCCAATAAAATCGTACTAAGCCAAAAGTCCTGGGTTTGATTCCCGTGTCTAGGTGTCATTTTTGAAGTTATACTTCTTTAGGCGCGTTATGAAAAAATGATGAGAGTGAAATTTTAAGATGCGCGCGCATCACTGTAACATAAAAGTAACAGGTTGAAGTTAAACCGCTCATTAATTCTCGAAAAAAAAAGCTACCAAAAAAATAGAAATAGAACCTCTGTTAGTCGCGCATGTTGGTACGCTCGTCGCCTCTGATCTCTGTTTTCATATATATAATATTTATCCACATGTTTCTAGTTTCTACATTCACAACACGTGTTTTATTTTCATACAAGTGCGAATTATATATGTGCTAATAAATTATATTCAGTAGTGATTTAAATTGAATAATTTGATTAATATTATTTACTACTCGCAAATATTAGTGAAAAAAATTGTGCTTATAGACTTTTTCAAGTGCTACAATATAATTGAGGTTAACTATCCGTATGTATTATTTATTGATATAAATTTAAAAAAAAAGTTTTGTATTTATTTATATTATTAATTTAAAATTTAAGTTCCATTAATAAAACATTAATGTTTATAGAAACTTTAAAACTTATTTTAAAGTTATACTAACTGCCATATTTAGTGACGAGATGTCTTTGGACTTGGAGGAATACAAACCTCTTTGGATCTAGATGAAGATTACACAGTTCGTAGTTTTGTTTTGTAATACTGCAAGAAATGCCATTGCGTTGTTTGAATGTAAAAATCCAACAATAAAAGGTACGTAATTGTTTTGTTACCAATGTCTAAATTGAAACAAATTTTGTGCTTGACATACGTATTGTTATTTTAATTAATTCATTATTAATTGGAGTACAGTTATGTAACTAATTATATTTTAAGCCAATACAATAATATGCCGCCATTTAAATTTATTGAAGTGACAATCATGATTTAATAGTTGCGCCTACTCTTGAGTGGTGGCAAATAAAAGGCGCAACTTTGCTCTCAAATTGCGCCTGCTCCTTTTAGTGAATAGGGATTTGGAACAATTTCAAACTTGCACTGGCGCAACTATTTGCTCCCTTTGGTGAATCCAGGCCCAGTAGTGATTTAAATTAAATATTTTGATTAATATTATTTACTATTCGTAAATATTATTGAAAAAAATTGTGCTTATAGACTTTTTCAAGTGCTACAATATAATTGAGGTTAACTATCCGTATGTAATATTTATTGATATAAATTAAAATATGATTATTTAACATAATTAATACTAAATATTATTAAATTATTTTTTATTTTTTAATGATGCCAAAGAAGTATAACTTCTCACGCGCGTACATAAGTACACACACCCATTTTATTTTATTTAAAGTTAAAGAATATGATGTTTGGTTGCAGCTATAACAGTAATTATAAAATATAACAGCTTTGCTATTTAAGAGCCCATTTCAGAACGATGTATTTGCTGGTTTGCATGAACAACTTACGTAACCTATACAGCCTCGTAAATACAACGTAAGAGCAAGGGACTTGTTTAATTTTGTAAAGGAAGGATGTTAAATTCAGACCTGCTTCTAAATTATTTTTTTTACTTACTTTATTTTTTATCATTTGTGAAAATATGCTTAAATGTATTATTTTTGGCACAGCCTAAAAAAGGTAATAACGCAGTGTTTTGACTTTTTATAAAGAGAGTTCTGACTTTTAAATTCTCTAAGACTAATTTACTATAAAAATATTTATAATCCAAAGCTTAATTATCGAGTAATTTGCTATCTACTTAGAGACTGTAATGCTAAAATCTGGCCCCTTGTTACAAGAGATATTTCTGGATGGAACATTGAACTCTAGAGGGGTGGAGCCAAGAGTTGGTTAGGCCACTCCCATCTCTTACCTCGTTCCGGCTGACACACAAGACATTCCCACAACAGTAATCACTCAAAACACCAGCCCAAACCAAAGAGTGTTTAAATCATTAATGAATTATGTACTTTTCAATAATCAGATATTAATGATTGTTTATAATGTATTTTACAAACCAAAGTTGGCATGAAACTGTACTACCATTCGCTTATATAAAGTATGGGTGCCAAGTATAGAAAAACAAATTAAGGATCGATACCCACTTCAGTGGTCGAGCCGTCTAAGGCATCAAACTCGTGTTAGATGGGCCTGCTGCTAACGGAGAAATAAGGCTTCGAATCCCAGTCGTGTCTATTGAGGGTGGTTTTTCCTAAATTGTTTCCCACTCTCCTGCCGCGTGAATGAGGGTAGAATACAACTAAAATTCTTCCTTTCTCATCCCTATCCCTTTAGAGTAATTATAATTTATGCGTATAACCTGAACAGGTGGTATAACGCGGTGGTAAAAAAATAATATAAATTAGGTATTTAACTAACCATACTTAAAAATATTAGACTTAGTAAATTCCTAATGCTGCTTGAGCCCAGGTACAGAAAGGGAACGATTAGGAAAAATAATCGTTTATACTTTGCATGTACCAACCTTAGCAATTTTGTTGTCTGTATACAATATTTAGCTATGTTATATATTTTATTTTTGTAAGAATCTGAGTGTGACGTGTATCTGTTATTAGAACTATCTAGCTTGTGTGCCAGTTCTACGCACGGGGAATCTTTAGGAAGCTTTATTTTTAATTATAATATAAAATTAACCAAAGATAAAAGTATCCAAAAGTTTAAATAATTTTAAATATTAATCCTTTATTGGTTTAAATGATGTGACTAAACGTGGAGAAATAGGCAGACTGACTAAAACATTATGTCAAATTAAGGATTTACTGTAATACAAAAATCTTTGCATAAAATCGATCATAATAGAAGTATAATGGTGCAATATATATATTATTACAAACAAAATTTGTTAAAAGAACTTCAAAGTTAAAAAAATATACTTATTTAAATAATGGCCTTTTATAGATACATATTAGTCCTTGTAATTACGGCCATATTTTATTTTCTAATACTCCAAGCAGTTTTTTCTAATTGTTAAATTCTGGAACCAATTTTAAACATTTTCTGATAATCTGGAGTGGTCTTTGTAATTACTTGCAAGTGTATCATTTTCCTACCACACCAATTTTTTTTTCTATACGGTTGGAAATTTAAATCCCCCCACTCCCACTCCCAGCTCAATTCTCTGACCCTTGTTTTGAAATTTAAAATTTCAGACGCTTTTTGTTATTTGATGTTGTCCCTATATATGTAAGTAAATATTTAACTTTTATACTATAAGGAAAATGATATATTATATTAGCTTTGAAAGTTTCAGAGATGACGCCTATCTTCCCATTTTCCGAATTTTAATTTTTAAATTTAGTTTGTTTTCATAATGTTTGAGGTGTTTCTTATAACAGGCTGACAAATTAAAATCTTTAACCACAATGAGAAGTAGTTTTTAATATATATTTAAGAAATCCCCTCCAAATAGTTCACAAATCCCGAAATAGAAATTTAAATATTTACTAACTGTTTGGGTATTTGGCACAACATTTGTGACGATTCGTTATCATCGCAACTAAAAGCTTTGTTTTCTGTACACACCCCCCTTCCTATTTCCCAGAGTTCCATTTTAAAATTTAAAACTATCAGATTTTATGGTATGGTACATTCATCTTTCTGCTGAATGTTGTTATATACCACAGTGGCAAGTAGTTTTTCAATTAGTTTTGTAAATGTGGAATACACCCTCCCCCATTTCACAAACTTCAGTTTGAAATTTAAGTTTTTAGAACTTATTTGTATATCTTGATAAGTACTTTTATATGTTTGCCAAATATTATTGTTCTACTTCACCTAATGTGATTTGTTTATTTATAGCACCCACACCACAATTTCCCGGAGACATATTTTTAAATTTCCCGTATATAAACCTTTATGGCATGGGGTAAAGAATGAGCAAAAAATAAAAGGTATGTAAAAACGTATAGCTTATTAATTTGTTTTTAAAATAAGGTTAAAGAAGGTAAGTAAACCCACTAAAAGGTGTAAAACAGTCAAAAAGGGTAAAAAGTGCAGACAGGACAATAAACCAAAAAAGGACAGAGGGAAAAAGAGAGTTTTATTTTAGGGTAGAAAGATTAAAATAGTTGTAAAATGTGCAAAAGGGACAGAAATAGTATCCCTTTTATCCCATTTACTTTTTTCCTTCCGTTTACGTTTTTTACACTAAATATAATTTTAGTCCTTTTTAACATTTTACACTTTTGGAACCTTTTGGTATTTTTACACTGTTTGCCATTTTAGCACTATTATCCCTTTTGTTATTTCACCTTATTTAACTTTTTTTTGCTCTTTCGGAACATTTTTACTTTTTCCTCTTTTTGCCCTTTTGATCCTTTTTTCCCTTTAGTACTTTTGCCCTTTTATTGCTTTTACCCCTCTTGTCCTATCTACCATTTTAGCAATTTTTGCCCTTTTTTGTTCTTTTTACCTTTTTTTGATCATTTGCCCTTCTTCACTTATTGCCTATTTTTACGTCTTTAACTTTTATATACTATTAAATAAGATCTTTTTTTACTTTTTTTGCCCTTTTGGCTCTTTTATCATTTATATCCCTATTACCGTTTTTATCCTTTTTGCCCTATCTACCTTTTAAGAATTTTTTGAATTTTATTCTTTTTCCTTATAGCCCTTTTAACTCTTTTATTTCTTTTTATACTTTAACTCTTTTTACGTACCATTTTTGTTTGGATTAACTTTTTACCCTTTTTACAATTATTACACCTCTTTAAATAAAGCTTTTCAGTTTTAAATTATTATATCAAAATACAAATTGTTAAATGAATCGAAGCATCAACTTATCCAGGTGGTCCTGAATAATTTTAGTTTATTCTTGGCCTGAATCAGTTTACAAAAAGCTCATTAACTAGCGGTACTTGTCTTTGGTGACCTTGATAAATTGCGAAAATCCCTCTTCCACACCAATAGTCTTAAATCAGTCCTGAAAGTGCAAGGTTGTTAGGAAGTGTACTAAACTATGCATATTATTAAAACAAAAACACTTATTTCTCCTTCTAATTCCTTAAAACGTAGAACCAAACTGATAAAACTTAAATCAGCTATGCCAATGCCAAATTTAAACATATCTTCAGTTGTAACATTTTTAATCGTTTGACAGTACCTTGAAATAAGGAATTGACACATTTAGATTAATTTCATTTTTCTTTATTTCTGAAAAGTATTTGTTTTCCTGGCTGTGGTCTTAGCATCGAAATACTGGTCTTTGTTTAATTTAATAGGATTTTAAATTAATTTTCTCAAATGTCTTTAAAGTTTTGCTGTAAGTCTCATCGAATGAAGAAGTATCATCAAACGCTGTGCTATATAAATGTCCATATCGGTCTAGAGATTCAAATGAGAATGTTAAAATTCTTTGATGATCCAGAGCAGGGGTGAAGGACCATTATTTGTGTAGGGGGTTGGAGGGTAAGCAAAAAAATAATAATTGGAGGGACTTGATGAATGTGTGAAAATTGGTTGTCCCTAAAATCCATTTAGAGTGGTCCTCCTTTCAATTTTTGAATATGGAATTGTTTTTATTATTTGTCTTCACCAGAAATTTTTTGTAATTTGAATGCTTCTATAAGTTAATCGGAGTGGTCCTCCTTCAGCAAATTTTCGAATGTTAGATACCTTTAGAAGCTATTTTGAGTAGTTCTGATATTGAATTAAAACAAAACGGATTCCTTTAAAATCTATTTAAGGTTTTCTTCTTCTAGAAATATTTGAATTTTGGATGCTCTTTGAAACAATCTAGTAGAGTGATCTTGACTTTATTTTTTTCGACAACTAGATGCGT
The DNA here is from genome assembly GCA_039000515.1 of Timema cristinae. Lineage (NCBI taxonomy): Eukaryota > Metazoa > Arthropoda > Insecta > Phasmatodea > Timematidae > Timema > Timema cristinae. The sequence continues at coordinate 64,433,639 of JBCFYV010009882.1, forward strand.
CTAGAAGATTTAAAAGTGGTCTCTTCCAGCAGTTTTTTTACATCTATATATTTGTATGCTATTTGGAATTATAATCACCTTGATTTTTTTTTTAATTGGATACTTTAAGAAGCAATTTGGACTTTTTATTGCTTGATTTTTTTTTTTTAATTATTTGCTTCTATAATCTATTTGCACCCATCTCAGAATTTTTTTTAATTTCGATACATCTAGAAACTATTTAGAGTGATCCTCTAACTGGCACATAAAAAAAATTGAAAACCCTTAGAAGCTATATGTAGTTTGATGCAAGATTTTCAGTTTCAATTTCGAGAATATTAAAAGGTGTAAATTACATTTAATTTATGGCAAAAGAGGCAATAAGTTCCCCTACGCTCCACTCCCGTTTTCGCTGTTAATACTTTGGAGTGGTCCTGTTTGGTCATACTAATAGGTACATTTTATGCAGTGAAAGGAATGTTTACAAATGTTTCATGCTCTATGGTTGGCAGCAGTACTTCTATTGTTTTCTTTTGTTAGATCATTGTTGTTGGTTTTTTCGTGTTGGATATACTGTATTGGAATGGTTGTAAATCTTAATTTGTACATTATGAGAAAATATATTAGTTGTAATGGTCAACATTATTACAATTATACATTTTGGTCTTCCGGGTTCAGATAACGAGTCAGTTTTTGTCTCTCCACAGCTCAAATAACAAGTCATATTTGATAAAATGTCGCAGTTATTATTCAGTGCAGTTTTTATTCAGTGCATGGAAAACAAGGCTCTTAGATCTTCAGATATGTGTCTCGTCAAGAAACAAACTTCTTCAATTAAGTGAGTCCAGTCCAATTTAATCCCGTCCTGTATCTATTGTAACTACCTTCCTCTTTTTCTTTCATTATAGCACGTCTCTATTATTGTAGTTTTGCTTGTGTTTTAAACGCTTTGTTATTTCAACATGGCCACAGACGCAGATATAAAGGGCCTTGTAGCAAAAAGGGGACAAATCAAGGCTAGAATCACAAGATTTAAAGCGTATTTTCAAACATTTGATATTCAACAAAGTTCATTAATTCAATTAAAATTGCGACCATCAAAATTAGATCAGTGTTGGTCAGAATTCGATTAATTGCAATCACAAATGGAATTGGTCGATGACAGTGACCTACATTTAAATGAACGTGAACATTTTGAGAACACTTATTTTGATTTAATGGCATTTGTTGAAGAATTTATTCAAACACACTCCCATGATACCAGTTCAACTACCAAACAAATTTACAAACAAATATGTCGGTCAAATTTCCAAATATAAATCTGCCTTCTTTTAGTGGAAGTTACGAAGATTGGTTACCATTTTTTGAAGTGTTTAATTCTAATTTAATTTCTCCAAGTTTGAATATAATAATTTGTAACATCGATTAAGTTTCGAGAGACAATAATATAATAATATATTGATAATATTAAATCATCGAAGTTACAAAAAACTAGAACAGTGAAATGAAATATAAAACATTCTAACTATGGTAATTAGTACTCACCTCTAACAGCATTTTACCAGATATCGCTCCATATTAAGTAAACATCAACATAACCACCAGTGAAGTAAAAGTATGTCCGAGCCCCACCGATTAGCCTGGCTGACTAAAGGAACGACCAGGATACGAATTATTTCAATGATCTGCCACAGACACAACTTAGATACTCGTAGTACCATGATCCAGAATATTCTTGTTCAGCCCGGTCACATTGAATTTCCATCCCTCTACCCCTATCTTGTTGTACTGATTTCCCCCACTCTTCCCTTCCTTATTCAATACTATGATGTTTCTAGCTGAGCTGCAGTTTGAATATAAACTGGTGATTTTCCCCTTGTTCCTTAATCTTGATTGGATTAGTTCCGAGGACAATTAATGTCTTAAATAATGTAAGCTTATCAAAATTCTCTTTTATGCCTGTCTATTCTAGATTTATTATTTATGCTTAAACATTTTCATTTTATGTTAAATGTATTTGTATCATGGATTACACTAATTTAAAATCAGTTTGCTTTCTTTAAGCTTTCAAATCTGTCAACACTCATATATTATTTGTTTTGAATAAGGATTCTGATGAAAATTATACTTTAATTTTGATTTATTGTACATTCCTTCAGAAAGTGTTTAAATACTAACTCTACAGACCTTATATTAATATTGCGTTTATATTTGGTAAATATTTGGACTTTTCACTTTCGGAAACTACCGTTTACTTATTTATGAAAATGTTTGTTGCCAATTGGCATATAATTTTATTTATTTAAGGAATATATTCTTAGGGATCCTTGAATTTGTGAGCGCGTATGGGCTTAAATGCCGAGAACAGACTATGTCATCATTTACTGCATATTTAAAATCAATATCTTAGGGGACTTAGTTCAAATTAACTGTTATTTAATAGTTTATACTTGTTTGATATATTGTTGTTTATAATTAAAGTTGATATTTTAGTAGTCCCACTGCATATTTTTTTTGATAAATGGAATAATTATATTTATATATTCATAGATTGGTCATCTGGGTCAGGGATGCAATCTTGGTTTATTAAATATCTTTGGGATCTATCTTAACTGTTTATTATGAGTATATATTGCAATCATTGTTATTTAAATTTATATGCATATATAAAAGAGATTAAATGGAGCTCTGCCAGTTTGTGTAACTAAGCGGGAGGTTTTCATATATTACTCTTGAGGGTTATATTATTATTATTATTATTATTATTATTATTATTATTATTATTATTAGCATCGCGTCTTACTACCCGTTCGGGTTATACGCACTTACGCTAATGTGTAATGGTAGGGTGATTGTGAGATGAAATGAAGGACCTACAGTTTAACGTGGAATCCGAACTACGGTGGAGGCCTGGCATTACCCACATTCACAAGATGTCTTGTCAGAGGTGAAGGAAGGGTTTGGAAATCAGATAAATCTGTGCCGGGACAGAGGATTGTACCCCAGCCGCCAGCACAGAAGTCTGACACCTTACCCCTAGACCACCAGGTCACCTCTTGAGGGTTATAACCGTAATAATAATTTTACTTTTTTTTTTAATGTACATACCTTGTACATTACTAAAGCTAATAATCCTTATTATGAAACATATAAATTGTATTGTTGAACTCATATATTATTCTTTTAAATAAATTATATTATTATCGTTCTCCTCTGATATATATTTGTGTCATCCCACCCAAATTTACCGAGGTTATCACAATTATGAAAATTAGGCTACCTCTTGCCAGTTAACGCCTATTCTTTTTTAAAGATCTCAGGTGGGTGAAGCGATCTGGCTGGAGAAAATTCACACACACACCCACCCACATGTGTATATATATATAGTTCATTGTTCATATGGGTCACTCTGCAATTTTCAAGTTTTCTCACTTACCTTTAGGCCACTAAAATTAATCATTTTAATATTTTTCAGAAAAAATATTTCTAATTTTACTATTACTCACACATATTTTTATATAAAATAGAAGGAAAATCTTCTTAGAGACACTTGCGGTCTAAATATTATGACAACATATATTTTTGGGGGGGCACAATGTATTATTACCTATCTTGAATATATATCCACAATACTGATTTTATACAACACTAAAAAGAAGGTGGGAATGAGGAAGGTAGAACTTATATTAAATAAACCCGAGATGAAAAATATATATAGACCTATAACTAATTATATATTCGAATTTAAAATAAAGGGAGAGGTTTAAATAATAATCGAACATGAAAAATATACATATTTCGTGTTGGACTAATGAAAGATAGGGCATTGTTTAGAAGTGTAGAGAAGATATGTCTAACAGCTGTTATTTACAAACCAAATAGATTTAAATATTTATTTATGTATACATTCATGTTTAAAAAAAAAACATCATAACCGTCAACGTACGTAATGGGTATTAAATAAATACAAATAAGTGAATTCATATTTGTTTAATTTATGATTTGATTTAAACATATTATAATACAAATTTAATCTCTCTATATAAAATAAATATGAAAAACAATGGTGAGACATACTTTTAAAGAATTCGTTATTTGTAATATTATCTAACAATAAACGACCATGTGCACTGAAGAAATAACACTATTCTTGATTAGAAAAACTTTTTATTTTAATGATATATTAAAATCATTGCCTAAACGAAACAAATTAAATCACTAAAATATAAAATGTTATCAATTTCAGAAGTAAGGAGCTTGTATTAAATCAAGTAGAAAACCGAACTGTTATTTTAGTTGCTAATATAACCACAGAAAAATTCGTTAAAATTAAAAACTTTTTTTTTACATTACACATTCTAGACATAGGAAAATAAACACATATTAATATGGTTGAAAAGGACAGTGATTTGAATAAACTTTGAATAGATCGCGTATTTTTTTAACTCATACATTAACCAAATATGTTTCTTTTTTCTGAAAAGGTGTTCAGCTTACATAAGCGAATTCAAGTGCAAAAATACAAACACACTTAAAATTAAATAAAAAACATACAAATGAACTGTGCATGTACTATGTTTAAATTTAAAACGTATCATATAGAGGCACTTAAATCACGTTTTAACAAAAATTATAAATAACTGTTCGAAATGAATTACCGATATAAGTGCAGAATAAGGTGTCAATATTATTTAACTATAATATGTATTCACCATTGCTACCAGATAATTATGTCCGTTTAACCAGACCAGATAGTACATGTTTCAAAACTTGTTTGAATTAGTAATATAAATCAAGTGTTTCATAACATGATATATCTTAGTTGGACAGAGCTTTTTTTTAACTCTACCAATAATTGATGATACATGTTCAGAAAGAAGGAATATAAATAATTACTTTTTAAAATCCCTTGAACATACAACATTTAGTTTTCGTATAAATTTAAAAAGTATTATAAAATTTATAACTTGAAAGTAACATTCAAAATTAATCACATAAAAGAACATGCAAACATATATTTTACACATCTCTCATTTTCAATATTTGAATGGAACGGAACTAGGTAGATTAAGTATCAATTATTGTTCATTTACACAAACAAAATTTGCTTATTTTGAGTAATCACAGCTTACATGAAATAATTACAATGTATAAACGTAAACATTTCCATCAACTATGAAAATGCGTTGAAAAAAATATAATGCTCTTACATAGATATATATTTTGCCGTTCAAAGAATACCTAAACTGCTAATAAAAAATTGAAATATTGAATAGTTTTCCGAAATAATTTTAAATTATTAGAGACTTTTAACTTATTTTAAAATTATAATTGATAAATATATTTAACTATCAAATTATTAGTGTTTTGCATTTAATACTCATTACTATTTTAGCCACTTATTCATTTATAACATATAAGATAATTATTGTTATGGTCTGCCTCGTATAAAATTTTAATCCATAAATCCCATCTTAACATTTTGTAAACTAACCTAATTTTTTCTAGCGTGTATTGAATTTCCTAATCAAAAATAAATACAACTAATGATGTTATTGTAATATATAAAAAATTAGCATCTACATAATATAAAGATATGTTACTAGTATGATTCCACATTAATATTTCTGATATACTTCTAGTTATGAATGATTTGATAGCTCAAGCTACCCATAATTTCATAAAGCAATAGATATATTAAATTGATTCTTGAATATTTTATTCAATACTATCTCAATGTTTACAAACATGATGATTTGCATTTAGTTGCCAAATGATCTGTGAATTGAATTACATAACATGTATCACTTAACTTCAAACATATCCGATGGATATCACTGTAATATAATGTAAAGTAACACTATGCGAGTAGCCAAAGGGAACAAATTTAGTTCCTAAGATTTACAATACAATTTACAATTTGCAAGAAGCTTTTTGACCAAACCAAAATGTTATTAAAAAATCTTTCTGAAAGATCTGAAAATGAGCCCTTATATTATGTGTATCGAAATGATCTAATATTTGCTTTGAAAAGCATAAGATATTATTTTGTAGAGCTGGTTAATGTCAACGTTACCTGAGTTTAACGTAAATATTTTCGAGTTCAATATTATTTTGCTAAATAAGCTCCATTAGAAATTGAACTCTTCATTGTGGTTTGGATATCTATAGTTAGAGCTGTACATTACAATAAGACCAAATGAGCTAATGCTGGCCCATGGAATCCCATGGAAAAATGTGCCTAAAATAATATAAGATGGCACTCGATATTTATGGAATCAACTTACATTGGTTCATTACTCAATATTTACGTAGTTAACGATTAACTTTTGTAGCTTCAATTTGGCCATTTTCTTAATGCTAGGGGAATTATTCAAATTCTCAAAAGTAATTTCGCTAATCTGAATATCCTTTAACACTGCCATATTACTTTCACTCAAACAACTATTCCTCCGAATCACTTTTACAACATTGTTTCATCTAAAAACAATTATTAGTACTAAATATGTTGTCTATAAGAAATAACCAACGATAAATATAAATAATAAATTTCCCTAATAATTTTATGAAGATAAATATGAATAGTTTGAAAAATAGATTAAAATTGGTACAACCTTGAAAATTTAGATTTTAATACAAGTTAATTGTTCTTAATGTCAATCCCATTTTCTGTTATTTAATTAAATTTTACAAATAATATTCTGATCTCCCCATTACCACCATCACTGCTGGGTAAGGTTCTATTTGATAGTAAGTTGACAGTAGGATTCATCTTGTATGCCTTATTAATAATAATGGACTATGTATTAAAATCTTGTTCAATGACTTTCAGAGACCTTAAATCTTCAAATCTGTTTTGAGTCAGATTTTCTTTGAACTGAGATAGTAAGTTTGGAGATGACTGAAGCAAAAATTCACAAAAGGTGTGTTCACAAGTGCTAGTAACTGTTAATTTGGGTCTGTGGAAACATTTTATTTAGTTTTTTAGTCACATATTTTAAAACACATTAAGATTAGTAATTACTATACTACCGGGATCATATAATTATAACTAATTTAGAAATGTTATTTTAAAATTTCTTCTTAATGAACCTATCAGGAACTAAAATATACTAAAACCCTAATCCATAGCAAATATTTTGTTTTAAAAATAGAATAAATAATTAAATAATATTTTGGTTTGAGGAGTAACCACCTAAAATAATATGCAAATTAATTGAAACAATTTAAAATTGTGTGAATTAATACTAAATCTATTTGAAAAATATGTGTTTAATAAGATTAAAAACTTGTAAAAATAAAAATTCTATATATTAAAAATACAACTAAACGTAACAATTAAATCATATGTATAGTTTTAAGGTATTGAGCTAATTTTAGGAACTATATATGTTAAAAGTACACCTTAGATAAATATGTGAAGGTTTTAAAATAATAGTAAATTAAACTTTTTTTAGCACCTGACTTGTCTTACTAACTGTTCAGGTTATTCGCCTAAGATTCAATTAACTGTGGAGCATTTTAACCAAGGTTTTTTACTTTAGTTATAATGGTTAATGTACCTATTCCCATATTAACCATTTTTTATTTTGTTCAGTTGGTAAAGTAAAAACCCTGAACAATGGTTCAATTGAAAAATTGGTGCACTTATTATTAGCAACCCGCGCCCTCTTTCCTTCCATCCTGTATAAAGTTGTACTAGTAAGGTTATATATCTGGCCTCAACAGCAAAATATGAGATATATAGCAAACAAGACTAACTAAAATAAGTAATATTTACCTGAAGCATGGACTCAGAGATGATATGACCTTCCTAAACCCTCATCTACTAACTATAACATTCTTACCACCCAGGAAGTAAATTGAAAAGTATTAACCACTCTTTAGGTAAATGCAGGTGCCATTTCTAAAATTTTCCCACATACATCTGTTCGCCTATGATAGATAGCTAACCAAAAACGAGTTGATGTTAGGCACTCTGCCAGGTGAACTTTGAGAGTTTTCATATACAATTTATATTGAGATTAATTTCATACACTTTCTACCCTAATGCGAATACGTTTCTCTAAATTACCTTCTAAATTCCTCCTAAAATACAGCCTGTTGATGCACTTTTACAAAGATAACTAATCTTTTAGAGATGTAATAATATGATAAATGTGATAAATATTGATAAATATAGTTGATCAATTAATTTTATAAATGATACAGACATACGCATATATATATATATATATATATATATATATATATATATATATATAAAAAAAATTAGTCTCTTATGGATACATTGACATATCTTTCGATTACAGACTGGATATATTAAATACATTACCTTCTTCAAAGTATTTTTGAAGGGACCAAGGCCATAGTCAGGGGGGGGAGGGGTGTTTAGGGAATTCAACCCCTTCCTCCCCCCACAAAGTTGTAAAAAAAAATCTCTTTGTCTAGGGTCTGAACCAAACAAGAAAATACAGTAGCTAGCTTGCTGTCACCATTCTAATTTTTGGGTACATGTTTAAAAATAGTATGTTATTGTTTTCAGGCAACAAAACTGGGTAGACTGAGGTAAAATACTGACAGTGGAAACAATAAATATTTGTAAGTGTGGGGGAGAAATGCGGAAACTATTAATTCCTTGAGTTTAGGAAACAAAACCTCTAACTGGAAAGGATTTGTTCTATAGTTCCGAGAACACGCCGTTAATTAGTTGACAAATAAAGGAGCATGAGCTGTAAGGATATGATAAGTAAGGGGAGGAGGCAATAGCTATGAGCCCCCAAATTATTGTAGTTAAAAAAATATTAATAGTGGCAGCCGACAGATTAAGAAAAACATATCGGGATATAAGCGCGTGTTGTTGACTTGTGAATGCCTTTAGTTTTGCTAATTTAATGTGTAGTGAAGACAAGTGTTAATTAGTTAGTGATTGTATAGGTTAAGCTGGTATACTGATCCCGAATGCTAAATGTAGCACTTTTTTATTGTTTAGCACCGCACTTTGCTACCCGTTCGGTCTATACGCTCACAATTATTTCTAATAAATGAACAAAATAATCTACTTTACTTTTGTTTTTATTATCAAGAGCCTTTTAGAGAATTAAAAAAAAAATTGCGGCAAAATTAATATCATTTGACTATTTTATTAGTTTTATTTATTGGGTATTAATAATATCTATCAATTGTGACTGCTGGAGATCACACGACTTTACTTATGAATATATGAAAATTGTTTTAAGTAACTTTTGAAACTATCAACAAAGTTTGTTTCTATCTGATTTTGATTGTTGTCAGGATTAGTGGAAGAGTGGGCTGACTACCCATGGCACCAATAACCTCGTCCTCTTCCCCCTCATTCTCCCGGCGATTGGTCATCATTTTTACTATCTTTGAGTCTCTATAGATATAAGAGTCAATGTCTTCGTTAGAATTGGTTGCGTTAAAAATTCCTTTATTTGAAAAGGATACAATATTGGACTATGAAGCGGGGTAAATTAACCTTTTCTAAAAGAAGTAATTTTTAAACCTCTAGTTCGAATCTCGGTCGGGTGAACTGAGGGTGGTTTTTCCTAAATGGTTTTCCACTCTCCCTCCACGCAAATGCGGGTTCACTTCCTCTAATTCAACCTTCCCAATTCCTAATCCATTAGCGTAATTAGTACTTAAAGCGTATAATCCGAACGGGTAGTAAGACGCGATGCTAAATAATAATAAAAAAAATTTAACCTCTAAAAATATCTTTGAGAAATAAAAAATTATCTATAAATATACATCCAGACTGGGTCAACGATGATGGAACCTTATATGTTTTTTGATGAGGGGGGATTTTACCAAAAATATATTTTGAGGGATTTAACAGTCTCCTCCCACCATTCCCTACCAACCTAAATATTTCCGGAGGGCTTTCTCCATCAAACGTTTGACAATTGGATGCTTTAACTTATTAGAGTTGTCCTACTTAAGATTTGTTTAAAAGAATTGTTGCCCCTAGAAGATATTTTAAACGGTACAGGTATTCCTTAATTTTATTTTTTTAAGTTTAACTCGATACCATTATAAGTTTTTGAAGTTGGATTTTAATCATATCACATTTGAAAATATAAGACAGGGGTAAAATATATCTAGAGAGGAAAATTTTATTCCCAAGAGAAGGGGTATTTTCATTCAGGGTGCCATTCCCACTACCTCAGTTATACCACCACTAATACTTTTATTTAATAAAGGTTCAATGTAATTTTTTTAATTTGGAGGGAGAAGGCTGTAAATATCTAAATCTAAAACAAACTTTTAACACCTAAAGTCTTTAATCTCTGCCCTTATTACCATAAAAATAAACTCCAGATAGCTTCTAGAGGCATTCATTTTTCGTAATTTTCCTTAGCTTTTAGCAGTTGTGGACATGTGCAGCATTAACCCTCCTGAAATTTTCCCATGGCTATGGTCTTGGAAGAGACTATTAACTACTTCGTTGAAAATCAGATTATGATAACACCTTTTAGGAATATAGGTTTGATATTTATTTACCATGAAGATTTATATGTTGTTAAAGTTTCCAACATTAATAACAATTTTAATATATTTTTAATTTAATAACATTTTGCAAATAAAATAAAGCTTATCAATATTGAATGCATGCCCTAAAACATATGTCATATCTGCAAACATATCCAAATTCAAGCACCCTCCCAAAGTATTCTTGAATCTAACACATTAATTAAAATAATTTACTTTAACATTTTTAAATGGGGAGAATATCTGTGTTTGTATTATTTATAAATTACATTATAATAGTGCTATAATTGTATGACAATTAAACAAAACATCTAGTATTGAAAGGCCTCTTCAATAATTAAATTATGGCCCTCTTATTCAATCTACAATAAACATAAGGGACAAGCTTAGTTTTGAAATTACTAAGACAAATAGTTAACACCATAGACAAACAGTTTCATTTGAAAATACATTATATTTACAATGTTTTATCCAATTTATGAAATGGGAATTTATATTTTGAGCTCTGTTTATATGTTGACCATAAAATTTAGGTTCACAAAAAAGCTTCTAAAGATAAGCACAAATATGATACTATTAGAAACAGAACATTTAAAAAAATGTTTCTGGCTAATAATATAGTAATGTTGGACCAGTTAAAGCAAATAAATCTTTCAAATTCATTAAAGTAATCTGTTTGACAAATTTAAAAGCCTTCCTCACTTAATTCCATTTGTTAGACGACCTGTAAGGCCTTATTACCAATTAATTTCATCTGCTAGAAAAGTTTAAAAAAAAACACCTCATTCTCACTTTATTTTACCTATCAGACAATATGAAACTCCTCATTACCACTTAGTATTTGTTACCTGTTACACAAGTTGAAATACCTTATTCCCACTATATGTCACCTATTAATCAAGTTGAAAAGCCTCATTCCGCTTAATGCTTTAATCTAAACCACTGGAAATCCTTCTTTCCCCCTTAATGTCAACTGTTCAAGTTTAATTGCCCCATTCACCCTTAATGCCACCTGTAATATAAATTTATGTTCCCTATTGCCCCTTAATGCCACCTGTTAGACAAGTGGAAAAGTCACATTATTGCTTAACTAGCCTGTTAGATAAGTTTAAATGGCTCATTTCCCTTAATATCACCTGTTGGATAAATTGAAATGACTCATTACCCCCTGTTGGATAAGTTGAAATGACTCATTACCCCCTGTTGGTTAAGTTTAAATGACTCATTACCCTTTAATTTCACCTGTTAGACAAGGTGAAATGCATAACACTCACTTTATTTTACCCGTTAGACAATTAATAAAGTCTCCCTTCCATTTAATGCTATCTGTTGTACACGTTGAGAAGCCTGATTTTGCCCATAATTGCACCTATTAACAAAGTTTAAAATTATCATTCCACTTTAATTAAACCTGTTAGACAAGTTGAAAAGCCTCATTCCCACTTAATGTTAATTTTAGATAAGTTAAAATTGTATTCCCAAATAATGTCGCCTATTGGACAACTATAAAAGCCACATTATCGATCAATTGTCACTTGTTAGCCAATTTGAAAAACCTCATCCCTACTGTCACATGTTAGACAAGTTTAAAATCGTCATACCCACTTAATGTCATTTGTTAGACAAGTCAAAATTCCACATTCCAAAGTAATGTCGCTTGTTAGACAAGTTGAAATGCCCCATTCTCACTTGATACCACCTGTTATATGAGATGAAATGATTAATTTCCCATAGCGCCACCTGGTAGATAAGATGAAATGATTCAATCCCCTATAATGCCACTTTTAAAATAAAATGAAATTGATCACTACGACATTATGTAATCTGTTACATAAAACGAAATAGTTTATTTCTTCATAATGAAACATGTTTGATAAGATGAAACACTTCATTCTTCGGCATTGTTAACTTACAGTGATCCTAGTGTTAGCTTTCATACGAGTTTAAAAAAAACAATTTGTTCTTAATATTGAAACCTAGAAAAGTTGACAAACTCGTTTTTAATTTGTTTAATTTTTTGAGAGAGAGAAAAACAGCTTCTTACTTCTTAATGTATACTGCTAGAAAATTTAAATTTTCTTATTTTGATACGTAGAAGAGTCATATATTGCAAATATTATCGATCGTTTCAATAAAAACTTAATTAAAATTTACATTAACTTGTAAAACCAATATATAACTATTGGTAATAAACGAAATTTAAAATACATTAAGAATTTATAAATTATATACTACAAAATATTGTTCATGCTATTGGATATCAAGGTAAAACATTTAAACAAATCTTATTATTATAACACAGCCCCATGCAATAATTAAAAGTAAGGTTTTATACCTCATAAACAACCGTAGAGATTTAACATAAGAGACATAAAAAACTAACATAACTATACTTATTGTAAAACAATTAAAATAAAAACAGCATTACCTTAGAATAAGATGGATAGATAAAATGGCTTCTTTTTCCTTCAAACTACTTATCGAAAGGTTTTGGTTTGCTTACGTGCATTTGTGTTCATTAAAACATATGTTTTAATAATAATCTCGGAATATAAGGCTACATAATAGACTAAAATGTTAACATTCAAATCATAAATAAATACCTTTTATTTAACTAAATCTCATTCTAAAATAGCTAGCAATATTTTTTGAACCAATATATGATATTTTATTTTTAATAAACGTATATGATCTAAATTTATTTTATATATATATATATATATATATATTATATTAACTCTACGTAGAGGTAATAAATATATACCGTAGTGGTAATATATTATATATATATATATAATATTATATTACCTCTACGGATCACTTGTATATTTAGTTGGGTTGTTATAGAGTAGCTATGAAACTAAATTGTGTTGAAACCTCATAACTATCAATTTCATTCCTCCTAGACAAACCATTTTATCATCCCTTATTCTGGTATTGTTCATTTAACATTTCTTAGCTATTTAAAACTACTTGCAAATAAATAAATATAAGGACTTTTATACTTAGTTTTATTAAATTAAAAACAAGGTTTTAAACTCCACAACTGTGAATAACCTTATAATTGTGGCTGGGTAGAATATATCACATTTTGATAGAGGTATAATGATACACAAAAATAGATTAAAATAAATCATCTATCAAAAATACAAACAGAATACTCATATCACTACATATAATCGTCACAACACAAAAGCATGATAGTGAAATTTATCTTTAAATGTGATGAAAAATCATTATAAGATTGATAAAATAATTGTGATTGTGTTCAACAAACATGAATCGTCTTAAGATGAAATATCAGATACATCTATACATCAGAAGATTTGGCTCCAGCTGTTTGTTGAGTTAGTACTGCAGATGGCATGTTTCGGCTGCCATCAGACGAATCCTTAGAAAAAGAAAACAGAATACGATATATTATTTCAACAGTTGGATTTTTTTAATATCTTTTCTCAAAACCTGTCATCTTAGTGTCACATATGTCAAATTGTGACATTCACAATATATAACAAATGCGGCGACTTGGTTAATTCACTTGTAATGTAAGAGATAATAAGTTTGATTATATATTTTCAGAGTTAAATTATAATATTTGCAGAGATAATATTTCATATTTATATGGATTCATATAATAATTTAGCTGTGTTCACTAAATATGGAATTGTGAACTATTATCAAGTCATGTGTACGTTTGGTTTTAGAAGGGTTTATCGTGGTGAAAGGGGGGTATGCTTATAGAACCGATTTATAGTTAAGAGTTTTAAAAACTTACCGGTCCTTGATCCAGCTCATCTAAAGATTCCAGTCTTGCAATAGGTGCCTCAAGTTTGGATGTTAGGTTGTCTCTAAATTCCCAAGAGCATGCATCATCACTAGTTGTTCCTCTGGAGGAAAGCTCATCGTGCCTCTGTTCTGTTGGATGATTATGCATAGACCAAACATCTTCACTGTCTGTCTGTATTGGGGACGAATGACGCCAGCTTAGAGATGGGGATTGATGGACCTAATTTAATAATTTTAATTTGGACATATTATAAACGACACCACTTCAGAGGGATCATTCAAGCTATTTTAACAGTTTACATTATTTGAAAGCGTCATCCTCCTTATTTGAAAACATATAACCTAGCCTTTTGATCGGACGTGAATCATTCATATAAGTAGTGATAATACCAACAAACTCAAACATATTCAATGATGGTTTTAACAAGAGCTAAACTCAAATAGGCTTCTTAGCATCAGCGATCGTAGTTTAGATTGGCACTATAACCCTCGCACTATGCCTCTTTCCTCAGCGTGAAGACTACATATGTAGACCTATCCTAATTATTATTATTATTATTATTATTATTATTATTATTATTATTATTATTATTACTACCCGTTTGGGCTATACGCACTTATGTTAATGTGTAAGGGTAGAGTGATTGTGAAATGAAATGAAAGACCTACAGTTTAACGTGGAATCCGAACCATGGTGGAGGTCTGGCATTCCTCACATTCACAAGTTGTGATTAATACAAGTCTTGTCAGAGGTGAAGGAAGGGTTTGGCAACAAGATACATCTGTGCCGGGACCGAGGATTGAATCCCGGACCCCCAGCACATAAGTCTGACACCTTACCCCTAGACCACCAGGTCATCACCTATCCTAATTGAATTTAGACCAGTCATTCAGGGGCAGTCAATCATCAGTTTAAACTCAATGTCTTAACCCATTCGATCACATTAATTCTCAATATAGACAACTTATTTTCCAAATATTTTTTTTTGTATCAATTGGACAATTTTCGTTGGTTGACCACAATAAATAACATTTTCAACACAGCTACTTTTCAAAGGAAATGTGCCAATCTTTTCATGTTGTAAAAATAACTACTAAATTTTATTTAGCGTCTCTTAATAATAAAATACATCTAAGTAGTTTTGTTGTATGTTCAAACCATACTAATTTCAACAAAAAAACAAAAAATAACCACTTACAAATGGATTGTAATGAATGATTATTTTAAAATCAGATGTCCTTTGCCACGTATAATAAAAACCAATGACCAACATTTTGAGGTATCAAATAACGACACCAACTGACCTGTGTAAGATTAGTGGGCTGCGACTGGCTTCGTTGTGGAATGCGTGTGGCTGAGTGCTGTGGCTGATTAAGCATTTTGTTAGGTAGTTTTGGAGCTACTTGGAGAGGGACGGAGAAATGGTACAGCTGGTTTTGTTCTTG
Organism: Timema cristinae; assembly: GCA_039000515.1. Classification (NCBI taxonomy): domain Eukaryota; kingdom Metazoa; phylum Arthropoda; class Insecta; order Phasmatodea; family Timematidae; genus Timema; species Timema cristinae. The sequence continues at coordinate 64,449,362 of JBCFYV010009882.1, forward strand.
AGAGCGTTGCTGGGTGGTCCGATGTAAACCTTGTTCACAACCCAATCCCCCTCTATTTGGTTGAGGCCGACTCATTTCTGTTGGATGTTGATGAAAAGAATGTTGGTCTTCTGATGTAGGAGGCCTATGAAATACATATAATGAAATTGTTGGTATCACATTGGTTTATTTAATGTAGAAAATTTAAAGCACTATATTTATTCTGTTGTATATTTATTCTATTTTTTTAATAGTACCGCGTGCTACTACCTATTCAGGTTATACACATTTATTCTAAATAATTTGGTTCAATATAAATGATAACATTATCTATATATTTGACGTTTTTGTGACAGAGTATTATGCTTAAACGGATATATTAAATAATTTAAGGGGATATCTATATAAAGCCTTGATTTTAAAATCAATTGTCTTTAAAGAGTATGGTAGGTGGCACCATGAATTAAAGGCTTCAGTCCACCTCACTGGATTTTGAAACCTGTAACCACTGGTCAGTATCAAGTACGCTTTTAAGGTATCTATCTATTTATGTAATATTTAATATCATTTATAAAAAAAATCTTAGTTTCTAACCAGATGGAAAAATATTGTATTCTTTTTAAAACACTCAGAATTATTGTATCTAATTTACAAATTTATTACAAAATAATAACGCTAATAATTTCAGTAATTAGCGTGTCTGCCTAGAGTTAAATGTCCCGGGTTTATTAAAGGCATGGTAAAATTATTTTTCATAGGTGAGATGTGGGTTTTCCATTCTTATTAATGAAATGAAAGCTAAAATGCTGAGTGTAGTGTCTGTTCTATATTTAAATAAGTTTATAACTCCTGTGCTGATAATAATTTTTTTCAGAAAGTGTACGTAAATGTTTTAAGAAATCGCTAACTTTTATAAAATAATAAAACATTTAAATGACATTAAATCGGATGTTAAGACATAAAAAAAATTAGCAAGAAATATTATGTTACTTAAATGTTAATTTAGGCTCCCTGAGAATTGAAATTATTAGAAATAAATCTATATTTACATTGATATATATATATATATATATATATATATATATATATATATATATATAGTAAGATTAATCCAGGAATATTAAGGCACAGCGGGGAAGTGCCCCTCCACCACCACTCCTCCCTCCCCTCCTGCGCTTTATACAGTATGTTGGAGCTCGCGCGCGCGCGCGCTCTCTCTCTTTCCTTATACATACATACAGGACAGAGGTAGGGTGGGGGAGGGGGGTGGAGGATGGAGATGGTCCCGTGAGTCGACGGTTCGCACGAAGGGGGTGGGGGGTATGTGACACATAATATATTTATTCCTTAGTCTCGGCTCACCCCTTTCGAATACAATCTTTAAAAAGGGCGACCTTTCATCTTCTGAGTTTTCTCAGAAAAGTTTGAGGGTGGGGGATATGTGACACATGATAGATTTCTTCCTCAGTCATAGCTCGCACCCTTGAACTCACTAGCTGTGAGAGCTCTCGAACTTCAGATGTGAACATCTGTTTTGCTTCCATCCGTGAGGGGGAAGCTTTCAAACTTGTCAGTGTTTCATTTTAGAACGTGAGTGGACTGTGGGAATTTTAAAAAAGAATATCTTCGAGAGAGCACTTAAGAAATTAGTTTAATCGTGTTGGTAAATGAGTCTCCTGACGGAAGGTTTTAGAACTCGAGGGTGAGAAAAAAATCTTTTTTCGGTGAACAATCAACTCTAGACTCCCACGCTCTGTAGTGGGCGGGGCTAAGAGTTCCTCCTGCAGCTTGGAACCCTTTCTCGCCGCGTCTCCTGTAGAGAGCGTTGCTTGTAATCTTCACTTATTCCTATATATTGAGTTAACCCTTTTAGATGAAATGATTAGCTACCATCTACATTCTAAAGATTAACAATGTCTAGTGAATATACAGCACTTTTTCTGAGTACAATTGGTTCGAGTGAAATTGTAACAAGGAAGTTAACGGATTTAGAGATTGGTCACGGATATCATGTTACGAGTATAAAAGCGTTAGCTACCCGTTATGGCCGTAGAGTTATCACGCTGTTGGAGGGTAAATATAACGTTTGGTTGCCTAATCGGTTCTCATTACTTAACGACGAGCAGCTGGAAGACATTTCCAAAGCGGGCTTACTGCTTGTATACAAAGGCATCTACAAGAATAGCAAAACAGCCATCTTAAGCTTTGAAGGTAAGTGAACATTCAAATTTGTGTGTGTGTGTATTTCGTTTACCGTCCATTATGTTCAAATTTCGTATATAATAAATATATTTTTTTTCGCTCTGAACATGTAGGGTAAGGTGGTGGACTTCTACGCTAACGATCCAGGTTCAACCCTCACTTTCTATTTGTCTTATATCGTTTACCCTCCATTATAAGAATTATTATTTGGAAACTTCAGATACAACATTTTTTCTCTTATTAATATTTATTGGAAGATGATGCGTTTGTTTTTTTGACTGCTGAGGATGCAGAGAACAAGGTTCAAATCTCGGTCAGGATGAACGAGGGGTGGTTTTTTCCACTCTCCCTCTACGCAAATGTGGGTTCACTTCCTCTAATTCAACCTTCTCAATTCCTAATCCATTAGCGTATAACATGAACGGGTAGTGATGTGTTTGTTTTTTGACTGCTGAGGACGTGGAGAACAAGGTTCAAATCTCGGTCAGGATGAACGGGGAGGTGGTTTTTTCCACTCTCCCTCTACGCAAATGTGGGTTCACTTCCTCTAATTCAACCTTCCCAATTCCTAATCCATTAGCGTAATTAGTACTCTGAATGATTTTACACTCTCATCATGCACAAATGAAGGTACATTTGTTATGAATAATAGCCTACTCACCCTTACCCTTAAAAAGTGTATATCCAGAATTGATAGTAAAAACAATGTGGTAAAAAGGAATGTATAAAAATTTAAAAAGCAGTCAAATCCCGGTCAGGACGAACGGGGAGGTGGTTTTTTCCTCTCTCCCTCTACGCAAATGTGGGTTCACTTCCTCTAATTCGAGCTTCCCCATTCCTAATCCATTAGCGTAATTAGTACTCTGAATGATTTTACACTCTCATCATACACAAATGATGGTACATTTGTTATGAATAATAGCCTACTCACCCTTATCCTTAAAATGCGTATATCCTGAATTAATAGTAAAACAATGTGGTAAAAAGGAATGTATAAAATTTAAAAATAGCATACTTTCAATAAAAGACAAGTGAAGCTTATGATCAATGATTGCAATAATTTATAGTTTAAGTTGGGGATTGTTGGTTAAGCTAATTGAACTGTTAGTGAAATATTAACAATGAGTATAAAATAAAGTAAAACCGATTATTGAACCCATTTCTATTAAATCGAAGATTAATCAAATCGGTCAGAAGATGTATTTTAAACTAGAAAACATTAAAAAAACCTAAACTACAGCGACACCTTGCCGTAATTTGATATGTTCTTTAATTCGAATTTTTCACCCGGCCCCTAGATGATGTTTTTTTTTTGACTGCTAAGGTTGTGGAGAACAAGGTCCAAATCTCGGTCAGGATTAACGGGGGTGTTTTTTCCACTCCCCCTCTACGCAAATGTGGGTTCACTTCCTCTAATTCGACCTTCCCAATTCTTAATCCATTAGCGTAATTAGTACTCTGAATGATTTTACACTCTCATCATGCACAAATGATGGTACATTTGTTATGAAAAATAGCCTACTCACCCTTACCCTTAAAAAGCGTATATCCCGGATTAATAGTAAAAACAATATGGTAAAAGGAATGTATAAACATTTTTATAAAGAATAACAACTGGTTTTGCCTTTGAAAGCCATATTTGGGGATGGTATGGGTGCAGAGAGTATTTACACTCTCCTCACGCGCAAATGATGGTACATTTGTTATGAATAGTACCAAATACATTATGGGAAAACATTTTTACAAAAAATAACAACTGGTTTTACCTTTGAAAGCCATATTTGGGATGATATAGGTACAGAGAGTATTTACACTCTCGTCACGCGCAAATGATGGCACATTTGTTATGAATAGTATCCTACTCACCCTTACATAAACACACATACACACATACACACACACATACACATACACATACACATACACACACATACATACACACACACATACACACACATACACATACACATACACAAACACATACGCACAAACACAAACACAAACACATACGCACATACACATACACAAACACATACACAAACACATACACATACACAAACACATACACATACACAAACACATACACATACACATACAGACACATACACATACACATACACATACGCATACACATACACATACACATACAGACACATACACATACACATACACATAGACACATACACATACAGACACATACACATACACATACGCATACACATACACATACACACACATTAGCTTCAATGTTTGTATATCATAGCTTCATGATCCGCTAACTAGATATTCCTGTTTGTTTTTTTATAGCCGTCTCAGAGCCACTCGATGAGATCCTAGAGCAAGCTGTGCAGAAATGAAGAGGATGATGTGAGGAGGGTAGAGCCTGCTTAGAGCATAGCGCACACTCGAACTTAGAAAAAACATGTCAGGACCCCAACAAAACGAGCTCGCTTGTCAACTCCTATCATCGTATCTCGACAAACTAACGGGAATAGAGTGTATACTCTCGATGAATTAAGCTCTAATGAACAACTTTTAATTAAATACCTGAAACATGATATCTCTCTTCACGATGGGAAGGTATATAATGCTTACATAGAACATATACCTGGCCAGATTAAGATCTCGAGCGTACTGATATTGGGACAGGACGATATAGACGCGCAGATCGAAAGACTTATAACCCTTTCAAAAAACTTAGGTGCAGGATTTACGCAGTTTAGGCTTTACCTGGAGCCGCTAGGACTATCTATCAAACTTATTGAACAAGCGTACGCCCGACGCATAAAAACGTACTCTATCACCAATGAACTACCCTTAAAGGATCCTGTACAGTTTCTCGTTGCGTGCGGGGATATTTACGTAAAGACGGTAGAAAAAGAATCAATCGCAAATGGCTCTATAAAGGTAATTGTAGCCTCATCTGCGTGTTTAGGCATCCTACTGAAGGTAGAATTGAGAAAGTTATTTCAACTCTACTCTATACGATATATTTAACCTCATAAACTTGGGCGAGAGATATGAAAATAACGTGATCTTCCCACTCCTTGCTCAGATTGAGGCCTTCGTTTCTAGAGACTCGGGATGGATATACGACGGCACGTTGGAAATGAGAGTAAATTTCTCGAAAAACTCTGCTTTCACGATCTGGGCTCATGTTCAAATCCCTGAAATTATAGCCAGACGTAGAGCGCTGATAAATGTACAATCTGAGGAAGGAATTTGCTTCCCCGTATCCGTATTGGCGTGCCTCTTTGAACCGACAGGGAAAGCTCAGCGTTTATCGTCATATCTTAATTTTCGAGATGTGCTGAATCTAGATGGAATCCCGCTCCCGTTCGAAATGAGATATATCGAACGCTTCGAAAGGCTTAACGATATATCCATTAATGTGTACACTGCAAAACACGATAGTAGTGACTCTTATATTGACACTGCAGACAACTCTAAAACACTAGTGATCGTTCCCATACACGTCAGCGCTAAAGAGCGCGCCAGACATGTTCATTTATTCATGATAAGAGTGCATGAAATGGAAACTTATCATTTCAGCGCGATCAAAGATCTGTCTCGGTTAATAAACCCGCAACTAACGCCAACGTCTAACGCAGGACGTAGATACTTTTGCGACCGATGTCTGACCGCTTTTCTGACTGAAAATAAACTTGCAAAACATAAAGATATGTGTATAAAATTTGGCACGGTAAGGAGTATATTCCCTCAAGGAGAGGATAAATTCCTAGCGTTCTCACAGTATAAACAGCAGGAGAAAACAGGATTTATCGTATACGCTGACTTGGAGAGCTTACTCGTACCGATAGAGACGTGCGATCCTGACACGAAATTTTCTTATACTGAGAATGTACAGCGTCATGTGGCGTATTTTGTAGGTATGTACACTAAATTTAATTTTGATGACAATCTCTCAGAGTATCGACACTACACGGGAAAAGATTATACAGATCAATTTGTTGAGGCTCTTGTAGATACGGCAAAGCGCGTACTAGATTGTTATAGTACGATCGTTCCGATGACACCACTAACACCTGCTCAAAGAGATGCTCATTATACGGCCTCTCATTGTCATATATGCGAAAAACCCTACGCGAATGATGATATCCGCGTTATGGATCATTGTTACTTGACGGGACTTTATCGTGGGAGCAGTCACGCGGTGTGTAGTATTAATTACAAGAACCCGAGTCATCTGAGCGTGGTAATCCATAACGTGCGTTGCTATGACAATTTTTTCCTTCTTGAATCACCCTCCTGTTCGACGCTGGGAGGTTGTCGATCTTGAACAATGCTGTCTCATTTATAATGTCATCTTGCTAACGTCACTGCTTGAAGGGTTATAGCGGACCACTCTATCGTGTATGATTAGACAAAACGCCTTGGTATTTACTGGGATATTTTCCTCCGTCTCGAACGTTATACGACACGTCACCATACCGTCCTTGAGAGTATCTTCCTGTCGGCTAGCATCGAACACGACGATGGGTGCGTGAGACTTGAAATGAGAAGGGTCAAGTAAAGGTAAAGAGGCGCTCGTTCCGTAGTACGAAGTCTGGAAATTAGCGCAGTCTTCGTATAATTTCGAGAAGGAATCTTGTCTAAAGTCCAAGTTCATATCCTCATAAGGGTACATGATAGAATTTAGATAGAGTTTAGCATTACGTAAATTAAAATGATCAAAAATACTTCTATCTGCAGCCGTGGTATTGTTCCGCCCGGTCTGAAGAGCGAAAACAATGTAACGAGGTTTTTCCAGCAAAGTTGACGTTTTCACGGTCCAATCATGCTGATTAGAGGTAGGTACGTTAGGGTACTCGTACAATTCCCAAGTACGAAAAGGTAGCTCAATGATCCTCCCACTCTTGATGAAATAAAGCCGGTTGAGACGATTGATATCGTCGGTCTTTATATGCGGTACAAGCCAAGATATTTTACTTAACTCTATCCTAGAGGGTGTCTCCACGGCAGGAGGCGGGGCTTTTTGTAAAGCGTTGTTGTCGCCGGTCGAACGAACTATCACCAGCTCTTGTTTCGCGTTGATCAGTATTCGGGAATAGTCTCCAACGAATCCTAGAATGAGACGTAAATGGATGGATACGTCAAAGATGCCTGTTTCCGCGTACACATGAACTCCTTCAAACCTCCAACCAGCGATTGAAAGATGAGTCTGCCCGCCATAGATAGTTTTTAAGCTGAGTCAAAATACCTATATCTCTCGATTGATCAATCGCTACCCCGTTGATCTCATATGCGATTCTTGAAAATAGATGCAGTATCCCGTTATTAACAATCCTCGAAGTTCTTCCAGGTTCTCCCGTATTCAAAAGTAGTCGCCCTTTGATATGTAGTAGAGAACGGTGGGGTAACGTGTACAACCCTTCTTGTTGGATAGATATCATAAGCTCGTTCCCGTTAGCTAACGGACCGGGAATATACGAGGCGTAGGAATGATACTGGAAACTGCTCAAGGCTGTATCGGAAGCGGCAGACTCCCTAATGTTCAGAATATCTGTGGCGTCATCCATTATTTTCGTAACGAGTAACCTAGACGTCTTAAATAGAGTTTATTTGCAGGTGTTAACACTTTCACTGTCCTTCTCTCAATGTTTCGAGGAAGACTTCGCCGTCGCGTTTTATCTAGTACGAGTCCCATCTCCACCGACTCGTTTCAGATGCAGACGTAGCGATATCGTCTCGTCTCTAAAGTTGATGATATCTCCTCGTTCGTCAATAAGTCGTACCGCGTTGGAATCTATTACTCGCTTCGTTACCGGAAGGTAAATGATATTGCTAGACGCTTCCACTATCTTATAGCCCGGCGGGACGGTCATGCTGAACTCGTGCAAGGTATGACTCGGTTCTCCGTTGACGTAAGCCCCGCTAGCGAGACTACATTCTACGCGGATCACATTCACGTGAAGAATATTCACGGTATTGGTAGATATGTGGGTCTTCCCTGCAGGAAGTATGACCGAGTCGTACCCTAGCAAGGATGCAAACGTGCCAGGTCGGGTAAAGTCGATAGGTTTATTGAAAGTGATATAGCTCTTTAAAGTGCTAGGGTCACCGATAATCGAGAGCTTTACGTTACTCGGGACTTCTCTTCGCAAGAATCGATCCAACGCCTCAAGTTCATAGGTGCCCGGGGGACTGTATACTCTTTACCGTCGCAATAAAATTTATTAATACGTTCGTCGATGTTCGGTATGGAATTGAACGTGGCCAGATTGATCAGCCTGATGAACCATTCTTCTTCACGATTCTCTTCTCCGAGCAGGATATGCGGGAAGTAGTTCTCTGTCAGATTCGAACTCTGACCCGTCAGTGTAAGCGTCATAGACATATTTACTAATATCGAACGTCAACGCGAGTATTTAAGGAAAGCTAAACAAAGATGACCGCATTAAATGGTCCCTTCACGTCACAATGATAAATTTAAAACAACACTTCTTCCAGCTCTCTATCTTTTTGTCGCACTCAAGTAAGAATCGAGTTATTATTTTTAAATAAAAAGAAATATTTTATTTATTGATATAAAACCATACACAAATCATAGTTTCTATGGTAAAGTAAACAAAGAATGGTTGTACAGAGGAGCCGCTGCCCACACAGAAATAAAATATAGAAAATTCGATAGGAAAGTTGGGTTTAAGTTGTAGGCTAATAACTTTGATGACATCCCGGGCCCCTAAACTTTAAAATGAGTATTCCGTTTGTCAAGAACGTTTAAGCCATTTCTCGTAATTTAAACTAATGGAAATGAGCTTTTCAAATTATATATTGGGTTTTCATTTAAAAATTTTCCACCAAAATATCTAAAGAATAACGCATTGGAGAAGAAAATTGTTTTTAAAAAAATGTTTGATTCTGATGGGGTAGTAAGGTATTAAGGCTGGTATGACCTTGGGTGGCATTACTAAAGTGTCATTTACCCTTAAGTACTGATATAGGTCTAGTAGACTCCCATAACCAGAACAAACTGGTGCTGTCTCGCTCTGGTGTGCTCTAGTGCATTTTACGCCAAGGTACCTTCAAGTTAGTGAGCCGTGGACTGACAAAAGGGAGAGGCCGCTTCACGCGCTTATCAAGGTATGTATTGTTGTTTGAAATTTTTATGTAGTTTTGACCGACCTATATCAGTGGATATGTGATATTTTGACACAATTGTATTTTGGTTAAAGAATGGATTCTGAACAATCGGGTTTTTCCCGCTCTCTGCGACCACGTGCATTAATATTGACAGACACTGCAATAGCTTCGACATTAGAAGGGTGGCTTCAAAACTAAGAAGAGGGTGATTTTAGTGGCGAATCAGATAATTACGAACATTTCTTAATAAAGACCACACAGTAAAATTTTGATTCAGAATGCAATTTATCTTACACTGAACTGGAAACTGTTCTAGAACAATCCGAGGACCTGGAGCATGATACTGGTACACCTGGAATGGTTTACCGGAAATAAACTCATTTTACAATGCAACTAAAGGAGGTGCTCTCGATGAAAAATGTTCAAAGATGACTTGCAAAAGGAGATCACGTCGATGGCCTTGTACCATATTTTATCGAATGTTGGATAAAGCTTCAACTTACGCATACGTGCTTTCAAGACTGTCATCCAAACGCTCTGAATTTATAAAAGATATGGCAAAAGGGTTGGTTTATGAGCACTTGGAAAATATATTTCGAAATCATAATGTCCCAGATCACATCAAGAGAACAATTTCACAAATCTTGAACAAGCCTCGACCAGTTCAAACTATAAACCTGGAATCTGAAAGATTGCTTAAAATAAAGTACTGCAGCATGTGCGATTACAAAAAAAGAAAAAAGGAAGACACAATATTAATGTGTTTCTTGCAAACATCCCATCTGTTTGCAGTGCTCCAATCCAATATGCGTAAATTGTATAAACCAGAAATTAGGCGATGAAAAATGTCATTTTTTTATATGATCTCAAGAAATTTTAAATCAGACTAAATTAGATAGATAGGGTAAATAAGAATATAGTTTTGTTGATTTTAGAGACTTTTAGTAGCTTTTTTTTTAGGTTTAAGAAAAAATAAAGTACCTTAGACAGATAGTGTTGCAAAATGTTACTTAAAATATTACTCAGAATGTTATTTGTTTTATAATTTGATGTTTTCATATCCTTTTTTATTCAGTTCAAAACAACAATAATAATAATAATACACTGTGAAAAAAGTAAATTTTTGTATATTTTTTTACCCTATTTCATCTATAGGAGTCTCTGAAACCTATATCAGTAGTAATGATATAAAACCATATGTCAGTGCTTAAGGGTTAAGATCACGTTAATTTTTTTTATATTAGACATCCTAATTTTTATTATATATTCTTGAAGATCAGTGTGTGCTGTTTTAAAATGCTGGTTTTAAGCTTTTTAAAGTAAAAACTATGACGAGAAACGAACCTCACACGTTTCTGAGTCGCCGACAACGGGCGCTGCATTAGAAGTTGGCCTATTCTAACATAGCTCGGAAAGGTACAGGTGTGTTTGTGTTGTGTGTGTGTGTGTGTGTGTGTGTGCGTGCGTGCTGTGTGCTTGAACACGTGTGTTTTTTCACGTTTGTGTATATTTGTAAAATAATTATTGAGAAAAACACTTTTATAATTTTAAGTTTAAAGGAGGTTTTCAAAATGCTCTCTATTTTGAGCTAAACAATGATATAGTCTATTTTCGAATTTACTTCTGACTCTTCGTAGGGCTGCTTTTGTAATATTTTCTACATGTTATTGTTATCCTAATTTTAACCCTTCGATATTTGCTGGTTTAGTCTCATAAATAGTGGACTTTAAATGTCCCTATGGAAAACTTATAGGGGCGTTAAATCAGGTAACCTTGTTGACCATTCAATTGGTCCTCTTCTACCAATCAATTGTTATCAATAGGTTATCTAACAATTTGTGAAAGAGTAGTGTATGATGTGAAGGGGACAAGGGGCTCCATATTTATGAAAATGTAAAAGCTCTTCATAAATATCCATGTTTCCATGAGTGTCTAGTTGAGTTTATAGGGCGTCCACTATAAGAGGATGAAAAACTTCGTCAAGCCTTTCCAAATATTTTTTTCTTTGCCAAATATCTGTCAGTAAATATCGGACAAATAATCGTGTCATCTAATATACCTGCCCAAACGTTTATTTTTTCTGACCATTGTGTGTGCCCGTCACTAAAAATATGAGGATTTTGATCGCTCCAATAATGACAGTTGTGTTTATTTACCAAACCTCTCAAGAAGAAAATGCACGCGTCAGAAAAGCAGTTACATTCTAATACAAATAATGTCACATTCAATAATTCGATCATTTCTTCGCAAAACTCTACTCGCCCATTAGGATCATCCTCGCATAATATTTGATGTACCTCCATTTTATACGGAATAGACTTATTTAATTTGTATATCTTATGAACCGAACCAATTGATACACCAGTAGCTTTAGGCACTTCATGTAGTGAACTCTTGGGATTTTCCGTCAAGTGCCCACAATTTCCATTCGAGTTAAATTACTCAATACTGTAATTACAGTCCGTTTTATGTTTGCGACAAATCCAGTTTCTTTAAATCTTGAAACGAGATCAAAAACAAAACTATATGATACATTTTCACCCCGGTGTCTTTGATTGAATGTTGCTGCCGTTCTTCGAGAACATTGAGACCCGGTTCCATACAGAAAAAAAACATATCTGTTTTCTCTTCCAGAATGTAAACCATTTTTCAAGATTTGATATTAACAGTAGAAGGCAAACGAGACAACTAATGGATATATAACTTTGATTTATAGTAAAAACAACTTTTTGTTTACGATCTTACACACAAACACTTGTACATTCCCAAGCTATGTTTGAATAGGTCACATTATACTGCCGCACCCGGTGCCTGCGACACAGAAACTTGTGAGGGTCATCTCTCGTGATAGCTGTTAATTTTAAGTGGTCTTAACCTGGATTAGTTTTAAATATAAAACAACTTTAAAATCCATTTAGAGTGGACCCTACCCAGATTTTTTTTTTAAATTCAATGCCTCCATAATTCGTTTGAAGTGATCCGCACGTTGATTTTTTTTTAAATATGTGCTTATAGACTTTATTTAAATTGGTTTTTAAATTTAAATTAGAGTTCAATGCATCGTTCTCCCACCAAATAATTATTTCACATATTTTTTGTGTAATTTAAAACAATATTTGAAGCAACATTAGAGGAAGGCATGGCATACCTGTGCCCTCTCCCCCCGCCGCTGTAGGCATGTCTATGCCGCTAAGTAAGCCCATCCAAGGTTCAGTAAGGAAACAAAAAGTCTACATCTTAATTTCTTCCCAATGTAGTCTCATTTAAGGGAGCGAGGAGGGTTGTAGATGAACATTTACCATCTTATGCATTTTTATTAAAAAAAAACTAATTTATTTACAAACATAAAATAAAGTGTTTACGTTGAATTATTTATTCAAACATTCCATTCGGGTTAGTAGAGTAAACAGATATTTGTTTATAAAGAATCCGATTAGTCAAAAGAAAACAAAAAAATAACGATTATAGTTAAAGTAAAGATTTGAATTTATAGTAAATAACTAATTAAAATTTGGTGAAACAATTCTAATCTGGACAGAGAACTGTAACACACCCAGCTGCCTCATTCATTTAGGAGCCGGGGAGAGGCCTCCTTGGGATTCAGGTCACATTGTTCCTGAAGGGGATGAGACCAAGGAGATTCCAATAAACACCTCATAAGCCCCTGTCTCCCAGATTCTAGCCGTATCCAACCTACAGAACATGAAAGAATTGGCTTACCCCAGGTATGGTGACTGTATATACACCACGATCTCGGTTTCTACATTGAGGCCAATATATAACCAGCTTGGAAACATAATCTTCCGGACGTGAATAATCGGGGCTGCAGTTCTCCTAACAAATGGAGCCCAACCTAGAGACTTCTGAGTGACAAATCCTAGCGGCTTCATGGATGCGGTAAGCAGCGACTATGTGACGACGAGGCTACTCGTGGTTGAGCCTTGTATCTCTGCCTCCCTCTATTCCTGATTCCAAACTGTGTGTGTGTGTGTGTGTGTGTGTGTGTGTGTGTGTGAGGGGGAAAAGGGGGTTATCAGGGTCAACTATGACTTCTGGGTTTGCATAGAGCATAATCTCACGCCAGAGGGTAAAGTGCGTTGGACTATAACGAAGGGTTCGTCCATGGTCAAACTAGATTTGCTTGGAGGGTTCTACCAAGTCTTTAGTATTTTAGTCGGCTTTAAATGGGGCAAACCCTGTTGCCATCTATTGTGTTGTCGGTCATCAAAGAGCTTGTTCGAGAAGTTAAATGAAGACGTCTGGGTCTCAAAGAATGGGCCTACCTAAACGATTTCCTGTTCTTAGGAAATCTTGACGAGGAAGTACTGGTCATTCTCGGAGATTTGGGACTAGTGATTTATCCTGACAAGTAGACTGTGATATCATGCCACTAACAATGCTACTTAGGCTTCCAGCTAGAATCCATTACAAATAATTGACGCTTTACACATTATTACAAGCCAAAGTAAGGGTAAGACTAAGACACTGCATATATGAGTACCCGGTATGGTAAGGCTTCACCCTGAAATGGCCTGACTATGCAACCACTCAGGCCTACCATGAAAACGGTGGTATATCCTTTTCTTTCCTAGTGGAACCAATCTGGACTCACTCTAAATGGAGGAACTCCAATGGAACATGGACAACAGTCTATTCCGATACCACTCTGACATCATTGACGGGTACCATCTCGGAATCCAGGTACAGCTGGGTCCAGCAGCTGTGACAGCCCCTACAAATCATCGTTGCCGACGTGATGGCCGCTCTAGTATTTCTGCTATCTACCAATAAGGAGGTATGTCCAGCGGGAATCCGACTAGACACTGACTTAGCCTCGGTGCTTCACGTGCTGCTTTCGGGGACGGGTTTGGTGTTATTAAACCCTCTTCTCAGGCAACTGCACATGCACCTATTGAGGTTTTTGCATGGTGTATTTTTGGATGGTTTCTTGGTGTCCTCGGAATGAAACCCAGCAAACGCAGTCAAGCGAATGATGATATTTAACAACCAAGGATGTAAGTGGCCTCTACGTACTATATCAACCTTATTATCCTTTTAAACGAATTGAACATGTAAATAATTAAAAATAAATATGGAAGGAGGAGAAATTATCCTTGGCCTCTCCTTTTCAATCTAAAATGTCCTCCTGGATCTTCTATCGCCCTCAGCCACCGCGAAACTCATATACAACCAGGTGTGAGGGTAGGATTGAAATTCAGTAACGATTGGGAAGGGAAACAAGTCCAAATACAAGAAACAGCTGAGAATATTTAATTTTTATTCTTGCATTTAGTTATTGATGAACATCTAATTAGGTAGATGTCCAAATGGTTGTTCTAAAGAAAGGGAAAATATATTAGTGATAGTAAGATGGTAACATGATCCCTAGTTCACTCGGCTGGGATTTGAATCCATACATTCCTATCTTTGATTAGCAAGTGCAAAGTGAATTCAGCACATGAAACCAGTTGCCTTCCGTTTCGTGTAAAAGGGTTTCCTATGTGGAGAATTAAAAATCCAAAAAAGCTTCAAATTACTTCAAAAGTATATCAATATTATTTTTAAAGTATTATTTTCTTAATACACTATCAGATTTTGTTTAGTTAATAAGTTATCACTAAAGAAATTTAACGTACAATTTCTAAAACAACGGATTTGGTCAAAGCATTACTTACTAAATTTAACAAATCTAAACGCCATGAACTCTGAGAATCCACCCATAAATTAAATAATACCGTAACTTTGGTTTTGTATCATATAGATTTACTTATAACTTATTTTTTATATTGTAGTGTCAATATTTTATAGCTCATTAATGCAAGTCAAAAATTATATTAATGTATTTATTGTAATTAATTAAACAAACACTTATTTAACTTCTGAATCTTCATATTTATGTGTAACATTGCCATGTGTGTGTGTGTGTGTGTGTGTGTGAGAGAGAGAGAGAGATAGAAATAGAAATAAAAGAAACAAGTGATTATTCTTTATTTCCTATACAATGAACCACCTCGGCGGCGTAGCTAGCTAATGCACTAGTTTCGTGTTTATTTGGACTGCTGAGGACGCGGGATCAAGGTTTTAATCTTGCTCTGGTAAACTGGGCAGGGGTTGTCCTAAATGGTTTTCCACTTTCTCTTCACGCAAATGCGGGTTCACTTTCTCTATAATCAACCTTCCCAATTAGAGCCCATTAGCGTAATTAGAACTTAGGCGTACAACCCGAACGAGTAGTAAGACGCGGTGTTAAATAAAACCTATACAATGGTATGCATAATATGACATCTCTTAAGAGTGTCCGCAAATATCTGTATAAGTCCTATGGAGGTCACTGAGGATGCCTTAGTTTGACTCGATATTATTAGTCATAAAAAAAAGCTGTTTTAAACGTCATGTACGAAATTAGTGGTCAAAAACTCACAACCATTCCTTAATCTAGTAAGGCTCACTTTCATTAAGTTGAAGTTTCACATTCTGAACTCACATGATAGAAAAAATCCTGGTTTGACATCGAACTATTCAAACAACCTTTGTCAAATATTTAATATAATAGGCTACATTACCCAGGATAGTATTACTTAGTCGCAAAAAGGTGACAATTTAATACAGATTTACTGCACATAAAACAAACTAGTAGGATTTTGATATTGCCATGATTGAACTTATTATATTTTGCCCTTAAATTTTATGATTTAGTTTCCATTTCTGATAATACAAAAAGTATTTCAACTATTTCTTAATCAATATCAATTAATATATTATATAAATATTTTAGTAATTTAATGCATAGGAAATTAAAATTTTAATCAACCTAGTAAGATCATTATAATTTAAAGTAATGTACGTTTATGTTTCATTTTAAGTTATGAGCATTTATATACGTATTAATTAAAATTATGGTTAGTTTCTAGAGTAGAATATATCTGTTTTTCCTCATAAACAATCTATATACGATCATAATTTATAATTATGATGAATCAATCATCTCAACAATATATATATATATATATAATTATGCCTATAGAGGGGATAATAATATAATGTTGTTTGTACCTGAAATTAGAAGGACTGTCCTGTGACGCACTGTAACTCCTTTGTACATGAGGTGGTGTATCCCTGGAGGACTTTCCAGATCTGACACCATATTCAGAAGAGGACTGGGAAAAAAAATATTCACAGTAATAGAATATTTATTTCAATGTACGGAAAATTGATTTAAAAACACATTTTTTTTAAAAGTTATCGTGCTCTATTAATTAAAAAAATTACTACCAATATTAGAAGTTGAAGTAATAGAGTTTGGCTTTTCATTTATTTATTTATTCATATACTTTCAATTATTAAATAACTATAAGAAGAAACTTTTAAAATTTTTGCTGTTTTATGTTTGTTATTTTCCTACTATTTTATTACTCGTGTGTTTCTTTCCTCGTCAGATTTTATTATGACCTCTATTTATTAATGTATTGTGATCAACAATTTTACAATTATTTAATGAATCAGCCAATATTTAATTAGGAGTCATCTAGACTTACTCACAAGTCTCAGAAGATATATAAGATATAAATTAAATATTAAAATAAATAACTTTAATAGAGCGATTGCAGTCTTTTACTTTATTTTGACCCCTCGGAGAGAAAGTGTTGTGCTCGTCAAAAAATCAAAGTCAAAATTTTAATAAAATGCAGACGTTTCATGCCCCCCTGAAACAGAAAAAGTGGTTTTCATGATGCCGTTTGTCTGTACCTCGGTCTAGAGCCAAAAATATTTCATCGATTGAACCAAAACTTGGTGTCTATGTTTTCCCCGGGGTTTTTTTGGAACTATCCATCCAACCCTAAATTTAAGGGTAATTTACTGAAAGGTAAAAAGAGAAAAATCTATTTTCTCGAAATCCTTTCTAACGAATTTGATTTCATTCTATATCTAAACACAACAGTGTTCATAGTTCATATTGCCATAGAGTACGTAGCAGTGTATAGTATTTCATTTATGATCTTTGGTGTAGTGTTTCTTCAACAATCTATATACCTATTATTTTGTTTCACAAATCTTATGAGTTTTTTAATAAATGTTTATTTTAAGATAAAAATGGGAGAAAGTCTGTGAAGTGCAACGTATTATTTATTTATAATAAATTTCTATATTTAATTTTAGATATAGATTTCGAAAAACTATAAGAATTCTTAGTTATTTATTTAATATTCAGAATTGCCTTTATATTGATCACAAATAATATATGACAAGCAAAGTTTTTTAAATAAAGGAAATGCGGGTAATATGGAATACAATTCACTTTTTCAATGATATCAAAGAATATTTTCACATTTTGTCATTGAGTTCCATATTAAACTTATAATTAATATGTTTTAACTATTTTTAGAGTTTAAAGCAAAATTAATAAATTTCAATGTCCTATATGAGCACTTAAAAGAGGTGTGGAATATATTAGGGTAATTTGTATTAGGGAGAACAATATGGAATATTACACATTTTATGTAAAAATTAATTGTATTTACTAAAACTAACAAGAACGTGCATAAAAACATGCAAATATTATTTGTACAGCAATAAAATAGTAATAATAACGAATCATCTAAATAATACATTATAATTAAAAAGTAACTAATTAGTAAATCAGTATTAATAATTAATGATTAAAATATAATAGACTAAATATTGTTTCAGACTACATTGTTCTCTTACTAGATTTCTTAGGTGCTAGGAAAAATGTTTAAGCTTACGTTGACAAAATAAATCACTGGTCAAATATTTGAAAAATGTGTGGGAGTTATGGAATAGTAGTAATCCTTATTGCCCGACTCGTCAGTTTGGAAAACAATAATTTTTGTAGGTTATAGTAAAATTACCGTAAAATAATGTTTTAACTCAAAGATAAGCATGAGTGAGCCTTAACCTAATGATTTGATTAGAATTAATAAGAACAATAGAGTAAAGAAATATAGCATGATATACATTAGCCTGCAAATTTTTTGTGACAGCAAAAACAAACAATCATCTCAAATTAAACAGTAAGATGGTCTGTCGAAGTGAGGGCATCACTAGCTGTTCGAAATTATTTTCTGTAATATTTGAAATAGTTATTGATAGATTATAGCACTTAACATATGAGAAACAATGGTATTCTTTACTGTCCGACTATTCCATAATACCCGCATCTCCTCTATCTATTTGACATAATATATTGAAAACCAATACTACTAATTAATCAATTAAACGTTAGAAGACAATACGGTAACAGGCCTAAATAACACTCTAGTTCTTATAATATACTGTTGAAGAGAGTTAGCGTACATTCCTAATACGTCAGGAAGCTAGTGACTAAGACTAAAAGACATTTGTGTTAGTAACCAGTTGCATTATTCATTTTTAGAATTCAATCTGACAAAATTAATGTAGTTCAGATTGAGTCAAGATAACCTAATCCCGACTCTTTTTGTTTCTAAATTATCCACTAATTTACCCTATGTATGTTTTGTCATTATAGTTTTATCATACAGACAGACGGAATGTACACCGAGTATATTCGAGCAGTGTTAATCCTCCTGGAATATCCGGGCGACGGGCGAGCTGTAAGTGGCCACAACTTCTTGGTGGGCATAGAAGATAGAGATGGGCGATATATCACTGACTGTGATTTTTTCACCAATACCATTTGATCACCGATACTCCCAGTTACACGATCTCAAAAGTATCGGTGATTGAGATATCAGTGATCGGAAATACTCCAAACTCGCAAATACTCCATACTCGCAGATACTCCATACTCGCAGATACTCCATACTCGCATCAGATGGCAACAATTACTTGAGCCATGGAGCTAGTATTGCTTCCTCAAGACACTCGAGTAAATGCTATTTAAAACACTTGATTTCGTGGAGCTCATTTTTCAAAACCAGTATCAGATTGCTACGTAAAAATGACTTTACTTTTAAATATTTTTACACTCTCGGAAATGATGCCTTTCAAGATAAAATTAAAAAGAGGCATCTTAATAATGTTCTTTAGAAACTTAAATAACAAACAGGGCATCTGTAATGGAACCCTCTAGGCAGTAAATAAATTTGGATACAAATCTAGCGCATGTAATATTTTAACAAGGTCATCTCAAGGGAATGCATGTTTGATACCAAGAATATATTTGGCACCTGTAAACCCTGACATCCACTTTATTTTGAGATGGAGGCATTTCCCAGTCAACCTAGCGTTCTCAATGACTATTAATAAGTCACAGAGCCAATCCTTGGATAGGGTTAGTTTTTATCTGCCTAAGCCCGTTTTTTAACCATGGACAACTGCACGGGGTTTTTAAAAGGTGCGCAGCTCAACAGACTTAAGTGTAAAAGTAGGAAAATAATCAAATCAGGGACACTAATACCGAAAAGTCACACAGTATTTACAAAAACATAGTGAATAAAGATTTTTTTTTATCGATTTAATAAAAATATAATGATTTTGGTTTAAAATTACTTCCATTCATAATAAACTTAACTGACAAAATGATGCTTTTTTGGTAGGTTACACAGCCTAAAAAAACAACACCTTCTATGTACCTACCAAGAATCAGTTTTGTTAGGTTAGATAATATTATTACTATCAACTTGTCGTAGACAGGCTTCAAAATTAGTATATGACGTTTATTATGATTATAAATTTTTCAATCGTAGCCACGCTAGTTTATAATCTAGCCATTTAATAATATTTATAGTTTGGTCTAAACTATGTTAATTGACTTTGTATGATTACATTTGTCTAGATATTATTAATGAGGCCTATAATATTTGGTTATTGTAAACACTTTAAATTTGTTATTGCCTTCATTTTTGTACAGTAAAATTGTTTAATATACACAACTATTTTTAAATACGTACTTATTTGTAAACAATTATGCTGTTTCATTAATTTGAATTTCATTATTTAAATGATGAATTAAATAAAAGGATTTGATACAATTTAATATCAATTTATATATATTTTAAACTAATATTAATGAATTTCAACAGCTATAGCTAGAAATATCTTAGATTTTGGCTCTAGTACATTTCATTTTTAACTAAAAGTAGCATAAAAGGTATTTCTTAAATTATTGTCCTTTTCATAATTTATAAATCTAAGAGAAACTAATGTCATAAATCTCACCGTAAACGGCCTCCTTGACATTATGTTTGTGTTACAAGCAAGTATTGCTACGTTGAGGATGGATACCAGTTTTGTCTGCCAGAAATTTACAAAGACATAGAAATGACACACGAATGACTCTCTGGTCATATTATTCAAAATGTGTTTTTTAAATTAATACGTCAGAATCATTGATCATTTATTTCTGAAACAAATGGTTAGTCATGAGGACGATATTGTGGAAGTTATGAACTGACATCAACTTGAAGAGGATTTGAAATCCACATATAAAACTACCTGTTTTAAATCAATTCCCAAAATACTAGGTTTGTTTCTAATCTCAACCTCTATATCAATAACTATATCATTGTGAGTAGACTGCCTTATGATTTTAGGGTGATATTTATCCTTCCTATTATTGATCTATTTAGTTTATGAAATTATTAACAATTTTGGACTCAAATTAAAAATCACAACATTTTGTAAATACAATCTTGAAGATAATAATTGAACTTTAACCTCTCTGTAATCAGGCATCATGGAGGACCCTGAAGATTGCGAACTCTGCATATTCTGCTGCTGTTGCTGTTGTTGCTGAAGAATTGTGAGAATGAGACGTACATCACTCACAACCGATTGTTCCAGGCGTTGTAATTGTCTGAAAACACAAGTTAAATAAATTTATTCAATGCCGAGTTTTCCAGGCAAATCAAATGTGTGTAAAAACAACTACATCTTTTCAATTGTCTATACACTCGTCACTGGGGAAATTTAAGGCGTCTAGACTTCATTATTTTATTTTAATACCAATTCTTCTTAATATTTCTGCAGTTGATAGTCACACAACAAATTTTTATATTCACACTAATAACAAGTGCTCCAGGCAGGAAATAAATGGCAAATACAAATAAAACCTTAAGAGTTCACTCCACACAAAGTGCTCACTGATTTGCGGCTGTCACCCAAAATGGTGATAAACCTTTATTTTTAATCATCCTAAGGTGAACCGGACATTAAGCCAGTCTTGCACCACAAGGCATACATTTAGATTCCCCAAATATCCAATTATTCAGGATTTTCAAAATATAAAAACACAATCTTTTTTTCATTTACTTACTATTAGTTTTACATATTTTGCCTTTGATGAAATTACAATTATAATTATGACCTGAAGATAGAAACAAGGAAAATTTTAAAAATAATATAATTCTGAACTAAATAATCATTGTAGTTGTCTGAAATTAACCTAATACCTAGTATTTCAGGAACCTAATTCAACTACAAATTAACCAGAAATATTATATAATCGCTCCCCAAAGAGGGTTGTAGGCATCTCATATAATGCAAACACAATGAATATACATTCAATGAGGAGTTCTTGAAGCATAATAGATGTTACGATTATAAGGAAAACTTTTGTATTCACGCATTATGTAGTGACACTTTCATTTCAGCTAAAACCAAACAAAAGGTATAGCTTTGCAAAATGCATACTTGACTCAATATAGAATGTCCATAGCATAACAGCTTTATACAATAATTCATTACTAAGTGTTGAAGGTAATTTAATGCTTTTGTCTGCGATCACAAGTTACTATATCACTCTTAATATTCACTTAAGATCAAGGGTTTTAAAATAGAAGCTGTTGAACAATAGTTGAATCAATTAATATTAACTAACTACTGATAAGGCATTGTAGATACCTGTAAATAAAAATCATAACTTCTCTTTGACTCATCATCGAGTACTCAGTGCATTTTATACGTGATAAATACTTTTTAATACAGTTTCCATAAAATAATTATACCAAACATGTTCTTTATACAAGAAAATATTCTTTTCTCTGATAAATAAACAAGGTCTAGCATGTTTGGTGAATATCAGCGATTAGATTAAATATCATAGTAGTATCAAATATATCTGTTGAGGAACACGCTCCAATAAAATAATAATATAGGAAATATCCATTAAAAACTTACATTAGCGTATATATGATAACAAGACAAGAACCGAGTAGATATCAAAATATCTTCCATAATCTTTTGAGTTCGGATATTGTTTTGGTTTAGGAAAAATCGATAGTTCCGATTTCCGATTGAATACAGACTTCTTATATCATGACATGTATTTGTTTATTATTCTAATAAGATGATACTTATATAGTAGAAAACCAAAAAAGTACCTCCAATTCATTAATTATTTATTATCCCTGGAGTAAATAAAAAAATGAAAGCTCTAATGTTATAATAGTGTCAGTAATAATGGTGAACATAGCCAAAAGATAAATAATATATTGAAATAAGTCCTGTTACGTGAATTATAAAACGGAGTTTTCGATGCATAATTAATGTTAAACATGTCCTAAGGCAGAGGTATTTAACCTCTTGCGGCCCGCCGTAATAATTTTTGCCGTGCACTGGTTCATGAATAATCTAAAATTATTTCAAGAGAAAAAAAAAAATTCAAAATATAGATTTATATTTTAAATAATTAACTAATAAAATAAATATGTATTTTATTTTTCTACTTTACATTATTTTCTTAAAAAAAAGTATTTTACGAAAAATATTGCGTTTTTATACAAATGTACCTTGAACCATTAAATGACGAATCTAGTAGACAAGGGAAGGAGTACTATTTGGGGTTCGTTGTTTGCGTTCGCTCATCACCGCTGATGCACTTGGGACGTCATTACATGAACATGACCGTTCGTTTTTCTTGTTATATATTGAGATGTTTCGCCTGTATCGCCACTCATTGTGCCATTTACTTGCAGAAGTTTAGAGTGGAAACAAACTAAGGGTTATTTAAATTCATAAAAAATTCTCTTTCGGGTAACTATGTGATTATTGTCAAAAATTTTTATTCGGGGTTACAAATTTAGAGGTACTATCATGGGGAGGGTTTGTCGGGTATCCACGTGGTTAATCTGTGACCACATTTTAATTTTAAATTTATTTCTATGGGAACTTGCTTTTGTTCATTTGTGAACTTGTTTTCCGCCACTTTGATCATGTTTCTTTAGGTTTTAGTTGGGAAACACATTTTGGGTAAATTAAGATTGATTACTGGTATATTACCCTTTATGTTTGAATGAGATACGCACACATGATTGTTGGCATTGTGCATTAAGCAGTTATTTGGGATACTGACCGCCTCAATTTGTATAGTTCTTTCTGACTCTTTGGGATTATAGGTTAGACAGGCCACTTACTTCTTTGTTCTTTTTGCCTTAGTCTGTGGGCGAACTTTTTTGTAGTTTGTTATTTTCTTTATGTAAATACCTGGAAGTTGTCGCCATAAGTGACGAACAAGTTTGATATTTATATAATTGTCTTTGAAAGCCCCATTCAAAATAAATATTTATATATATTTGTAGCATAGTGTCCTCACCGAATAATGATATCTTTGATCATTGTAAGGCATTGTTGATTTGTCATTACGTAGTATTGAAGTCTTCCGCTTTATGCGCGATAATCAAATTAGAGTTAGTGAAATGTCACGTTTAATATCATGTTTCCGGACTTTCGGCATTTTGACCGATTCTCGTATTTATGGTAAATTACGTTTGGTGCAGAGGGTTTAGTTTAGAAATTTGGATTAATAAATTATAGTGTTAGATAATTATTATAATGTGGTTACGAGTTAATGTATTGAGAAAAAATAAACAACTACAGCTACTTCCTGAATAAAACAACCTCCGTCGTGTTAGGTATGCAAAATAGATAAGTTCTGATAAAATAAAAGATATCAGAGCCATGTATGAGTTCCTTAAACTTTCATATAGGTCATAGGAGATCTTTTCAGAGATGAAGATGAAGAATAAGAAGAGAAAGAAGTAAAAAAGAAGAAGAAATTAAATAAAATTGTGGACAGGGCTAAAACAGAAACTATTTATTATTTATTATTAGCACCGCGTCTTACTACCCGTTCGGGAAAAACAGAAACTACTAAATAGAACACTAACTACAAGAAATAACAATAATATGTTTAAATAATATGTTTTGCATTTTTACTCGTGCGTGTAAATTGATATCTTATTTTTAAAATAACCATTTATATAATTTTATATTAAACATTTTATTATGCGATTTGAATCTTCCTTTACCATTTTACTGCTAACCATCTTAGCTCATTCCAAAAAATTGAGTTCAATGTGTGTGTGTGCTTAGTTCTAGTTATACCAATAAACAAAATTATATTATGATCCCTAAATTCACCCTGGAACTTTCATCAGCTTCCTATGTTAATGAAGGTACATTCATTGTTGTCTGCGTTATATACTTATAAACATTTTTAAAATAAAAACAATTTCCAGTAAATAATTCAAAAATGTATTTTAATCAAAAATCTATTTTTTTTTGGTATTTATCAAGCCTGAAACAACTTTAGATTTCACTCAAATGTGATTTCTGAAAGTTTTAATTTTTTGCACTTACAACCTTCTCCATTTACACTCCACTATTGATCCAAGGCTAAAACCTCTCCATCATATTTGATCTGGTTTCATAAAAAGATTCAAATCCTCCTATAAAATAACTCATCAAAATGTGCTTATAATCTTTTAAAAACACATGTTGGCTAACTCCCCTTTAAAATTATGAATAAACAAGTCAAGGAAAATGGGTGGAAGGGGTGAAAAAGGCTCTCACATATGCTGGAAAATGGGTGCTCTCAACCACAGGGGGATAGGGAGATGAGACATTGTTGTCTTTAATAGTCAAATAAATCTTTTTTTATCTTAGTTGAAAGCCCCAACGTTGGTTCTCATATTATGATAATAATTACTATTCTATACCTCCTACAAACATGACCTATATTTGGCAAATACCATTTTATTTAACACTTAAAATTTTTGAATAAAATTTAGACTTACATAACTAGTTACACTAGATACTGATATTGTTTTTAGGACTATGATTGTTTATAAGCATACGGTTGATAATACCACGCCCTTTGAGTTTACATTTTACCAATATGGGATAAGAGCTAGAGTATTTATGTAGGTAAGCCATAGATACTGAGTGGTAGGGAGTGTGTTTACCTACTAAGCTGGTCTATCCTTTGATAAACATTCACGTCAGTCCTTGTTCTGTGTCCCGCCGACTCCTCTTCAGGACCTCTCTTGGTTAATACTGCTTGAATTGGGAGGATGGAATGTGTAGGGGGGGATGGAGTCATGTAATAAGATGAACCAGTGGCGTGACTCAAGCCAGAGTTTGGAAGAGGTTGAGCAACAACGGGTATGTTGATGAGGCTGGTGGTAGGACTGACTGTAACTTGAAGATCATGGAGCTTTGCCCCATCTTCTCTGACAGTCACAGTTGCAGATACACACCTTTCTGACATGCGCCGTCTTGAAAGGTGAGACGTGGCCTGACCAAGGTCTGAAACAAATATAATATATTGACATTCGAGGAGGCTTATACAAATAAAAATAAAATCGTAAATACAAATTCTGCACCATTTTCTCCCCTCCAATCGATAGCCTATATGAGACTTTGACTCAATCAGCAAAGGATCTGCCAATTGAACAAATCATTCCGGTTTCCCCAACCTTGAAGGGTTCACATATCTGAAAAAAAGTTAAATACAAAATTTTAGTATTTGATTAGTTATCAATTAATACTCTGGGGTCTAATTAATATGTTGGTTTTTTTAATCTGTAGGAATACTGTCTATCTCAGTGCGGTTCAACCTTTCATTACTCGCGGAGCAATCTGAATAAATCGGCAAATATAGAGGGCTACACACAATGGAAATAAATAACCGTAATGATAATAAACATGAAGAACTTTCAATTTAACAATAATTGTTTAAAAATTACTTGGAGCAATAATAGAGATACAATATAGTTGTATTATTACCATATCAATATTTATAGTTAAGTGAGATGACAAACTATTTTGATAACGCAAGTTTTTCGATAATGCAAATCAAAGCTACAACTTTTTCTAATTTGTATTTAAAACTCCGTTAATTTGTTGAACTAGAAGAAAATAGTTTTGGCCATGGGTGAGAGCACAAAGATCTTAAAAATAAGTACTAGAATATAAATTAAAATGAAGCATATACAAAAAACAATAAAAGTTCAGCCATTTGTATCTTGGGGGACAATAAAGTTATTTTTTAAATATATAATTATTCTCTTATCAATGTAAGAAGAATATAACGAGACTTAAAAGAACTACACAGAACTATTACCAGGACATCTCGTTGTACAAGGCTATGCTTCAGTAGACTCTTTCATGTGCACTCTTGGGAACTCTATGAAATCAATACATCCAATAGCACCGTAATAATAAATCCTGTAGTAATTACACTGCGCGGCCCCTCACAAGGCCGTAAAGTTGATAAGAGATGGAAATGGGTAAGGTCACACAGCCATATGTTTTTAAAAAAAGTCCAGGAAGTGTTGAACTCCCAGCCACGCTTCCTGATGATGTATCGAGTAGATGACGGTGAGAACCTCAAACGTGTCAGCCCGTTTATCCTCGAAAGAGTGATGATTGTAGAAGCTGAAGCGGATATCTCTACCTGGCACGATTATTGTTCATAACACGACATACATTCAGTCTCCCAACAAATGGCAATAAATGAAATGCCATTAAACAATTCGGTCCACATACGGGTGAAAGTGTAACCACACAGACTACTCAATGTTTGCAATGGAGTGCTCCTTTGCTTTGACCTAGACTGCGTGAGTATTGAGTATATCTGTGGAAGCCTTTTTCTCATCATGTCACCGAGGTCTAGAGAATTACAGTAAAAGAGAATGAACAAGAAATAAAACACTGATACACATAATCTCACCTTTGCGACTCCTACTCTTGCTAAGGATGTCCGAGCAGATTTACACGTGCTCAGGGCTCAACCGTACGTCCCCAACCCGCAGAAATTTTTTAGTGGCAGAAATGTATGCATATGAGGCTACGAAATCATGCTAAGTCAACCTGTGCAGATCACACATGTACTAATATGGTTTTTGAACTACAAGTGATCATTGTGCATATCTTCACTTTCTATTGGAGTAACAGTATGCTGGATCTAACTTCCAACAGGTGACCAGTGGAGCTTAAAGACCCTCTTGATATAACTTACATCAACCTATATCAACTTGGGTAATTTTCGATGATCATAAAATCGTTTAGGGGTCTAATTTTACAGCCTACCATGGGAGAATGGTAGAATACATTCTTGTCTCAGATTATCTGGTGCTACTATACCAGGGTCTATGGTATATCTTCTGCCATTGACTTAACATTTTGTAGCCGTGGAATTGCAGATCACTCCCTTTGTAAGGTTCACTCGGACCTCTGTTGCAGCGACAATTATCTCATTCTGCTTACACCAACCTTAGATCTTCTCAATGAAGGAAGGCTCCCTGTCTGGGTGCTTGGACGTGCTAACTGGATTAAGCTTTCCCAGCTTGCTTTATTTAAGAGGCCCTGTTCTCCTGATGTCAATGTCGACTGTCGTCACATGGCGAAGTCTTCCTTCCATCCATAAATCATTGCCAAATCAGCTCTACTGCCCATTCCCTTGTGGATTATGGAGTGTCGGTTGGCCTTTTCTCATCGTCGAAGGGCATTACGTCTCTTCCATCGACTCCCTAATTTGTCGAGTTTTGAATCATTTTGAATTTTGCGTGCTCAAGCTCACCTTGTCGTTGGTGAAAGCCTTATAGAGTCTTGGAAACAATATATTTTGATCCTTACACTTTACACATCCACTGATAGGTTTTCGAATAGTATACGCAAAATTCATATCAGATCCAATTGTTCCACTTCCATGCATATACTTTTATTATTGGTTCGCTTGTCTCCTCTTCTGTGAAAGTCATAAATATTTTGGGCTTAAAGTTTGATGCAGTTTACAGCACTAAAAGCTACTATAAAAAATTCATAGTACATTAGCGGGACATGGAGTGCCATACTTTTGACTTAGACCAAAGTCACAAATTGACCTATGCCCTGTCCAAGGCAGCACATCTCCCAGCCCTGGCGACGTTCATTATGAAATGGTATCTTTCTACTATTGAACAGGCATTATCTTTAGGACCTCTATGACGGTGTTTGGGAATCTCATCAATTTCCATCAAAATGTAGGAGACAGCCATTATTCTTATACATAAGTGTGGTAAAGATTAGTTAAACCCACCTAACTACAAACTGAAAACCTTAATTAGTTGTGTATGCAAACTATTTAAAAAATAGCTAATAAACGCTTAGTTTTATGTGGGAGAGTAATTTCCGTGTAAGGTTGAATACTATCTTATCAGATAATTTGATTTAAGAAAATGGTGTGCCTAAAGGCAGTAGGCAAAGTTTTACGTTTTTCGCTATTGCAATTAATAATTATTTTGACAATGTATGCTTAACTCTCCGTTCATGCCTTTTCGTAGATGACTATGCAATTTTTGCAGCTCTTCAAGTCTACACAGATATGGAGTGCAAATACAACTAACTGTCAACAATCTATGGACGTGAGCATCCCTTAATGGCTATTGCTTATCTGCAGCCAAGACGACATTCATTTAAATCCATAAATTACAAGCTATTAACCAAGCCCCCAATATTTAAATGGACTACGTATTTTTACCAGTTTCAGCAAATGTAGATTTACTGGGGCACGTGGAAATAACACATTAAAGACCGGAAAACGCAGTTTGTCTAAACCTTCAATTTGCTTAAAGTAGTTAGCGGCTGCTATTGGGTGCATATAGATAAACCTTGATATACCTTTATAGGGTCTTGGTATGAGCTAAGCTCGTCTAGTGTAGCCTTTTGGATGACTTCAATAGACCTGCTAATAATTAAATATATAAGTAAATATATATATTTATATATTTATGTATATTTATACATATTAATTTCCATATAAAATTATATATACATATATATTATATTTAATTATATACTTATCGTATATATTTAATATTAATTTATATATAAAATTATTTATACATGTATATTATATTTAATTATATACTTATCGTATATATTTAATATTAATTATATATAGTAATAATTTTATATTCATATAAATAATTAGATATTAGATATATTTATGTATACATATCAATAATTATATATATATTATTTATGTGTTGTGTATTTTCTCTGTTTGCTCGTATATTTTATAATTGGTAGACTTTTACCTGGTGTTATATTGATTTTTTCTTCCTATTGGTGGAGTCACAACAAAATACTAAAGGCCCTTTTCAAATAAAGCTATGTGTATAATTTTCACACCTATTGGCACGAGACATGACCTCTTACTTAAATGATGAAAAGAAATTTAAGGTGTTGGAATACAAGATATCTATGATGATATTTGGTAGTATAATCTCGCAGATTACGGTGGGCAGGTCATGCAGTGAGAGTGGGAGTATCTAAAACTGCATTCAAGGTATTGAATGGCAAACCCAATAGGAAAAGACTACTGGGAAGACCCAGACTCAGATGGGAGGATAACATTTGGATATACCTGAGAGATAGAGTATAATTAGATAAACTAGATAGAACTAAATCAAGATAGGTATAGGTGGCGTACCTTTGTGAGTGAGGTGATGAACTTTAAAGTTTCTAATGCCACAGAGTAATTAAGTATAATTTTCACTGTTACTTATTTTAATTTACCAAGATCTCTTCCGTTTCTTAGTATGAAGAAAGAAATAATAAAAAATATATATAAATTCTTGAGTTAATTTGTTTACTACCATGTATATTAAAATTCCACATAGACACGTATGAACATTTATTTGGGCTACTTATATAATATTATTTAGATCAGTAGTTCCCAAAATTTTTTGAGTCACGTTTTTTGTTCCAAAAACTCATGATCAGTGCCCATTATCATTTACTCTAAATATCAATATCCATAATAGTGGTTTTCAACGACCCACAATGAATAACATAGCAATAAAATTCAAGGGTGGAAAAATTACTGATTGAATATTTATTCAAAACTAAAATATATTTTTTAAGTTTATTTAATTATAAATGATTGATGAGCTCGATACAGTGATAATCTTTTCAAATTTATTGAATACTACATATTATTAGATACCACATTTAGTAACTATGTAGAGTACATCACTATTCTGTAAATTCTTAATGTGATGGATGATCTTGATAAAATTATACTAGTTTCCCAATGTCTGGCTTAATGTCACTTAACACGTGTCTTAAATCACCACGCATAGTAATCTGAAGTCGGTTTATTTTCTTGGATAGATGTAGTCTGACCACACTAAAACCACTTTCCACCAAATACAATGTTGTAAATGCAATCAGGAGCCTCTTAACAACTCTCCATAATGCAGGATAGTGATAAAGAATTTCCTTCTGTAAACAAAACTCCTGGTACGATTTTTTAAACTTTGGTTTCAGCTCAATGTCATTTTGTAGCTATATTAGCTCTTCCTCCAATGCTCCAACTTCGTCACTATCTGACAATGGACTTAATACTAGTCTGGAATTTTCATCATAACAAGATCTTTGAATCGATCAGCCATATATTCATGCAGCATATTCAAATGGTCACAAAAAACTTTCAGATCGTCATCTTGTATCCCAACTTTCTTTCCTAGCTCAGATAAGCTAGGAAATTGGTATAGCTCTCAACGGCCTATATTGCGCTTCAGTATAGTTAATTTTGCAATAAATATAGATACGACAGATTTGGCTTTAATAAGGTTGGTGTAATTGCCTTGCAACTGCAAATTCATTTAATTGAACTTTGCAAATAGCTCAGACAAATAAGCAATGCCATGTTTGATTTCTTTGAGTTCATTACTGAGCAAAGCATTCGTGTCTTCAAAATATTCCACAACGGTGTCAAAAAGGTTGTAAAAGCATCTCAAACAGTTTCGTTTAGATAGCCAACGAACTTAAGTGTGAAGCAACAAACGTTCAAAATCCTCATCATTCTCAACACAGAGCTCCCGGAATAATCGATCATTGAAAGCATGGGCTTTAAACTGATTCAATGCAGTAATAGCAGTGTGTAATGAATTGTGTAGGCGTCCACTGAGATTTTTTGCAACCAGATGTTGGCGATGAATTACACAGTGAATGGTAAAGATATTTGGCACTGATTTTTTCAAGTAAGCGACAAAACCACGGTAGCGACCAGTCATTGATGGTGCTCCATCAGCTGCACAATCAATTATGTTAGTGAGTGGAGTTTCCTTTTCTTTGAATAACTCCTCAACTACAAGAAATATTGACTCTCCTTTAGTATAGGTTTTTAGTTTCCTTGCAAATAACAACTCTTGAGCCAAACTCTCGCTTTTTTATAAGACACATAAGCAAGAAGTAAAGATTCATCATTGCCTGGCAAAGTTGACTCATCCAGCTGTAATTAAACTTCTGTTGTCCTTAGTGTGTTGCACAGTAGATCTTCCACATTCTCCGCCATTTCATCTATGCATCTTTGCACTGCATTGTTGCTGAGAGAAACCATCTTAATTATAGCACGTGGTGACTTGTGCAAAACAGTATTCATAACCTCACTAACCACTGGAAGAATGAGTTCTTCACCAATTGTATGGAGCTTTCCAGACTTAGCAATCAACAATGAAATGTTGTATGATGCCCGCAAACCATCAGTTTATTGTTGTGAACTATTGCACATAATGTTTAACAATGTTGGCCGCTTCTGAAACTTTTCACGAAGTGATTGAAGAAAAGTTAAGTTCTTATCTACCTTGTCAGGATATGCCTTCTTTAAATGTTCAATGAGTCGGGAAGGCTTCATGGCCTCGTTAGAAAATACCTTTTCACATAACAGGCACATTGGCATCTGCTGGTTTGTTGATGCAGGTATAAATCCATAATTAAGATATTCCAAACAATATAGTCTACATTTCTTTTTTGATTTTTCTGCTTCTGCCATATCTAATCTAAAAAAAAGAGATAACATTTTAGGCCTATTTAAAAAACGTGTTTTTCTGTTACTTCCTTCAAAAATTTACAACCATAACTTCAAATTTTGTTTCAATAATATATGTATGAATAATTATTACCGTGAAAAAACAAGATTAATTCAGAGTTACATTTATTTTAATTTTGTATATACCTTTTAAAAATGATTTTGCTACACAATTATTTATGTACACATTTTGTAAGTGAATATTAAATAAAAATTTGAGCTCTAGATTAGGCATCAGTACTGAATTTAATTTTAATTCTTTTATTTCCCCATACAACGTCCATTTAAACTTTTAATATTGAGTAGGCTGCAACAAAAATAACACGTTTGTAGCTTCTAACCTCGATTCATAATCAACGTGTTGAATAATTTGAAACACTGGAAAATAGGTATCACGCTCAATATTATTTTGTTAAGGACCTACCAGTAAAATCTTGAGGAGACAACAAAGAAACAAGAACACAGCACAAACCTTTCTCAAAATTAGATATAATGGTCTGAATAGCTCTGGTGACGTGGCCTAAAGAAGGGAGGGAGAACGCGTGACGTTAATGGTCTGAATAGCTCTGGTGACGTACCCTCAAAACGGGAGGGAGAACGTGTGACCTAGTCTCGGGGAGAGGGCGAGAACTCATGACGTGGCCTAGAGAATGGAGGGTTTACGAGGAACATGACTTTGGAACGGGAGGTAGAATCTTGAATCAAGGAAGGTATTTTGCTGGTCAAATATAAATAAACAACACACTCCCAAAATACCAGTTGAGTTCCCCTCTACCACCCTTTTGCTTCTTGGAGCCCCCTTACCGCCCCCTGGCAACTTAGCGCCCCCCTATGCAATATCACCGCCCACTTTAAAAACCACTTATATAAATCATCATTGGAGAAAAAAAATTAGGGAGATAGGTACACACCGTATCCGAATCTTGTTGGAAATATATTTGTTTTATATCAATACCATTACGGGTTGTGTATATTTCTATTTTCCCCTTACCCTTTTGGGATAGTAATTAGTGTATGGTATACGATGCTAATGTTTTAATGATGACATTTTGTTGTAAAGATCGACGACCCCTTTATTGACTTCAAGGATAACTAGCTGTAGAGAGTTATTAAAGCCAACATCAATTTCCAGCAAGCTCTTAAAGAACATCACACGTAGCCACCTCTTAAGCCGGGTCCACACGTGCATTATTCGTCCACATTTATTCAATGTTCGATATGACTCACAAAAGTGTGAGAAAAAAAATCATGTAAGAATATTTGTCATGCATGGCGATTACCGAACATTGTTCCGCCTAGAGACGGTATACTACCACACATCAAAGAAGATTAATAATTGCCTGAGAGCAGCTTATTCACGAATACCGAATATAAAGTATGTGTGGACAGCAGCAGTAGCGTAACTGTAAGGGACTCTGCCCCCCTGGAAATAATTTCCCCCTCCCTGGAATAAATCATCCCCTAGAATTATTTCAGATCCTCTGATATTATCGAATATGAAGCTGAAACATGGCTTTAATTAAACTCCAGATGACTTCTAGATGCATTCTATTGTCAAAAAATTTTCGGAGAAGACCGCTTCAAACAACTACTAGACTAGAGGTACCTAAATGGCAGAAAAATTCAGGGGATGAAAGCTCTAAATAGCTTCCGGGTTCATTCGATTTTCAAAAATGTCTTGGGGAGAACAATTCCTAATTCTGAATTTACTGAAAGAATTCGATTTTCATAATTTTATCAGTGGAATACCACTTTAAATATTATCTTCTAGAAGTATCTAACTAACGTAAAAATTTAAGGTTAGGATCACTCTAAATAACTTCAAGGGGCATCCAAATTTCAAAAAATTCTAGGTGAGGAACACTTTAAATGGCCTATAAAGAATCTTATTTAAAAAAAAAAATCAAGTTGAAGACTACTCATAGCTTCTAGAGTGAATTTTTACTTCAAATAAATGTTGAGGGAGGGCTACTCCAAATAGTTTATAAAAACCATCTGAATTTTTTTTTTAAAGGAGAGGATGGCCATGGTTTAAAACATACACAAGATCAAAATATATGAATGAGAAATTATTGAATGGCTTTAAACAGAAATCTAACATTGTAAGTAACTATGTTATTTATAGCTATGACCCCCCTATGGAAATGATCTGGGTTCGCCCTGGCCAGGTAAAGATTTAGATGGACCTTGGTGATTGGCTCACCAAATAGTGATCAAAATCAGATCAGATTAAATCAGCCAAACTAGTCATAACCAGTAAAAACCAATAGCCCACAGAACGATTATTCACAGTCCTTAATTGGGAAATACTAATATAAAAAGCAACGATATACCTAGGCACTACAATATACAGGAGGAAACTCACTTGGAAAAACCACATTGAAGACTCAAATGAAAAGGAATAATCTTATCTATGTATCTACTCTTTAAAGGAATACAACTTTCAATACATAAGAAACTAATCCATAGAGAGTAGTCACTTAACCTATCGCGACATATATTTTAATAACATATAGCTGTACACAGTACACGCTGTAGTCAATAAACCGCAATAGAATAAAAACATATATTCTTAGAAATATCACCAAAGAAGGCAGATATACCATAATTACCTACTTACTTGACATGAGTAAGAGAAGACAGGTGCAGGCTGTCTACCAACAGCGACACAATATTTACTTTTTCGCTATCTTACAGGTAGAGAAAGTATTGTGGTCTTAAAAAAATCGAACTTGATATTTTGATTAATGTCAACGTTTCATGCCCCCCCGAATCCAAAAAAGTGATTTTTGAATTCCCGTCTGTATGTCTGTATGTATGCCTGGAAATTTGTCAAACTTTTTCTCTTTATATAAAAAATGTTGACAAAATTCCAGGACACCCTTGACAGATATTCAAGATCTGATGATATTAGCATGTGCAGAAAACTAAACTCTATGTTACAACTGGAGAAATATTTTGTTTATTTTTTCCAAAAAATGCATATCCTATAAAAACTGTACAAAATACTTGCGCTCCCTTCTGCTGCACTTTAAGGGTTCCGGTCTGATGCATAAATCCTATTTCTTGATCATATTTCCGAAACTATTTTAGATGTGAAATTACTTATCATTGTAAATATGTAGAGCTATTTATGCTAAGAATATTTTATTTTAAATATATTTTTATGAAGCCAATAACTTTCAAGCTATACACAAATATATATGTAAACCTTTCGAACACTAAAGTTAAAGTATTGTGACTGTGAAAGAATCTAACCTGAAATGTCGATGGATGTCGACGTCTCATGACCTCCCGAACCCTTAAAGTGGTTTTTGAAATGCCGTCTGTCTTCCTGTCTGTTTAACCCTAAAATTAAGAGTAGTTTAACGAAAAGAGAAAAAAATCGATTTTCTCAAAATCGGATATTACGATTTTGATTAAAATTCTTATCAAGGCGTTGATTAAGATTATAAATAAACTGGCTATTTTCATTTTCCCATGAAAATGATTTTTAGGGTGTTTACAGATGCGGAAATTTCCGTGTCTCTGCAACTATTTGAAATACTAAATAACTTATCATTGCAAAATTGTAGTACTATTAAAAATAAACAAATTTATCTGAAATATATTTTTATAAAACCAAAAATTAATACAAGTAATACAATTTTGTGAGCTTTGGTTGTAAAGAGATACTACTTAAGTTTTAACACAATAGTTATTTAGTTCCATAGTGTAATATTAATTATTAATATAAGTAAGTCTCTCAAAAAGTTTATTTTATTTTTCCTTTAACCTCTTAGGATAAAAGCTTGTACATAAATGATCTATCTCCTTCATTTTAGACTCAATAGTAAATATACACGTTTTTTATTGGTCATAATTCATAAATTAGGAATTTAATAGCAATGCGATGACCTGAAGATGTGCAACACCTAATAAAATGTTAAAATTTTAACTGAAAGTCGAAATTATAATAAGAAGTTTTGACCCTTTCGGACCCCAATATCAATCTTTTTTTATTTATCAAAACATGCAAATGAGTCCATTCATTCTTTAAAAATAAAATTACAAAATTTAAAACCGGGACTCAAAAAATGTTTTACGTAAGTATAGTGCAATTTATGCTTAGGTTTGCTAATGTATATTATTTCGTTTCACATATATTGGGAGTTTTGAGTAAATATCTCCATTTTTAAACAATAGAGCGAGAAAGTCCATGAAGAGTTCCGTACCATTTATTTTTATTAAAAACTATATGACATACACAGAAACGACTAATGGCGTATACCGTGAACAGGTAGTAAAACAGCCTGAAAAATAATATATTACCAACGTATTAAGAGCCCCAGGAACATTATGACGTCAGAGTATACAACATTTATAAAATACCCACTTTATAGTGCATATATTCCGAATAATATTAAACATTAAAACAAAACCTACTTAATAAATAATTATACAATGTAATTAAAATGATTAAAGCCTTAGAAAAAGGCTAGATGCTAATTTCCCAAATGAAAAATCTTACCCATACTTGAAAATAGTTATGACATCATAACAAATAAAATTCTTCACTTATCCAAATATCATATCATATACAACTCACTCATTTCAATTTATTACTACCTTTGCCATCGCCGGAAGCCATTGGACCTACAGACCTAGGGATTCTGAAGTCTGAAAATAATATTGGCAATGTGATTTAGTCCCTAGATGTTTAGCGGTTATTACCTAACTTCCATGGAAATAAATTTATTTTCATACCATTTAACCATCCCCAAGAAACCAAGTCCTTCATATACTAGAAATAAAATAAATAAATGCCATACTCAAACATCTCAAAACTATCATCATTCAAAAACATCCAATCGCTCTACATACAAAAACAATCTTTCCAACCACTTACCCTAATTCATTCATATTTTCGTAATCAGACTTTCACACCACTTAATGACAAACAACTAGCAAGTTGTAATTTTTATTTTAAGAATCACGTCCTACTACTAGTTCGGATTATATGCTTATGGCCTAATTACACAAATAGTTTTAAGGATTAGGGAGGCTATATTTATAGAAAGTGTGACCTCATTCGAGTGGTGGGAGAGTGGAAAATG
Source organism: Timema cristinae (assembly GCA_039000515.1). Taxonomy (NCBI): domain Eukaryota; kingdom Metazoa; phylum Arthropoda; class Insecta; order Phasmatodea; family Timematidae; genus Timema; species Timema cristinae. The sequence continues at coordinate 64,486,820 of JBCFYV010009882.1, forward strand.
ATAGCGGAAAAAAATCCTCAGTACACCCAACCAATATTGGAATCTCGATATCCACATTATTGTCAGTATAGTCTACTGCGAGAGTCGTGCGTTAGACTATGCAGCCACCGAAGTGGGTGGCAAATTGTAATGCTTCTTACATTATAATTATAACTGTTTTCCTGTTTCATAAGTAATCATTCTCACACGATTATTATAAGACAAATTTTAAAATCAGTCCAAGCCCTAAGTCAGTTTTATGCATTTCCAGATTAAGACAATAGATATAAATGAACAAATCTATGTAACAGGCAAAAAAAAAACAGCTTTCTGCAGTTCCTTTAAAATAAATACATCCAATAGACCTTAGTTTTAGGTGCTATGATAAAATGTTGTATAGCCATGATCAATGAATGAGTGCGAGGAATGGTTCAGACAAATGATTAAATATTATGTCTGTATCTCAGATAAATGAATAAATACTATGAACTCGCTATGTGCCACTCTTCTCAATGATCAAATTATTTGAAAGCTGAAGAATAGATACAAATTTTGTGTGGATACGATCGCTATAATCATAGAATAAGGACCTACAGGCATACGGCTACGTCGCTTTTGGAGGTGATTTTAAACTGGTAATAACATATGACAATTTGCTATTTATTTTTGTTAACAGTCCAGTAGAAGATATGGGAGGAATTTAATATCATAGACTACCCTGATGCTACGCTCCTGTATATAATATTTTTCAACAAATTTTAATTTATACAACTATGGTTTTTCGATACTTCGATATTTTGTTTGTATATGTAGGGAAATACAAAATTAGGTTGTATTGTATTATATATTTAATTTAATATTAATCTGTGGTATTTAATATTTCAAAGTAATTATTAGACTTAATTAATAAATAGTGACACTCATTTTATAATAAATATTCATATTAACCCTAATGAGAGAAATTAATACTAGGAAATATTTAACCGATTTTAATTTTTGTCTTTTATTTTCTGAAAATAAACATGCAGCTAGTCCTTAGGCCTGCCTACAACAGGTTTACCATAGTAATAACCAAACTAACAAAACCTAACCTTCAATCGATAAACGCATATAATGTTAGGATTTATTTGTAAAATAATATATTTCTCTCGTAAGAGTGGATAAAGTGAGAGTGAACTAAATTCATTATATTGTTATTAAATTAATTATCAAATTTATACGTAAAGGACCCCGTAAAATAACTGGCCAGTGCTGAATACGGACTTGACCAGATATATTCCGACCATGTCAACGGTTCGACCTCGTTACTAATTAATCTTAATTTATAACACCAGGTTAACTGGGAACTGCCTCTTTCTCAAAATAAAAGTGATTCCAGGCTCTACAGGTGCCAAAATGACTGTCGGTAAGAAACATACATACACTTAAGATACATCCTTTAAAATCGTGGTGAGAATTATGGATTTTTAACCAATTTTGTCACTGATAGCTATATTCATTACATAGATCTTGTTTAGTATTTATTTACACAAGGAGTATTAATATACCAGCAATATTTAATTTTAGCTAGTGTGGCGGTATTTCTGAAATGAAACAAATTATTTAAACATTATTTTCTCCTACTCATTTTTACAGTTGACTGAGTTCACACTAATGTCACTATGGTCCTCTTCTTCTAGAATACTACATTTTTCCTCATTTATTTGTGCATATTCATCTTTTCGTGGATACAGAATGGCCATTAGATATATAATTTGGGATCAGCCTATTTCCAAATGTTTCATGAACTAACATGTCATGTGCCAAAATTTACTCTGGCCGTTCTATAATTTTTTTTTATTTCTAGCTGTATTATTTCAGCTTTTCATTAATCATTGAATTAGCCAATAAGGTAGGTTTTTGTCAATTTTTCTGTACATCTTTTTTGAGCTTAAAAATTTTAAACTTTTTCTTCAGCTGAGAGTAATTAATACTATTCTGGCCGATTACTGTCCTATAAGCATGCAGAAAAATTGATAAACATTACCAGAAGTCATCACCAACAATTAGACTTTGCTCCTAAATGTTAATTGATTATTCATTATAGCCTTTTCTTTAACAAATGATTGACTGCATCTAATGCATAGCTCGGATTCTCGGGATTATGGTTGACTCAACCCCTATTAGGAGTTTGGCCTCTGGTGAAAGTTTCATCATTCAATGTCATTTTAAAGTTAGTTTTTGTTATGCTTTCAAAGTCAAATATATGTTGCTGCAAATATGTTTCCCTTGTTCACGTCAGAGGATTTCTAGAGACTATGGGGAGGCCTCTTATTGAAACTCTCCCACTTTATGCCTTGTAGTATAAATATGTTTTGTATATCTCTGCGAGCCATATTTTAACTATCAAAATATCAGGGAGTGTAATTATCGCCTTTCGTGAAAAGTACTCCGTGAAGATCAAAGAAAAACAATAGCAGTTTCTTAGGTTTGGCCAATGAACCGAATTCACAAATGGAGGCAAATAATCTGGTTGAGAGATTTTTTCTGGTAATGTATCCTCCCCTATTCTTTCAATTATTTCAAGATGCATTTTAATTACAGTAGCCATTGATTTGTTTGAATACATATTGTTTATGTATATGTAAATGTAAGACTAAATTTAAAAAATATGTTGAAAGTTACCTCTGTAATTTATATTTGTCCAAGAAACTCTTTCCTTATTAGTAATATGAATACGAAAGAACAAATTAAACTCTGAAAACAGGTAGCTTGCAATTTCTCTTTGGATTTTACATTAGAATTTCTGTTACAGTTTCTCCTTTCTTTTTAAATGTAAATAACAAGTCAACGAAAAAGTTATTAAATAAAAAAAGTTTATTTTATAATTTTAATTATTAACAAGTTTGAAAACTTTGCGCAACACCTGTTTGGTTTCTTTAAAATATCACCAAACTTCAGCTTTCTAGCTCATTGACATGTATTAAAACCCTCTGTACATACATACATACACACTAAACACACATACCACACATACCACACATGAATACATTACATTACATACATTACATACATAAAATACAATACAATACGTTACATACAATACTTTACATAAAATACGTTACATACAATACGTCACATACAATACGCTACATACAATACGTCACATACAATACGTCACATACAATACGTCACATACAATACGTTACATACATACATACATACATACATACATACATACATATATACATACATACATACATACATACATACATACATACATACATACATACATACATACATACATACATACATACATACATACATACATACATACAAACATACATACATACATACATACATACATACATACATACATACATACATACATACATACATACATACATACATACATACATACATACATACATACATACATACAAACATACATACATACATACACCCTTAATTTAGTATTATTACTATTATCAGGTGTTCTGCTTACGACAGGTCCAATCCTTTTGTCAGTGAAACCTACACCTACAATTCACCCTGTCCTCATCCTCCTCCTTTGGCTACCAACATTTTCCAGTCTGTTATTAATATAATTATATTATCATGCTATTTCCAATAGTTATGTTAATTTAAATATCTTAATTTCTTATATTATATTCCCGTTACTCAGTACACAAAATTCCTAATTAAATATTTACTATGGTTTTAGTATCTACCTTTTATCTAAAAATAAGTTCTGGCTGGAAGAGTGACTTTGAGCTTTAAAAACATGCTTACTTGCGACCAAATCTTATTTACGGTTAATATACTTCTTTATAGAGAAAGACAAACTATAATACCAAATTATTTTCATTTTAATGAGTAAATCTAATTGAAAGACATGTACCATTGGTTTACGCCATAAGGTAACACGCTTACCTTGCATTATTCCACTATGATATATATTATAATATAGGGTCAAAGGGTCATTCATCAAGGAAAACCTATACCTCCATTGATGGTACACGATTTACCTAGACAGGTTACGTCATGGCCCTATCATAAATGCTGCATAGTAATTAAAACAAGCAAGGTAAACTTTATGCATGGTAATTAAAACAAGCACGGTAAGCTTATCTACAAGGTAAACGAAGTGTACAGTACATAGCTATATAATTTTAAAATCTGTCAAGGGTTATAAGCTAATTATTAACTGCAAAAAATAGTCTATGTATAATGATCGATAAATATTGTTTTTTTTTGCTAACTTTATTTTTATTTCTAAGACTTAATAATACTTATTTTATTTTTCCAAATATAGTACTCCGTCTATTTTCAATATTTTCACTTAGATATTGAGGAAAACAGTGCCCATGAGGTTCTGACGCAGTGAATCTATCGTTAGTAAATTTATGAATGGATTGTAGAAATGAAATTAAAATGATATTATGGAAAGTTAGAATAATGTTGTGATATTTTCGATTAAATTTATTGTATATCTCATTTGAATAAAATATACCCTAACACATACTTACAACTTTAAGGCTGTTTTCCATTTTGATTTAAAATTAATTCTCACACAGAACATATTTAAACAGTTATCTAGCTTCTATTTTAGTTTACTATGCACTGAAAAGTAAAATTTATTATACAATAAAAAAATCATATATAAATAAATACATTTACGGTAACAAACACACACTGTAAACAAGCATGAGTATCAACATAAAAAAGCAAAGGAAATTGGAAAGTCAGAAAGGTAATTTGCAGGGTGTGGTACATTGAGGTTTATCCAGTCAGATCTTACCAGTTTTACTATCGTATTTTGGAAGTCTCTGACTCGTAGTTTGGTGCAATCGTAGGTCTGTGAAGCTCCGCTTCAGCTGGGACAACATGCCTGCATTCACCAAGCAAATATCAAGTTCCTTTAGTGAGAACAAACGGGTATGTGAAAAATGATATTGCGGGTCACACTAAATCAAGTGCACTAACAGTTACTTGAGCTATGGTATATATCCATACTAACCTCAACACACTAAAAATAAAGTCCTCCTGCTCTAAAAGTTTAAATTACTGTCCCTTTTATAACATATATGTAGTTTTCTAAAACTATTTTTACCCACGTATAGCTCTGGCTTTAAAAAAAAAAAATTGCCCATATTTATCTATATTTTGGTTAAATACATTTTTGAGATAGTTCAAAGAATATTAATTAAATTCAACAAAAACCAAATCTTGAAAAAAGTTGCCCGCTTGTTTAAACTGCTACAAGTTTTGTTTTTCAATGAAAAACGTTGAAGGTTGAACGTTCTTTTCCTGAATCATGAATTAATTAAACTAATTGAAATTCTGTTTTATCATTTCATGTTCACTCCACGAAAATTATAAGTTAAGCTGAGAATTTCTATTTTAAACATTTTTGTTTATATATTCATTCCAGTTTTGTATCTGTTTTATATTTGCATATTAGTATAATTAATAAAATTTTCTAAGAATTTGTCAGAAAAAAGGTTTTTACGTAAATAAACGTATATAATTAATAAGAGTAAAGTTGGAACTAATATATCATAGCCATCATAAAGAGAACATTATTAACCTTGAGTAGTATTAAAGTATATATTTTAATACGTAAGCACTGTTGAAGCTAAATGAGCCGGCGGGATAAAACTTGATATGGGTAAAATTATTTAGAATGAACTGATATTAATGTTAAGAAAATACATATCTAAGAACTTAGACACTCTCACACAATATATTTAAAATTAAGATTAATATACCCCAGCTGCCACTTTATATCCGATTTTCAGGACATTCAAATTGTTAGTATATAAGCATAATTTTCTCAAAAATGAAACCTCTCTCAAGGATACAGCCTCTAACACTAAAAACTTACAAACAATCAAAATTTTCTGGTGTTATATGTGTAAATGCACAACAAAACAGGTTAAGTTGTATATTGATTAATTAAATAAGTTATACTTCAAGCAATCGTGTGTTTGGTGAGTTTCTGCTTGACCTGTTATGTGAAGAAGAAATAATAAACTCTTGCACGTGCTACAATAAAAAAAACTGGTACCTTTTAAATTTCCATGTGAAAATAGGCCATTTCCTTCAGTTGGATCCATGTGCCCTTCATTTAACCTGAAAGGTAACAAGCTTACCTTCCATGGTTCCACTATGGTGTACCTCATAAGATAGGGCCATAGTTTACTCCTTCAAGATAAGACTGCTGGTAATCGGAGCGTATTTTCCGGTTACTTCAGTAGGATGGTATACATTTTAGTTCATGCTTTAACGTGTGCGCTAAGAAATAATATGGAATCAATGCTATCGTACGACCTTGGTTCATACTTGTGTTTGGCGGGCTGTGTACGATGTATTAGTTACTTTAGTTATTGACGAATATAACCATTTGACAATGCTAATTTTAAGTCCTCGTAACTTAACTATTCTTAAAGTATGACGGTTAGTTAAACTTGGCATTACGTTTAACAATACTATTTTGATGTGCTCGTGTATTTACGAATGGGTTCTTTTCATTAGTTCGTACCGTTAAGCTTTTGGAACACTAGATTTGTTACAAAGCTTTTGATTGGCTTACTTTAAACCAATATATTGTGAGTTGACTACTATAACCTTCCAAGCCACCCTATAAAAACTAGCCGTAATGAAACGTTGGAATATCAGCTATTGACTATATTAAATATACCTATCAAATAAAAAGAATAAAATTGATACCAAATAATCTTGGAGGAAAACTTGCGGTAATTTCATTAAAATTCCTGACGTCTTTGCTCAGTCGGTAGTGTGTCTGTCTACTTAGCTAAGGATCCTGGGGTCGAATCCTAGCATGGCTGAAAAAATTATTATCATTGGTTAAATGTTGGTTTCCCCTACAATTTGATGAATTAACGGCCAAAGGCTGGGTGTTGTGTCTGTTCTAGTTTTAATCTAGTTTATATGTGCAGATATGATAAGTAAATTTAGAAAATTAACTTTAAATACATTAAATGCATTTAATTTAGTTAAAAAAATTCTTTAAAATTTGGTAAAAATAAATTAAAATAAAAGTGAAATCGAACTCGTGTCGTTGGTGTGGTAGATCAGCGATGTATCTAGTATACCAAATACGCAAATGCAAAGATTCTTGAAACTTAGAATTATAGGAATGCTTTGAAGTTAATGTGGGCGTTAAATATGCAATCTGGAAGGAAGACCTCACGTTTATTTTACAAACACTTTTACCAGGACGATAGCGCTAACCGAAAATGGTAAAATCAAAAGTATTGGTGGTAATCTCTTAAACTCATGTTAAGCCATAATTAATAGAATAATGTGACGTTGAAAGATTGGGCCTGGGTTTCTCCGCACTGAAAGCGTTAATTTCATTCAATAAAAAAGTGTATTTGTGTTATTATGAATACTGCTTGGATTGTATTCGATCTTGCCTCTTTTTTATAATGTAGCTCTATTAAAATTTATGTAAATTATAAGTAGAAACATGTTTATTTGAATAAAATGTATTGATACTCAAATTAAAATCTTTTGGTCTCTTTATAAATAAACTCTGTTGCCAACATTTATCATTCGTAGGACTTATCTTGATAGTTTTTTAGTCTGAATCAAGAATTCGAAAACAAGCTCATGTGAAACGTCTGAGTCTTAATTTTTTGGATATGAATCAAGCTTAAAGGTGTTCAGGATCGTTTCCAATCATAAAATATGTTATTCTATTACTTTTTTCCAAACTATTTGTAATATCTCGATTAACAAGATTTGGTCTAAGATAAACTTATTTGACATTTTTAATGATATGTAAAATAAGTGCAATGGAACACAAATAGACTTTCCTTTACCGAAAATAAAAAATGTAATCAGGGTTAGCAACATCTAATCTCTATCAAGTTAGAAGATCAAATGTTCAGATTCCATCATTATAATAATGTACCCTTGTACAGTAAAAAAATAGATACGACAATCCACAAATAATTTGACTATTGATAAATCAAAATATATTATACGTTTGAGACAAACTCGTATCCACCTAAAAACACTTTGCGTGAACAAATAGACGCATTCCATTGACAACGCTATATCTGCCTAAGATGGATTATAAGATAAATAAAACGAGATAATACACATTGTTACATAAACATAATGGGAAAGATAGAATCACATTTCACCATAAATAAAATAATATACACGGTTACAGAAAACTATTGAAATAAAGGGAGCATCACACTTCACTGCGTGATAGCAAAAGATATTTGATATTTTAAGTATTCTGTTGTTTGTGGTTAGGCACTTGTTTTGCTCCCAATACTTAACTATGCAATCGATACACTAACTCACCCACTTTTAGATAATCTTTAGTTTTGGTGTTCATTCATTTCAAAGGTTATTTCCTCCTAAATACCAAATTACAATTTTTAAACTCACCAAGAAGTAGTTTAATTTTAATGCAGTTTATTGTTAATAATTTAAAGACCTTTTGATTACACTAGCTGACATTTTGGTAAATACCTCCGGGGATCAAACTGCTGATTATAAATCAAATTGATGTGCTGATTAAAATAATGCCATTATTTTTTGTTGGTAACATCTACATTAAAATATGATAGTTAATATTTTTTAATTAATTACCAAATTTCAGTAGTAATGCTACAAAAACATAATATTAAATCATCATCAGGGACTTTTTTTAATGTTATAATACAACAATTGTATTAAATTATAAAAACATACAATATAATACGTACAATCTCTATCGTTAGAAATGATTGTCACGGATATTTGTTTTATTATGGTCTGTTTTGCACTTACTCTCAAGAAACCAACATTAATCTACCATCATGAAGGTATCCTAGCGAACCTTATAACGATTTTCTATCCTGGATCTGCTGATCCTATCAGCTCTGTATCAGGACTAGCTTCAAGGAGATGGCATAGAGAAGAGGTAGAGATGTAATATTTAATGCATTAAAATTCTTAGCGGCAGGAGACACCGTTATGGATTCGAGTGTTCTAAACTTACAGAAAATACAAGAGGGCCAGCTGCCACTTGCTAGATCCTTCTGAATATATCCATGGAGGAGAAGGGTCTTTGGTTAGGTCTCTCATTTCCTAGATCCCCTGATTCATAAAAATAATATTATTGTTGTTAACAGATATCTTAAGAGTGTACACAGCTTTTTCCACCACTTCTACACAACGTATGCAGACCTACAATGACGCAGCTATTGCATTTACTTCAAAAAGTTTTGGTAATAACCCCTATAAGTAGGCGCCAGTAAAAAGGAGGACCTTCCTGGACTAGCTCCTTTGTGGCTACTCAAAAATATCTGGGCGTGCTCTATTTTTTTACTACCATAAAAAATAGTTATTTCAGTATTTAGTAGACTCGGTCTTAGTAAATATCCGGCTAAGTTTGTTCCGATTTATAGATATTTCAAAATGTGATAACATTTTGTTTATATTGAACCGTCAACATCAGTTATAATGAACCTAAATACCGAAACATACATTAAAAAATAAAATTATAGGCATCGTTAATCTTAGGGAAAAACTTTTTTTTGTTGGTGTTTAAATTAAGACTTGATCACCTGGCGGTCTAGGGGTAAGGTGTCAGACTTCTATGCTGGTGGCCGGGGTTCAATCCTCGGTCCCGGCACAGATTTATCTGATTACCAAACCCTTCCTACACCTCTGACAAGACAGCTTGTGAATGTGGGGAATGCCAGGCCTCCACCGTGGTTCGGATTCCACGTTAAACTGTAGGTCCTTCATTTCATCTCACAATCACCCTACCATTACACATTAGCGTAAGTGCGTATAACCCGAACGGGTAGTAAGACGCGGTGCTAATAATAATATAATAATAATAATAATAATAATAATAATAATAATAATAATAATAATAATAAATTAAGACTTGAATACTACAGATCTCCTCATGAGCACCCGACCCAAAAAGTTTGAAGTTGGCTAAGACGGGAATGAAGGAGGTGTTGGAGGGTGTCAGGATTAGGGATGTGGTATCGAAATAAAAGTATCGGTAAAGTACTCATTAAAAGTATCGGAACAAATATATCGATACCGTACCAGTATCAAAATAAAAGTATCGATGAAATTAAGTATCGGTATCAAAATTGTGTTCTTACAAGATGCTTTTTAGCTATCCAACTTTTTTAAAAACTTCCATAACTACTCACTTCTGGGAGGTGTCATTTTTTTAACTACATTTGTCGTTTATATACTCTATCAAGAGAGATTATTAACTATTGACAAACAATAGAAGAATTAACATACTGCCCTGTTTCATTTGCTTAAAACAACGCACATAAACTTTTCTGCTTCATCTGAGCTTCTTTTGTTTAGTTTGTGATGATCGTAATAATTGATAAGAAGAAGGGCTATTAGTTAGACTGGTCGCCACTCACCCCGTCAGGCCACTGTATTGGTAAACAAAGATGAAAAACAGCTATTATGATGAGCAAAAAGTGATTTAAAGTTAGAGTTGTTTCTTGCTTGTCATGCAGAAAATGATTGAGAACTCAGAAATAGTGCTATTTATTCTTCCTCCACAAATCACCCTAGTAAATATTATTTTGATTCTATCATGAGTAAAGATAAAAAAAATAGTTATTTCTTTCAATACCGATCCGAAATCGGAGTGTGAGTACTAATATAAGTAAGAGTATAGGGAAAAAAGTATCCAGAACAAGATTACTAGTATCGAAAGGAACATATCAATATTAGTAAAGTATAGATACTTTTTAACATCCCTAGCCAGGACTGTTTATTGAATGTGTGCACATTTTAGAGTCAAAGGTGAAAAAAAGCACAAATACAAGTGTAGAATCTAAAAAATTTACTCACTAAAACAGTGTGCCGCAAGCAACAGTACATAACCGACTATTTAAATATTAATTATTAGAGTTCAATACAACTGATTCTTTTTGTTATCTTTTGTTTTGTTTGTTACTACTTAGCTTTTAAATTTAATAATCAAATAGCCAAAGCTATTATTTATGCTTTTTAATGAGGATTATTCCATCTTGATATGATATTATGAACATTGAAAAATAACACCCGGACACGGGACCTTTAACTTAATAAGCCAATGCTTTAACCACTGAGCTATCAGGGAATCGTCTCGTGTCCAGGGACATTCTTCACTCATATTTTAAGGAAGAGTCTATGATGGACGTGCGGAAATTGTCGGATAAGTCAACTACCAAGTCAAAGTTGGCTAAGTTATCTGATAGCTCGTGATCTTAATAAAATCACACATTTTGTAGCCGACGATTTTCACACGTCCATCATAGACTCTGCCTTCAAATATTAGTGAAGAATGACCCTGAGCACGGGACGATTCCTGGAGAGCTCAGACGTAGGAACATTGGCGTACTAAGCCAAAAGTCCAGGGTTCAGTTCCCTTGTCCGAGTGATATTTTTCAATTTTCAGAATTTTAAGTTTAAGTTTTTATTTTGTCAGCTTCTTGCATTGTGTACTAAATAGTTGAGTCCATAGTGGTTAATTTTAAACGAAAATGAATGTATTTTGAAATATTTACGCCTTTGATCCCGCGAACACTGATTTGGATAGTTCCAAAACTAAGAAACCAATAATGTGACACTTTTCATGATACACTAGCGATACCCAACTGTGTCCATCTTTAGCGTATTTTTTTAAATCAAATCTTGTATACCTTGACTATTGGGAAGTGTTGCTTTAAACTCAATTTAACAAGTAATTTTAAATTTAACAAAAGTAGTTAGGGAAAGCTTTGGGGTGTGCATTATAAAGTCTTATTTCAGATTCAGAGCCTGATATTATATACATCTGGACGACCGATTTTAGTAGCTAAAATTCAACACCTATATAAAACAAAAACCTGACATTAACCTTACGGTTACCTTAATTTATGCTGTTGCATTTCATGTGAAACTTAAGTGTTAAATTGCATGATTATTGATGTGAATGAAGGTCAAATGAAGGACCATTCAATTATCTAACTTGGTATAGTCACGTATATAAATTAGTTGTTGTGTACCTCCAGTGTTTGATTCCTTCCTACAACTAAACCGAAGGGTTGAGTATTGAGGGACCATGATACCACGAAGCCAATTAGGTTAAATAATATATATATATATATATATAAATTATGTAGACTAATCTACTCTTAAAAATAATAAATTGATTTAGGACATGTTAAGCTTTTTAATATTATGTTTAAACTTTGAATATATTTACTATCACATTGTAACAAATAGATAATGTAAATCAATTCACTCGCAGTATAGCAGCTTTTGTGTAAGATAAAATATCTAATTTAACCCTATTGAGACTCAATGAAATTAATGAGATAGGATGAAAATGCCTAAGAATCTTTGGCCAAAGCTGATATATATATATATATATATAATATTTATAAAGTAGCATAATCTGAATAGGAATATTAAAATTGTTGCTCTAATCAGGCAGAAGATAGTAAAACAGTCACTGTGTATAGACAAATTGTCGAGGTCTAATAAAGTAGATCTTAACAAAAAAATATATGATTGTTCTTTCTAAGTATAGGGTCAAACATACTGTGGAGCAATGCATACCAATATATTATTTCATGGTTTCAGAAAATAGTGATTTATTACAATTATAATGCAAAAAATTCGGTGAAAGCACTAATAACGAGATTACAGATTCTGAAAACCCAGGTATATCACGTTTCCAAACGAACAGAATAATTTTATGACTGATATTAAGGAATGGAAACTTTGATATTATATTCAGTTTACTTAAAATTTGTAAATTAATCTACTTTAAATAGCCAAATAAATATAAATATTAGTATTATATGTAACAATTTTTGTTGTTATAGAGTCAAAAAAAGAATAATAAATGTATAATACATAAATTAAGTATTAGATGGTCATAATCGTATTAATGAATAAAAGTATAAATTAACCAATAACTTGCAAAACTATAATTATATGTTAAAATCTAATTCATATTAATCAACTCTAGATTTTCCAGCAAATTTGAAAAAAATAGATACTCTCAGAAGCCAATAAAAATAATTTTTCTCTGACAATTTTGATGATTGGATGCCTCTAGAATTTATTTAGAGTTGTTATCTTCCAACAAATTTAAAAAAAAAAATGCATCTAGAAGATATTTGGTGTTTTATACAAAACCATATTTTAGCTCCATGTTCGAGAATATCAAAGTTTAGTGAGATAAGTCTAAAGAAGACTAATTTATTCCAGTGGAGAGAAGAGTTTATTCCAGTCAGAGAGGGACATGTTCTTTGCAGAGGAGGAATCTCCCCTTCATCAGAATTCTACAACAATTCTTGACTTTGGTTGGACATTTTTTAAAACCATGCTGTCATTTAAAAAAGAAAAGTATTATAAAATTACAAAGAGGTAACTTGACATCGAAATATTAGGCATGTGATGAGATATTTTAAATGAAATTGATTTACTTACCAATTCACTTTATATGTCCAATTTAGTATCAGTAGAAAAATATTAGACTCCATAATATTTCCAAACACTTCGAAATTAAGGACAAGACTATACCGAACCAATTATATATTTGTGACAAATGCCATCAAGTTCCCCCGTAGTAAATCTCAGTTGGTTAGCTAGGCATGCACGGTTCTTTAGTATGAATAGGCCTTTTATTGTTGTCATTCATTTGTTTAAATCGTTTACCTTTTTTTTTTATAAATTTGTGATCTGGATATGGGGCCTGGGCCCCTGGAAGTCCAGGGCCTGGTGCTATAGTACCTGTCATCCCCTCTTCGTGGTAGGCTTGGCAAAAGGCCACTACTATTTAACCACACTTAAGAAATTATGTTTTGAGAAAGTAGGTGTGTTTAAAGAATGGGTGGAGGAGGGTAGTTAACCTACCTAAGCTAAAACTCCATATCTAAGAATTGTTATTTTATCTAAATTGCTATTTTCGCTTGTTAATTTCTCAAGTAATATCTTAAGGTGATACCAAAAATGTTTTCTTCCTTTACATGGACCCCACTTACTCAGCTCATTCCAGGAAACATCCTTTGTTTCTCAATATCATTTTGAGTGTAGAGAAATAAGAGCATTTCAAAGGTTGACAGAGCTAAGTTTACAATCGAAAGTCTTACAAGTGGCATCTTGAAGGTGAATATTAATTAATTAGTAATTGGTTGATGACATATACAATTAAAACTGTAGTAAGAGTATAAAACCATTACATTAAGTTTTTATATTTGGACCTCCCTTTAAGAGGGTCCAACAAATCCCAGAGGGAACCAATCAAATCCCAGATGGGTCGGGACTCACAGGAACTCCTCCTTCATTCTACGTCCTTGTTGCTTCCCTATACATTTAATTCTAATGTCAACTGCTTATAAAATTATTTTAACATTTACACATGATTTAATTCTAAATCTTAGTGGTATTGAAATAAGATTAATAAGAAGGCACTGAGTCACCATTATCACTTTAGGGTAGCGTGTATACTCAGATCCTTAGGCTTTCTTAAAACTATGGGTGGAATTTATTTTAATTTATAAGGCTTAATTGTATGTCTTGTCATAGATGGGATTATCAATGTAATCTATATTAAAAAAATAGTTTTGTCCAAGTACCCTCTCATAAACTTCAGGTTATCGTACACAAACCAATCCTAATCAATATAACCGTAACATAAAAAGTATTCAATAATGTTAAGGGCCCGTCACACATCCGAAACAAGATAAACACAAAAAACTGACAAAGCTAAAAATATTTATAAAGGCAATGGAAATTAAAATGTATTGATTTAATTTTGGACCATTTCAGAAAAAATTGATAATTGTGTGTGTAGTATTTTCCAAAACTGTTATTAAATTATAACGGACAAGTGTAGTTATAAAAGAGTATAACCTGCAATTGAGTTGATTGTTTTGGAATGATGTTGCTTTTCGTCTTCACCAAATTCCAAATTGAGTGGAGTGACGTCCCGGCCTGCTTTCTCAGTTGAAAATTCTAAGATGCCATGACCTGACTTTTCCCTAAAACAAAAGAAATTAATAAATAATTCTTGTTATCATTTATCAGATGAAAATAATAAAATAGCATTGTCGCTTAACACTTGACCTCAATGATGTAGTACTTGGCTAATCATATTTGAGTGGTAATGCTCCCTAAGCAAAGGCATTAACCAATTCGCACAATTCATCTTCAGTGATATTTATCATACATTAAAACATGCCGAGAATATATAGCAAAGTACTTAATATAAGACTTCTTTTTCAAAATATATTACTTCAACTGTGGTATTTCTGACAATCAAAATAATTAATGGCTTAACATGCACAGTTAAAATATGTATAACATTTGTCGGTATAGCAAGAGGGTCACCCATGTTTTTAATAGGTTTTCTAACTAACCATCATGTATTCCGAGACATGTGACAGTGCACCATTTATTATGATATCCTATATATGCCACTACATGCTGACATCTGCGGTTGTAAAAGCAGCACATATTTTCGTTACGGGCTGGTAAATATCCATGGAAGAATCGGTCTACACATATTCTTTCAGGTGTCTTCCTAGAAATAGATCTAGTGGATTGAGGTCGGGTAGCCGAAGAAGCTACATTATGGCCTCTAAGCACTTTATTAACATTCATGGGTATATAATGTCAAACCTCTCTCTAATATGTACCAAAAAACTCTGTGGTATTTCTTCTTGTTGGAACCATAACCCCTGTCGCACATTTATTAGCACATCTTCCAGAAGCCTTATTAATATTGTCCATAATATGTGTTTCTCCTCTTGACAGTGTTGCCTATAATGCAAACTAAAATACCAAGCGGCATTTTCTGTAATACATTTTCGTTTGGGTTTGTTATAAGAAATCACGCCCTTAAGAGTACTTGTTTTCTGTAATACATTTTAGTTTGATTTTTTTTATTCGAAATCACGCCCTTAAGAGTACTTGTTTTCTGTAATACATCTTAGTTTGATTTTTTTTATTCGAAATCACGCTCTTAATAATAATTGCGTTAACCACTATACAACCCGTACGTACATTGGTGGGGTATATACTAATTATATACAGTTAAGTGATAAGTCACTGCACGCCAATTTTATATATTTCACATTAGAATGGTATGTATCAGTTTTTGCTCGGTTTAAAAAGAGTTTATAACATGTTGGTATAGTATTATACAAAAGTGTATTTGGTCTACAGTCTCAAATATACGGATGGCCCACATGGAAAGTATTATTATTATTATTATTATTATTATTATTATTATTATTATTATTATTATTATTATTAGCACCGCGTCTTACTACCCATTCGGGTTTTACGCACTTACGCTAATGTGTAATGGTAGGGTGATTGCGAGATTAAGTGGAGGACCTACAGTTTGACGTGGAATCCGAACCACGGTGGAGGCCTGGCATTCCCCACATTCACAAGTTGTCTTGTCAGAGGTGAAGGAAGGGTTTGGAAATCAGATAAATCTGTGCTGGGACCGAGGATTGAACCCCGGCCGCCAG
Source organism: Timema cristinae (assembly GCA_039000515.1). Classification (NCBI taxonomy): domain Eukaryota; kingdom Metazoa; phylum Arthropoda; class Insecta; order Phasmatodea; family Timematidae; genus Timema; species Timema cristinae. The sequence continues at coordinate 64,503,316 of JBCFYV010009882.1, forward strand.
CACAGAAGTTTGACACCTTACCCCTAGACCACCAGGTCACCTACCACATGGAAAGTAGAATATGAAGCAAAGTGATAAATAAAATTCCAAATAATGTAAGTCCATCCACTAAATAAATAAATGTATGTATATGCTAAGTAGGTATTGATTTTATAATTAAGAATAATCTTCAATACATATATCTTAATTATTGGTTCTGTCAGAGTCTAAGAGACCTAAAGTATTTTTATATAGAGTTGGCTACCATCTATTAGAGATTCAAGGCGATTATTGTCAGAATATCCGTTGTTGAGGACGATTAGCTCCTTGGTCAAATTTATAGATTGGGTTGAAAACTTTTCTATCTAATTAACCTATGTAATAGTATTGAACGCATACTTATAACTTAACACATATACGCTGATTTTGGTTGGAAGAACAGTAGAGTAAATTCAAATTTATTTACTTGCGACCAACATTGATAGCATTTTACTATTTTATATGTGTTATTTTATAGGTATTGATAATATATATCGAAAGTGACAACTGCAGATAGCACGACTTGATGTATGAATATATTAAAATGGTTTTAGTAACTTTAGTAACTAACTTCTACTGTTCTTCCTACCAAATTCAACCTTTACATACATATATCACAGGTATTGTGTGGATCTAATATATATAAATAAATATACATATTTGAATTTTATACCCATTCACTACTTGAAGGAAACAGGCAGGGTAGAATAGGTCTCATAGAACAAATATTAAATATTCTAACCCCCTATTTATGGAGAGAGGCAAAGATACTCACACGTCTGATCCTTCATCGCTAGAGCCTCGACTATCTCCACCTCTATCTTGGAGATTCCCCTTGTTGAAGTGACGGGGATGAGGACCTCGAAGTCTTGGTGGTCTGTACACATATTTTCTGACTTCTGAATCTTTATCATATGAGCTTGAACGAGACGGCACACCAGGTCGGTGCCTTGTGGTCCGGGGATCGACACCCGCCAGCTCCTCCTGGCCAACATAACATCCCAAATATGTGACAATATTTTTAACATATACAATACTTACCATTGGCTAATCATGAAAGTAGGGATAAGAGTTTTCCTGGAATCTTTTTGACTGTAATAATAAGTTGTGAAGAGCCGTGTATAGCGTTGTCATCCTTTTCTGGGAAGATTTAACAGAAAACTACAGGTTGCCATTACTCCTATTTTTTTCATTCCCTTTGTATAAGCCATAGTAACAGGTGATAAAGCACATAAAGTACAAGTGCCTAACAGAATCGGTGATAAAACATGGAATTATGCAGCCAAAGGGAACAATGACAAGCCTATGATCGGTATGTAGATATTTTTATGTCATTATGACTGAACTGAAAAACTAAGTGTCATTGTATTGGCTGGGAATGGTGTAGACTTTAATATACGATGATTTAACATTATTTATTTTTAGTAGTTACTAATATTACTTTATTTACGAAATATATAGATTTATTTCTTTTGAATACATTTTACAATGATAATATAAGATTAATTTAATATTCTTCAATTTTATTTTATCATTCTTGCATTTATTGATTACGTCTTGTCGTATTAATGGTCTTTTAACTAAACTCAAACAATATTCAAATAAGGGAAAAAGAATGCTCCATTTACAAAAACAGTGTGATCTGTAATTGTATACAAAGAATTGTTGCAGTGTAATCTACACTGAAAAATTAACTAAAAGTATTATAATCTATAATCATTATTATTAGCACCGCGTCTTACTACCCGTTCGGGTTATACGCAATTACGCTTAAGTGTAATGGTAGGGTGATTGTGAGATGAAATGGAGGACCTACAGTTTAACGTGGAATCTGAACCACGGTGGAGGTTTGGCATTCACAAGTTGTGATTAATACACATCTTGTCAGAGGTGAAAGAAGGGTTTAGCAATCAGATAACTATGTGCCGGGACCTATGATTGAACCCCGGACCCCCAGCACAGAAGTCCGACACCTCACCCCTAGACCACCAGGTCACCTTCCACTCATTTGAAGAACAAAACAAAACTTGTGAATGCCAGGCCTCTACCGTGGTTCGGATTCCACGTTAAACTGTAGGTCCTCCATTTCATCTCACAATCACCCTACCATTGCACATTAGCGTAAGTGCGTATAACCCGAACATTAAAAACGGGCAGCAGAGTAAACAAGTGGTGATACTATTGCGTATTATATTCAAAACTAATAGAACTAATAACTCTAATATTATTATTATTAATAGCACCCCGTCTTACTACCCGTTCGGGTTATACTCTCTTACGCTAATGTGTAATGATAGGGTAATTGTGAGATGAAATGCAGGATCTACAGTTTAACGTGGGATCCGAACCATGGTGGAGGCCTGGCATTTCAAACATTCACAAGTGATTAATACACGTATTGACAAAGGTGAAGGAAGGGTTTGGCAATCAGATTAACTATGCAGGGTCCGTGGATTGAACCCTGGATCCCCTAGCACATAAGTCTGACACCTTACTCCTAGACCGCCAGGTCACCAATAACTCTATTACAACTGGGATTAATATTAGAGTTTATTTTTTTTAGGTTTTATGAGGAGGGGATAAAGTCTTACATTACACAACTATAAAGCCACAAGGCTGACTCTCTCACTGACATTAATGTTTAACCACATCCAGATGAGCTATAAACTTGAAATTTGGCAAACTTAGAGCTTCTTTCCTGTAACCGACTAGAAATTTCCAAAAAGTTAAAAGAATTAATTTTTAACCCCAAAAAAATATTCAAAATGTCGGTGGAACTTTAAAGTCGGTGTGAACCTTTTTTTGGAGGTCTCTTGGGGCTACACGGTAAGACATATCAAAAAATGGCTTTGGAATTACATTAGTTTACATCCACTTGCAAAGAAAACTCAATGCGAGTTTTGATTATAAGACACCATGACTTGACATTACTATTCAATTGGACTTATTTTGTTTATAATGAATTGATATTATTAATGTTTTGTAATTATTATTTTCTTGAGGGCCAGGATAATCTTTTTAGCGTAAAATCAAATTATTTGATCATATGAATATACGAGAGTAGAAATGCCACAAATAGTATCCAGACTATACAGTTTGAAACGGTGTCCATACCTCTAATGGTTAAGATTATTATTATTATTATTATTATTATTATTATTATTATTATTATTATTAGAACCGTGTCTTACTACCCGTTCGGGATGTACGCACTTAAACTAATGTGTAATGGTAGGGTGATTGTGAGATCAAATGGAGGACCTAAGAGTTTTACGTGGGATCCGAACCACGGTGGAGGCCTGGTATTCCACCCATTTGCAAGTTGTGATTAATACACGTCTTGTCATAGGTGAAGGAAGTGTTTAGCAATCAGATAAATCTGTGCCGGAACCGTGGATTGAACTCCGGCCCCAAGATTTAGATAAATAGAAAAATCACATGTAAAGATTAAATTTTGAAATAGTTGTTATTAGATAAAAAAATATTCTTAATATTAGTAAACGGAAAGTGTTGATTTAAAATATTTTTCCTTACTATTTAACGTAGTTTAGAAACTAGTTTATGAAAAGAGGTCATATTATTTAGAATAAATTTAATATTAATGTTAGTATAATTATATATTCTCAACAATATTCTTAAAATATATTTGATAATTTTATGGAATATAATCATATAAATTTATCAATTAGGCAGAACTTTTGATATTTATAATATAATGGTATTGCATAAAATGTAATATTGCCATAAAAAAGGCATATAAAATAAAATTCCAATAAAGGTAGGGTAACATTAAATGAATTATAACATAATAATTTTGCTACACGCTAGTAAACTTGTAGAACCTTAAGAATAGTCTGACATGTTGAACTCTACCAAAGTTATAATAAATTGTACTTTTGTGCATCTTCTGTACTTATAAAATACAAATTGAGACTTGAGGTTCATCATTTTTGTGTGAAATGCCATATTTTTACACGGGTATTTTATTTTAGAAATATTGTAATGGAGGCCATTACAAGGGGATACATAGCAGCTCCCCTAGTTAAGAAAGAGTAAGAATTAAACAAAATATCGTGATGTAAATGTGAAACCACAATCCATTTTGATCTTAGTAAACTTCTTCCTACAAGAATCTTTTTCCAAACATATTACAACTTTTATTATATTAAAAGGTTATTTACTTACCCTTTTCCCATCGATTGACATGGTTATTAAATTGTAGAGGTTTAATCTATTTGATAAACTTTCTTTATAATGACTAAAAATACCCAAAATTTCAAGATTAAACTTGAGTGTTGCACGAGTTTTCTCAAACACGTCAGTTTTAATTAGAACAAATTATATGTATTTATATGGTCTATATTTAAGACAAATTAATGGTATATTGTTGAGAGACTTATTTAAAATAACTGTATTCAATTAAAACAAAAATACTAATAATCTAAACTAAGATCAGTACCAGCTTAAAAATATACTAACATCTCTCATATTAAACGTAATTTCCAAGTTGTTGGTGAACGTTTGATAAAATTCTGGGTAGAGATCCAATACGTCCAGGAGATCATCGCGTTGGATTTTATGAAGATCACAGTAGGTCAGGGCACGAACATTACACGAAGATTTACCCAGAGTTGAGTGCGTACATGGGTTCTCGCCAAAAATATCGTCTTTACCTGGAAAACAAAGAGGACATGAGGTTATCGGACATTGTCGAAAACAACAACAACAACAAAAAAACATTGGCTGGCAAGGATTTTAAATTATTAGCACCGTCCATTTATTTTTCACCTGAAATCACTCAGTGACCTAGTAGTTAAGGGTGTTAGGCTAAAGGTTTATAATTTTCTTACTATACATTATTTACAAGTACCAACAAGAGGAAAATAACTTAAAATTATATTATGTACAGTAATTTATACCTTTATCATTTCAAATAAATTCTAATGCTAAGTTAGGCAAATTTCACTTACTGGACATTCTCTCATTAGAGGACACTTTCACCATTATTAGGTGAAATTATAGAGGGAAGACACTAATTGTCCTATCAAACTGACACACTTAAAATGGTATGGTACTTGCATTTCTAAATATAAATGTCAATACAATTTGATTTAAAAATTATGAGTATGTTACAAGAATCGGTCAAATGGCACATTATATTAAAATAAGTTTTATACATATTCTTATAGAATAAAAGTTATAGAGGGAAGACACTAATTGTCCTATCAAACTGACACACTTAAAATGGTATGGTACTTGCATTTCTAAATATAAATGTCAATACAATTTGATTTAAAAATTATGAGTATGTTACAAGAACCGGTCAAATGGCACATTATATTAAAATAAGTTTTATACATATTCTTATAGAATAAAAGTTTGGCAAACTCTAGGGTGGTGGTACCAAAATGTGTTAGTTAACATTTGAAAAAGGAATTCTGACAGCTTTATAGTATTTTAACTGCCAATAGCATAAAAATTGAGACTCAATCCAAACTGCATTTTTAAAGTACATGAAATTACTCATTTTATTACAATAAAAGAAATGAGAATAAAATGTATTAGCTTTCAATTTTAAAGGAAGGACTTCCAAGGCCACAAAATTATATTCAAATTATTTATAAGTTTTTTTATAACCGTGTCATACTACTTGTTCAGTTTGTACGCTATCTACCAGTTGCTACCCAATTACAGCAATAATATCAAACTTAAAAACCCCAGAGCATAAAAAACAATAAATTATTAAGTTCCCTAAACGAAGCTTTTGATGAAGGTAGCATATTAATAGATACCACGTAATATTAGAAATAAAATAAGAGCTATAAACTGTATAGTATTCATAAATGATTGGATATTTTTAGATTGTTAATAAAATGAAACATACTTACCTAAGATGGCCATTACGATGTCATCTTTGAGGATTTCAATGGAACCTCTTGCGATAAAATATAGAGAAGTGAGAACATCCCCTCTGTGAACCAGTGTGTCCCCTGGTGGAGCATGCGTGGTTTTGAACTTCAGTGAGAGAGCTCTGGAACATGGTTAGTCCCGATTAATTTCCAGTGTTGTTTGACAACAGCAGATCTATTGAATTTAACCCTCTTGGATAAAAACGTAATTTGAAACATGCACCTATGCTCTAGCAAGTCAATTATACATATTTAATTGTTAAAAATCTAACTTGTTTTATTAAACACATTATTTTCTTTATTTGGCCTACGTTTACCAAAATCTATGTTATAAAACCTCTACATTCAGAATCTTGTCACCACAAGTTCTTCTACATTTCTGAACCAATGAGAACCACTAAAGTTTTAATCCCACCATCCCAAAGTGAAGATTTGCTACTAATCATCAGAAATTTTAAAAATCCGTCATGAATAAATTATTTGGCTTTAATTTATTCCAGAAGGATTTTTAAAATAGTCTTATTAAAGGTCAACTAATAATTTCCTAAATATTTTATTTTTAATTATGATCATTATTTACGAGTCTTCACCGCTGGGTGAAAAATTTAAGACCTCAACGCTTAAAATCTGTTCAGAACCGTAGGAGTTGTGTTGAATAGCTTATTTTTATTACCTAACTAGCATTGAAGTACCCAGCTCATCCCGGGAGAAATATTTTCGAGTAAACAGATTAATAAGGAACGGTTTAAAAAGTGAAAAAGAGGGCAAACATTCAATGATAAATCTATTTTTTTAAGTCTAAAAGGTTAAGTTTAAAAGGGTAAATGTGCAGTAAGGGAAAAAAGGCAAATAGCGTTTTATTTTAATGTATAAAGGTTAAAAGAGTGTAAAAAAATCAAAAAGAACTAAGAGGGTAAAAAATTTAATCGAAATTATTTTAGAATTATTTCTTACCCCTGTCTCCACTTACTCTTTCTCCCCCTTTACCCTATTCCCAGTTTACACTTTTAGCCCGGTTTAGCCCTTTTCCCCATTTACCCTTTCCAACCCGTTTATCATTTTTACCCCGTTAAAACGTTTTATCCAATTTACCATTTTTACCTTTCATGCACATTTTGCCTTCTTTACCCTTTTTGCCTTTTGTGCCCTTTTATCTATTTTAACCTTTGTAACCACTTTATTATACTGAATTTATTTTATACCTTTTTAACACTTTCGCCCTTTTTTACCTTTTTGCATTTTCGCCTTTTTTAATCGTTTTGATCACTAAGTCTATTTATCTTATTGAACTTATTACACATCTCACTATTTTTAATAAAAATAAATGATACGTCACAATAACATACACTGTCTAATATTGTGTATTATGGTTTCGAAGATGATTTTAAAAAAATATGTTTTTGAGTAAACTACAATCATGTATGTTTTTCTCTTAAAAGCCAACACATCATCCTGTTAATAACCAAATTGCCATAACCATAATAATAACCATAAGCCAAATTGGTCAATTTTTTTAAATTAAAATTTTCAAAAATAAATTACTTATCATGTTAAACAATTTCAAATAAATATTGGAACCAAATTGTTTGGGCCATAAGTTTAAAGGTATTTCAAGTCTTTGAAAATAGTTATCAGTAAACTACTCATAAATGAGATTTTACTCCAAAAACGAATACACTGTGTTAATTGTTGTGTAAAACACTCCCAATATACCCATTTAGCAACAAATAGTTAGAGCCATTTGTAAATTATTTCAAGTTTTTGAAAACCAGTCATCAGTAAACTATCAATTAATGATTTTTTTAACTCAAAAAATAATTAAACAGCGTTATTTTTATGTCAGATAATCCCAAGAAACCCCTTTGCAACCAAATATTTGGGGCCATTTGTTAATTATTTGAAGTTATGAAAAATAAGTCATCAGTTAAATAACTTTCAATGAATTTTAGCCTCCCAAAAAATTATAAAATGCCACTTTTTATATTAAAAAAATCCTAAACCTTCATTTTAAACCAAATAATTAAAGCCGTTTTCGGAAAATGTATAGTTAAAAAAATCACTCATCAATATACTAACCTTAATTTTTAGGGCCAGTGTCATAAAATCTAAGTATCAATTATGAACTAAATCCATTCAACCGTTTTGGTTCCGTGGCCAGGGACTGACGGACTTACAGAATATTAAAATCAACTTTTTGGGTTCGTGCTAAGATTCGTAATAAATTCGAGATTGGTTTATTTACGATCACAATACGTTCTCTTGAGGTGAGAAAGCAAAAATGATTACATTTACATTTTATCCGTTTTAACCTTTTTGCCATTTTGAATAATTTACATTTTTCACTTAAATACCCGACTTAGCCCGGGAGAAATATTTTAAGGTAAATAGAGTAAATAGGTTAGAAAAGAGCAAAAAACAGTCAAAAGTAAATCTTATGAAACCTTTTTTTTAAATGTTGAAAAGGATAAGTATAAAGGTTAAATGTCTAAATAGGATTGAAATTATTATTGAAAGAGTACAAGGGCAGTAAGGAGAAAAAATAAAAAAGGGTAAAAATGATAAAACTGATGAAAGGATAAAAAGGATAAAAAGGGTGAGATGAGAGAGCAACAAGATAAATTTAACGAAAATAAAAGATGGTATATTGGTTAAAAGGGTTACAAGAGATAAAAATAATATTAAAAAAAGGTATAAAGGTGCCAAAACTTCTAAAAGGATATACAGGCAGAAAGACCAACTCTTAATTTTATTAATAGAGAGATCTGCTTCGGTTGCCACATGGTTTAAAGCGTTACTCTCGCAATAGACTAGACTGCCGATGACAGGAAGATCGTGGTTCAATCCCGTTTTTGTGTACTGAGAGTGGTTTATCACTATCTCTCCACACAAATGATGGTATACTTTATCTAATTTCAACCTTCCTGACCCCTAAGCCATTAGCATAATTAGTACGTATTCGTTCAACCCGAATGGGCAATAAAACGCGGTGCTAAAAAATACATATGTGTTAATATAGATGTCCTAGACGTGATGGGATGGGGATGTAAGGAACTCGAGAAAAGGCCAATGTGTTTGCAATTTTTATAGTAAAACTCTTTTTTTTGACAAAATAGCCCACCTTGGTGGCGTAGTTAGTTAACGCGCTAGTTTCATGTTGAGCCAGACTTCAGAGGACGGAGAGATCGAGGTTCGAATCTCAATCAGGTGAACTGTGGATGGTTTTCCCTAAATGGTTTTTCACTCTCCCTTCAAGAAAATTTATGTTCACTTCCTTTAAATCCAACCTCCCCAATTCATAATCGATTAGCTTAATTAGTACTTAAGCGTAAAAACCAAACGGGTAGAGAGACGCAGAGCTAAAATATTTTTAAAAAATCTGGACAAAAAAATTGCTTCATTAAAAATAATGAGTTTAATTTTGTTCATACAGTGATACCAACCGTTTTTTAATATATTTCTTAATCATAACGACATTAAATGAAAATCCTTTTAAATAAAGGGAATAGTTTGTCATTTAATTCCAATACAACCTTGGCAGATATTCTACTTCTGTGGTGGTCACCATGTGGAGGAAATTAATATTTATGGTTGTACTGAAGCAATATTTGAATAATTTTGCGAATAAAACTAGTTTTAAACGAAAACCGCACAAATTATTGACCCTTTCTCGCGTCCTATACATCCCCACTTTTAACACTTATGAATCGCTTCTCAGCTCATTTGTTTCATAATTTCATCATTACGTTTTTTATTTTACTCCTTCTTTATAAATCTTACCTGAAATATTTTTAAACTGAAAATTTAAATAATTTAATCTTAAGGTTTTTTCTTTTACTTGTTCTAAAGTAGACTGTGAATACATGGTTTAATGTTTAGCCTCCAAAATTGTTATATTATCCTATGTAACTCACGACTTCCCTATAGGTCTAATACCTATCTGTTGTTCACAGTAAAATATAAAATAGCTATTATCTATATTAGTAATCCTTTACCATAAGAGGTTTGTCACCAAATTTGTTATTATTATTATTATTATTATTATTATTATTATTATTATTATTATTAGCATATGATGATAAAAAACATATCCCACTCGGCGGAAAAGTATTACTGATGTGCAATGACTTCCGTCTATTATCACCTTTATTTAATCGTAGTGTCAAACGTACATCAGTGAAAGTTTGCCTGAAGCTCCAACTTCTTTGGTCAAAATTTACACAATTTAATCTGTGTTTCTAAAGATGAACACAAATTTTCATAATTTTTGCTTTAAGTTGGCAACATAACATTGATTGAAGCTAAAGATGTTGGTCATCATCTTGCCCGAATCAGCAGTGATCTGCTATGAACACTCAATGTGGTAGATTTTGGTATATTTCATTTACGAAACAACGCTGACCATTTACTCATCGACAAAGCAATTTTAGCTTCAAAAAATTAAGACTGCGAAAATATGAAAAGCTAAAATCTATGGAAATTTCTTGATGAAATTTGAAGTTATTACAGTAGTGCTGTTATGGATAGCAACGACATCAGGAGAAAACTACAGATCACTGAAGAATATTCAAACCATTTGGAAGTAAACAGACTGACCAGGAAGAGACTAGGAGCTCTTTTTATGACTGGTGCATGTCTTAAACACAGTGAAGGGTCTAATAAATGGTGAAAGAATACAAGTGAAATATGTTCACAATAACTCCATTAATTGCAAAGTACTGACTGGAACATCACGCGGGGAGCGAGTATTTTTCCTATAGTGAAATCATCTTCTTCTAAAAACCTTTTGCTATTAAAATTACAACGCACGCAATTTCTAATGACAGTTGCTTTTGCCACTATCATTAATATGATTCAAGGTTAAACTCTTACCAAATTTGGAGTTTTATTACCTAGCCCTGTCTTTAACGAGCCCATTCATTAAATGCATACAAATATTCTTAACTGAAGAAAAAAAAAAGATAATTTAAAAAACAATGTGTTTTACACAAACAACGTTATTTTATAAAGTGGTGCTATAATTTATTTATCTGGCGAACTAATTAAATATAGCTCGTGTGGCCTATTAATTAGACTTCTTCATTAAAGTACTTAGATAATTTGTCATAAGAAATGTTAAAAATAGTTTTAGTTCATAACTTAATCTACCTTCATTTTAAAAATTGATTTTATTTTCGTTCATGTTATTCAAATTTACACAAAAAAATTAAATAATACAAAAAAAAGGTTTTGTATGATAAATAATTTTATGTTCAATTTAAAAAAATCTTGTTTTTGAGAAGGCGATTTTTTTGTCAGTTACAATTGGTGGCTATTAACGACCTGATTTCAAACGGACAAGGTTGATACTTAAGAGTGAATAGGGAATGTAAAGCCAAAATGACAAATCACTTAATGTAAATCAATATAATTGCATCCAGCTGATACTCGTTTCTCAGCCTACTAGTCACCAATAAGCCAGTTAGTTGAAAGTTTGATGCTTTAACCCACAGGCCCAAAATTGTGGGTGTGAGTTCACTTTTGATTCGAGATTTAAGGTTAAGATAAAGCTACCCGCCTCTGTGGCGTAGTTGGCTAACGCGCTTGTCGTGTTGAGCCTGACTGCTAAGGACGGGGAGATCGAGGTTCGAATCTCGGTCGAGTGAACTGGGGGTGGTTTTTCCTAAATGGTTTTCCACTCTACCTTCACGCAAATGCGGGTTCACTTCCTTTAATTCAACCTTCCCAAGTCCTAATCCATTAGTGTAATTAGTACTTAAGCGTATAACCCGAACGGGTAGTAAGACGCGGTGCTAAATAATAATAAATAAATAATATTTAGGAAAATTAGAGAGATATCTTAATTTAAATAATATAAACTATTTATTTTAAATCTCACCTCAAGCATCCTGGTGAGGCACCATTGAAGGCTGAACAGTTACTTAATAGGTTCCTGTTGAGATGCAGGCAAATGTCTGCTTGGAGGCACTCAGGAAAACCTTTCAAGACACTGTTCATATCGATACCGTTTGTATAAGTCCAGGCGTGCTAGATGGAAAAACAAGGAAAGACACCACAATAGTATATATTTACAAATCATCACTAAACAAAGAATACATTTGTTTGGAACTAATCTGACAATACAATTTTCTGGGGAAATTTCTTTTATAACCCAATTGCTCAAACTATTTATTTTTTGTACAACTACTTTTTGAAAAGAATAAACTTTTGTTTTATCTAAATTTATAAGATATTTTTATCTAATAACATCTCGTATTCCGCATTGATGGGACATATTTAGTTAAACATGTTCAATATTGAACGTTTGATCGCACCATGGCCACCGTTGCACTGACGGTCCGCTGTAATAACTTGGAATGTATTGTGGACTTTCCACATGAATTTATGCCCACTAATTAACGAGTTTTCTCAAAAATTCGTTAATTTTAAGGTTAGATATATATTTCCCAAAACCCTGAGGGGACTCTAATGAAAGCCGTAGATACCAAATTTTAGCTCGATCGTTAAAACGGTTTTGACTCCAGTATAAGATATAAATAGTCAGATGGCATCGCGAAGGCCACCTTTTCAGTTTCAGGGGTCATGAAACGTCAACAATTTTCAAAATATCGAACTCAATTTTTTCACGATAACAATACTTCAATCTAGGTAGGGTCGGGGGGAAAAAAAAGATCAATAATAATTGTCAAAACTATTTTATCGTTTCACAGAATTCACTAAATTATTTTACAGAATTTATTGGCAAGAACCAATATAAACTACTTTACAAATAATTGTTTTATCACAATACAAAATATTAAGATATTTTATGATTAAGAATTGTGTTGAATTGAATTGTTGGCAGTATATTATATTGCGTTCTTCTTATTAAATTAATTTAAACATCTCCAAACTAAATTTTGTTCATTACTATATGTAACAACGGCTATTTTGTTAAATTTTAACATATGGGATATTTAAATTAATTTGATACACCTATTTTTAATGATGAAACCAAATTTGAAACGAAATAGTCTAGTGTCATTAGATTTAATTTTCTACTGATTCTAAAATATTTTGGATTAATATACTGTATATATGTATTTTATATATACATATACCGGTATGTACTTTGAATGTTTACCTTATTAGCTGATGAAAATCAATATATCACTAAATTACCTGGAAATATTCTTCAAGCCTTTGTCTTAGTGGATTAGGAATTTGATGAAATCTGATGAATTCCCGCACTCTTAACATCTGGGTGTGATAGCGTGCTGTACCCGAATACAATCGTTGAATTATTGCCGAAACGTTTCCAAATATACTGGCATACATCAGCGCTAAAAATTGATCAGAAATATATTAAAATATTGTTAAAGAGAAATTAGATCGTTATGCTAGTGTAAAAGTTCAAAGACTAGTAAATCTTAGATTGGCTTCATTGGCCGCATACTCTAACGCGCTACTCTTGCAGTAGGCTAGACTGACGATTGCAGGAAGATCGAGGTTCTATTTTTTATAAACTCTAAAAACCAGTCTCTAAGTGAGGTTTAGGTTTAAAAACATTAAAAAAGAGAGTTATAAAATGGATTGTCCTCTCAAATAATGGTAAGAGTTCTGTATATTGTGTATTTTCTATAAATATATGTTGGAAGAAACAGTCGGTTCTGGGATAGAACTAATAAATTATGTTCTAATTAGCCCCAGTGGCGTGTCGTAGAGGGTTGCAAGGGAAGCAGACCTTATTAAAACTTTACCTGTGATATGTTATCTCCAACTTAGGCCCTATTTGACCAATATGCCTCTACTCTGAATGCCTCACATGTGAGTTTTCTACTGAGGGGTGAGAAATATTCAAAGGTACAGTTCAACTAATTCTGCTTATCCTGGCGACACTTCATGATACGCCACTGATAAGGTTTTCCCTTTAACCTAATTGTTATAGAACAATGTCAAATTCCGATGGTAATTATATTAAGATGTATTGTACTGACAATCTGTGACATAGTCTACTTCCTCTTTCCCATCGCATGAATTTATAAATCACTATAAGTTGTCATACTCTTGTATATCCATACACTTTAACATAGGCTACAACGTTGTCACAATCAAGTTATGAGCTCAGATAAAGACATAGATTGTTATATATAGATTTTTACTATATTCATGAAGAATAATTCAAAAATATTCATCTGGCATCTCGCAGAAACTTATATTAAACTCCCATCATTCATACTATTCCAACAAAGTGAATAAATAAAATGCTTAGAATTAATCTCAACATGCTCTTAATTCTACATACCAAGCATCCTTAGGATGCTTTTAAATAAATAGCTTATGTAGACATTTATCTTCATGTATTATCACGCAAATAATTTTCACCAAAATTCATCATGAGATATATTTGCATACAACAAACATCATACACATACTTTTAAACAACCTGTACCACTCAGAAACCTACCCTTCGTTAACCCTGAAATGTAGCCAGCTTACCTTATATGGTTCCACTATGGCTCAGCTTATTGTATAGGGCCATAGTAAAAATGTTTAAGGTAAGATTGATACCTCTCAGGTTAAACGGAGTGTACATTAAAATTGTAACAAGCATAAGTTTATTATTCTAACAGTACTGTGCAAATGTATGCATCATAGTGCCTCACGCAGATACTTGGTTAGCCCAATTTCATGCAAATTCTTAGATTCAACAAGAATCACTCAAATACAACCTAGAACCTAGAGAATTAAACGAAACCAACTTGACACAGCTACTTACATCCTACTAGCATCACACAAATAGTGAAGATCTTCTCGGCGTCAGTGTTGGGTGCCACGTTACCAAACCCCACTGAGGTCAAACTACTGAACGTAAAGTATAACGCTGTGATGTAACGAGACTGAAAAAATATAATCAAGTTAATTTTTTCTCTCTCTTAAATAAAAATACAATTGAAAAATCAATACTCCAAATAAATAGTTTCATCCAGTGGTGCTGCCAGAATAATATTTTGGAGGGGAGGGCGTGGCATTCAAAAAGGCTGTAGCCAGGATGTTATTTAGAGGTAGAAGGATTTTTTTCTAGGGCTACGTCCTATAACAACTGGAGAACAAGAAAATGTATGAAAATGAAAGGTATCTAGTACATATTTGGATTTATCTTTATAGTAGCTTAGAGCCACTATTTACATACTGTTAGTGACGTTCTTTTTCAAAAGACTACATATTAAATAACCATAAACATCAATCAAATGTGCTAGATTTATGTACTACTCTTTGGTTCATTTATAAAATCTCAAGAAAATAGATGACATCTTGAAGAAACAGTTTTATTTCTGGCTCTTAATACATTTGGATTACATTTATTATGCATAAATTTACCTCTTGGACACTAAATAAGTCAGTATTAATTAAACTATATTTTGGCCATGGGCTTGTATGCAATTTTTGGAAGGTATTATTATTATTATTATTATTATTATTATTATTATTATTGTCAGCCTAAACACTTTACTCAATTCACTGTTTTATATTTCAGTTAAATTTCATTCCACTGCCACTAGTTTAATCGAGTAGTCAGTTCGTAATTATTTCCTGAAGTTGAACTACTCATTAAGTTACTTATTATGCAATATTATTGAGCTCTTATTGTACATATTGGGTGTGATATAATTTTTTTCTACCTTTCAAGTGTAGCTCATCAAATATTATCTTTTTATTTAATATTTGTTAACTCTATATTTTAGGTTTTATCTGTATTTTGCAGTATCTGCAATGGACTATATCTACTTTGTTTTTGTGTCATTTTTTACAAACTTTCCAGGCTATCTGCACATAACTATTTAAAAAAAATGGTGTGTACTTATGTACGCGCGTGAGAAGTTATACTTCTTTGGCATCATTAAAAAATAAAAAATAATTTAATAATATTTAGTAATAATTATGTTAAATAATAATATTTTAATTTATATCAATAAATAATACATACGGATAGTTAACCTCAATTATATTGGAGCACTTGAAAAAGTCTATAAGCACAATTTTTTTCACTAATATTTACGAATAGTAAATAATAATAATCAAAATATTCAATTTAAATCACTACTGGGCCTGGATTCACCAAAGGGAGCAAATAGTTGCGCCAGCGCAAGTTTGAAATATGTTCCAAATCCCTACTCACTAAAAGGAGCAGGCGCAATTTGAGAGGAAAGTTGCGCCTTTTATTTGCCACCACTCAAGAGTAGGCGCAACTCTTAAATCATGATTGTCACTTCAATAAATTTAAATGGTGGCATAATATTGTATTGGCTTAAAATACAATTAGTTACATAACTGTACTCCAATTAATAATGAATTAATTAAAATAACAAAACGTATGTCAAGCACAAAATTTGTTTCAATTTAGACAGTGGTAACAAAACAATTACGTACCTTTTATTGTTGGATTTTTACATTCAAACAACGCAATGGCATTTCTTGCAGTATTACAAAACAAAACTACGAACTGTGTAATCTTCGTCTAGATCCAAAGAGGTTTGTATTCCTCCAAGTCCAAAGATATCTTGTCACTAAATATGGCAGTTAGTATAACTTTAAAATAAGTTTTAAAGTTTCTATAAACATTAATGTTTTATTAATGGAACTTAAACTTTAAACTAATAATATAAATAAATACAAAAAATATTTTAATTTATATCAATAAATAATACATACGGATAGTTAACCTCAATTATATTGTAGCACCTGAAAAATTCTATAAGCACAATTTTTTTCACTAATATTTACGAATAGTAAATAATATTAATCAAAATATTCAATTTAAATCACTACTGAATATAATTTATTAGCACTTATATAATTCGCACTTGAATGAAACTAAAACACGTGTTGTGAATGTAGAAACTAGAAACATGTGGATAAATATTATATATATGAAAACAGTGATCAGAGGCGACGAGCGTACCAACATACGCGACTAACAGAGGTTCTATTTCTATTTTGTTGGTAGATTTTTTTTTTTCGAGAATTAATGAGCGGTTTAACTTCAACCTGTAACTTTTGTGTTACAGTGATGCGCGCGCGTCTTAAAATTTCACTCTCATCATTTTTCATAACGCGCCTAAAAAAGTATAACTCCAATTATTGTAGAAAGCATACTCTTAAATTAATCTGGAAAATAAAATTATATATACACCCTTCCCCCCCCCCCCTCCCCCGAGTACCCCAACTCAAGATATAGATTGTCAACTTATCTCTTTAGAAATTTTGATCAGTAATTTTTATGTTTATTCATTTAAAATGCATAGCATCGCTAGTTAAAACATAAAGAAAAGCTCGTTTGATCAAATTATTTTTAAATTCTAATTATACCTAAAAATATATTAATAATGTCTCATGGCTTAGAAAAA
This sequence comes from Timema cristinae, assembly GCA_039000515.1. Taxonomy (NCBI): domain Eukaryota; kingdom Metazoa; phylum Arthropoda; class Insecta; order Phasmatodea; family Timematidae; genus Timema; species Timema cristinae. The sequence continues at coordinate 64,520,627 of JBCFYV010009882.1, forward strand.
AAACTTTCGCAAAAAGGATTTCAGTAAACTACCGGTTCCTAAGATAAGCTAACACGATCCTGTTAATCCCATTAATAACACTTCAGCTAATACTTAACTTCAAACAGAATTGTTCAAATAATTTTAACAAATCTCAATTTTCAAAAATAATTTTTTTAAATGACTCTTTTAAATGTGAAAAAACTAAATTCTCATTTATCGTAAAAATAAACAGCCAGATATAAATTTGGAACAAAATCTACAAGGCTGTTTTCAAAGATTTGAATTTTTCTAGAATTTGTCATAATTAAATTACCTTTAAATTAAACAATAATTTAAGAAAAATAAACATTCAAGTAAATTATAATTTATAAAGTAAAATAGAGCCAATATACTAATTATAAACAAAATTTTTGTAGTTATTTTCAAAATATAATTTAATTTTTAAAAATCAACCATCAGTTAACTGCTATGAATTTTTTTAAGAAAAACAAAGAAGTGAATTATTTGCATATTAAAAAACTTATCAGATGCCCCTTTTGAACCAAACTGTTAAAGCAATTTTTCAACTATGTCAAATAAAATTAAATCGATCAATGGTACTAGTAAATATTACTAGAAAAAATATTCTCAAGCATATAGTCCTCTGGTGCTAGTTAATATTTTATATAAACAACCTTTTAATATAAACTTAGTTATCCTTACTTTAATTGATGGTCCTCCAGTATTATTAGAGTAATAGAACTGATGAGTGTCATTAGCCAGCATGTCAAGCCATCCAACCTTGCTCTTCAGGGTTGGCCGCTCTGCATTACCTATCGCATACCTAATTAACATCAAGCGAAAAAACATAAATTTAATAAACACCATACTCATACTTATTATTGTAATTACATACAAGTATTAAATTGATGCAGTTTATTTTATTACAATAACTACCCGTTCCTCTATAGAGATAAGAAAGGTCACCCATCAAAGACCCTAGACCGAATTAACCAGCTAATATATTGGCTTGTTTGCAACACAATCATTACTGTATTCCTCCTACTTCTGGTTCTTTATTTAAAAAAAGGGTATTTTCCTCCTTTTTCTTTAATAGATTTCTAATTGTGTTCCTCTATATCTTGTTAGTTTTTGAGTATCCATCCTTAAATATAAATTTTGCTAAAATAAAATAGCGTTTATGAAAGAAATTGTAAGACTAATCCAAAATGTACCCATGTAAAAAATATCTTAAATGTTTATGAGAAAATCAAAACTAGATTAATCGGGTGAAAGTTAACTCCCAAGATTTTCAGTTGTCTAAAATATCGGTCAAGTAAAAACCATTGCTCATTGCATATCTCTACACATATTTTCCTGATAGTTCACTATTCAGTGTGTACTCTTAGAACAAATGGAAAGTCACAGTGAAGTAAATGTTGATTAAACTTGTTTATAAAACATTTCGTGCAATCTCATAGGAGTCAAATCAATATAGTAATAATCCACTTAGAAATAGGGATTGGGTACTTAAGCCATGATTTTACCTTTAACCCCTTACCCTACTTTATTGTCACGCTATTTTGGGTGGGTTTTTCCAGATGTCATGCTTGAGCAGGATTTGACCTTTATCGAATTTCAGGTCACTTGGATGATATTTATCGAATCTATTTTGGGACTCAATCTCAGCGTTAGAATGACACGTCAAGTCAAGAATAGACGGGTGATGACGTAGAATATATTTTTAGAAATATATATTAAATAATTTATTTTGAGAAATATGATTCAATCCCAGAACTCTCTGGGTGGCACGACCCATCGAGAAATAAATTGTCATGTGATGACGTCAGAATATATATAAACAAAATCTATTTTGGGAAATAATACTCTACCTCCCATCGGGACAGGAATATAGGGGTGACAATTTCAGAATATATTTTAGGAAAAATATAAACATAGAATATATTTTAGGATGGTGGCTTGATATGTTGATACAGGGATAGGCAAAAGGTTATTTAAGACTTAATAATCTATTTCTGGAAATATGGTTTATAGACTCAACTAAAAAAGTTGTACGGAATCGTGTAAAAGGGGTACATTTCGACCAAAAGGCGAAGAAACTGGTCAAAAGGGTTCCACGCTCAACTGAAATGGGTACAGTATTGAGTAAAAAGGGTACGTATTGACCAAATGATAAAAAAATACGCAAAAGGGGTGCGTACCGACTGAAAGGAAAACCAAATTGTTCAAAAGGGGTAAGTGAAGGATACAGAGTTGAGTTAAAGTTGTATGTATCGACTAAAATGGGATCAAAATTGACAAAAGTGTTTAACTTAAAGGGTGTGGAAAAAAATGTGGAAAATAGGACAATATATTGACAAAAAGGGGAACAGAACTAATAAAAATGGGAGCGTATCTACCAAAAGAAGAAAAAAGTTGAACAAAAGGGTGCGCGTTCGATTAAACAGTGGTACAGAATGCAAAAGGGGTACATATCGACCCAAAGGAGAACAGAACTGAGCAAAAAGTGTGCGTGTTCAAATAAAAAGGGGGGGGGGGAGGGGGACCTCCCACATTTTCTATCACAAGTAGATCAAATACTTAGTAATATTTTATGGAATAAATATATGTTATATTTAAAAGTAATATTTATTATGAAATAATTATAATATATTAGCTAAATTAGCATTTTTATCTAGATGAATAAGAAAACGTAACTACATTTTTGGGGAAAATAGTAAAAAGGGGAGGAATAAAGAAGGAAGAGTTTAGAGGAGTTAATCATACTTACGCATAAAGAGAGAGGCAGAGAAAGGGAAACCTATAAAATACTTATAAAATAAAACTAATGGTGAATGCAGATGGTCGAGATTATTTTACCAGTCGACAAATTAAATATATATTTTGTGGACAGTAATAATGTTTTATTATTATTAGCACCGCGTCTTACTACCCGTTCGGGTTATACGCACTTACGCCAATGTGTAATGTTAGGGTGATTGTGAGATGAAATGAAGGACCTACAGTTTAACGTGGAATCCGAACCACGGTGGCGACCTGGCATTCCACACATTCACAAGATATCTTGTCAGAGGTGTAGGAAGGGTTTGGAAATCAGATAAATCTGTGCCGGGACCGAGGATCGAACCCCGGCCGCCAGCATAGAAGTCTGACACTTTACCCCTAGACCACCAGGTCACCCAGTAATAATGTTAATTATTTAAAAAAAATATTTGTTTAGTGAATATTTTAAAATGAATAAAACTATTTATTTGCTATAAACGTTTGTTTGGCATTGTCTTTAAATTATAATTCGAATAGAATACATACTTTGAACACTTTTTTTAAAACTCTGTGAACAAGTGTTTCTCGTTGGTCTCACCTGCCTCAGTGGCGTAGTTGGCTAACGCGCTTGTAGTGTTGAGCTCGACTGCTGAGGACGGGGAGATCGAGGTTCGAATCTCGGTCGAGTGAACTGGGGGGGGGGGTTCCTAAATGGTTTTCCACTCTCCCTCCACGCAAATGCAGGTTCACTTCCTCAAATTCAACCTTCCCAATTCCTAATCCATTAGCGTAATTAGTACTTAAAGCGTATAACCCGAACGGGTAGTAAGACGCGGTGCTAAATATTATTAATAATCGTTGGTCTCATAACACGCTACAACGTCAAGGCATAGCATCAGACGTATACGATCTTGTCCACACCTACCGAAGGTATATATATATATATATATATATATATATATCTTACTGACCAATATTTGTGTAACACATTTGTTGCTAGATAGCCCCTGATTGCGCTTATATTTATTGAAGTCACCTTGAATCTATTTTTGAAATAATAGCTAAGACACAAGGATTATATAATGTATTTTCAATCATGGCCTTTAGCAAAAGTGTGGCACAACTTTATTTATAAGATAGTGATTTCCAGTAGCTGTGGACAGAGTTCATAACACAGGGGGGAAAGTATAACTGTGTGGTCTTAGGATGGCCTCCTTGATTAAGATAGAATGACATGTTGTTATGGAAAATTGTGAATAATCCGATTTTACAGGTCATTTATATTATAGACTTGTGACTTTCAACAAATTAGGTTATGAATACCTTTCGGTACTCTATATATTCACATCCCCCCCTTTCCCCGCGTACATCCCGTATTAGCAGTAAGACACATAGCACGAAAAAAGGGCAAACTTATGTTTAGTGACAGGCCGGTAGGAGATAAATTATTGATATCATTTTTCTGTATAAAAATTTTTTTAATTTGGTAGGAGAGTGATTATATTATTTGTATGTAGATATGTTGTATTAATAACAATTTTCTGGTTTAATTAGTCTACACTTGTACTTTAAACCTCAAAGAATACACCTTAAAAAAAGTATGAAGAATTGGTAGGCCAATAGGGTTTATTTACAAAGAACTCTGCAAATATATAAATTAGTTAAAAATAATAATATTTACTATGTAAAATAATTATTTAAATACATCATTCAAGCTAGATAGTAATGATATTTCGGAGGTCTATATAATTTATATATATTAGATCACATATAGCACAAATTAACTTAAAATCTCGTTTTTTTATTATACCAACCCCGGCTTAGAATATATTCACATGTGTTGACATGTATTAAAAGAGTTATCTAACTAAGCTTGCGTTCACATTTATTTTATCCTTGCCAATGGGAATCACAAATGGGATAGTCTAGAACCATGTTCCGGGTATTGATTGGCAAACCCAATGGGAAGATATATTTGGGAAGAACTAGACGCAGATGGGAGGATAACATTAGAATAACCTTAAAGATATAGGGTGTAACGAGGTGAACTGGATTGAACTATCTCAAGAGAGGAATAGGTAGTGTGCTTTTATAAGTGCGGCAATTAACTTTCGAGTTTCTATTGCCATAGCGTAAGTAAGTATGTTGGCATGTGGATTCATACAATGGCCAAGGTCATCTAGTTCCTTTGCCGATGACGGGGAGGTTGTGTTAAAATCCATATCTGGTATACTGAATGTTGTTATTCTTTAATTATTTACGCTTTCCCTCCACGCAAATGTGATATATGCTCTACCCCCACCCCCCTAGTGAAATTAAAATGAAGGAGCCTTAATTGGTATTAAACGCCTAAGAATGCATGGTAAGTTGCATAGCACAGACCTTATCGCCCCTTTATTTAAATTATACTTACAGCTTATAAGAAATGTGAAACAAAATAATATACATATTTATATAAACAAAATGTTAAAATAAAAACAAAGCATTTCACTAAAGAGCATACATGAAATAATATAAACTATGTCATAAACATTTATGATTTGTTCTATGCATTTTCAACTCAAGTCAACTTTTATTGGTATTGCTAATAGGTTGAGCACCAAATATGCGTGGAAAAGTTTTTTTTTTTCAATTACAAAACTTTTGGTGAAAATAAAATTTATTTTAGGCAAAAAAAAAAAGCGTTTAAGATATTTGTAAATAGGTATTTGCACATATATTTGTCCAATTTATTCAAAATACTTAATTATTTCAAAAATTATAAACTTGTGCATGGAGACTAAATGACATATCGGATTATACTTATGGAACAAGCAAAATTATACAATTATTTATTAAAGTAGTGCCAAGCTGGTAAAATTAACACATTACACCTTTGAGCAATATAATGGTAACAATAAAGTCGATAGCCAAATATAAAAGCAAATTTATTTTACACATAATTTTACTTAACAAATTAAATTATTATATGATAATTGAATAGATAATTGTCTAAGTTTTAAGTATAAATGCCCACATGGGCTGTCTTAACGATTACATTTTTTTAAGGACAAGGGCGGTCAATATTAATTTAAAAGAGAGTTTTGTAAAGAAATTTTTTAGAGAAAACACAACATTGTTTTCGGCAATGAATTTAGATATGGAAATTGCATAAATTTAAAATAGTAGTCACTCAGTTATTTTCAGAGATTGGATGATTTAATTTTCTTAACCAATCTGAATGAGTGTTACTTTTGTTTCATTAATTAATACAATATCGTTTATCTAAGAATAATGCACGTACCATATACAGGCTAGCCAGTGTGCTATAAGGGCAAACGTAGCCATTAATAGCAGTAGAACAGCAGCACCATACTCCGAGTACCTATCTATTTTTCTTGCGACGCGAACTAACCGTAGAAGACGAGCAGTCTTCAGAAGGCCAATCAACGTGGTTGTCTGTGGAAAGATAAATTAAACACATATGCAGAAACAGGATATACTTAATAAAACAAATAATTCAAGAGCTGGAATGTACAGCTTTTATTTATATTTAAAATTTTATCCTCTTAAAATTGTATTTTATGATCTAGAAAATATGACGATGACAAAGAAAATCTCTATGTCGGAAAAAACATTCAAATATATTTAAAATATTTCCCTTTTATCAGTGAAAGGATTTTAATTTTTGTTAGGATTTTACTCTCAAATACATTAAATGTGTTTTGTGGAATGTGATGGCTATTGAAACCTCAAAATAATATGTAGAGGGGCATAGAAAGAAAGATTTTGATAATAAATAATCCTACCAAACCTCACATGGGAGATGGCTCGGTGTTGCCATCGTTGGATAAACACTTAAAATAAAACAGTTTGGGTAATACAGCTATTGCATAAGTACTTGGTCTTATTTGTTCAAACTATTTATTCGGTTGTCCAAGACAGTATGTATGCAATTCCTAGCTAGAAATAATTAAAATAGTAAATACATTCAGCTAAATATAAATATTGACACCAGCTTCATTGGCCACATTAAATAATACGTCATGCTCATGTTAAACTAAATTACCACTGTCGGGGAGATCAGGGTTCGAATCCCAGTCTAGTGTAGTGTCGATTGTTTTCCCTCAATAGTTCCTACTCGCCCTCCCTTTAATATTTTAATTTCTTCGTCCCTATTCCACTAGTGTAATTAATGTTTTCTTGTAACACGAACAATCACTAGAATGAAAAGGAAAATAGATTAATTCAGACACATTATACATTTAAATTCAAGTTTCTTAGATTTACACAAAGTCCAATAAACAGAGAGCCTTGCTGACCATAGTGCAATTTGGTAACTACCACGTGTTCTAAAACGTGCCTCGTGCGCTATTAGCACTGCTCATTAGTTCCCATTAATATGACTTAAAGCCTAGGGGCGGTTGATACAAACCTGCCACTAAGTAGGTCTAGTGTTAATTATGTCCTAGAGGATTATATATGTACACTCCGTTTACACCGAAAAGTAGTAAGCTTACATTTATTGGTCTCACTGTAAGGTAACTCATATTATATGTAAATCATGTAACTAGTAAAGAAAAAACTTACACCCCTCATAGTAAAAAAATAGACGTTGAAAGTATAACTAACAACACAGAACGTTATTAGTTAATTTGTTTGAATCCTTATTATTACTAACAAATCTATATTAATAATATTAAAAGTAATTTTAAGGAACGTTATAAAACTAATAAGACCATCATAAATTAAAAAAATTCAAAGATGATTTATCAACTTAATGCTTAACATGTAAATGTGATTTCCATTAAGTAGGCCTACTAAAGACATGTGATGCAACTTCATTTGACAATAATAGATAATATCTGCTGCTGGTTATTTATTGTGGTAAAAGCATTCCAACAGTAAACCAAATATGTTAACAATAATTAAAAATAGTTTTAAGGACATAAAAATAATCGTAATGTCACATGAATTTGATTTTGTTATTATTACTATCATTTTTGATATTACTTCAAGCAAACAGAATACATCAAAAGGAAGCGTACCTAATATACATAATACATATTTAGTATCAGAGGATAGTGAAATAATAAATAATCTCATATTTTTTGTATTATCACCTTAGTTGCTATTGTCCCTATTATGCCTGTACAGTCTTCATCACCACTGCTTTTGTGTGAAACAGCAATGCCGAAATAATTTGCTTTGATAGTTGTTTCACAGCTGTTAAGTGATTCACAGAGTATACAAATATAATCCTCCAAGAACATTATCAATCCTTGCGGGTTCTAAATTTTATCAGTATTTAAAAGTTTTGGATCATAGTATGTAGAAATAACTCGGTGGGTAACATAGTCTTGTTCCTAACAACCAAATACATCCAAAGTCCTGATTATGTGTCCCGTACTTCAATGTACTGTACTTGCGTTCATAATTAATCCTGTACATTCTTAGTAATTTTATTTTAACTGATGGCCTTTATGATGAAAAGAAAAATTGTTTCACTACTGCCTTAACCGGGCCCGTGGTGTAATGGTCAGTGCATCCGGCTACGAGCCTAAGAGTCGTGGGTTTGACTCTCGACTGGTACCGTGAATATTTTTTCCCGAAAGGGGAATTAGCCCAACGGTCACCAAGGTTTAGTCAGTAAGGCTTAAATCAGGTTTAAGTGTTTCCACTTGTCCCACAACTTCATACTTACTATCGCTGTCATCTCATCTCATCGGGACATGGAAAGAGCCTCCGCGTAAAGGATTAGTGTATTCGGGAGTCTTCTGGGCAGCGGATCAATAGTGCTGGATAATTTTTACAAACCTGGGCTACGGATTATGCAGCCCAGATGCTCAACATACGTATACACTGCTGCCTTGATGTTGTGCAGGTCATAATGATCAACGTTAATGTTGTTGAATAAGCTTGACTTATGTCCGCATTTTTTCATTATGGTATTCCACTATTGAGGTGTCTGGACATTATATTTATTCTTACGGTTTCCTGTGATTGTAAAATCCTGATTACTTGGCAAGAACGAGTGCCCACGTAAGGCAAAATATGGGTAACATAGCTTAACATTTTAAAGCTATGAACTAACATTTACTGAAAGTGAATAATTACATAGCTCTTATTCTGGCCTTCACACCTATGAGAAATATTATCTGCCTTTTATTCCTTTGATTTCCGCTTTCTATTCCAATTTCCATTGCAGGAATTAAAAGAAACTTTCTAACCTGCCATTTCATTGTCACTCACTGTTGACAACACTTAATATTCTCAATCAAACAAACTTTACTAGATATAAAGCAATATATCTATGGCTATACCAGCACCCGCTTAAATATTACAAACCGCAAATTGAAAAACAAATTAAAAATACGGTATTTCTATTAACTATGATGCACTCGCTGGTCGTAATAAGATTTATATATGCAAACACCCATGTCAGTTGTCAAGGGATGTTTTTGTTAGAATCAAAATAATTGGCACAAGCTATTTTTCCAGAATAGGTAAAACAAAGTGCTGTATTTTCTTTCATGGCAGATTTTTATAAACTCTTTACATAGAAAGACATATGTCTCTGTGAACTATTAGATGACATTAATTAATATATGAAAATGACCATATTTTGATGTGGTCTGTTTTTGAAATCAGCCCCTCAATTGTATGATCTAATTATTGTCAAATTATATAACATCACACTTTTTTGCCACTTAACTCGAAGCACAATTAAATGCAAGGCATTAAGTCAGTAAATCATATTTGTATATATTTTTTCTTATAAAAATTATCCATTGTGTAAGCCTGCAAGTTAGCTATACCGACCGAGAGGCCAACGTCATTAGCACGATTGGCGGATAGTGTGTGTCATTGTGGTCAGCACACCAATTCCTCCAGATATTAACCTCAGTTTTTTAAACCAGAGCTGTTACTTCTTTATTCAAGTAATACCTCATTTAACCTCACGGTTCTGAATTTGGCCTCGTTCCAGACTCACTGCTTCACAAATAAGTTTTGGAAGCACCCACGATTGAGCCTCGGGCACCTGGATCTGTAGCCAGAAACTCTGACCACTACAATTGATGTTTTACTATTATAACTATGATCATATGTGTAGGAATATTTTAAAATTTTATTTGTTTGTTGAGTGAATATTTTGACTGGATCTATTATTGAAAGGAAATTTACCATATTGCTTATGTGTGTATTAGCCTATTTTTTAAGCATTTTACGTTCAGAAACTTTGGTAAACAGCATATCCAGAAATCTACTTTAATTTAGAAGAACATCAGACATGAAAAGGGTTGGACTTACATTAAATGGCTTGAGTTTGACTATTCACACACTCTGGATCGATGTAGCAATTATTGTATAATTACTTATTAAGTAATCAATTTAAATATATTTTAAAATATGTTCTTTTGGTTATTATAAATCTGAATATATAATGAGGACAGTAACGTAATGTGGATTAAGGCCAGTAGCGTAACCACAGGGGGGGGGGAGGGCTTAAAGGATCTCGGGCCCCCTACCTTTGTTTTGGGATGCACCGAGATCCTCGCAGATCCGAAGAGAAAATAAAATTGTGGTGGGAGAGGGAGGGTTATGACCAATTAAACATTGTGATCAAAGAAAATATCAAGTGCCACACACATATCCATATGCTGATCCTTCCTAGTAGCTATATTTGTTGTTCTTGTAATCTAGGAAGTGGCCTAAGGCCTGAAGATTGCGGCATGTTCCAAATATCCCCGTTTCACACGTGGTTCCATCGAGGAGTTGCATGGTGGATATACATCTACCTATTGTAAATAAAAAGTGATTTTTGTGACAGTAGGCCTATGTGATGGTTAAGCCAACTATAATTTAGGCCTATTTATTTATTATTATGGTAGATTGACACATTTATAATAATATAAATGATTAAGTTAACAAATACCAATAAAAAACCTTCCAAAAAAGCTTTTAGATGTATAAAATGATTTAAAAAAATTATCTCCAATGGTTGGGCCCCCAAACCCTCGTACCTCGCAATTCTGCGTATGCTACTTATCAAGGCAGGGCATTAATGGTATGAGTAGGGGAGGACTATAAAACAGCATTCTATTGGATTTAGAAATAGCTTTGAGAATCAGTGGAAAAAATTAATTGTAATTATTCATCTAATAGATTCTACCTTTAAAGAGGTATGATTGTTGTTTCATGAAAGAAAGAATAATATAATTCATTTAGTATTCCCTAATTGCGTACTAAAGAGATGGCTTGATGATTAAGTATTATTTTATCTTTAGAAAGCATATGAGGTGATTAAGTTAAGATACTAGTTTCAAGAATGAGGAGAATTTTATGTACCATTATTAATCATGAGCGATAATAAAGCTTGGCCTAGTGGTTAAAACATTGACCTAAACAAACAATTTAATCTAAGAACATATTATTTGATTTACATATCTTGCCATATTTAATAATTCTATCTAAATCTCAAAACAAGTCTAAAAATGTTTTCAATGCATTTTTATTGGAGGGAAAGGAAAAAAATCTACATAAATATGAATACATTTTTTATGATAATAAGATATATCTAGTGTTTATATACCAAAACTTAATAAAATAATATATCCAATATTTTTGGCTTAGATCAATAAATACAATTGTATTAATCTCCTGTGACATTTATGCATAAATTATTAATAAACAAATCCTTTAAAATGCCACTTATATTTATTTAAATAGTAAGTTGAGTAACTACCAATTACTGCTAAAGTGATAAATTCATGAATTCTCACTTTTTAAATTGGTTCGATTTTATATATTTATATAGGAACATTGTTTATTTGATAATTCGTAAAAAAAATGAAAAACTAATCAGTGTGATTGGACATCTCGATCAAATATTGTAAAATATTTCAAAGAACTATGTCTTTGAAACCATGTCAATAAATTGGGATAAAAAGAGTAATTGTTGGGTTAAAAATTTAGAAATATTAAAAACTCACCGTTAAATAATTAAAATGTTCACAAATTCTTAAACGTTGTTTGAATAAGGAAAGTACTTACGTGTATATTAATATCTCTTGAGTAAAAATATGTTTCGATCTTTGAATTTAATTGATTGTATACAAAGCTGTAAGACATTGACCCTTTTTAATCCAGCTTATTCACATATAAATCTTCATATCTGCATTATTACAATGCTAAGCTCTTGTACATGTTTTTGATCACTATATCAATTTAATTATAAGCGTTTTGTTGTGTTCATATTATAAATTATATATGGTTTTTATATCAACATCACTTTAATTTTATTTCACTATTATTAACATTTTTTTATATATAAACTAAAAATATTGACGTTTATATCAAAATTATTTATCAATATAAAATGTGTAGTGCACACAATTTGGAGACAATTTCGTTAAAAAACTATATATATTTTGCTTTTAGAGATTAAGATTTTATTCTTCTTGCTCGTATAATGTATCGAAGCTATTACTTGGGTACATTTGTCTAATATTCCCATATAAATTATCATAGATGGGGACTTAACTCGTGATAGTTATAGGCTAACTACGTTTATTATTCATAATGCCAGTTTCCAACCTAAACACTCAAGAAACACTTTAGAATTCAATAGCACTTCACGCCAATCGTTTGATTTCAATATATTTTTACTATAAATTGCCAGAGGAACTATACTAAAAATGCCGATAGACTATACTATTGTGGTATGGAGCGTTCTCACGACACAATCACGAGCTATTCTCTTTTTACCTCTTATTGAACAAAACTTTGTTACGGAATGAGATGTTTTTATTTGAATGGATCCCCTTGGGTCCAAGATCTAGGACTAATCAATCTTGCCAGAGATAGTTTGAGATTATTTAATAAACAAAATCTTAAATTTCTGAGGCTTTACGTATTTTTAATTAAAGTAATTTGATCAGAGAAATTTAAAAATATTGAAAATTTATTGGATAGAATGCAATGTATATTTCGTAATCGTGAAGAGATTTTTGGCTAAGTAAAATGAAACATGTGCTAAGTGCCTCAAAATTTGGATCACCAATTCACATATTCTAATTATCTCCCTTGAGTAAACATTCTTGAGTGAGCCACCGGGATCAGTTTAGTTTGCCATGGCTCAAGATATGGACACCCTATTTAAAAATACACCAAACTGAAAAATGAGAAGAAAGTGATTAACTATGTTAATGAACACCAGTAAGGCGTCCACTCAATGTGTTTAAGATGACCATAACATTGTTACTTAAGACTTCATTTCGGTAATGGAAACAAACAAAAGTAATAATATAGTAAATCACAAGTATTTGTACCAAACATCCCAGGATCAGGTAGGTATATAACTACGTTTAGTATATTTACTAAATAATATTAAAATCACTTGAATAAATCCAGCAACCTTGAATTTATCCCACATCATCAAGGAATTGCATATTCGAAAGGTGGTAGTACTGTTTCTCTCCTCCCTCCCATGATCATCAGCACCTCCAGAGGAATAATACTTGATTTTTGATCGATCTTTATGAATATTTACTTTATAGACTAGTTTAATAGAATTTTAAATTCATTCAAAGGTCTCCATCTGAATCACAACATTTTTTTCTGGCGATTTAAAATATTAAAAATCCAAAAGAAAAATAGCATAAGTACACACAAAATTGACATGACTTGGAAAAATATGAATTTTGAGAGGGGAAAATAGGAAGGAAAATTTCAATACCGATATTGGTAATGCTGGTCCACAAATTAGTATATTATTAAATAATATATCTGTATTATAATTAACCACTAGGTGTATCATAGCATGTTGTTTAGTGTAATAGTAATATATTGAATGTAGGATTAATTTACACAATGTTAACGGTATTTATACTATTGTAATATATTGTAATAACAAATTTACTCGCAATGGTTGATTAAATTAATCATAATATAGAAATATACACAAATTTTATGTAAAACTTTTTTTTCTAAAATAAAAATCGTGTAATCTGTCTTCACAAGATCTATTAAATGCACCCGATATTTGCCTGGATTGATTCAAGACTTCTCCATCTAAATAAATACAGAAAATTGATTCAAGGCCTTTGAATCTAACATACCTACAGCCCAGAGTTACGCCAAACCATTCCTACCCCTATTCCCAAAAAAACCCTCAACAGAACCGGCTTTGACTTCCATTACTAGCCATCCCCCAAACAACCCCTTCCCCCTGAGGCACACCCAGACGCCCCCACTAAAAAGACATCATACCCAGACGCGGATTAATCCCTCCCCACCCCCCAATTCCCCTTAGCCGTAAGACATAAACATTTACTACATAGTTTACGAAACCCATCCTAGATTATATAAACTTCATGGCAAATAATACATTCTATGAACTTCTAATTTTTCTTTGTTCCCATTATCCACAACCCTAAGTTTTTACAGGGGAGCTGCGTTGTATCCTCTCGATAATGTCTCCGTCAACATTTTTCTAAATCAAGCAACCCAAATAATATTCCTGCAGTTTATGCACTGGAATCTACATCCACGAAATCTTGCAACGTATCCACTCAGAATAGTCCTCATTCTATCATTATTTTTTTAATCAAACAGCCCTCAAGAAAATACTGTACTATTATCACAACTGGCAGTTGTTTGTGTTTTATTACTTTTCGCTCCGCATCATACCACTCGTTCATGTTGTAAGCACATTTACTAATTAGACTAGTGTTTCAGAATTATCTCACTACTACCAAAATGTTATCAAAGTTTCTCATTCATATTTTATTTTATATATGTTTTAAACCGTGGTTATCCTCACCAATTTTTTAAAATCAGATAGTTTTCATAAGCTATTTTGGGTGGCCCTCTTACAACAATTTTTTGAAAAATGGTTCACTCTAGAATCTATGAGTAGTCTTCACCTTGATATTAAAAAAAATCTCTTATAAGCCATTTAAAGTGTTGCTCACCTAGAAATATTTGAAATTTGGATGCCCATCAAAACTATTTAGAGTGATCCTCACCTTAATGTTTTACGATAGTTAGATACCTCTAGAAGATAATATTTTATGTTGCTTTCCACAGACCAAATTTGGAAAATATAATTATTTCAGAAACTAGGCTTTTTGGTTGGGATGATCCTCGACTGAAAATTCTCCCTAGATATTTTTAAAATTTGGATGACCTTGGAAGCTATTTAAAGCATTCCTACCCTGACATTTTCTGACAGTTATGTGCCTCTAGTCTAGTAGTTATTTGAAATGGTCTTCTCTGGCAATTTTTTGATAATAAAATACATCTAAAAGTCATTTGAAGTTTGCTTTAAGGCCATCTTTCAGCATCATCATCAAAAATATCAGAGGATTTTGAATATATATAGGGGAGGAATTTATTCCAGGGGGGCAGAGTCCCCTATTTCCCCTGCTCCTGCGGTCTATAAATACTTTATATTCTGTATTCATGGACGAACTGCTCTCAGGCGATTAATAGTTTTATTTGATGTGTGGTAATCTACCACACTTTCGTGAGTCATATCGAACATTAATTGAACATGTGGACCCGGCTTAAGAGGTGTCCACGCGTAAAAATATAAAAAATGGATTAATTCAACAATAGTATTGTATTTTATTTATAAAATTTGAACTTTCACTTGGTTTTTTGTACTGATTTTCTAACTTTCACAGGGAGGTCAACTGACCCTTTTACCCCTCTCGACCCCTCTCCCCCCCTACCTGTATACGTGGTGTCAGAAGCAAACAGCCAAGTATCACGTAGCACTCAAGATTGGAATGGTGGCTCGGTATAGAATTATGATGAGTATATGAAGGGATTTATTGGAAAAGAGCTAAATAGAACTTTGGAATATTCGTGTTAAATTATTATTAAAAGCCTAAACTTATAATTTCAGTACTTATACATTTAATTTTTATTCCAATCAAAAATGTTATATATTTTTGGCATAAAAAGGTAAATTTTGTGAAATATATTTTGGAACTTAATTTTATAATTGCTTATAAATAATAAAATACAGAGTAAAAATTATTAATAATAAAAAGCAAAACTAATGCTTAAACACATTTAAGAAATAATTAGCAAATAAAACATGCACAAAAAAATTAGTTCATTTTTCTCTTACCAAGACCACATATAATATTCACATCACATTAGAGAGAATATAAAGAAAACAAAATAGTCCTACGTTACTTTGGAGGACGGAAGTTAAGACGACGGGCGTAGTGATGTGAAGATTTAAATAGAAGGTAAAGGGCATAATATTGCTCTTAAAATGCGTTATGTAATATGGTATGCAGATATATGGTATGCAGATACATATTGAGAAGTCAAAAGTGGTGGGGATATCAAAAAATGAAGAACCGCTGGGATTCAATATTGGAAAACATGAGCTGGAAAATATAGAGCAGTTCAAATACCTGGGAAGTCTGCGGACCAAGTAGGCCTACTGTACCAAGGAATCAGGTTGAGTTATGAAATAGTTTATAATTGTAAAGTTTTATTAATTAAAAAAATAAAATATATTATTTGAAATATTTTTTATATAGCTAATAGTTTCTGAACTATAAGTAAATATATATATATATATATATATATATATATATATATATATATATATATATATATATTAATTGAGGTTTTCTGACCGTAATTAAAATTCATTGTGTTCTTTAGTATTAAGAGATAATCCTCTTTCTCAATGTTTTCTTGTTAGTATGTATTATATCATTTATGCTCTTTAGTAGAGCGTTTTTTTGACAACGTACATTATCTCATTTCAAAAATTTTAAAAAACTTTTGGTAACTATCTTTATTTTAAGATAGAATTAAGAGAATGTATGCGCATTATTATTGTGACTTCAAACATAAAATAATGAATCCTGCAACAATTTTTCTGGGTTTTATATTTTGAAATGAACACACACACCACTGCTACAAAGTTTTAAAAAACCCCTGACTCTTTAAAAAACATGAAAATGTTTTATTTTGAGGATAATGTTTGTCTCTAAAACTGAATCTCTAGATTAGCTCATCAATACTAAAAACATCTTTACTCTTAATTTGTCTGCAAGTAAACTTGAATAAAAGTTTAAGACAACGGACCATTGATTATAAGAGTCAGAGATATATCCTATAGCTTGACCCTTTACATCGTTCTCATTAAAATCCGATTACTTTTCAGAAACACCAATCAAGATTTTTCCACCAATAAAGCTGATGCCAATGGTTGGTATTAAAAAAAAATTGCTAAAATTACTCTCCACATCCACGGGAGTATCACTCTTTTTATCAGGTGAGATTTGAACAGATCAGTTTCAACACACCTAAAGACTAGAAAAATGTGTGTGACGTCACCTTTCTCTTTATTTGTTTCGCAAAGTGACTGAGGTCAATGTTAAGGGACAGGAAGAATGCTAACAGTAGGTACATAGTACACAGCTGACACATTAATTTGTAAGCACTACCTGATTGGGTCGGCTCAGTGCCACCCCTGGTCTCAGTCAACAATGCCACTTTACTAGTGTTAACGACAACTAAGTGCAACGGGGTGCAATTTGGTCATCGAGTTTATTTTGTTTATTTTGTGATATATTCCGTGCCGAGTAAAGTCGGGTAGTGTGGTTTAACGACAGGGACGCGTCAAGAGGAGGGAATGGCCTCCGACTAAGATGTAGACGTTCAAAGAACGGACGATGAAGACATGGAGAACCAAGGCCAGGAAGGGGGTCCATCCAACACAAATCCAAAACTACTAATATAAACCGATAAAACCTTTGAGCCAGTCTCTGGACTAAAGCAGAAGCTCAGAACTATGCCGGGACAGGAAGTTCTGCAGTCGAAGGCTATGAAAGTGAATAATAAGTTTACTAGCTTATTTATCCTACAGGATGAAACAGCGACCAGTCAAACGGGGCAACCGAGTGGAGGCATGGAGGAAAGTTCCACCTCTTGCGTATAAAGACACATCCGGTGGTCGTAACTAACGCGACACAATACAACAATGTTATAAAGCTCCTAAACAGCAGCTTGCAAGACGTTTACAAGGTTTACTGTATTTCACAGGGGATTAAGGTGGTCATGACCTCCTTCAGGGATTACTCCGCCCTGTTAAAGATACTCAAATAAAACACGCTAGAACACGTTACGTATGTACTTCCCTTCGAGGCTGTCATCAAGGGCCTTCACGCAAGTATGCCCTGCTCAGACATAAAGGAGGAACTGGAGGACAGGGGATTCACGCCGACATATGTGAGACAGTTATACTCGAAATAATCCCCACAATCAGCGACACCGAGACTCCTTCCGATATTTTTATGCACCTTGGCGAGGACAGAAGGGGTGGGTGAGGTCTTTAAGGTACCGGTCATCAATAATACTGTAGTAAAGATTGAGGAGTATCGCGCCTCACAGAGTACAATTCTACAGTGCCATCGTTGCCAACATTTTGGACACTCTAAGAACTTCTGTACCACAAAACTATGCTGCGTCAAGTGTCTAGGAGAGAACTTGACGGTAGATTGTCAGAAAAAAAAAGAAAATAACACCAGCACAATGCGTGAACTGTAAGGGACAGCACGCAGCAAATTACCGCAACTGCCCTATTTATCTACGAGAAATGGAGAAGAAAAACCAGGTGTCAGAAAAGAAAAAAAGGGGGAAAGTAAAGTGGCTAGACCTTCTTCCCGCGTGGCTGGGAATCGCAAACCCTCAACTGGCCAGCAATCTTCTGCTAGCCAACCAACATCAGCAGGAAATATGGGATTGAATCAACCATCTTACAGTGGGATTGTCAAGAAGCTTGCCAAGAAGGACAAACAAGAAGACCGTTCCACGGAAGAATCCTCTGACTTGAAGGACATTCTGCAAATTCTTTAGAAAATCAACGTGGTGGGCTTAATGCAACTCCTTAGGAAGTACCTCGTACGGTTGAATAATGCTCCTGACAAGACAAAAAAAGTGATGCATATTCTGGAAGCTGCAACAAAATTCTTCTGCTATGGCAACTGATCAGGGAAGAGGTGTAGAAGAGTCATTCAATATACTGTTCTGGAACGCTAGTGGCATAGCCCAACAAGAACACGAGTTTCGACAACTACTGGGGACGTATGGAGTCGACATAGCACTGATCTGTGAGACCCACCTATCGGAATAGAAGAAGATGCGGTTCTACGGATAAGAGTTGTATCGAAACAATAGGACAGCTGGCCGTGTTGGTGCGCAGCAACCTTGTACACTATCAAACGACTTTACCGGCTATGCACTATATTGAATCCACTTCGATAGCTATTCCCATAGGGCGGAAACAGATAATGTTTACTGCTCTCTACAGAAGCCCTGTGATCCCATTCACCATCGATGACCTAGACAGGCTCACGTCAAAAAAAGATTTCCTCGTAGCGGGAGATTTTAACTGTAAACATACGAGTTGGAACAATCGCGTGTCCAATCAGGCAGGTCGGACACTGGCTGGCCAGGCATCAATCAAGAACTACACAGTCCTGGCGACAAACGAGCCGACGTTCTACCCATCCAACTACAGGAATCTTCCCGATGTTCTGGATGTTGCCCTGATGGATCTTGATACGCTTCCAGAAGAACTCGAACCCTTAAGCGAACTTGACTCCAACCACCTCCCAGTCTTTGGAAGGATAGCCCTGAAGACAAACCCAAGATTATCGTACCTTAGGAGCAAGATCCCCAGGAGTGACTGGGACGAGTATCGGTGGGTATTGGCGGACGCAGTACCGTCGAACATGGAGATAAACTCCCCGGAAGAAGTGGACAGTTCTATCACACCTTTGATAGCCACATTTCTCGAGGCATACCGAGGAAACAACTGTATTCAAGACGCCGCCGGTTTTGTTGAAGACGGACGACCCGTAGCTGAGTTACTTTATAGCCATGAAGAGGGAAGCGGGCAGGGAATGGCAGCAGCACCGGGGTCTGAGGCATCGTGCAGAGTACAGTAGGCTAAGAGCCCTTGTACGTAGAACGGCTAAAGCTCTGAAGATCACCAATTGGAATGAATATGTAGCGAATACTTTGGCTGGGGATGCCAACGTGTGGAAGGTGACGAGACAGCTCAAAGGTACGAAAGGAAAGGCAGGGACCACGGTCATCCGCGGAAGGAGTGGGTTGAAATTCTGGGGCGAAACTAAGGCAGAGGCCATTGCGGAATCTCTTGAAGACCAGTTCAAGGCTAACTCAGAGCCCCAAGATGAAGAGTTTACCAGCACAGTAAATAGAGTGGTTGGGATATACCTAGCAGATCCTCTTATAGAGCTACTGACCCCTATCACCAGATATGAAGTCACCCTCCAGGTGGAAAAGCTAAAGCTACGGAAAGCGGCAAGTCACAACAGGGTCTCGAACGAGATGTTGCGACACGTTACGGAATGTGTAATACAGCTCTTAACAAGAATGTTTTCAGTGGAATTACTTGCAGGTTACTTCCTGGAGGCGTGGAAGTTTTCCGACGCCGTTTCATTGTCCAAGCCAGGCAAGGACTGCAAATTCCCTCATAACAAGCGGCCCACCAGTCTGCTTAACAGCGTAGGAAAATTATTTGAGAAAATCATTCTGCAGCAATTGAAAGCCTTTGACAGAGAGAATCGAATTATTCCCGACATCCTATTCGGATTTCGGAACCGTCATTCAACAGTACACCCAGTCCTGAACCTAGTGGAGGACACGACTGAGAGCTTTATTCAAGGGGAAATCACGCTAGCTGTACTCATGGATGTGAAGAAGGCGTTTGATAAGATCTGGCACACCGGCCTTATTTACAAATTGATCTAATCCAATTTCCCAAGGGTTTATGTACATCTAATCATGAGCTTCCTAACTGGACGACACTTTCAAGTCAAGATGGAAGGTAAAAGGTCGCCTCTTCATAGTATCAGGGCGGGGGTGCCACAGGGTTGGTCACTCTCACCGTTCATATACACTGTGTATGTTGCTGACATCCCCACGGACCCGATGATTAAGACTTGGCTCTTCACAGATAATACTCTGTTCTACATTGCCAACAGGAACGTGACGTACGCTCATCTCCACCTGCAGTGATACCTGGACGAGTTTAACAGTTGGCTGGAAAAATGAAGGATGAAGGTCAACGCAGAGAAATCCACAGCTATGAGGAGGAGACCCCTAGCCCCAGCCCAGCTTGTAGTGTTGGAGGAGGCTATCCTCTACAAGAAGTCAATGAAATACCTCGGGGTGATGTTAGATTCCAGACTCACATGGAAGGAGCATGTAGTCTACGCAAGGAAAAAGTTAATGGGGGCCTTCATTGCAAATTACCACCTGTTCAAGAGCCCAGTGCTGGAAAACAACATCAAGCTGCTGCTGTACAAAAGTTTAGTGCAGGCTATTCTTGTATACGGATGCGAGGCATGGGGGTATGCTTCCGATTCAGTGCTATATACGCTACAAGTAGTGCAAAACACGGTACTTAGGTGTATCTTAGGTGTGAATACCCAAACTAATATTGCGTACATACACACTACCACTGGTAGTGCGACTATACAAGAAATCTTCCGGCAGCGAGGTGGCAAATTCTACAAACAAGCCCGCGAGGTAGAATACAACGCCATAGTTAGAAGACTTGGCAAGTACGACCCCCGAGAGCCAAGGAAATACAAGAAGCCCCGGCTCGAATGAGCAAAACACCTGCACATCTTCCCAACCAACCCTTTCCTACTAACCACTCCTGTTCCTCAGCATTGCCAAATACTTGGGTCCTCATCCCCACACTTTCCCATAAGCTAGAACCATTTTTCTTCACAACTTCACTTTCATCAAGGACATGTTCGCTGAGTGTCTAATATTATTAATGGATTTTCTTTCAGCTCGTCTAGATCTTTCTTACACACTACACCAACTCACTTCGGGCCTAACTGCGCTATTGTTTCCATCACAGTGTACAATGGTTCGAATTAGCAGCTCCACACAAACACTAGTTCAAGGCAAACAAGGGAGCGAGTTAACGACAACATCACTGAAGGTAGTAAGTATTTCTTTGAGGCCCCCTTGACAGATCGGTGGCTGACACGTCTTTTGTACAATTTCTCGACGCGTGTCAGGGAAATGGGCATCGAAACCATTTGGCAACATCAGAGGAGAAATGTACTCGCCGTGGCATATTATCTATTGTAAAATTAATATAATAAGTAAGGGAGTTATCCCTGTTAGAAATAATATATAAAATGAGTCTCAATGAATAGTCATAAGAAAATGGTAGTCTAGAACTTATTTTAAATGTCTCTTATCTAACTTGTGAGTTTTCCGTATTTTGACAGGTTAGTTCACAAAAAATTAATTGAAATACCTGGTCTGATATTAGACAGCACTATTTTAATAGATGACATAACAAATCTTATTATTTGGCCAAAAATGTTATCAATAGGCATTCCCCTTTATTCTAATATTTTATTCACAAAATCACCAATTTCTTTAAACTAACATTTTCATCAACAACCTATGTTGGGCACGTAGCAAATATTTTGTCGTCCCACAACATTATCAACACTTGTCAAATAATTATCTAACAATTTACCGGGAATAGTAGTGTCAAAAACTATCTATATATTTTGTTGTTCACCCGGTTCGATGACATTTCATGAATTTCAGGTTTCGAATCCACTACGCTTGAGTGACCTCCACTCATGTTAGGACAATACATTACAAATCAAATTTAATCATATGCAAACACATATAAAATATCACAACATTCACAGCGTAGAAAAAATCAACTATAACAGAGCTACGCTCTACATATGTCTGATCACTAAGAAGCAGCAGAATATCAAACAAACATATGGCATAGCGAAAACCACTATGGGATCTCCGCATATTTACACCAAATGAGAGATATTATGGCTAAGGATGGTAGGAAATAGAGAATATGTGTTCACGTATTCGTTGAGGTATAGTTGAAATATGTTTAGTAAAAAACATCCTTAGTAGTCTTGTCTTGTATTCGGACATTGACATATCCGTCACCAGTAACACACTATTTTGCAAAGGGATGCCCTTCATTCATGGTAAACACCTAGCCCGTTAGTTGGATAAGAACCACGAACTATTTTGGTCCATCATTCGTACTACTTACTATCCTGTACCAAATTAATTCTAAGACACGGGGAATATGTACTCACCACGTACCTACTCATAGTAAGTTGAACGTCAACACGCGCTCCCAACTAAGTGAGTGACTGGCCAGAGTCTGGTCTGACTTCCACCTTCTTTGCCCTCGCAAAGGAAGTTGAATGTTTCTACCTCACTCTCCCATTCGCCCTGAATTTTACTGCATGTCCGCGACGCCATGCTTCTATGTTCCCTTCTATTCCCGTTTCATTCGACTGTTACTGTTTAAATTAATTTCGTGTAACCTGCACATACATTTAAGTGTGAATGTCGTTTTTGATATTGTGAGAGTGCCTGGTGATCTGTCAAAAAAGAGAAGAGTCGATCCAGAGTATTATCAATTTCAACACAAGTGGATGGAGGATTATATCCTTCTCGTGCATAAAGGTTGTCCAATAAGTTTACTTTGCATGAAACTATGTCCGTGCTTAAAGAATACAACCCAAAGAGAACTTTAATTTCAAGATATGCTGATAACGAAATAACTGAAGTTCAACTGCGAAAAGACAAGATACAGAAGATAAAGAAGAACTTGGTTAACCAGCAGCAAGTGTTCAACAATCAAAGAATGGAAAACAATATCTTCGTTAATCCTAGTTTTGTGCTGAGCGAAAAAATTGTAAAGTATTCTAAGGTAATTGGCGAAGAAGAATTTATCAAAAAGTGTCTGCTTTATTTTGCAAATATAACATGTTCTAAACATAGACATGACCTCGACCAAATTAGTTTGTCAAAACATACTGTTGTTTGTCATGTATTAATGAAGGTTAATTACATCAAAACAAGTTGTACAAGGCGTTTTACTTGATTCGAAACATTTTCAATTGCTTTGGGTGGGAGCACAGACTTGTTCGATAGAGAAAAACTAGACATTTTAATTCGAGGAGTCAACGTGGACTTAAACATCACAGAAGAATTATTGACGCTTCCATAGTTTAATTATTATAATAATAATAATAATAATAATAATTATTATTATTATTATTATTATTATTATTATTATTATTATTATTATTATTATTATTATTATTATTATTATTATTATTATTATTATTATTATTATTATTATTATTATTATTATTAGCACCGCGTCTTACTACCCGTTCGGGTTGTACACATTTACGCTAATGTGTGATGGTAGGGTGATTGTTAGATGAAATGGAGGACCTATAGTTTAACGTGGAATCCGAACCACGATGGAGGCCTGGAATTTCTCACATTCACAAGTTGTGATTAATACACGTCTTGTCAGAGGTGAAGGAAGGGTGGGTAATCAGATAAATCTGTGCCGGGACCGAGGATTGAACCCCGGATCCCAGCATAGAAGTCCAACATCTTACCCCTAGAGCACCAGGTCACCTGCTTCCATAGTTAAAAGGAACATCGGCCGTTGAAGACACATTCAAAGTATAAATTACAGTTTTCAGAATCTTTGGCCTGAAATAGAGTCAATAAAGTGCCATTTTCATTGACTACGCCCCTGGAATGGTTGGTGCACGGAAGGTCTTTTTATCGGAATAGTCAAAGGAAAAGAGTGGTAGAAATAAATGTATAAGAGATAATCTAACAATTTTTCATTGCATTATCCACCAACAAACTTATGTTCAAGATTGATTTAATTGAATAATGTAATGGAAGTGTTATTCACTGGTATTAGATTTATTAAGTCACGTGCACTTAATCACCGTCAGTTTAAGTAGTGTTTGGAGGACGTATTTTCTGATTATGAAGATATGTCTAGTTACTGTGAATTGAGTTGGTTAAGTAAAGCTAAAAAGTTAAAAAGCTTCTGTGATTTGAAACAAGACATCACATATTCCATGGACATAAAAGGAAACACAATTAATCAAACGAAATATGATCAGTGGGAGTGGGATTTGAAATTCGTTGTTGAAGTCAACTGACACCTCATCGAACTCAAGATTAAAATTTAAAAAACAAGGACCGCTGTCACATGAACTGCAAGGACATGTGAAAGCTTTCCAAAATGATCTGAGAGCGTGATAAAGTAGAATTAAATCACAAAATTGTTCGTATTTTCCTTTTCTAGATTTCTCTAAAATATTAAATATCATTCATTGGAGATGAACGGAAGTCGTTAATACAAATTTGGTTGACTTACAACACAATTACTCCACATTTGCAATATTTATTTATCCAACAAATGCTGATTTAGATAGTTCTCCGAAAATCCGGCAGATGGAGCTTATTGAACTTCAGGAGTATTTAACTATGAAATCTCAAATTTAACGACATCGCTTCGACATAATTTTATAAATTATATTGGGTGGAAGAAAATATACTAATTTCCATGCCCTTTCAAGAAAAATAATTTCCTGTTTTGGCAGTACGCACAAGTGTAAACATTTATTTTCGACGATGAAGCACAACATGTTGAAAACGATAACAAGGGAATGATAGACCAAAATTGAGGACTAGTGCCGATTATGTATAAGCAGCATCAACCCTAATGTTGATAGTCTTGCGACCCAAGTACAAGACCAATCCTACCAATAAATATTTCCAATAAATATATGTTATAATATTATTTTAATATATACTTAAAATTAAAGTGAAAAGTCATAAAAGTACAGGCTAGTAAATAAAATATAATGTAGCAATTTCTAGTAAAATATATCTAGTTTTTCCCTTGACTCAGCAAGAAAATGATAATGCCCCCCTCGTCCCCCGTATCAGTTAGGTTGCCCATGCCTGCCCTAGATCATGCGACCACTGATGCGGGTTATTTATTGTTATTTTAAGCTTCTTAATTCAATCCATACTATCCGAATAGCTACACATATTATGTAGGGGTAAGGAAGGTTGGTATCGATTAAAATTTGTAGGTTTGTTCAAGATAAGACCAAGCGTGTTTTTACACAACCCTATTGTTTCACTATATCTTTTTTTCAAGACTAGGGTCAGACTCAATTATTCTATGGCATTAAAATATCAAAAGTTAATTGCCGCACTTAAGAAAGTAGGCAACCTATCCCTATCTTGAGCTAGTTCTTTCAAGTCTACCTCATTAAACCTTATCTCATTCAGGTTCATTTTAATACTATCCTCCCATCTTCAGTCAATAACCTGAACACGGTTTTAGATTCTTCCATTCACACTGCATATATTGCCTAACGTAATCTGCGAGATTTAATTATCCTAACAATTTCTGGTAGTGAGCACGGGGTATGTAACTAATTAATATGTAATCTACTCCCCTACCCATTATCTTAATGACTAGGGTCAGACTTAGCATTAGATTATGTAATCATATTTCATTAATGAATGGCCATGAGTTATCTGAAGTGTACCTTACCATTTCCTCACCCCGCTTGGACATAAACAATTCCACTTTACTGGGGATTGTTGTGAAAAATACTTTTTTTTTTTTACTGAGGCCCTTCTTGGAGAGAAATAATTATAATATTAATACTGTTTACTACCCAATCCTTTACGAATTATTTTCACGGTGTTTAATGATGTACATAATACATGTATTTATAAAATATCAAAATGATACCATTTTAGTATAACTATTTAATTAACGATAATAAATCAGAATACAAAATATTCTACTTGCATCAGTGTACCTATACCCTGATTTTGGTTGGAAGAACAGTAGAGAAGATTCAAACATATTTCTTTGCGGCCAACATTGATAGCATTTTTTTATATTAGTTGTGTAGTTTTATAGATATTGATAATATTCATCAAAATTGACAGATGCAGATAACATAACTTAATGTATGAATATAGGCCTACTGAAATTGATTTAGTAACTTAAGTAACTAACTTTTACTGTTCTTCCCAGCAAAATCACACTATAGTATTCTTATTTGATTAAAAATATTACTTGAACCAAATTATAGACATCTAACTACTTCATATATCCGTGTTATATTTATAGGTAAAGGAATCTTTCTACTCAGTTTTTTATTGGTCAGCAAGATTAACAATTTTTTTAAACCCCAGAAAGAGTGCCAACATTATTATTGAAATTTACTAGTTTTTATAAGATCCGCTTTTGTAGTCGAACGGTATGAGGGCTCAGTTCTCAAAGTGTGCTCCTTGGAGTCCTGGGGCTCTCTAGGACACCTTCAGGGACTCCTCGACACTTTAGAATTTGCATGAGCCCGGGTTTTTGAAATACTTACATTTCAACCAAAACTAAATATAGAATCATTTTGAATGCAAAAGAATCCATGCAATCCAAGCAAGATATTATAAGAATTGGCAATCATGTTAATAAATGCCATTATCGTCACTAAAAAATTGTTTTAACAAAATAAAATATATTCTATGTAAACTTCCTCTAAAGTCAACCTTCCTCATCTCTTATATATTAGCTTAATAATTATTGCATTTGTGTGTAACCCGAATGGGTAGTTAGACGTGGTGATAAACTAAAAGTTTGTAAAAGTGTATCATTACTAAATGCTTTGAGTGTTGAGGGCACAAAAAAATTGACAAAAAAGGTAGGCAGTCTTAAATGGTAAGGTCACAATGCCTGCAAGCTGTGGCTAGCCTATCAATGAGATACGGATGGTACAAAGAGGGGAAAAACACTTACAGAGGGAGGGAGGGATCTTATATGAGACTAGCAACCAAACAGACAGGTCCTCCCACAATCCCATCATTGTGTCATAGAATCCACAACAATACAAGGGGATGAGGATAGGAGAGATTAAACACTAATGTTGCGGATGATAATCAATTGTGTTCCAGACTCACATGAATCATACTATCTTGTGTGTTAATGTTTTTAAATTTTAATTAAACTTACTAACCATATTTGTAAGAGGCGAGATTAAAAAAATGAAACACCAGCGCACCCCAGCCCCCCAAAAATTGAGTGTGGTAAAAATCAAAGCCCTACTTCCCTCCTCCCAAACTTGGTGTGCCAATTAGATTTTATGATTATTTAAGCATCATTAGGTCATCAATCTTGCTATTGGTCTGATGCATGGCTACACTTTTGCCTATCCCGGGACAATTATTTGACATTTTTGTACAATTTTCTCACAACATAAATCGCAAGCTGATTCATGTACTATAGTCTTGGGTCTCCCTCTTGAATTACTCCCTTCCACATCTGCCTCTATGATTATTATCTTCGTCAAAATTAAAAATTGCAAATCTATGTATATGACCTAACATGTTAACTCGTCTTTTCTGTGTACCTTACCAAAATTTCCTTTCTTTATTTGATTTTATAACCACTTCTGTATTTGATACCATCTTTATACATTATATTTTCAACATTCTTCTGTAGTGCAACATTTCAAGTGGTTTTATCGTATCCTTTCAGTTGGAGCAATGGTCATGTTTCACATCAATAAAGTGCAATCTGTAAATATATGTCTTTAGGAACCTTTTCCTTATTTCCAAATCCATGCTAGTCGATGTTAGTAATGTATTCTATGTCTGCACTATTCTATTTATATCTTTCATACTTCTGTTATCCAACCAATATTTAAACA
Source organism: Timema cristinae (assembly GCA_039000515.1). Classification (NCBI taxonomy): domain Eukaryota; kingdom Metazoa; phylum Arthropoda; class Insecta; order Phasmatodea; family Timematidae; genus Timema; species Timema cristinae. Next base: position 64,548,997 of record JBCFYV010009882.1, read on the forward strand.
CACGTGTGAGTAGTTTAGAATAGTCACAACGGGCTTACTTATTTGAGGCGCGCGTGTGCGTGCGGTGCATCTGTTTGGAATGTTAGTGGCCATTGGAATTTTGAAGGATATTTTAATTTTGAAATTCAGTGTACATTTTAAATTATAGGTATGTTTCGACAGGTTTCGGTGTGTTTCAACATGTTCTGACAGTTATTAATCAAATTAAATGATACATTTATTTAAATTTGATTGATTGGTCAACATGTCTAAGCATGTCTAAGCATATTCGAACATGTATAAACATGTCTGGACGTGTATGAATACGTTGGAGTCTCAATATGGCCTCCCTATACCTTACAGTATGATGTAGAAATTCAAGATGCTAGCAAAACCCTTGTAGTGTGATGTTGAAATCCAAGATAAGTGTCAAAAATTGAGATGGTGACTCTAAATCCAGACCTCACAGTGGTAATTCCTCCACATTTCCTTGTAAAAGTATGTAATTTATTTCATTTTAATACTTTTTTTGCCTTTTCTCTCAATGCCACCAGTTTTTCAGTGGTATAACCTTTTTATACTACTAACTTATTTTTTACATAAATATCCTCAAATTTGATTTTTTTTTTGTTTGAGCCCAATCATAAACTACTATGACAATTCATAACCAATCATGACCGATCATGCCTAAACATGTATTAGCTATTGACGTATACAATTAATTCAGTTTTTATTCCCTTTGACTCCCTGACATACTAGATTTTGCGTTTAATATCACCATGTGTGGTGGGTTGATTTACTTATGAGAAGGTTAAAATAAAGAAAAAGCGTAATCATTTGTATGAAATTATCAATATGTTTAGGCTTGTTCAAGCTACCAAAGCTGTCTGAACCTTTTCTTAAGGCTTTGCAGAGGCCTCTTTCACTTTGGTACATTTGGGTTGGAGTAGAAGAAGGAGTTCAGGGAACAAGCTGCAACAAGCATTTCATGTACAAAAAAAATATATATATATATATATATATATAAACAAAATTGTCGTCGGGTAGGGGGGAGGGGTGCGTAGGGGGTTGGGGGGATGTGGGAAATGGGATTTGATTTGCACAACCTAACAAGGAAATGAGGTCATAGAACTAGTTCAAACACGTCCAAAATTGTTCAATTGGAGTATATAAAAGTTGATTCTATCGTAAATACAGATGTTGCAGGGAGACGAATGGACGAAAAAGGGAAAATACTTCGATAGGTCCTAACAGATATAGACATGATTGAACATATCTGGATATGATCAGTAATGGTAGGTCATGATCGGTCAAAAATGGTTATTATCGGTCCCATACCGGTTCAAAAGTTCCAATTCGAGGCTATTTAGGTAAAAAATAAAATTCGTAATATCAAAATTGTGATACATTCACAAAAACTGGTGAAGCAGGAAGATAAAGGGAATAAAAGGAAATAAATACGTAAACTTTCACGAATAATAGGGGGAATTATCGATAGGGGGTTTGGGTTATATCTTGATTTTAGGAAGTTATCTTTAATTTCCAATTAACACTTTAAGGTATAAGGAATTCCATCCAGAATCTCCAAAGTGTTCATTTGTGTACACACATGTTCATATATATTAGGATATGCTCAGACATGTCAATCAATCACATATAAGTCAAAAATAAGTTAATCAATCAATCAATCTTGTCGAGACCTGTCTAGACTTGTCAAGTCTTGTTGAGACCTGTTTGAACGTTTTGATACATATTAAAGCATTTACGAACGTGGACGGGTTTTTTGGCACCCATTTTGAATTTCCAACTTGTAATGACCTTTCGGAAGGTGTTGAAACATTTCTAAACATATCAAAAGCTCAAAATGGTGGCCAAAATTCAAAATTACAGCCACGCACTTGGAACCTGCATCACAAAGATAAAGGGAGCTAGAAGTAAATTATTTACAATACTCTTGTAGTTGTAGATGAAATTAATTCCATTAGCCAATTTGCATAGAAATTGAGGATGTATACAAAATAAATAATTATTAATAATTTCAGGAGATGTTTGATCCTTAAAACGCCAACCAGCATCGATACTACCTCTAAAAAAAATATATTCGTTTTGAGTACGACTAAGCCAACTTTGCTTGATAGTGGACCCTATTTGGATTATTTTAGCCTTCTATTATTATGACAGAGAAAAATATATTAGAAATATATTTTGTGAAAATTAAATAGGTAGGTATACTTGTTATTAAAATAACTATCGTTACATATCTTAGACATGAATCAGTCTTGAGCCCTAATGGCTGATAAATTTAATAAAAAAAAATTATAATTCAAAATACCACACCATTCACATCAGCATTACTTGACTGATTTTAATGTTTTAAAAGCAAATTTGCATGTCCATATAATACAATTTAATTCACAAGAATATACACAAATAAAAATTATGTTCATGTAAATTTCTGTCACATTTGATGTTATGATTTTGTTGGTATTTACTTCCAATTGAACATATATTACAATATATAGCTTATACAATAAAATCCAACACAAAGCTATTAGTTGTAGTATTGATAGGCTATCATAATAAAAATAATTAGGTCAAGATAGTAAAGCTGTAATATTTTAATTCCCATGCTAATGTCTATTAATCAAAATATATATCTAGTTTGAAATACTAAATCACTAACCAAAAAGCACAAAATTAATTTATTTCAATAAAATAACATACTATAGAAAAATTAAAATCAAAGCTATATGCAGTCCAAACACTATACATGCAAAACGTAAAATTAAATAAAGCATTCAAAATAATTTGATAAAAAAACTAACCTCATCAGCATCCAAGCCCAACTGTAAAAATGTTAAAAAAAATAGTTTCTACTGTAAAACAACAAATTGATGAAACTAAAACTAGAACAAATTACATCTAAGACATTAAAAGAAACACACAAATGGAATAACAATAAGCAAACATCCTAGTAGTTTAAAGAACTAGGTTTTATGTATTAATAGATTTATTCACCAAAAGGTATATATGTTATCTAAAGAAAGACATTTCTTATTTGAAATGCAACTAAACAATATTTTTTTTAAATATATCGTAAAATTTGGAAAATTGCCAATTATTTATATTGACTTTGCTTTATTTGTTTATCTAATAAGGCTGAATAATATAAATTAGCTTTAGCTTCAAATTATACATGATCCAGGTACATAGCTATTTAATATATATTTTAATTGATTATTTTGTATAAAAATAAATGAAAATGTATTTTATAAAATTACTATCATAATATAAATTATTATATAACTTAAAACTTTTTTTAAACTTTAGCTTATTATCGTGTATGTATATACATGCATAATTGCATATAGAATTAAATATTTTTGTGATAGTTTGATTTATAATATAAGCATCTTTATTTATATGAAATTAGTACAAGTGAATTTTACTCTTAAACTTTACATTTTTTTCTATTAATACATAAAATCTAAGTATTGAAAAATAAAATTTGTTTGAAATTAGATACAGACTCATGAAGATAAAATTCCAAACCAATAACAATAGAAGAAAACATATGGCATTAACATTCATCTAATTTTATAAAGAAAAGTAAAATTGGTATAGTTTATTTTTAGTTTCTTTTAAACAGTAATATTTGGTTAAATATTTTTAAATGCTATAAATTTTGGAAAATAAATGGTGCGGTAAATTTTACTTTAGTATAATTATATAAACACCACTATTAAAATCAAATAACAACCATATTGCATGGCACTAATTGTTTTTAATATTGATAGCCCAATTTAGTATAACTTTTGTAATTCAAATTAAGTCATTTTTTTATGCAAGCATTTGGATTTTACATTTAAATGTCCAACTTTAATATATTACAACATTGAATGGTAAAGGTAGCGTCATGCCATCAAAAAAAGTGTGTTTTATTATAGTTTATTGTTCGTTATACAGTGAGCTACAGTAAAAAGTCTTTGAACAGAACAAATGTTTTAACACACTCTATTTTCATTAATAAATATTCACTGTTATAACAGTAGTTTGAAGTTAAACGAAATTAAAACAATAATTTAAGATATTGGATTTTTTCTTAAATATACTGTAATGATATAAAATAGACTGAATAAAATAGTGCATAGCTACTGTCAAGTAAATGAAGTGATACTATAATAACATACAATGCGACGATAAGTTATGTTTTAGAATTTTTACTAACTTAAATTATTAATACATAAAGATTAAAATGCACACTGTTCATTTAATAAGCAGGAAAATATAATTGCGAATTAGGTTGACAAATATAAGTTAAAACATGGCATTTAAATTATATTAAAATATAAATAGTTCTAGATTCTAACCCATTCAACGTCTAGACTGACTCACGAACAAACTTAAACATTTCTTTAGAACAATAGGCCTAATCATACTTTAATTGTAAGGCAAATATCAAGCTCTTGTTCAATTGCGTTGTCTGGTTAAATGAAATACATTATTTATTCACTATTTTGGTTGCTATCAGACGACTCATATTTAATATACCATTTAATTATTACTTCAATATTATTTCATATTAATTTTCCTTTATCTAGTTTCTTATGATTGTTACTTTGTTAACTGAAACACGTCCATTTATCTCGTTTTCAAGAAAGTAGTTGATTTTCTGTCACTATGATTCCCACAAGGAGCAAGACGGGATAGTATAAAAGGGATGTACTTTCTTTAATGTTTTTGATGATTTGTTCGTTATGTCAGTTTCTCATCATGCTTACAACTGTAGAGGCTATGAACAAGTTTTGATATTGACGCATGACCACATACCTCACTTTCTACCACACATATATCAAACGTGTATTTGACCCTCAGCAACAAGACAGATTATTTAAAATGCTGATGACACATAACAAACCCTTCGATATTTACAACACAGATACCGTGTCCAACTACAAGCATCAAGTGATCAGGGTCAAATTCGCACGCTCCATTAAGGGACTCAACTACAAGTATTTCCAGCAGACGTCATTGTCAAGATAAATGACATGGTTCTGCGTCGATTATCACCAGCTCAACGCAATTACAAAAGAAGAAAACTGTCCAAAGGTACACATCACACAGATACTAAAAGGAATTTTTACAGCTCAAGTTTTCAGTACCCTGGATCTCAAGGGAAGGTATTGTCAAATCCCGCTGGAATTGGCACCCGAAGACTTTACATCTTGTTGTACACAAGATACAAAAACGTACAAATTACAGGCGATTTTTTAATGGCGTAAGGGATTCCCGGAAACTTCCAAATTTGGATGATCAAATAAGTGCTAACAGGATATCAAGGGAAGTTTGGCTGTGCTTTTATGGCTAATATCATTATGCTTTCCGTAAAAAAATGGAGTACCTAGGTCATGTGAACAATATCATGGAAAGATTAGAAATATTCAAGCTCCCAACATCTTTGGAAAAAATTAGCGTTACTAAAAACTTAATTTAAGTACTTGAAGAATATCATTACCTGATAGAAATCATCCACATTCATAAAAGGTAAAATAAATTCAAGACAACCCAAATTCTAAAACCAAAACATATCAATATGGGTTCTTATAAATGTGTAACAGGCTACGAAAATTCGTTCCTAAGCTGGCAGAGGGCCAATGGACCACTCACCTCCTGGACAGGAAATACTCAGGAAATAAGGTATGCAACAGAAGAAGAAAAAGAAGAAGCATTCAAAAAGACCAAGTAGGTCTTTAAAATAATTCAATACTTGCACAGAACAGACTCCAGATTTCCCGTCATTTTACAAATCGAAGTAGAGGCAGTCGTGTATCAAGGAGCGAACAAAAAAAAAGTAATCTTTTATGCGAGTGCGATGTTTTCCCCTACTTAATAGAAGGTACCATTCCAATGAACAGGAGTGTCTGGAAATATATAAGCTATAAAATCTACCACCTCTACTTCGAGCATACGTTCTCTCTTTGGACGGACTCGAAGTGCATGAATTGGTTGAGTACCATGAATATGAGAGATAAAAATTAACTAGATGGTTCATATTACCCCAAAAATATTTTTCAATATCCAACATCGGCAAGGTTGTGAAAAAGTACTTGCCGACGCTTTATACTAATCACTTGAAGTTTAAGCCTTATATACAATCGAAGAAGAAGGAGAACGTCTGACCACCACCCCCATGGCCAGGGTCACATGCTCCAGATCCACCCACCCTCATACATCTCACACCATCAAAATCTCTCCCCAATAGTATAACCCATTTCTAGCGAAGCAACAATAAAATTCAGTAAATGATAAAGATGTAGAGATAAATAGATAAAATACTGCAAAAGCAGCACAGAAATCAAAATTATTTACCCAAAATACAACATTTTTAAGGAACAAGCCTTTAGGTACAGGGACGGGCCAAAGGAAGGGCGAAGACTCACCGCACCAAACCGGATGCTGACAATGCTTCCCCAACATTACAATGACCACACATAAGCTGGTCATCTGGGAGGAAAGAGCACTCTCCAAGCCATAAGCTATTATGCTTGGAAGAGAATATCCAAGACAGTCATACAACACGTAAAAATTTGCCACACCTTCACAAAAGTAATCATTGCCAGCCTAATCTGAAACACGTCTTTTAGAGCTCATAAGCAATTGGATTTGTGGAAGAATATCACCATAGATCTCGTGGAACCATAACCATGGTCTGTCAGAAGAAAAACGTTTCTTCTCGTCATAAGCTATCTGTTTTTAAATAGAGATATTCTCATTGAACGACTCTAAGAAATCTCAGATCAGAAGAATAAAGAAGATGAAATCTTTCACCAATGAAAATATTCATCAGGTATTCTCTCGGTAAATTTCCAATAGTTTAAGTAAACCACAGGAGAGAAAGCAGGACAGGCATGGCACACGGCCCATTAGACCACGGCGAACTATCATCCACGGGAGAACTCCACGAAACAAATTAATCAGGCGTTTATCTAGAAATCTGCATTAATCTACAGAATTAAGCATTTAAACAATGGTACATAGCATTTCCCCAGATCACATTCTGTTTGCGTAACAGGATGGACTCATATAGAATAGATACCTTGTGACGACCAGGAGATTGAATGGCCCCGGACTGAAAAGCAAATTCCTACGAGTCCAACACAAATACTCGTGGGGAAATCCTCAACCAAATAAGGAACATGTTATGGCGACATCAACAGGAGTATCCATAAGTCTACCTGGAAAGTCGACCACCATTCTCAGAAGAACCCCTAACTTCAGAAACCTAATTTCTACTTCAACACCATCCGCTATTCAAACGCCAGTGCAGAAATCCATGTAAACTTCTTCTTATGGTGGACTGGAACATACTTAGTCAACTGGGCTTAAGGAAACAACATGGATTTATCAAGAAAGGTTAGGACAGGAAAACAGAATAAATCAAGACCTATTGAGACAAATTACAGATATGCTCAGGAAAGATATATATATTTCATATGATTCAGGACTTCCCCGATGAATGAAGTCTCATCATCTCTTCCACAATAAAGAGACGATCGTTCACCACAGGGATGATTGTTACGCTCCCATCCTCTAGCCAATAAATTCTCCAACTTAAAGGGCAACCAAGATTACACGCTGGCCTTATGGGGTGAGTCACCAAAGCTAGTTGTTAACCTGCGCTCCAGAGCACCATGGATAAAGAAATTTAAATATCATATGTAAATAAGATTTAACCTAGGGAATTTGAAATAACTATATGTTTCTCATTTCTCGCATATCTTAGCATTAAACTAAATATAAGAATTAACATATATATTTCATAAATTATCTGTGTTTCACCTTAAAAGTCACTGATACTTGTTTAACTTCAACGCTAAGGAATGTACAATGTCTGTAAGAAAAGAAGAGAGAGAGAATAAAGAATTAATCATATTAATTTTTCTCAGAATTCTCATTAAGTGTCGATATTCCAGTCTGCGTCCTTTTTGTACATTTTCGTGTAACTTCCCACCCTCTAAACCTATCTAAGCACCACATCAGCCTCTGCCCGACTCTCCACAACTTCTGTGAGTAAGAACCACTGCGGTCTTTGCCTTAGTCTCCCCAACTAATGTAGTTAAGCGTAACTTCAGCCACTGCCAAAATCACCACAATTTCAGTGGGTAAGTACCCCTTTGGTCTCTGCCCTAGTCTCCACAACTTTTGTGAATAAGCGCCACCTTGGCCAACTGCCCTTACACTCACTACTAAAATTAGCTGGAAGATATCACGTAGCCATCAATATTTCATTCCAATAGAAGAGGAACCAGTGGCGATAAACACTCCAATGCTTCGAACGACTATATTTCAATAGATATTTAGCTCTTTGCCCTTCCGAGAACCAGCTCTCTCTGTCCACGTCCTCAACACACCAGATGAACTTTCTCTCACCACTCAACGCTCCTCGAGATCAAGCCCTCATCGAACATATTCCCTTCCAAATTAATTGTGAAATGTCTCTGACTTGCATGCAAGGTATTAGCTAGCCCCTAGTGGTTTGGATACGGCGTCACAGTCCAAATTGGGGCAATCCTATAAGTCCCTTCCAACCCAAGACAAATAACTTCCCTCCCCTTGAGGATCCTCGAACTCAATCAGTGCCAGTTAACCCAATTCTTCCCTTCTCCCACTCAATACACCTCTCTTCTCGGGGAAGACGCGACCTGGCCTTGGATTTCGCTTCCATCTTACGCATAGACGATTCCTCATCAGACGATGACGATAGCCCCTTTCTCTAGCAACAACGCACTCATTAAGTAAACAAAGCACACAAACCCCAAGCAGACCAGCGAAATATATTGATAGTGACTACAAAAAAAAAGTACATATTTATTAACACGCGGCTGTATTTGAACTGAGTAGTGATATCGATCCTACCTCTTACGATATTCCTGTTAAAGTGGAATATTTGTGACCAATGCAGATATATTTCAGCTTTTTAGGAGGAAAAGGGGTTAATGGAGGAGTCATTTTATCTTATTTATTTATTTGGAAACCAATTCGGCCCATGCCTAATTTTAACGTACCAGATTACCATTAAGAGATTTGATTTAACAGCTTGCTTGGAGAACTGTAGAATAGGGTCCTTTAACCAAAGGTTAGACTTGGTTTTGTCCACGACTATATAAGTGTTGTAGCTACATTAGTACCAGAAAGTCACTAGATTGTCGCTAAACGAAAAATTAAAAATCGTCAAATTTGTCGACAAACCAAAAATGCATATATTAATCTGAATTGAATGTAAGATATGTATCTATCAATGTATACTCACCCATTAATATTATGTGTCTGATTCTCGATTGTGAATTGTAGATCGAAAGAATGCATTACGCGTTCTGGCAGTATGGTAGTACAAAAATAAAAATTCTACAGCATTAGAATTTAAAATAATGATCATGAACTTGACAGAAAATTAAGGAAAGTAACCTGTCGACAGATTAGTCATTAGGCATTGAAAATGGAAATCAGTCGTATTAGATCCATAAAAGTCGTTAGGTCTAGCGACAAAGTCGTTAAATTGACAACACTGACGTTTGATTGTTTTTCTCAAACCTATTGCTAAGTTGTTACTATTTGGAATCTAAATATAAATTATACTATTGAAGGAATTATCAAATGCAATGATTGATACACTACCTCATCCGTATCCGAGCCAAACAAGAGCAGGTCAAAAGGTATCGCAGCAACCAAGTCTATAAGGAACCAGCCTCTCAAATAATGGACTGCGATTTTTCCTGGATGAGAAACTACCTCATCATTACTGTTCACATACGTTGTCCGGAAGTTTATCAGTATATCCACTATGAAGGTCACATCCACTGAAAAAAGAATATGAGCATTTTTGTTAAAGCCCTTAGGAAAACATATGTACAGTATGGCAACCTTCTTAGTTCAAACTTTAGAGTGCCTTGAAAAAATATTGAAAGGAAATTTATAGTTTAATAATGCACACAAATGTGTCGAAGAATTCTTAGACCTTCATAAACATTTTGTTTCACAATTGTTAATTACATACAAACAAGCTGGCTGAAGTGTCTATTTAAAAAAAATAAACACTCAGATTTTATTCTGAGAATTGATAGGTGGACACGGGAATTGAACCCGGGATCTTTGGCTAAATACGCCAATGCTCTTACCACGGAGTTATCCAGGACTCGTCCCATTCTCAGGGTCATTCTTCACTAATATTTTAAGCCAGAGTCTATGACGGACGTGCGAAAATCGTCGGCTACAAATGTGTGATTTTATTAAGATCACAAGCTATCAGATAACGCAGCCACCTTCAACTCTGTAGTTGGCTTATTGCAGCCATTTGTACAGTTATTATTATCATCATTGTACAGAATTGCATATTAATTAATAAAATAGCCAAAACTATTATGTATGCATTTTAGTGAGGATTACTCCATATAGATATCAAATCACATATTTGTAGCCGACGATTTCTGCACGTCCATCATAGATTTTGCCTTAAAATATGAGTGAAGAATGACCATGAGCACGGGATGAATCCATGATAGCTCAGGGATAAGAGCATTGGCGTACTAAGCCAAAGGTCCCAGGTTCAGTTCCGTGTCCAGGTGTCATTTATCAATTTTCAGAATATGTTATCTAGATGGAGTAATCCTCACTAAAATGCATAAATAATAGCTTTGACTATTTGATTCCCTTAGATTTTAGTTTTACACTTTCAGTAGGGTCATTTGATGAAAATGATATTTTCTACGAGAAAATCTAGCTTTTTCTTGAAATTATAGCTGTAGAATATTAATGTATATAAAAACGTTGTGTTGTTAGCTATAAGCATTGCCAGAGAATATCTAGGTACCAATTATTTAAAATTATCCAAGACATTTGGATATTGATTATAGTTCTTATTTCCAAGTTTGTGATAGCTGTATGGATTTTATAATGTTCCATTAAATAAAATAGGTTTTAGAATTACTATTTACAATATATATTTAAATGGGTTTAATTTTCTTTTGTGTCTACCTTTATTTTGTTTAAACATCACTTCTCAAAGAAAGACATTTTTCTTCTAAAATAATTTTAAATTTTGATTGTTTGAAATTAAAAAAACAACTTTATTATAACATATTTTTGCAGTGGGTAAGGGAATGCTAGAAACAGATTTCCCATGTATAGCAGAATCAACTTACCCTCCTGACCAATGAGCGAGAATAATAATAGCCCTCCATGCACATTGTCAAAGCAAACTATCTTTGATAGGGTTTACAAGAATGAAAAATGGTGGAGTGACCAACCTCTATTTTAATTTATTTATAATACATAAAACATGTAGTGGATTGTGTTATTTTCAATATATAATATTTTCTGTTTGTATGTGAGTATTTCTGCACGACTTCATTAAAGGAAGGTTTGAGGGAAAGAGGATCTTGGGGAAAAAGGAGGATTCAAAAATTTGATGATTTGAAGGAAATAAGAAAATTCTGGGAGCTGAAGGAGGGGGCAGAGGACAGGGCACTTTGGCGGTCTAAGTTCACTTACAAAATAAATTGACCTGTCGTAAGACAGAACAACTAATAATAATTTTAATCATAGTAAAATATAATGTGTGCACTATGTCTTACTACCCGTATAATTACGCTAATTGGATGTATATAAGGGAGACAGAATTTTAGAGAAAACCTACCGTTATTTTTGGGGGGAAACACACCCGCTCGTATTTGTGTATTCGACCTCCCAAACGGGGATAGCTACTCGGTCCGTTAGCCCAACGTTAAGGCCTTAGTATATTATATTATATTATGTATAGATCATTACGTATATAACCTATAATTAATAAAATATAATTCACGCTTATTATATTGTTAAATCTAAACACCTTTTAACATTATTTTTTTCAAAATGACATTTTCATTTTAAAGTTAAATAATTTATAGAAATAAAATAATTTTATCCGCTTCGGTGGCCACATGGTCTAAGGGCTACTCTCGCAATTTACTGGACTGCCGATGACGGGGAAATCATGGTTCGATCCCGCTTGGGTGTAATGAGAGTGTTTTTTACTAAATGGCTTCCTACACTCTATCCAGTCTAAAGAATGTAACCTTACATATCCCTAACCCATTGACGTAACTAGTACATAAGCATATAACCCAAATATATAGTAATACCTGGTGCTAAATAAAGGTTTAATTTTAAACAAAAATATGTATATACATATTATTTATTATAAGTTAGTTAAGATAAGAAAAAAAATTATATTATCTTTTAGTTCAGTTAGAATTATTCTATAGCTTTTAAGCTAGTTTCATATTTGTTTTTATTTTAAAAGCAAAGATTCAAATTAAATATTGATGGCATCTTACAGTGTAAGTAAACATTCTTATATTTTTCAAGAGTAAGTAGAAAAAGATGTTGAAGAATTGGATTATGGTACACAGATCTAAATTTTGTAATATTAAAAAAAATATATATCTTGACTGGTCCATAACCAAACTCTTAACTAGATGTAACATGTTAATGGCAAATAATTATTACTTTGTTTATTTAATATAATAAGCTAGAGATTATTAAACTTACCAATCAAATCAATTATTACTATGGGATCATCGCCATACTTTTTGTTCCGTTTTGGATTAAAATTAGGTTCATTGAGCAGAAAGGCAGCCACATATGGAGTAAAGATGGCGGTGTACATAACGAGTAATAGTATAATCCAGTCCCACACAGCTTTGAAAGGGCTGTAGTGTAGGATTGTCCATTTGTGGATTCTTGGACTTTGGAGCTTGTATTCTGGGAGAACGTCCGCACCAAGAGACAGAACCTTAAAACAAACAAAAAATTATGTTTCATTATCTTCTATATAGGTTATATAATTCAGTGGGTTTGAACACTATATTAGCTTTAGATTTCCTAATGTACACACGTGACATATTTGATCAAAATTAGCAAAGAGTATGTCGATGAAATAAAAACAAATTTTATTAAAAATATTTAATATTCTGGGATTAGATTTGAACATCAGGGTTATAAAAATTAGTCCTAAAAATAAATAATCAGAACAATATGGTAATCCAATAGTGTCAGCCAACTACCGTCATTTATGTGTACAAGAAAGATTAAAGTATAAGTATTTTTAAATGCGTATTGTATTGCAAACACTTGCTATACATTAGGCATTAAAAAATACATGTATATAAAATATATACAAATATATACATGATAAGGTTTGATAATATTTATCATATAAGGTGGTTTGATAAATTTAAAAAGAAAGCGACAAGTTATTCAATAACTTTACAAAATATATGGACAATGGATATTTGATATAATTTAAAATATATGTGTTTGAAATATATTTTTGTTACCACTGCATCTTACTATATGTTCAGGTTACACGCAGAGTTATAATTAAAAGTAGAATAATAAATGTACATAAAATAGGCTTGAAACAATAAAATTGATGAACAAAATGACATGATTTTTAGCAAAAGGTATTAATAATGGCAAATCTAATGGTCTGTAAATCAAATTGAGCAGAAATAAAAATGATATAAATTTTAATGGAATATATATACATAAAATATTTTAAAACTTATGTAAGAATAGTTTTAAAATATTTAATAAAATTAAGGTTTTTTTAATAATTAAAACTAGTATGATGTGTGTTCATATGAATATTTTCGTTAATTTATTAACGAAAATATTCATATGAATTAAAATGTTAAACAATAAAGTTAACAAATGAGTTGTGACATTGTTGTGTGATGTTAATGAAATAAATATAATTATTTATAAATATGAAAGTGAATTAAATAATTTAAAATTAGCTTTATCTATCTATTTATTCTTTGCTCCTATATTCTTAATGGACCTGAATATAATGGAAAAGCATATAAACTAGTCATTGGAACTGTCGCAGATATATTATCTGCTATATCTGAAAGAGAAAGGATCAAAAAGAACAAAAGGGAAAAATAAGAATAGGTTGCTGCTGAAGAGCAAATTTAGTTTGTAGCTGAGAAATAAACTGATGAAATGTTACATCTGGAGCATCGCGCTGCATAAAGCAGAATAATGGACTCATAGGAAGATGGAAAAGAAATACCTGGAGAGCTTTGAAATGTGACGCTGAAGAAGACTTGAGAAGATCACAGGGACAGACAGGGTGATAAAAGGAAGAAGTCCTAAGAAGAGTGGGTGAGAGGAGAACCATTTTGACTGTAATTCTTTGGTACAGAGCAAACTCGATCGGACACATCCTTAGGAGGAACTGTCTTCTGCAAGACGTCATAGAGGAAAGTTTGAGGGAAAAAGGAGCTTATGAAAAAGGAGGATTCAAATATTATATTTCTTGAAGGAAAGGAGAAAATTCTGTGATCTAAGGGGGAAGGGGGGGGGGGGCATTTTTAAAAAACTAATAACTTTATACTGCGCTAGTTATAAATAAGTTAAATAACAAATAAAATTAACACTAACATCAATTATAAAAGTGATCATCTTCAGTTACCGCAGCAAGCAACATCTTCTGATATTCTAATAAATTCATTAGACATAAGGGTTAGATTAAGAAGGTTATACAATGTATTTATTAGTAGAATCTTGCAAGAAAAGATTTTTTTCCTGTATTGTCAAGACTATAACTAGCTCATTGTAGAATCATATGGCATAATCATCAATCTATAATCATATAAGTGTATCCGTAAATCAGTAAACCAATCAATAGTTTCGTTATTTGTCTTGTCGTTCATTGTTAATTCAATTTTCCTGTTTAGTCAGGTGTTCATTGCCTACGGATTAGGCTATTTATGACACATGCGATAAGGTTCTAAATGGAATAATTATTTGTGGGTATGTGTTGGTCTCAAAACCAGATCAATTTAAGTGAGAATTATTTCCAAATCACACATCTATTAAATATGCAACACTAATCAAAATTGAGCATCTTCCAAGATTTGTTACAAAATTTAAAACATCAGCTTGACTAGAGCTAAGTACATGTAATTTGCAAATTCGTTTTATTTCTTAAAGTATATCAAGTGTGACAATATGTAACATAAAGTAATTATTGGGTTTTATCTATAAAACCCAAATTAGTAATATAGATTTTAAATATGTTTTATACCTTAAATATTGTCTTCCAAGATTCAAAAGGTTCAAAATAAACCACAAATATCTATCGAATCATAACATTGCTAATAAGATGCAAAGAGGATATCTCTATCAACGTGAATAGCTTGAATTCAAATTAATGGTCGTGGTCACCAAATAGTTTTCTATTTTCGAAATAATTACCATAAACTCATATAGCCTATCAAATACAAAATGGGAATAAATAACATCAAAATGTTTGATGGTTTCTTATATCATAAACATCGCACCTGAAACCCCCACCATCTGGCCAAAACCAAAATGGTGTTGAATTCACTTCATTAATAACACAGAAAATAATTCTAACTTCTTAATTCAAACAAAACAGCTGATTAGGCTCCAAACGATGATGCATTAAGGAAACCATTGGATTTTGAATTGGGTATTAGTGGGCATTTTAAAGAACATCCTCATCATCTAAATAGTTAGTACCTACATAATAGGTTAAACCCTTAAGTTCCTTTTAATACATTAAATTAAATGTACATATTAAGGCCTGTTCTAGTTATAAATTGTTTTATTAACCTCTAAGAGGTCTTAAATATCACTGGGGAGAGTAGGCCTCCCTTTTCCAAAGGGCAGTATCAGAATTTAAAAAAAAATCTAACTAGGCTAGAAGATAAACTTGAAAAATGCATTCTTAAATGGCTTGCGTTAGGTTTATGGCAATGCGGAAAAATTGGTACGGGTTTGGGGTCGATTGATTTACGGATTCGGTAGTCTACCATTTCCCCTTGGGGAAAATAAGTCATAAATCTTAAACAATAGCAAACTATCGCCGCTATATGTTTTAAATTGTTGTTTTCAATTTGATGTGATGCGGTAAGTAAAAATAAGATATGGAAAATATCTTTGTATTAAAAATAAATGTAGCATTTGGTTGTCTGTTCCCTGGGGGTGAGATTATGTAAATAATAATGTAGATGTAGATAATGTTTAAAAATCCTGTAACCAGTACGAAGACTGGTTGGCTAGTTCAAATAAAAAGACTTAAATTTGAATATTAGTTTTCTAGCTGAAGAGGAGATGAGTTGTGGGCATTTCACGGTGAAAAAAGAATACGTCATTTTCTTTCTTTGAAGAACTTAACAATTTTTGTCCCTCTATAGTTCAAAACTACTAAAACTCGTTTATTTGTCTCACTAAACTATACTAGGGAAATACAAAGATTTATTTGAACATGTAAAACAAAATTTTTGATTTTACCAAATATGTCGAAAATTGATATTTTTTAAAACCACTATGAGATATTCATAATAAATAATGATTATCAATAAATAATGCAGTGTTTTCACGGCAAGAACGTTCGTTTATCCTGAAAGCTTAATTTACTTGGTTCCACTATGGTGTAACACATAGGATAGGGCCATTGCGTGTACCAGGGTGATCCAAAGTTTTTCATACCAAGAGCCCAATCTGGTTGTTAGTTTGCACCGTGGGCCAAATATAATTTGGTAATCCCATAAACTTAATATAAACCTACACACAACACTTAATAAATAAATATTTTCAATACTTAATTGTATTTTTGTTTGGTAGAATCTTTCAAATTTTACTGCCAAATAAAATGTGTATTTACTCTATCAAACTTGTATTATAAAATAGGCATGGACACAGACCATTTAACAAATTAACTTGACATTTTATATATATATATATATATATATATATATATATATATATATAAAATCACTTAAATAAATGTATAGTAGGATGCAATCACAACCTTTGTAAATAAATAAATATTTATATTTGAATCATTATCTATTTCACATCTCCCTCCGAAGCGTTCCCATTAATTAATTTTTCTCCAGGATACTATGAGAGTCACACTTTCAGTGATAGCGGGTAGCATTTGTCCCGTGGGCCGGCAGTTGGACTACACTGGCGTAGACATTCAAGATAGGACTACTAACTTTTAGAGTAAAGGGAATGATGATTACAAACTTAATGGCGATGCATAAATTAGTATTTATAACATGAAGGCGAGATTCACAGATACGGTCGTCACATGATTTATTTATAAAGCAGAAATAACTGTTCTATTTTACAATTTTCTAAAGTTACTATATTTTTGACAAATTGAAATTTTTTAACCAAATTATAATAATAAACACAACTTAAATGGTAAATATTTAAAGACACAGAAAATATTGAAGAAAAAAAGTCAAATACTTGTATCAGTTATTATGTTAGAATCTTTTCTAAAATGTTAAATTGTAACTGACTTTATTTATTCCAATCTGATATTATAATAATATGTTTTAACTTTATTCTATAAGTGTTATCTTATTTGCAGCATTCTTGAACTAGAATTGGAAGGCTATGGTTCCTATCCTGACAGTCTACCCCATAGTTATTTTTATTAGTAAATAGTTCATAATTTTGATGTCAATAAAACTTGGAGAGCAACCAACATTTGGTTTTTATTTGGAGTTTATCTTGATAAATATATCAATTTCTGGCCTACTATATTAGACTAAAACCTACTAGTTCCCGTCAAACTATTTCAACAAGATAAATATCATTTTGCTATGAAACTATAATCAATTGACATTAAATAAGAAAATTTTACACGTCTGGACATTTGTTATGTGTAAACCAGATGAGATCTTCCTGCCGGTAATGAGCATAGGTTTGGAGGCTGGCCGTGCGAGTGACATCAATGTATCTAGGTCCCATGAGCAGATGTTTCAGAGCTACCTCACAGCATATCAGTGGGTGGGAGGTGTCTATTTTTATTACGGCCTGCATGCAAACGTAACATTTTCGAATTAGAGATCTATTAGGGTCCATATGAATTTAGTAAACGTGGAAAACAATGTTGATAATCCTTCGAGTTTTATATATTCAAATTGAACGTCTCTACATCAAACACTATTTATCATCTTAAACACTATAGAAAGATCATTATTTAAAAATGTAAGTTTATAGGCTATCTTTAAATTCTATACCAAACTTTGGGGGTTTAGGACTTGGTCTACACGGAATGTAAACTCAAGCTAGACACGAGTTGATCTAGTTCACTAAATTGTTGCACTTGGCACTAATAAAACCTAATCAAATTGAATGCCCGTGAATATATTTGTATTATTCATTTCTTCCCTTCCTTATGCCCATTAGGGATAATCTAAATTTTCACAAGTAGTTCTACGATTAGACGTGGTGTAAAGATGATCTAGAATCAATTCACAAGCATTCACCTAGTCAAATTTTATATATATATATATATATATATATATATAAAATATACTCCCTAATACCCCTGTTCAGAATTGAGCCTTGGATGCCTAGTACATAAAAAGGGAGACAACTACACATAAAATTAGATTTAAAAAATATATATTGCTTGGTTTAGTCTTGGAATCGGTATCCTCTGGGAGATCTCGTTTGTAAAACATATTTTGTCAGCTAGTTACAGTTTACACGAAACTCAGATATAAGCCAAAAATAAAAATACCACACGATGACGGACTAAGTCACCGAACAAATCGTATTGAGCATATCTAATAGTGTCATCACTAAGTATAGAATTTCTTTCGCTAAGATATAATAACTAATAATTATGTAAGAATAAATGTTTGTATGCTAAAAATGAGAATTACAGAATTTTATTTATGAAAATGAATAATGTGCTTCACTAAATATATCATGTGTTTTTTAATATTAATACGGTCAGTGAAAAAACTTGTGGTTGAACAAATTTAAATTAGCCATTTAGTGATCTAACGTTAAATAAACTCATAATATAATAAATGAGAGATATTTTTAGAAGGTATTTAAAATTATATAGGTCCCTAGTAAAATATTTGAGGGTCTGTCGTTATGCTCTCAGGTAAAGCTACCAAAATATAATATGTAGCACCTATGGGCAACTATGATTTGAACTCCGAACCGTTTTAGTAAAACTTTATAGCTTATATGGTGTGCCCAGTAAATTTATCAACAATATAAATAATAATGGACACATATTTGTAGATCACTTCTCAAGATTGTGTGAATAGTAAGTCATTCCAAACAATACTTCCGAGATTATCACCAGAATGGTCGTAACATAGATCGTCTTACATCATGGTACAGCAAAACATTTACTCATCAATCAGGGTGGAAATTTAACTTAAAATCTAATTAAAAAAACCTTTATACTACTGCGGATATACATGTAAAACAAAAGTAATATCCTTTAGGTAACGGAATGTTAGAATGACTTCACCAGACGATCTTGATCTCCCAGTTTGTTGACAAATCACAAAAAACATGGAGCATGTGGGTACAATTACCAGCATTGGTCTACTTGAATATTAAAAACCTAGTAAACAGAATACACACCCATATACCTATTCAATGTTTAGGGGTTGACATCGTCAACATAAGATGTTCTTGAACCTAGCATCGACATCAAAATCGGAGCACAAAAAGAGTAGTTCTCATCTAAATTTCGTAAATGATTGTACACTCTCACTCCACGCAAATGCGGGTTCACTTCCTCTATATTCACCCTTCCCAATTATGAACCCATTAGCGTAATTAGTACTTAAGCGCATAACTCGAACTTGTTGTAAGACTTGGTGCAAAGTAGGATTATTATTACTATCATTTATTATTATTATCATCTAAAGCTCAACAAATCTATTTTACACTCTTTATATATATATATATATATATATATATATATATATATATATATATTTATATATATATATATATATATATATATATATATATATGTATATAGTGTTTGGCTTTTGATTTTCTTGTATATTTTAATTCATCTGATATTCTTTTAAGTTATATTTTATAAAATATATCTACATGTATGTTCACTGTTCCTAACTAACACCTCCATTCACTATTTTTCTATATAAACAAATTAAAAGGAAATCCCACGAAACCGTAATTAGGTAAATTACGTAAGGTTTTTGTTTGGGTGGGTTAGTATTTTCTTACAATCAGGGTGAAGGGATGGAGTAGTAATCCATCTTACGTTAGGGCTATTTTTATCACTATTTATAGTGAAACAATTTATTTTTGTCAGAAAATAAATATATTCATTTTTACTTACTGCAATTAAAGTAATCTAATATTTATTATCAATCGATTAATTACAAATCCGTATGTCTAAAAATAACCAAACAATTAATATAATATAATTTACCAAACCATCAAAAATTATGTCAGATAGAGGGGGTGGGGGTGGGGACGGTAAATTATATGATCCCTTACGTGGGAAGAGGAGGGTTGAAAATCATGAAAAAATGCCTTACATAATTCAAGAACAGACCCTAAGTGATGGTTTTTATATTACATATGGGTTAAGTGCTCTAAAATTGTTTTAACTGAAGAAACCAAAAATAACATATCCAACCACAAATATAAATCTAAAATGTATATTTTGATTTAAAAAACATAAACGTATATGATGGTGTGCCATTTAATGATTAACAAATCTAAAAAATTCACAAGAGCGCTTTTTTTTTTCAATTTGACAGATTGTTTATATTAAAATGAAAGACTGGCTCACAAACACACACACTATAATAAATAAAAACATTAATCACTTAGCCGCAAATAATTTTGTTAAAACCTTACAATATATTAAGTTCGAATTAATATTTACCTAATCGATAGAAAACATAAACAATCTAGGTACTATGATGGAAATCTACCTTTGAAAAAGAATGAAATATTGTCTGATGAGACCGAGAGCTGCGAGGTTGGCGACAATGAGGCCTGACTCCAAACTTCCTGTTCAGACCATGATGATGTCCTCCATTGGTTTGGCACGAGAAGACAGACAGTGAACGTGGTCTCAAATCTGGTTCATTGCTCGACTCGCTGCACGGATAGGGCGTTTGTAACATAGCGAACACTTGGGTGGAAGTTGGGCTACGCAATTTAAATTTATATCTCACATTCACATTGGTCTTGATGAAGCTAGCACACGTCAAGATCATTCCAATACATTCAAGAAAATAAGCATGTTTACATTTTACGTTTTTTTTATAGTGTGTGTGTTTTAAAATAATATTTCAATAAAATTTTAAGTATGATATTATCTGTTATTATGTATATGATGTGTATCGTCTCTTCTTTGAATAAATGTAAGCCACAACATTCGAATTAAGTTCATTCAAAAATATAGGTAATTTGAAATGATATTTGTACCATATTTAATGAGAAATAATCTATAGTATAAGATTCAAACATTGATTTTATTCTTATTACATTCAATCATTTGTACTCACATACGTAGTTAATGACCTTTCCATGTAAACAAATATCCTCGGTTTTGCAATCATAGATTACGTTGGCCACGCACAGTAAGTACCATGCCATATTGCCAAATATTTAGTTTTATCGGATTGAAGATAAACAAGCAACTTTAATATTGGTCCCATTAAATAGTTTTAAGTAATTAGAGACTGAATTTGAATTTCAAACATAATGTTAACTAACTACCAAGACATTGATTTATACTAATAGGAAATAAAATGGTTAATTGACGTTCGGATTGGTTTTCATACCAACACTCATTTGAATGACACTTGATCAAAATATTGTTGGTTCGTTATAAAAGTTTATAAAAAAGCCCTTCGTTACAACATTATCTGAACAAATAGAATTTAGGTGTGATAATCTTTGAACAATAAATATAAAATTAATAACAACCCTATAACCTACCCTCAGGGATCATTTTGTTCCAATGACGTATCTAGTCACATTTCGGGAGGTCTATAAATAAAGTCGAAAACAATCTGGATACAGTAGGAATTATTTTTTCAGGAAGTTTGTTTTCTATCCTCTCTAAAGAAGTATTTTAAATAGGTTTTTAATTCTATTTTAATCACCCTGTAATGTTTTACACCAAATCCCTTGTGAACCCTGGGCTAGTATTATTTATTTTTTAATCCTTGCAACGTGAGCCGAAATCTTAAAAAATAGACCACGAGCAACTTTGGGTTTCTAATTGATCTAAGCTAGCAGATGATCTTAAACTTCTATAACACATAATCCACAAATTATTATATATTAATGAATTAGGGGGAAAATAATGAACCTTGATAGCTCAGTGGTGAAAAATGTTTTACTAAGCTACTGGTTCCAAATTCAAGCCACAGATCTAGGTTTAACTTTAAAATGAATTGAAAAATATAAATGTTAAACGCCAAATAGTTCCTAACTAAAGTTAATTTAATGAAGTTGCCTACCTGTGACAGGGTGGAAAATAAGTATAGGATTTCCCTTGCCAATTTAGGTAGATTTTACTCAGTGCTGTAGCTATAGCTTTTAAAAGAAATGCGAGAATTTTTAATCAATTCTAAAAGTAGTCTTGATTCACCATAAAAATATTGAAGTAATTGGCAAATTATTTAGAAAAAAGCCTGTCTAGGATTTTAACCCCTCCTCACACGTTACCGGAATGCCAGGCATGATAATATAAACATATTTTTGACATAATTTAAAAAATATAATGTTATGAAAAATAACTATATTGGCAAATCCTGTTATACTTAGTTGAAATAAATTATTTTTCCAAGAAAAATATATAATTTATATTTTTCACAAAATGTATATATCGTGGTTTTTATAATGTAACTCAAGTGGTCTGGAATTATTGATAAACTATACTTAATTAGTAGACATTTATCAAATTATTGTTTTATAAAAGATACATTTTTTATGTTTATGAAATTTAGTTTTGAACCATATAATTGTTTATTGAACCATTAAGCCTTTTTATTATATCGGGATATTGAGCTAGTTTTTCTAGCACTGAATCTTACTGCCTGTTCGTGTTATACGCATATACACCAATTAATGTTTTATGTATTAATAAGGTTGAATTTAGAGGAAGTGCAGCTCCATGGGCGCGTATGAAAAGTGGAAAACCATTTAGGAAACACCTCACTCATTATATATACCCAACCGGAGTTCGAACCCAAATATCCCCGTCACTGGCAGTTCAATCGAATGAGAGAATAACGCCGTAGAGCATTCGCCTAAGAAAGCGGGTTTTGAGCCGGTTAAACAACGCACTGACTGTGTCAATAACTTGGAATGATCAGTTGATTTAGTGATCTGCGCGTAAAGGCAGAGAGAGAAGCATTGATTGAATGGTGGGCGTTAGTTGATTCCTAATCTTTTTTTGATCCGTGGCTCTTGCTAATCAAATGCTCTAGTGATACAATCCTATAAATTTTAATATTGGCATCAAGTCAAGTACTTATTCTAGATTTTACATACGGAAAATATTAATATGAGCAGATCAACAATTTTTGCCAAACTATTGATCATATAATTATATTTGAGTATACTCAAATAAATGATACAATAAGGAGGTTAAGATGTATACGCAGTATATATTTAAGACATGATTTGGTTTTATAAACTGGAAAGGCATCTTTATTTGTTGTCTGGCAGTCCCAAAACCTTATCCTCTAGTTCGAAAATTATTGAAAAGTATGCTTGGCATAGGTTGGACTCATTCACCCTAAGAGCTATAACCTTGGTTAATTGGGTAATTTGAGTAAACTTTGCTAATAAGTGTGTTATTGTGAGAAGTTTTCAGTGGTTCAGGTTTTTTAATTCATTGTTTAGTTCCTCTATATAAATTTTTAAAACTGTTATCAAGGGGTTAACATTGAAGTTTAGTAGATTTTATAATGGTTTTAAATGATCAAATCTCACTTTTTCTTACGTTAGCAAAGATAACACTTTAACTTTTCACCGAAAACTGTAAACACGCTTCTAGAGTTATTAACTAAGGACAATTATTCCTAGCCATTAACTATGCCTATAATTGCTTCTTAATAAAATGAGTAAGAGATTTTAAAATACCTCAGTTTGACATTAATTATTTCTTTGAATGTTATTTGACAATTACACTTTATTTAATGAATACTATTAGGAAGTGACTCAAATGTCTTTCAACGAAAACTTACCAAAAACCGAATCAAAACAAATCTATCACGAGAAAATATTTGTTCTTTGACTATATATGTAAGATCCACATTTATAAATATTTTGAAAAATTAAAAAAGCACAAAAATTAAACAAAAAATGAGCATCCCGTTATTTGTTTTCTTGAAGACAATATAGATTCGATATAAAGATTTGATGATCGTCGTATTTAAGCTATCGATTGTCACGTTGTTCCACTAAGGCATTCCAATTAATAGTCAAGACAAATAGTTAACTAGCGTATTGAGTGAGAACTAGGAGTATATCACGCCCGACAAGCCAACTCAGACTGCAGACAAATATTACAGTCACAGAGGAGAAAAGTTGAGTAGAAGGTTTTTTTTTTTTTTACATGAGCCTCGAAGAAACGAGAAGTGGAAAAGGAGACCGCTAAAAGAAAGAGTTGAATCTGTGATTCCAGAATTGCTGAAAATAGCTTGGTATGCTGAGAGGATGTTCGCCTCCATAAACCGAGTAGTCAACATTTCCTCGAACCAGTGAAAATGTGAGACAACGCTAAGAACCATTTCGAGTCTTAATTAACTTACCAGGCAGGGAGTTAATTGAAGTGAATTAGAGATTTGCAGCAATGTAAACATAGTAATTGTATTTAGAGTGTCTTACAACAATAGGTGTCTAGTAGTCATTGGTTTCAGAACGCCTAACGCATAGTCAAATAAATCGATTTGAATGCAAATAGTTAAGAAACTATTAAGATGCCGCAAGTAACATTTAATTATCTCAATGTTAAACCATAAATAGACCTGTTAAGCTCCCGTTTGAATCTTATTAATATAACCTTATATGAACATCTTATAATACCATAATTAACATGTTAAGAGCCCTTTTGAACCCGTTTGGACTTTCAAATAAACCTGTTTAGATAACTTTATGACCCTGTATACCTTTATAATATTTACTTTATAATAATCATCAATATATCGATATCTCTAACGTGTAGTAATACACGTAGCACAGGTGTGAGGCCACAAATGAACTTCACAACCTATAGTAAAATTAAGATTTAGAAACAAGAGATAGATATATCCATACAATGATAATCTTTCAGCTCAGATCCCCATTAGAAACAGGAATTCTAAGATATCATGTAGACGTTGAATAAACTAAGTTGTATGTTTTAAAAAAAAGCATTATTTTTTTGCGATATTGCTTTGTATTCAAAGATAATGCTAGAAATGTTTAGAAGATTGTCACACATAGCTAATTCCTTTTCAGATAGTAAAATCATTACTATTTATTTGAAGTACAAATTCAGTACAACTAAGACAATTATTTACTCCTCGATTAAATTAGGACTCTCTTCATGGGAGCAGAAAGATATTAGTCCTACAAGGGCAATCATTTCCCCTCGAGTAAAATAGGACTTTCTTCATGGGAGCAGAAAGATATTAGTCCTACAAGGGCAATCATTTCCCCCTCGAGTAGAATAGGACTTTCTTCATGGGAGCAGAAATATATTAGTCCTACAAGGGCAATCATTTCCTCGATCTAATTGCTGGTAAATTTCAGTGCAACTAAGTTGATGATTAACTTCAGTTCTTGTTGAAAAAATACTTTAATATATCCAGGTTCAGGTCAAAGGACCAAATTAGATAGTCTTTTAGCTAACATAATCACATCCAACGTTTAATTCTTCATCGGATCATCGAGATATAAATTGTTTGTGTTAAAATGGAATAGAAATCAAGAATAATTTTGTGATTATATTAAAATACACACCTTTAATTTACATTCATTTTATATTTATTATAGAATTTTTCTAAAATTAACATCAATTTAATATGTTTTATAGTCAAACATAAGAGTTTAACACCAAAGTGTTCAAAAACATAAATATGGTTGAAATAACCCAGCTGGGGTACATTCGAGATAACTCTTGTATACTAATTTTGGATATCAACTTTGGCTCAACAATTTTCAAGATGTTTGAAATTTCCATTGACCTTGACTATAAAAAATGTATGTCTTGCATAATAAACTCCATCTGTCCTGTTGATAGGTTCCTGTAGTTAGAGTCTAAATTGCTTAATACATATGGGAAGGTATCTACGATATTGATTGCGATTATAATTCATTGAAACCATTAATTTTATATAACAATATTTTTTATAATAATTTGTATATTTATCTATCAATAATAACTTTAATTTATAATTTAAAGAAAAATGTAATCTTAAAAATTCTATAATTCGATATAATGATAAATATTGATGTATTATATGCCTTATAATCCAAATATTGTTCCCATGGTTGTATGAGTGTCTGTCTGTCCCTGAGATTACAGATTAGATGATATTACAGAATTAGTTCAAAATTGTTATTTATATGTGATGTGATCATACTTCGGGAAATCTGATTGTTTCTGATTCTAGCCCCCAAATTAAGAGTATTTTACTGATGACAGGTTTTTAAAAAAATTGAATAAATTCTTGAAATTAGCACTAACGTTTTTGCTCAGAATACACATTTGGGTTGAGTTTTACGTGATAGTTAAAACGTATGTTCGTTTTCCTGAAAAAAAAATCAATTAAGTATGGCTTACTACTGATAATTTTGGAAAAATATCTATAGTAGATTTATACCAAAGTAATACCTAGAGGGTATTTCTTTGATTATCACATTAATGGTGGATTTTATGACGAAGATATTTGGTTGGATTTTCTGAGGAAAATAATTTATGGGATAGCTTACCTATAACTGATTTCTTAATATTTTGTCATGAAATATAATAGACAACCTCTTTGTCATCTCATATATTTGATATATTGAATTGAATATTTTACAAACCAACTATGCGATTTATCACACATTCTAATAATTTGATTGGAATAAAATTAATAAGCACTCATCATTATGTTGTGTGGGTGTGTGTGTATTGTATTGTATTTTATGAATAAGCTATATAATAAAATATCTGGAATTTTATTGGTGCATAAATTTTTAATATGTGTAGTAAACTTTAGCCGGCATATAATTGACCTAAGTTTATATTTATTTTTGAACAAACTTTCACATTATATGATAATATTTAATGTATAGCTAAGTTCTACGGGTCAAGTAAAAAGAGAGCTGAAATGCGATGTGGCTTGCGGGATAAATATCAAGAATCAAATAACGCTAAAACCTAGAAAGGGTCTAAGTACATAGGTTAATATTAGTTTGTGATTCTAAAAATAATGTGATACTCTCATGAATTCTTTCATCACTGATACGTGTAACTCCAAAATCGAGGAATATAAAAAATTAAAACTTGGCACATTATGTTGTGTATATTGGATAGTGCAAATTATAAGTCTGTTATACAATGTTTACCGTAACATGTGGGACCTACTTCAGCGGTGGACAGAAGAAAAAAAAATGTTTGTTCCACACGTTAACAGTACAGATTGTATATACCTGTACCAGGTACTAAGTATTAGTATATAAGAGGTTTTAAAAAAAGACTGATAACTGCATCCCCTAACTTCATAAATAGCATATGTTAAGCTCCACTTTTCATTGTTTTGTATCAGTTATTTTCAAAAAAAATTTTTCGCGTAACACTCATGTAGATTAAGGATCAGTCACGAACCACTGGACTATTAAATTTTTAATTAGGATAGAGCTATGTTTCGGAATGATAAAGTAGTAAAAAATTACAACTGCTTTTGAAAGTATCTGTTATTTATTTATTAAAAAAAATCACACTATTCTTAAAGTTTAAAAATTCAGTGCGAAGGATGGTGCTACATGCTTGAAACAAGCGCAGAGATGTCGGGCTAAGTTGTATTTAATTTTAAGCGCAAATTTGGGTCATGATTCTGTTTACTACGAAATTTAATTTTTAATGTCACTATGGTAAAAAAAAGATCATAATTACGAGTATGCTTACGATTGCGTAGTTGAGAGTCCAGCCAGTGGATGTGTTGGTTGTAGACGAGCCATTAGTGTTGCTATACACAAATAAGTTCCTTAAATTAGGGGGAAAATGTTAGTATTGACGTGTTTGCTTGCGTACCACCTTGGGAATTTTTGCGTTACCACGTACCACAGTTTGAGAACCATTGTTTTATATTCCTTGGTTTTGAATCTATCCTGACTTGTGTTAAAATGATCCAAGACGTTACCTTTTTCTTTCCCTTTCTCTCTATCTCTCTCTCTCTATATATATATATATATATATAGATAGATAGATAGATAGATAGATAGATAAATATATATAGATATATAGATAGATTTTTATATATATTCTACATTTATAGTTAGAGAGAAATGCTTTCTCTATACCTCTCTCTAGATATAGATATATATATATATATATATATATATATATATATATATATATATATATAGATATTTATATATATTCTACATTTATAGTTAGAGAGAAATGCATTTATTGAAAGCTCGTAAATTTGAAAAATGACACCTGAACACGGGAATCGAACCTAGTACTTTGGCTTATCTCACTATTACTTCCCCTCTGAGTTATCCAGTAACCATACCGTAATCAAAATAATTCTTCAATCTTATTTTTAAGATAAAGATCGTGATGGACGTGTGAAAATCATCAGCTATCAATGAGCTCTATTTGACACCACAGCCACAGGCGACTCGGGGTTCAGCTCCTGGTCACCACTAGTACACTGAGATCTATGAATCAAATCGACATACAATTTATAAATATAGTATTTTAATCGGCTACATCCAGTCTGAGAAAGCCTGACACCCTTAACCTGGTGACCTAGGATGTGGAATTAAAGAATACGTATATTTATTTCAAACTAAGCTTTGCTAAAAACGTAAATAAAATATATGTAACCTAATAATGTTACTGTAAAATTTCGAAGACTAGCAAATATTAGAATACACTGGTAAATTCTAGTATTACAAATATAGGGTAGTAAAATTTAAAATATCTTATAAAATGTTTACTAATTGAGCTTTTACCATCTCTCATTTAGGAGTTTTATCAACAAATATTGTTAAGGTTAGGAATTACCAGTAAATTCTTAGACTCACCAGTCTTTGAACATTTACAGTAACATATACATTTTTAAACATGTTGCGATTCTTATGTTTAATGAATGTTGAGTCCAGGATAAATACGTATGCTACAAGGAAAAGTTCATATTCTACAAGAATAACCATCCAGCCCTCACTACATAAAATTGATATTTATGTTTTCAAAGAAGAACGGGACTTCCAAATATTGGAGGTTTATATACTCCCCTTGTTTATCTGCGTAAGGTTCACCATGTGCGGTACAAACGGCGCCACTATCATTTTGTGGAGTAACATGCGGCTATGGTTATTTCCACTCTTAGATCCCTATGGACTCAAAATATAAATTTTGTCTAGGGAAGTGCGTAGAAAGACAATGTGATCGCGTAGTTCCCAGATGGATATCGTCTGTAAGATCCACGCTTCACTTGAAATATATCCTATACACCTTTCTTGTATTACGTTGTTTACCTCTTTGTATTACAATTTGAATAACAATAACATATTAAACACGTTTATTTACCTGATGGTACAATGATTATTTCTCTATGGGGTAGTAATAACTAGCTTAACCTCTAGATTTATAACAATAAGTATACCAACCTTACCGATATATTAACTAACACTAGTGTATACTACACATCAAACTAATAAAACTAAAAGTAATCATGCGTAAGTCACAGTATTTATAGCACTCACCTATAGGTGTTCTCTTCTCAAACTGCTGCGGTTTATATTTTAGCAAACTGCAAGCAGTTTGGGGTTAATCAATGAACGCCCCCATACCTCTAACCTCCCCAAATTATCCTGTCCCAGTCCTCTCTTTATTCTATATTTGCAGACTCAAGTCTCATTATTTATGTGTTCTTGAAACTACCATTCGATTAGTTTCCAAATGAAAGATTTTTCTGTTTTCTAATCTCAAAAAATTAACTGCTTACAAAGTTCTACCCATAATCATTAATATTTCCTCTTTCCTTTGTCAATATTTTATCACAATCTACACATATTTGTTGCCTCACTAATGAACACAATCACAAACAAGTTTCAAACTTTTGGGGGAGAGGAGGTTTTGACTCCCAACCTCACCTGGTTATTGATTTGTACACACCTATTCCAGGCTAAATCCACAAAGAAAACAAATTTTCACTGATAAAAGGCAGAAAGTGATGGTGAGAGTTTGTTTAGCCAGTGACATCATGGTGGCTATAAGACACACTAACAATTACACAGTTGACAGAATGGTTCCGGTACTGTTCGTACAGTGTCATAAATACTGATATATACATATATATAAATACTGATTTTATATATATATATATGACACTCGTAGTCATAATTACTATAGTATTACGTAAATCCTTTGTCCTTAAACCATCATTTAGATGTCCTTCAATACAGAGTGGATGTATAAGAAATAATATATTTGAAGTCCTTGTTAAACTGAGATAATATTTCAAAAACACTTGGAAACTGACCATGCCACAACAAAATTAAAGAATGTTTATTTCAGGATGGTAGGCGTTGAACGATAGTGGGTTGTTGGCGTTCAAGCTTGCAGTTAAGACAGTGCCAATTGAGTCTATGTGCTTATTTTACCAGCTAACAAGCTTAGACTACCTCGATGCCACTTACCGCTCAAAGTAGAACTAACAAGCTTAGACTACCTCGATGCCGCTTAACGCTCAAAATAGATTTCTGTATGGTCTTAGCTTAAGAACAATAATAATAGGAACATTTTAAACACTATGTAATACATTAGGAAAGGAGGGATGACTAATTTCTAAACTTTAAAATATTAAAAAAAAAAAATGGGTAGTGATTTAATAGAGTAAAACTCTATCATATAGAAAATATGTGAAATGGAAAATGTTTTTAATATAACATAATTTAATATATTTTACTCAAATCAAATTCTTATATACATCTTACCTAACTTTTTGGCTACAATGAAATATTAGATATATACTAATAAAGTAAAGTATAACTAAACCTTTTGAATAAAATTTGACCGTTTATTTAATGGGTTTACACCGTCCCACTATCGAGTATATTTTTCGCATAGACGAATAGTAATAAAATGTTCATGTTGATCTAAAATAATTTTATTTTTACAAATAAATTTATATTATTATTATTATAATTGTATTTGTTTGTTTGTTTGTGTGTGTGTGTGTGTGTGTGTGTGTGTGTGTGTGTGTGCGTGCGTGCGTGTGTGAGCGAGAGAGATGGCTTATTTGATCTCCCATTGACAAATATGGAACTATTCTTTAATTTAAAATCTTTAGATATTTTTGAGTCTGGAAATCTGATTTTACCAAACAAAATACTAACATAAACTTACTGTTTTTTTTTTTAAATGAATGGTAAATTTATGCCCAGGTTAGTTGAAATCTTATTAATTCTATATTTTTCTTAACTTTTAGTTATCCTTGTTTAAATATATTCCGTTCACTCTGAAAAGTATCAGTCTTTACTGAAGAATTTACACTATAACCATATCTTATATCCTGTACCATAGTGTAATCCATAATGGTAGGACTTGTGTTATTCAGGGAAAATGGATTGTACAAAAGTCGTTACATACTACAGATTTTCTGAAGAAATATTAAGAGCTAACACAATTCTTGTTAAATTCTATAAAAAGGGGGCTTTGTGCGAAATGTTCAATTTCTTACTATTATTTTAAAATGTGTCTTTATTTAATTTTTAATATTTCAACAAGGTTCTTTCCACGTTTTATATTCTGACATCTCTTATAACAGTATACTAAAATTATGAGCAGTCGCTGAACACTATATGTTACGTTTACACCACCAATAATTTTAATCTATCTATACCTGTAACTAAAAAGTGGGCTCAGAGTTAGAATAGAAAAAACTTTTAAACTCTTTCACATCTAATTATAATCAAACATGATCTGATGAATATATCATTTTAATAATGAGTCCATGGGGTACAACAGTAAAAGGTTATAAGTGATCAACTTACCGATTCTTCTTTCCTGAGATCGCCAAATTGTTTTGTATAAGATGAATTGTTAGAACTGCCTCCAACACCAGTCTCAACCCCCTTGGCCCCAATATCACTACCACCTATTATTACCCGCTGCTGCCAGTCTTTCAGTTGCTGGAGAACTTTAAACATGACTGAATAGTTTGAGACCTCATTGTTCTTTCACCCGCCACATTTCACTTTCGATATCTTTGCTCTATAGTTCCCAAATAACTTGCAAGATATCATATTTTTGGTTTAAAAACAACTGTTGCAACAAGAGAAAATGTTTGTCCTTTTCGTTTATACGAGTGTTATAAAATAATATCAATTTCATCGTGTAAAATATAAACAGACGAACTCTAAAACGGCGGATTTATATAAAAATATAACCTCGGACATTTCTTAGTAAATTTCCTTAGCAATTGGCAAAAAAACTTAATTGAAATAATTACAAATTAATAATGATTGTAAATTAATGTATTATTTAGATTGAATTTCCGTTTATAGAAGGAAGTTCTAGTAGTTCAAAAATTTATAAAGCTGTTGTTAACCTTTATGAAACGGAAATAAGGATCATAATAAAGGTGTTGTATAAAAGATTGATGTTTCCTTTCTACCTTGGGACTAATGTGTTAAATATCGTATAGTCTATATAATTATAATATATTTAACTATCTATGTGTTATATGTTTATATATTAGATATACATTAAAAGTTTATTACATATAAATAATATTATTAATAATATTTATAGCATAATTATAACATTATATGTAATATATATATAAAAAATTTGTTCAGCAACGCGTTTTACTAAACGTTCGGGTTATACGCTTATGTACTAATCAGCCAATAGGTTTGGGATGAGAAAAATTGAATTTAGAAGAAGTGTAACCACATTTTTGCATGTACAAAAAGTGGGAAGTAAATTAGGGAAAATAACCTGACTGGGATCAAACCCCAATCTCCTCGTCATCGGCAGTTTATATTAAGTTGCGAGAGTAGCACCTTAGACCATGCAATCACCAAAGTAGGTTATTCCTAGATTATGTGTATATATATATATATATATATAACATGTATAAAATATAGCGCATATAAATTATATGTACGAGTACTACTTAATTAAATGTTATATTTATTCCACTTACAACATGTATAAATATACATACATATATAGTATACATGTATTATTTAATATGCTAATTTGTTAAAATATATAAAATGGAGTATTGCTTATTTAAATATATTATATATAATATTATTAAAAATGATATATATACATATATATTTGTATCAATAATAAGTGAATATATTTAAATATTATAAATTATTGTAAAATCGAAACAGGAGCTTAGCAAGAAGGAGAATTCAAATATTAGATTACTTGAATGAAAGAAGAAAATTCTGTGAGCTCAAGGAGGCGGCAGAAGACAGGACGCATTTGCAGTCTAAGTTATTTTATAAAAGGAATGAACAGGTCGTAAGACAGAACACCTAATTATGGAAATATTTAATTTATTTCAAATTTTTGTTGAAAACAAATATTTATTATAATAATAATAATATTAGCACCGCGTCTTACCCGTTCGGGTTATACGCTTTAAGTACTAATTACTCTAATGGATTAGGTATTGGGTAGGTCGAATGAGAGGAAGTGAACCCGCATTTCCGTGGAGGAAGAGTGGAACACCATTAAGGAAAAACTATCCCCAGTTCACCCGACCGATATTCGATCCTCGATCTCCCCGTCCTCAGCAGTCGAGCTCAACACGACAAGCGCGCTAGCCAATTACGCCACCGAGGCGGGTAGCAAATATTTAAACTTGATACTTGTATATTCATATTTTTTTATATATTTATAAATAATATTTAACTATAAAATATATAATTACATACATATA
The DNA here is from genome assembly GCA_039000515.1 of Timema cristinae. Taxonomy (NCBI): domain Eukaryota; kingdom Metazoa; phylum Arthropoda; class Insecta; order Phasmatodea; family Timematidae; genus Timema; species Timema cristinae. The sequence continues at coordinate 64,582,998 of JBCFYV010009882.1, forward strand.
GCTATAAAATTATATATATCTATATAATCAAAAAGTAGATGTGATAGAATAAAAGGATTAAATAACTTTCCTGATCGCAGCGTGGACTCTTCCGATATAAAGATTTGTGAAATACTGTTAATAATCCAAACGTGTAGATTTATTTAATGATAAATATTAAATAATGTATCTTATATAAAATTAATTAATGGAGTTTAAACATATAATATAAAGGTAATCACACATACTTTAGAATGGAAAAACGATAATATTTTTCCTTGTTTGGTTACCCTCTATACTCATAATAAAATTCTAGATTTGTCTGTACAGTACGTACGAAATAGGTTCCGGGATGCTTGTCCAAATATATATGAGTACAGTTCATCTACATGTGTGTGTTCTTGCCCACGCACGCGCAATTTCCTACTTTTGAATTATGTAAGAGGCCAACCTCTAAATAAAGAGAAAGAATATGATGTTTGTGAAATAAACTCTAAAAGTGTGGGGAGAACAAGTCTCAAAATGAATAAGGGGGGGAGGGGAGGGTATGGACCCAACTTAAAACAGACTTGACATGAGCTTCCCTTATATGATAAAAAAGTATATTATTTTTCAGAACAACTATTGTCATGGTTTTTTCCAGCCTGAGTGTTGGTCTAGTGATTAACGACCTAACTTAAATGCATCCTAAACTCCATTCACGGTAGGAATTACTCTCTGAAAGGTCTTTTTCCCTACCAATATCCTACTATATAATAGATTTATGGTAGGGAAAAAGGCCTTTCAGAAGTCAATTCCTACCGTGAACAGACATTATATACACGCGTTGAAACAAAAAAACAGTAGCTTATGGAATTAAAATCTAGATCTACTTGCATGCAAGTTATGAAACTAAAACATATGTACTCCAAACCTGTTGGGCAAACCCAGTGGAAAATTATTTACCTATTATTAAAACAGTGGTTGCTCATTTAGTGAAGGAACAAAACGCACAACAAGAAGAGTTTGGATCTCTTCATTTTAGGACGAGTTTAAAGTTGTTCTGGGAAGACTGTAGACGAATCACCTACCTAAAATAATTCTGTTGAATATTACGAAACACTGAAATGAATGCAGTTAGGGAAACTCAATTTTGAATGCTTTATTAGTATAAACTTTTCCTGTACTCGATTCGTCATTATATCATATTATATTATAATAACGATTCGATTACAGAAAAAGTTTGTACTAATCACTGTCTTATATTATCAGAACAATTCGATTAATCTTTTTAAACGGTTGTACTTTTATTTTCAACTCGATTAAAGAGCATATTAATTACTTAGTAACATGACCATTACTAACCAATTTCCAGGGGAAGTATGTGCTGGGATGTCTGCTGAGAAAGGATGCCATATATATAATTATATATTATATATAATTACATATATATAATATATGTATATATATAATATATGTATATATATAATTATATATTTAATATATGTATATATATAATTATATATTTAATATATGTATATATATAATTATATATTTAATATATGTATATATATAATTATATATTTAATATATGTATATATATAATTATATATACAAAATTATATATAATTATATATTATATATAATCATTTATACAAAATTATATATTATATATCATTATATATATGGCATCCTTTGTCAGCAGACATCCTAGATATTTGAACTGTTCTATATTTCGAATACCTGGTTTAAACTTTTGATTTTCACCGGCTTTTCATTTTTTTGAAATCGCCATCACTTTTAACTCTTCGATGTTGATTTCCGTGCCATATAATTATTCACCCTTTCTCCAACAACCGATCCATCATTTTCTGTAAGTCTTCTCTATTTTTGGCCAAGAATGCTAGATCATCTGTGTATTTTATTGGGTTTATGACGCATCGTCCTATCCTGAAATGTCCTTATCTCTCCAAGGTTTCCCTGACCAGTCACTCTCTATGCATGTTGAATAGACTGAGTGACAAACAGTAACCCTGTTTCACTTCTCTTCTATTTCTACGCCATTGGTATTTCCATCATTTAACCTCACCTTAACTATCTGTTCCATGTACAGGTTTGCAATCACCCCTCTGACCCTTTAGTTGATTTTGATCTTCTTGAGATATTCCATCAGTTCCTTCCACTGCAATCTACCGAACACCTTTTACCAGTCGATGAAACAAATTTTGACCTCTTCCTTGACTTCCAGTAATCTTTCTGAAATTATTATTAACATCCCAATGGAATCTCTGATTCCCTTTATTTTTCCGAATCTTCCATCACACCTATTTTCTGTTCCAGTCGACTGTTGAGTATTTTTCCAACGATCTTTCCCACATTTGTTATGAGGCTGATGGTCCTGTGGTCAATGCATTTTTTTCTTCTTCTTTTTAGAGCCAAAATGATTACTTATATAATGTCCTTAGGCTGTTTTATTTTTTTCGTTGATTCTATATATAAGTTTTATCTGTGCCATTAAGCGTTTGTTTCCCAGTACCTTTAAAAGGTCAGCTGGTATGTCATCATCTTCTGCAGCTTTCCTTTTCGAATATTCTTTATGGCTTTCTCCATTTCACTCTTTAAAATTCTGGGTCATTTTTCTTATTCCTCTACCTTGACTTCTGCTTAATTTCCAGGTATCATGGTCAATTTTCCTTGGCGTAAAAGTATTCTATATATCTTTCAAAATCGTAAGAAACTATTTATTATTCATCACTATCTTACCTTTGAGGTTTTATATTCCTATTGTTCGAACACCTTTGTTTCATTTTTCCCTTTGTTTCTTTACTATCTGGTATATGAGGTCAAAAAATTATTTTCTTTGCAGTTAAATAATTTCATCACATGTCTTCACTCTTGACTATCCTCATATATTCCTCTTTGTTGACATATTCATTTCTTACTTTTTCAATTTTCTGAAGCATTTCAGTTGTTACCCAAGGCTTTCGTAAAGTCCTCTTTACTTTCCCAACATTGTCATTTAGCAACTTCAAAAAATTATTCTTATCACTGTTCCATTTTCCTTCCACACATATACTCTCTACTGTTACCTAACTTAAATTTTGTTCTATTGAATTTCTCACAATGTAACCCGTATTCTTAAATCCTACCCTACCTCAGATTTCTCTTGTTCATTTTCTCGAGCCTCTTCATTCTTGTTTCAATGGACGCCACAAGCGGGTTGTGGTCTAAATTGATGAAGCATGAAGCAATGTCAGTACATTATTCAATCCATTCCTTAATCACAGTTTGACAAGGATGTATTCTAGTTAGTACCTTCTGATGTATCCTGGACTCTTTCATGTGCATTGTTTTGGTTTCAGTTTCTTGAACCAGGTGTTTGTTCCCACCAAGTTATTCCACTGTTTGAATTCGATGAACATCTGTCCTCTGTTAATTCTCTGCCCCAGTACACCATTGACCCCATGACCTTCTTTTCTCGTCGTTTTCGACCAGACTGTTCCAATCACCCATGTTGATAATGTTCACTTTATCTCTTCCCTCATGTTGAATAATTACTTCAATTGGATATTACCCAACTTGGTGGCGTAGTTGGCTAACGCGCTTGTCGTGTTGAGCTCGACTGCCGAGAACGGAAAGATAGAGGTTCGAATCTCGGTCTGGTGATTTGGGGGTGGTTTCTCCTAAATGGTTTGCCACTCTCCCTCCACGCAAATGCGGGTTTACTTCCTCTAAATCGACATTCCTAATCCATTAGCGTAGTTAGTACTTAAAGCGTATAACCCAAATGTGTAGTAAGACGCGGTGCTAATATTATATTATTATATTAAACAGATATTATATTTCTTATACTACGACATAATTGTGGTTGGTTGTTGGAACGTAAATTTGTACCGTCAAAATATAGAATGGTTCATCATTAAATTTCACAAACATTAATTTATCCCTATGCCACTTCACTTTTGTAACACTTTCCAACACTTCAATTTTCATTATTACCACTTCTTCTTCTGCACTATTTCCCCTTTAATAGAACATGGTGAAATTTACAGACACTATTTCATCATGGTTTATCCATTATACTTCAATTAAACATGCAATTTTCATATCACGCCTTTCCATTTCCATTTTCAAATTTTCCAGCTTCCCAGCCCTTCGCGTCGTCCTTACATTTCATGTTCCTATACTGAAAGGGAAAGCTTTATTTTACTACTGTTCTTTGTAAATAGCTACTCCAAAAGTGTTCCCCAGCCGGAGATAGCGTTTAGACAATTTTACATTCATATTAAAATAAATGTACTTGTTTTTGTTTGTGTGGTTCAATAGGCTGGATTTTATAACAATTACCGGGACAATGTTAAAAATTTGAAAATATATCTCATCTGCAACAACAATTTATCATTCCTTAAAACACGTTGGTAGGCTTTGAAGAAACTAGCTATCCACAGTGGTGGACGATTGGTCTAAGGCGTTATGCACTCATTACACTGAGTCACTGTTAGTAATCATGTCCGTGATCGAATAGTGGCTGAATTCACCAGCATGAGTCAACCATCTAACCGCAGTATATAACGCATATGCCAAATGAGCTTGGGGTCCCGATTTCCACTCCGGGCATGGTTGAGGATTTATTATGGGTAAATTGTCGGATGGCTAATGAATATTGTGTTTTTCTTTGTATTAGGCTAGCTTGTAAGTCGTAACTGGATATAATCATGAGTTAGAAAAGTGCACGTAAATACACCCTATAAAAATTGTTTGGTGTTGGTATTTTAAAGTGATATTTTCATATCTCTAGGCAAATACCGGTGCACTTATTCTAATCCTTAAAAGATTATAATTTTGAGTTAAATTGGTATGTTTCTGATAGCCAAACACAGGCGCCAGACGTAGCACAACGTGATTTTTTCTATCTAACCATACCTAAGAAGTCTCTCTACCAGGTGTGAGCTATTTATGTTGTGTTTTAGTAATTTTTTTTGTTGCATGCCAACATGTGGCTTAGTGATTTAACTGTAACTGTTATCGAACTTAAAATATAAGACTATAAACAACTTATTATCTTATAATCATTTTAATAACATGTGGCTGTTTTAACTGATTGTTTCAAAAAAATGTACATACAGCTTGATTTAACTTATTTGGGGAGGTAATCTTCAGTTCAACATACCAAAATTCCAACCCTAACCTTATCATCTCAAGTGATTTTGTGCAGTGTCTTATTTAAACCGGGTTTAATATAATAGTAATAAACATAATAAAAAATAAATATTGACATAAACGAAACTTTAAATATATTACCACAAAGTTAATATACTTTGTATAACTTGATGTATTGTATAAGCTATCACTCTATCTCAAGCGGCTACAACCTGGCATCTGCGTTCTCCACAATACATCTACTGCAATGTAATGGCCATATATAATGTGGGTATTGAAGGTTGTTTTATAGCATTACCAGCGGAAGGCCTGGTGAGGGTGTTTGTGTATAGCGTTTCTCTCGAGTTGGGGGAAGAGCTTGTTATTTAATGTCTCCATGGAGCAAGGGGTGTAAAGGGTATTTATCGGTTATTATAGAGCATGTAAGTTCGTTTGGTTGTTGTATTGTTGTCTATATCAAGTGTGAACAGGGAGGTCATATTATGTTTATTTGTTTCATATTTATATGGGTGTATTATAGAAGAATCGTTTTTTGTTTCTATTAGAGTGTATAGGTGGGTTCACTTCTTATTTTGGTCTGTTTGTGGGAATGCTAAAAAATGCATACAAGATGGTTACGTAAAGTACCTTTGGTGTTTCTATCAGGAAATGTAGAGGCTCCCTTGATATATTTATAGGAGCTTTGTGTGTTCCACTATCAGGTTTTGTGGTGATAAAAGGTTTATTGTTATTTATTTATGGGAGTATGTTTTTTCCCCAAATCTTGTACCCAACCGGAATATTCGCATACTCTTACTATTCTCCTTGGATAGGGATAAGTAAGGTTAGAGTGAATGTAACCGCATTTATTTGGAGAAAATATGGGAAATAATTTAGGAAAAACCACTCTCAATACATCGGACTGGTATTTGAACCCCGATCTACCCGCCATCTACATTCCAGTATATTTCAAGAGTAACGCCTAAGCTAGTGGTATAAACTAAAATTAATCATAGGTCAAGATTAACGAACTCTGGGAGTGTTGCCGGCCCCAACCTATATAAACGTGTTCACTTAAATATATTATATACTTTGGTTTTTTGCGGCGAATCTTACCACCCATTCGACTTGGCCCATCGATGGAGTTCCATAAATATTTGTTGTGTATATTTAAAACTTATGTTTTCACATAATTGGGTTGGCAGAATACTCGGAAAGTTATTTTTAAATTATCTGCAAAAAATTCTCAATATAATTTTTTTAGAAAAATAAAAAATATAACAGAGTTTGAAATAGTTTTTGAAGTTATACTTCTTTAGGCGCGTTATGAAAAAATGATGAGAGTGAAACTTTAAGATGCGCGCGCATCACTGTAACACAAAAGTAACAGGTTGAAGGTAAACCGCTCACTAAGTTTCGAAAAAAAAAAGCTACCAACAAAATATAAATAGAACCTCTGTTAGTCGCGCATGTTGGTACGCTCGTCGCCTCTGATCACTGTTTTCATATATATAATATCTATCCACATGTTTCTAGTTTCTACACTCACAACACGTGTTTTAGTTTCATAAAAGTGCGAATTATATATGTGCTAATAAATTATATTCAGTAGTAATTTAAATTGAATATTTTGATTAATATTATTTACTATTCGTAAATATTAGTGAAAAAATTGTGCTTATAGACTTTTTCAAGTGCTCCAATATAATTGAGGTTAACTATTCGTATATGTATTATTTATTGATATAAATTAAAATATTATTATTTAACATAATTGATACTAAACATTATAATTTTATTGTAATTAATTATTTGCATGCAATTAAAAACTATTTTTTAATGATGCCAAAGAAGTATAACTTCTCGCGCGCGTACATAAGTACACACACCCACTTTTTTCTTTTTTGTTATTCAAAACTTAACATACAGTAAATTAACCAAACTATTATTTTTATGTTTGTTTATCACTTTAGGATGCATAGTTATATAAAACCATTGCAAACAAGCGAGCTGGTGATATATGTCTCGTGGGCTTGATACGGCCCGCGGACCGTGAATTTGTGAATCCTAACATATACCATAGAAAAAAGTATACTATTTCTCTATACATGGACCATACGACAATCTAAGAGGGCTTTATGGGGGTATTTACGTTACGGGTAGTGTTAGGGGTGTTTTGTGGGTATTTTTGTGAAGTTTTCTAGAGAGAGTTTTATTGGTGTTTTCAACAAGGTATTTGAGTGAGGTTTGTTTTTAAAATAATTTTTACTTGTGCAAACTGGGTTTTCAGTATTGTATTACATTTTTATATTTGCAGTTTTTGTTGGAAGAGGGGAGAAGATCTCTTTTGTTCCATTTAAATTTAGGGGTTTAACGGGATTAGAGGTGTGTTTCTTTCAAGAGTTTTAGAAGGGGTTTGGTTGGTATTTATTTTATGGGTGTAAAGAAGGTGTAGTTGATGGCTTTTTCCCTTGTCCTTGCATAAGCGCTACGTCACGTTTCTTTTCCGCGTTTTTAAATATTATTTGCAATTAATATTTTTAAGTTACTTTTAATAGTAGGTAGACACGCAGAATAGCAAATATTCAAAAATTTATTGTTTACCCCCTATTTTAGAGAAAATTATTTACTCACAACATTAAAAACAGTTTTAAAATCAAAATATAATCTAATTGTAATTTACCTAAACTAAAGTTAAAATCATTTATACATTTGATAGAACAAAACCTCTAAACAACTACCCAAACCATGCAATAAATATTGTAACAAATTATAATATTTGCATAAAGTAAGTCTCAATCTAAGGGTTGTTATTAGCGTGAAGTACCATATGGTCAAATAGAAAATTAAAAGTTCGTTACTATTTGGAACCTTTAAAATTAGATAATAGTCAACATAAGTTTATTAGTAAGTGGTTATTTAATTAAAGCTATCTGAGTTTCAATTAAAATATAAATATTCTTAATAATTTCATTTTCACCATTGCTTGATAAATACTTTAAGAAGATAACTATTAGAAAATATCTAAGAAACCTTTAAAAGGATATTGTTACAATGTCTGGAAGTTTTATTATGTGTATTGTTAGTGTTAACAATATTATTTTCAAATTTTATAGGTTAAACAAAGTAGACTTAAATTAGAGCAGTATTTTGATTTAAAATAAATGATGATCGACATTATCATGCACACGTATATTAAAAACTCTGCTATGTTTATAAAAACTAAAATGTAAACTAATATACTCTCATTTGAAAATGCTACCTAAGGTCCTGATCTAAACATATATTCTAAAAGGCGCCAAATGCTACAAGTGGGAATCTAATAGTGATTTTCAAACAAGTCAATGAAGTATATCTTAAAAGGGGACAACCACACGCAAACTATTTTTTCTATATATATATAATCTATTTGCACACCACAATAATACATTCGGTAGTCAAGATATACTCACAAAGTAGAATATTAAAATAATGGTATCTCATTTTACCAATTATATTATACTCGTTACCTTTGTAAACGTTGTCAATATTTGATCAGCTTATATTAATTTCTAGATTTTAAATCAAAAGAACAAATAAAGCCTCAATATCTTATTAACATGGAATCATATTAATAAAATATATATTACACATTATATAACAAAATTATATCATTTTATAGAATCCAATAAAACAGTTTTCCCAAATCTGATAATTATAAAAGCTTTAACTTGTTGCCTCAAGCCATTTTTTTCCCTTGCTACAAACAAGATGTGAAACCATTCATTAACTTCGCATGAACACAAATTAAAGTTCATTTTAAACCGACATTTTTTTTCACTCTCCCGTCGCTAAGTTGATGTTTATATGGGAAAACTTGACGGGGATCATGGTTCCAATGACTCACTATTCAAGTGAGCCTGCACTCTCTAATCTTTATTGAACGTTTGAAGAGGATACCCGCTTCGCGTTCCATAGCAGGAGAGACTGGAGGGCTGCCTATATCCCAGGAGTAATGTGAGGCGAGTCATTCCAACGCGCATGAGCCGAACGGATCTCACATTCACTATACTAATGGAATAAAGTGTCTATGTTCGTACCCTCAGTGAAGCTTTAGACAATCGGGTTAGTATGTACTTCGGGACAGGTTTAAGAGATCCTAAAATTGGATACAATCATTTACCTGACATATAAGAACCGATTGCAATCTAGGGTCAGTACAAGAGCGCTTGAAGTTTGGACTCTAAAAATAGCAGAGACCTCTCATATTTATAAATAATGCAATTTAGGGTCAGAACAAAAACTCTGTGTGTAGACTTTAGAACGGCTAGTTACTTGCTACTTATAGAAAATCCTATTGCAAGTCAAATGTTCTGAAACTTGTAGAAATAAATGTTGAGGACTACAAAATAAGGCAAAATATAAGGTAGATCCACCTGAAGCTTATGTCAAGACGTGAAATTGTGCTAGCACTTAATTACAATCAATAATGGGCTGGTAGGTCCTTAATGAGTAACTTATTATGTACACACACACAAACACACACACACACACACATACATCCTCCAAGATAAAATTATTATTTTTCCATTTGTGTGTGCTTAGTTTGTATTATTAAGTGCCATTCACTAATAGTATTTAGCTACATTAAAATTATATAACTAGGTAATCATATTTAATTTCTTGATTCTCAAAATTTAAAAAAAATGACTTTTTTGTATAAGTGTTATGTTAAAGTTTAGGATTTTTAGGCTTAATGTTGTGGTTTTAAATAGATGAGCATTATGAACAAAAAGAGCTCTAAATAAAATTATTCATTTTTAATATCAACATAAGTGTCTTAATTTTACTAACATAGGACTAAATTAAACATAAATTTATTATGTATAATAGTAGCACGTGTAGGCCCTATAATGAAAACCATATTGATTTATTAAACAAAAAGATTAATATGTATAATACATATAATATATTTAAAGAATGACGTTATAATATATTTATAAAATTGAATTGAACTAGAAAGTTTTGTCTAATATTTAAACTTTAACAAAAATATTATTATTATTATTATTATTATTATTATTATTATTATTATTATTATTATTATTATTATTATTATTAACACTGTTTAATTAATTTTAGTGGTTCTAAAAATTTGAATTCATACTTATTATATTATAAAAAAGTTAGTTTTGCCAGTCAACACCTTTAACGCGTTTATAGTTTCTTCAAATTGCACTGACTGTCCTGCCAGCTTAGACTGCGATAGTTGATTACCCTAACAACATCTGGTCATGAACAGTATGTAGCTTGTCGTTATGTAACTTTCTTCATTCTCCACTATATTCATCAATATCCAATAATATATATGGAATATACTTCTATTGGCATTAATGATTTATTTGAAACCACTATGAAATAATTCTAAAAAATGAAGACGATAAATGTGTTTATTTTAAAATAAACAATGACAATTCATTAATACATTTTAATCTGAAACATATTATTTTTCTGTCCATGAATTGTATGATTTTTTTCCAATAGACTTGTAAAAAGTTTATTGTGTGAGTAAGTAAAAATATATGTATTGATTAAAGATAAATTTGATCATTTGTATGTAATCTTGCAGTGTTTATCTAATATTAAGAAGGCTCTAAATAATTTAGCTGTAATAGTAGAAATTATTCATAAAAACATGTAAGGGTCCACACTCAGGAAAACATAATTCCATTTCAGGTACAACTTGTTAACATACTTCTCAGTATTTGGAGTGTTCCATCTTAAAATATATTTTAATAAAACGAAGAGAGTGTTTATCTGCTATGAACATTGTGCGATATCTACGGAACGCAGAGGTCTGACATTTTAAAAATTAGTAGCCCTAATACATGAACCGTTGCCTCTCGTGGCCGGAATTCTAAAACTTTGATTAAATTTGTAAATTAATTAAAAACCTACTGGGCAACGCAGGTAATTTCAGCTAGTAAACTAATCAAACAAGCATGTTTGGTGCATAATATTGTCAATGTTTGGCACTACAAATGAAAATATATTTATTCAGGGTGAAAGATTTAAATTTAAACAATTAAAACTGGCCTAAAATTTCTGTAAATAGTTGTAGACGGGGTCTAACTTAATAAGATTAATAAATTTATATATATTAGATAGCAACAAATATTGGTGTATTAAATATGGTCACTCTTCAGGAAACTGGTGCTATATATTTTTAAATAGATTATGCCTTAATAGTATGTTCTAGGGTAAATCAGAACATACAGCATTTTAACCTAGGTCACAGACAAGGATACTTCAGATACTCTCAACCTTACAGAAATTTCACCGACTCTTTGAGATGGCCTGAGTCCATAAACACTGGGGCTCGCAAGTATCAATGCTAAGTGATTAAGGTGCTTCCAAATGTGCAGTCGTTAAACGACTCACTTTTAACATGTTCGTCATAAAGGGACCATTTCAATCGTAATGTATAGTCTGCGTATGCTATTTGGGAGGTAGGATTATGTGAAGAGGGTGTTGGGTGAATAACTGAACCTATCTTTGTGGAAGCTGAATGATTGACCCGAGAAGGATATTATCTACTTCTCTCTAATGAAACCGTGTTTAAAATTAGCGCTGTAAATAAAATGCCCCTTGATGGCACCTAGCAATACCCGTGTTATAGGACTCAAGCTCTCCTACAGAGCGTAGCCATTTTAATCTAGAGGCTGTTGGCCTGGTGTAGCCTTGTCTGTGACCTAGGACAGTAAGTCCTAAGGATGTAAAGTTAATTTAATCCACTACATACGGATGCAGGGCACCTCTTCCCTGGAAAAATATTGAATCAGTAAATCCCCTAACTCCACACTCATCCTTATCCAAATCCAATGGAATGTTTTCTGGTCTAGATACAATACATTTTTAAGGGTTTCATCTGGTTTATACTTATGGTAAAGAAATGTGAGAAAGGTAGTTTTAATTATTTTTAAATAATAACATAAAGGAATATTTTTTATAACACTACCCTTTTTACTACGTAGCCTTATATACTTAGAGAAATATTTATTTGTCTCAAAAACACAAGAATTACGCACTTTATTTGTATTTATTGATCACAGGCTTTTTTAAGCACCACGTCTTACTACCAGTTTGCTTTGTACGCATAAGTACTATATATGCTGATGGATTAGGAATGAGGAAAGTTGAATTAGAGGAAGTGAGCCCATATTTGAGTTGAGGGAGAGTGGAAAACCAATTAGTAAAAACCACCCCTATTTCACCCGACCGAGTTTCGAACCTCGATCTCCCCGTTCTCGGCACTCTAGCTTACCACAAATCTAGCGCATTAGCCAACTACACCATCTAGGTGGATCACAGGCTATATTATACTATACTATAGTTAACAAGACGCTTTACTAAATAAAGAAAATAGGTTTAATATGTATCTGACCAACCTACTTATCAGGTGTTTCCGAATCAACCTGAGGGATAACACGATAGTCATAGGCTATCAATTTGATTTTGAATGACCTGTTCCTCCACTAGTCGTTATCTAGCGACCACTGCTTTATTCTTGCGTTATACCTAGCACCTAGTGATTAGACATGGTCAATTTACCGTCATATATTTTTAGTTTAGGAAAACTTTATTGAATACGTTCCTTCATTCTATTTTATTTATTCCGGTGGATTTGTCAAACACCTATTTAAATTAAGCAAATAAATCGCGATATCTCAAGTTATAAACATAACACATTTTAATTTATTACAAGATCACTAATACCAAAAACATCATAATATAATGAACTACAATAAAACACTAATAGTGATTACTGTTGTCTTCTCAAACACACATATTGACTACTATTGTTGTTTGAATGCAAAAGTTTCACTTATGGGTAGTTCCCTAGTCTGCAAAGATTATATATGATGATATGAATTGTTCGCCCTAAAATTTACCAGAACATATTTCTATTGTAACCTTACCAGAAAATTCGTATTATTATTGACACCTGTAATTTTTACACTAGAGCCAGTATTAAGGATGATTCAAAACTCTCTGTATAATCTTTAATAGGAAATAATGGACACTAGAACAAACCTTTATCGTTAATTAATATATGTCTGCAGACGTCACCGTTTGTTGAAAGAGAGCGCTGTTGGGCGGCGCTTCAAATGGTTACTATTCGCCTTTGTCATTCGCAACGCGAACTTCGTACACGTAATATGAGCATTTCTTGGATTCCAAGATGGCTGACATGAATTTAGCATATGGGGCTGGGGTATTTTTGAAAATATGTGGTAACCATTGAGTGTATGCTGTCGAACATGCATTACTGTTGGCGGTCGCTCCTTTGATCAATTTATTATATAGCTTATACCCTGAACGGGTAGTAAGACGCATTGCTAAAAAAATATAAATAAAAAATCTTGTTCACATTTCCTGCCTTTCATTTATGCACCAATAAGGCACTTTAGTGCCTAGGGGTGACGTCTGCGGACATACATTCATTAACAAAAATAATTATTTTATTTTTATGTATCTCCATTAATGTTTGTACAGATAGTTTCGAAGCACCCTGTATTTTTTAATAAACTGAGGAGATGTGTGAAGGGGCCTCAATGATTAATAGTACCGGGATCAGTGAAGATAAATTTGGTCAAGGGGCACACATAATCATACCAAAAAGCACATCCACGATTGAGGGATATGGACAAAGTAGTAAGCTCCTAGGTCCAGAGGAGTAGGTGCTTCACTATCCTTTGGTTGATTGGGGTGGAGAGATAGGGGTGAAACGGTTTTATTTATTTGGTTCTAGTGACCAGTGAGACGAACTGAACTGGTGAGTAGGCTATTATTAATTTTTATCAGCATTTTGATTCTTATTTTATGTAAAATATTATGAATTGGATCCTTTTTCTTGTGACGATTTAGGTTGCCATCCCAAACAAGGATTTAATATTTTGTGGGCGTATGTATACATATGAGAGGCTTTATTCAGTGTGTGAATAGGTGTCTTCAGATACTAATGAATATTATATTTCGATGAACGGAGGAGATGAGGTATCTCCAATAATAGTAGTTTGAGACTCATGTGACGTCTACTGGTACCCGCAGAGTATTACAGGTTGGTGTGGTAAGGTCAATGAGAATCAGTAAAATACCTTAGAGGGTGAGGTCTGGAATGGTAGAGGAAGTTTGGTGCTTTACTGTGAAATGAGAGTGCATTGGCGGTATGGTGCAATGGGGTTAGACACTGTACGCTGATTTGCATCTTAATGCACATGACTATATATATATATATTGGAGTTGAATGTGAGATGGGTGGTTATCAAGCAGGCAATCAGTGCAGTAAGTTGTGTGAAGTTGTGGTTCAGATTCGCTTGAATGAATGTAGTCTGATGTATGTCTTACAAAAGATATAGTCATAGAAGTTTAGCATGGTGGAATAGAGACCAGTGGGTTGCGTTTGGAGTGCTACGGAGTAGTTTGTAAATTGGGGTGCTGTGCTAGTGGTGTGTTATTTCAATAAAGAATTAAGATCATGCTACCTGCTTCGGTGGCCACTTTTTCCAACGTGCAGCTCTAACAGTAAACTAGACTACCGATGACAGGGAGATCAAGGTTCAAATTTCGGTCAGGTGTATCGAGGGTAGTTTTTTCAAAATGGGTTTCTATTCTTCCTCCACGCAAATGCGGGTAAACTTCGTATAGATAAAACGTTCGTAATTGAATCGTAGCTAGTACATAAGCGTATAACGCAAACGATCAGTAAGATTTAGTGCTAGAAAAAAAATGTTGTTTTGGAGCTTCAAAACGCCATTCCATAATAATATATTACTCATGAAGTAGGTGTCTGACGCCCTAGCCAGTCGGTAGCGTGTTTACTACCAAAATAAGGGTCCCAGGATTGATTTAGGGCATAGCCTAACAATTTCTGATTGGTAACATGCAGGCTTCCTCTTTCATAGTGAGTAATTATTGGCATGGATATGGGTCGTGTTAGGTTTAAGGTAACTGGGTGGAGGAGGTTTGAAATTGTAGGTGGTCCTCCTGATAGTTTTACGTTAACAGATTCTAACAATAATATCTTTTCACACCGCAACAAGCCTAGACATGCTGGTAAAACAATAAAATTATGTTAACAAGAAGAAGAGGTAGAATTAAGTAGGTGGTGCCTTGGAGAGTAATACTAAGAATCTAGTGAGGTAGCTCATAGGGAACCAGAAGGTGGGGCCAAGTATTTTGGCGGAGTCTTGGTGGAATGGGGGAGCAGATTGGCATGATGTGTGAGGGGGTGTGATGTATATAATGGGATCATCAAGCTCTGTGAAATTTTATCAGTTCTAGCTGCCGGAGTTGACTTGGCAAGCCTGGTAGGCAAAGTAATTGTTGACAGGGTTAGATATTAAACTCTAAGTGTTCCTTCATCTGAGAGGGATCTGCTACGATAAGTTTTGTATGACTTAACGTTGCTATAAAATGGGGGATTATGGGAACAATTGGTAACGATAGAGTGTAGTAATGTTCGAGTAAATATTCTAAATAATTTTGCATTACAACTATCTCTTACTTATACAAGATGTTTGGAAAATTTCAGAAATACAAGATCATGTAATACTCATTAAATTGAGTAAGAAAATTCTTAGTAAAGATATGTCCACGAACAAACTCGCACATACATAATAGGATAGGTTAAGGAGGTCCAGTCGCATGGCCCACTCCCCTCCTGGTCCATTGACCATAATCCTTTGAATATTCTTTCACAGGATATTTAAAGAGTTAACTCATAATATTAGCCATTAATTGTAATTAAAAGCACAAGTTTCATAATAAAATAAATGGACAAGATTCATAAATCTATATTAAAACAACAGAAGAATTCATAGTAAAAATTATAAACACAAAGATGTCAATATTAAAAAAAAGTGAACATTCTAATCTTCATTAAATATTTATAAATCTTAAAAGTTACCAAATAAATTTAACATTTAAGAAAATTTAGAAAATTAGTTTTAAAAAAGTTTAGAAAAATATGAAAGTTAAATAAATGAATTGCCAGTGTCAGTTATTTTGTCCACATGTGCCTCTATATACATTTCATTGATGGGAGATCTTACGACACTTCATACCATCATCAGCCTTAAACAATAGAGTGGTGTGACCTGTGAACCTATAAAACACAGTTAAGTGTATTGGTCTCCAATAAATGATCTAACAGACTTTCAACAGCGAGTTGAAAACTATTGTCGGACTATTCAAATAAACCCAAGTATTTTTCAAAGAGCACTGAACAATAAATTATTTAGCAGACTTTCAACAGCGAGTTGAAAACTGTTGTCGGACGATTCAAATAAAGCCAGGGATTTTTCAAAGAATACTCAACAGTCTGATTCAAAGATGTTAAATTATGGATGGCAAGGGAAATACAAAATAAAGAATACCTTTTAAATTGATAAGGTAATAACTTTTGCCATATAAACTCAAATAACATCTATTTTTTATTCTAGTTATTTTACCACCTAAAGACAAAGTGGCGTGTCCTTCTTAAGTGAGTTGGTTTGCAGACCTATATCTACTAAGATATTTCTACTTATTTTAATGAGTACTGCCAGTGCCTAACGAGTTGCTTCCTTTTTTATAACGCCATGAATAAAAGGGTTTGTTTGTGAGTTTGTCTGTGTGTACGTTAGTTCACGATAAGCATAAAAACACAGAACTGATCTAGACCGTATTTTCACTCATGTCTTATACTACTAGCAGGACGGACATGGCTGTATTTAAAAGCCAATAAAATTGATTGTTTCTGAAATATTCTGTATTAGACCCAGCAAGAAATTGTTATTTTCTACATTCTGTTTTATTTGATTTCCAAATCAAAATATATCTCAATCTTATTTCCAAAGATAAATAATAGATTAATGTGTTTATTCATATTCACATTATACATTAGTATATAAATAATGTTTCTTTGACAAATAAAAATGGCACAAGAAACGTTCTACATCTTTATTTAAATTGAGCTTACAATTGCACAGGTAACTATTAAGACAAATAGCTTACTTATCCTATTAAAGGGAAGCTTAAATTCCCGAGTAATAAAGGAAGTAGTAATATTAATAAAATATAATATGCATGGCCTATTTTTTTGAAAATGCTGTAACTTCAAAACAAACAAATCTTATATAAGTACTTAGGTATACCTGAAGCGGTGCATCTCGGGCGTATTTTCTTTCTTTACTTTTATTTATATTTAGACCCTATCACCTTGGGCCACTTGGCAACCGGTATGGGCTACTTCAAAACCCAGGAATCTGAAATGTTGAACTTTTTATGACAAGAAATCTAAGAGTGTGAAATTGATCGTTTATTTATTACTCTCAGTATTACCCATTCTTTGCACGGCTAAGCAACACTAAAACTATATCAAATTAGAAATTTTAACATTCAGCTGACCACTTGTTGATAGTTTCTCGATGTAAAATCCTGAGCCAACAAACTATTGCATTCAAAAACTAATGAAATTAGCTTGTAAATTAAAATAAATCATATAAATAAAAAATGATAATGTTATTATTATTTTTAATATTATTATTATTAGTACCGCATCTTACTACCAGTTCGGGTTATACGCACTTAAGCTAATGTGTAATGGTAGGGTGATTGTGAGATGAAATGGAAGACCTACAGTTTAACGTGGAATCCGAACCACGGTGGAGGCCTGGCATTCCACACATTCACAAGTTGTGATTAATACACGTCTTTTCAGAAATGAAGGAAGGGTTTGGCAATCAAATAAATATGTGCCGGGACCAAGGATTGAATCCTGGACTCCCAACACAGAAGTCTGACCCCTAGACCGCTAGGTCACCAAATATGATAAAAGAAATAATATATATTGTTACAAAATTATGTTAGAAAAAAGACCATCGTAGTTCACCAAAGAACACAAATAGTTCGTCACAGAAACATATTGAATAATAAGCATCATGATTTTCCTAAGAGTATCACGATTTGACCAAACTGTATCCTCAAAATGTTTTTATTTTAATATGTATGCTGATACGTGCTAGGCATTAATTTATGCCTCGATACTTAGCTTTGTTATCGCAAAGCTTAAGGATCTTCTTAAGGATAATTTTTATATTTTGTACTCGTTTGTATTTATATTTTTTCATTTGCCCATACAAAATTAAAATTTTCTACCACATCATGAAGTTAATTTTTATTAGCACTTTCCAGCCCTCTCTATTTAAAATCCCATTTTTCCTATTTTTATTGCTATTGTGTGGTTGTCCTTTTACACATTTGACAAATTTAAATTTTCTTCCATGCCTAAAAGAAGATTTTATAATCATTTTGGAAAGATTTTAAGTATTAACATCCCACCTTTTTCATATCCCACATTCCCATTATGAAATGTTAAGATTTATTTGACTATTTTATAAGGTGTATTTACGTGCTTGCCATATTTGAATTTTAAAATACGCTGAAAAGTTGTGTTCTATATTAGTTGTATCAATTTCGAGTTATTCCATTTCCCAGGTTTCAATTTTTAAATCGATTTGTTCAGAAGTCAATCGGCTTTCCGGGAAGGTATATTGACCTAAATGCCAAAAAGTGTTTTTTATATTAGTCATATAAATCTCGGAGGAACTCCCCACCCCTTCCCTATTTACCACTTCTTCATTTTAAAATTTAAGGAATCAAACCTTAATGGATGTTTGGGGTGGTTCTTATACCATTGTGAAAATTTTCAAACTTCTACCAAACTGAACAGTAATGTTATATTACTTTATTTAGTGACCACACAGTCTAAGGCGTCAATATTGTGTTAAACTATACTGCTGGTGACAGGGGATTTAAATCCTGGTTTGGTGTATTGAGGGTGGATTTTCCAAAATGGTTTCAATCCACGTAAATGTGGGTACACTTACTATAAATTCAACCATCCTCATCCATAACTCATTAGCGCAATCAGTGCATATCCATATAACCTTTCATGAAAAGGGGTGAAAAATTTATATTATTTTAGTTTTAGGATTTTTGAGCACCCCCAATTCACCAGCCTCCTTTATGAATAGTAAATATCTAATACATATTTTATTAATTGAGTAATCCCTCTACATTCTTGGAAAGTTTCAAATTTATACCTCAACTTAAAAGTTTGTTATTCTTTTTACCTCCCCCTCCCACTCCTTCCCTAATTTCTTTATTTAAAATATTGTATCTTATTTTTATTTGGAGTGCTCTTTATACCTTCTTGCCAAATTTCAGTTTTCTACCCCACAAAAAAGTAATTAATTGTTTCTATTAGTTTGTTGCTAAAGCTATCCTTCTACCCACCTGTAACTTTTTTTGTTTATAACAATCCCTCCCCCTGTTTTCCAAAGTTTCAATTAAGGTTTAACATTTCCCACCATTAATATTATGTATGTTTTGTCGTCTTTATATTGCCTACCCAATTTCCGTGTTCCACTATTTAGTGATGTAGTTGTCTACAGTTATATTTGAAATTGTTAGCCATCACCTCATTTTCTCTGATTCATTGTTAAAAATTTTAAGATTTATTTGGTAATCTGAAGTTGTCTCTGTACCTGTATGTCAAATTTTATTTGTATACTTTATCTAAAAAGTTTTTTTATAGCTATGCCCCCCCCCTTTTTTTTCAGTAGCCCTATTTGAAATCTACCTATTTTAGAGTCTTCTAGTTATATGGGCCAATACTGCTACCTTCCTGCCAAGCAAAATTTCAAATTTCCGGCCCATGGGCTGGATAAGTATGGTTATGAGTGAGTCAGAGAGTCAGGGAGTCCTACATCTTTCTTCCCTTCTCTACCCTTTTAGGGGAAGAAATTTGAAAAACCCTCAATAAGCAATCATCCAATTCTAGAAAGGAACCTCAATGTTAAATTTCAAAGCTCTATGTTGGCTAGTTCAAAATAGTTTACCAAACCAAAGTTTGGTATCATATAGGTCAGCGATGCCTAACCAGGAGGCCACAAAAGGTTTTTTGGGGGCCTCGAAAAAAATAATTTAAAGTGTTATGTGCTTATAATAGAAGTCAATTATCTTAAATTTTACGTTTTGGAAGAAATAATTCGATGATCGTAAGCATGTAAGTACAGTAGACTCTCGATTTTCAGGGATAATGAAGGGGAGGGGAAGCACGGATAAGAGAAATCATGGATGGAACAAATAATTCCCGTCTGTTCACCACCGCCATTCTAGATTTTCTGCCTTTTGTTTCTACTTATATATGTGAAAAGGAATTTTCCACAATAGTAAATGTTAAAACAAAGCAGGCATATTGACCCCGAATCGAATCCTGTATGTGAATGATATTTAGTAATACAATTGAAACGAGAATAGACAAATTAGTGGAAAGCGTCCAACAGCAGAGGTCCCATTAAATACATTTAGTTAAGCTGATTTCTGTTTTTTATTTGTTTGTTATTATAATGAGTAAATAAACAACTATTTTAGAATAAATCTTAATGATTAATATGTTAGTAGAAACTAGGGGGCTGCGTCAATAATTTGGGATATTTAGGAGGCCGCGAGTAATAAAAGGTCAAGAACCACTGATCTAGGTCATAAACACTAATATTTAACCGCGATACCATGATCGCGAGAATATCGATAAGCAACGATACCAGGTCAATCGTGAAAACACGCCTCATTGTGACGAATCGTGCCATTGTATAAAATATGTAAGCAAAATAAAACGCATTCATTCCATTTAGTACACCGGTAAAAACCATTTAGCAATTTTTATTAATTTTAAATCTTCCGTTTGTCTGCGACTAGGAAGAATTGTTTCGAAAATTGCGAAAATTAGAGAAGTATTTACTAACATTAATTTTTCAAACTCATTTTACTATTGCTTTGATCATAGCATGGATGTTTTCAAAGTCTGAGATTCTAAAATAAATTCTCAGACACTTGAAAAAAATCTTATTAGTGTATCAAATTGGCCCTACTAGTCAAATACTATAGTATCAATATATCTTTAACTGTTACTTCTCAACTTTTTTTTAAAAAAAAAGTACAAATAATTATTTAATCTACCACACCGATAGGTGGTTGATAATTATTAGGTTTAGTCATCCATATAGTCATTTTAATGTTCAAACTCTTCTGACTACATTTATAAAAATATTTACATTTTCAACAGACCCAAAAAGATTGTTTTTTATAAAATTTCGAAACATTTGAAGGGAACCACGTCTCATTTTCCAATAATTTATTTTAAAATTTAAAACGTTTAGACTTTTATGTTTATTTGGAATATTTTCTAAGCCCACTTGCAAATTTAAATTCTCAACCACACAAAAAAGTAGCTGTTTGTAATAATTTTGGAAAATATTACCTCCTTTCTCACCCCCTCCCCCACCCCTAATCTACCAGCCCAATTATTTACCGATTCCCTCTATTTTTATTTGGTTATCTGGAGGGTCCCTTCCGCCTGCTTCTTTTTACATCCATAGTCAACCTAAAGTACTATACAACGTAAATACCGATTCGGGTGGCTAAAAAACCAAGAAATATAGAAAGCAGAAACTTGACATGAACCTACTTACTTAGGGTGTCCTTGGGTTTTGCTATTATACATATTGTGAGCCTAAAATATTAAACTACGCAATTTTCTGATGTGGGTTGGTACCTAATTAAGTACCATTTAACTCTTAGAATTGGAGTAATTACTTAAGGAAACTAACAAATGTGCTCCTCGGGTATTTATATTTATATGATATATTGAGAATTTTACGCCCCAGACTGCGTAACCACCCACGTTGATGACTACAAAACCCAAGGGCATATAAAACTGATACTTTGAATACGCACAAAGGGGAAACGGAGGGTGCACAAATTGGAACTTTTTTACTGCTTTCTTCATTACAAGTCTGAATACTTTAATCACGAGATCACTATGTGTTGTTTACTATAGTATTTATTAGTTTTTTATTAAAATTATCCTTCAAGGATAAATCTAAACCTTCGAGCCAAATAAAATTAAGATAAAAAACCACAAAAGTCACCCAGGTAACTCTGAGGACTCGCAGTAGGTTTTACATATGTTGCGATTCTCATGACTTATACCACGGGATAACTGGTGTGTATTATTTTTAATCATATATTGAGAACCAGATGCCTTAAGGTCATTTGACAATGTAATGTATTGGACAATTTTAACAAAGGTATAACTATAAGCTATAAATAGTGATTTAATTATATCAAATCGACTCAGTTTACAACCGGCACCGTAGTGTAGTGGTCAGTGCACCTGGATACGGGCCTAGGGGTCTTGGTTTCGACTTCCAGCTGGTACCTTAAATATTTTTCACGAAAAGGTGAATCACCTCAACGGTGACCAAGGTGTGTTTAATTAGGCCTAAGTTAGGTTTAAGTGTTTTCACTGGTTCCACACCCACATACTCACTATCACCATCATCTTATCTCCTCGGGACATTGAAACAGAATTCACGGAATGGATATACGATTAGTACACAAATTATATGGGGATATATATATATATATATATATATATATATTAGTTCACGAATTATATTGTAAATATTTAGATTTTTCTTTAATTTTGTATGTAGAGCTCAATTTTTTTGTGACATTACCCATAGCCTAAACAGAAATATTTTGTATAAAAGTTTGTGATAAAATATTAATTAATTAATTAAAAAATACCGATAGTAAAAAAATTTAGATACATTGTAGCTTTCTCAATTTTAATTTTTTTTATGTCGCATCTTAATTTACCGTTTTAAGGCTTTAACTAAAATAATTTGGATACAATTATTTGCTTAGAAGAAAAAATATGTTTAAAAATAATTAAAACATATTTCTAATTAATTTAAAAACTATAACAAACAATACTAGACTCACATAATCAAAATTAGTTCCAGACAGAGAACAATCTATTTTTTACCATTAGTAAAAAAATGGATTGATACTTATTTAGTTTATTGTTTGAAAATGAAAATGGTGGGAAATTAACATTAATGTTAAGGTTCAACTACACAAGTGCTTTGTAAATGTACAAAAATTTTTAGAAGCCTCATATAAGGTGACCTCTATTTCTAAATGTAAGTTTTTCTTAATCTTTTTATTTCCTATGAAATATCTTATTTTTTTCTCTTCGAGCGTGGATTGCTTTGTTTCCTGCCTTAGGCAAAGATTGTCCGCACATATAGCACCCTGGATAATGTATATACCTGATATCACATGAAACCGTGTCAATACTTCCAGTTCTACCTGAGATCCATTGTTAAATTGGCACACAGCATCAAAAATACCAAATTTCATTGTTGTAAAGCCAACAAATATATTTTTAGTAATTTTTCTCCAAATTATGCCGTTGAAAAACTCATCTGAGTATTAGGTCAACACGTGTAAGCATTTTTCAAGAATTTCTGGGTCTGTGAAACGATCAATATTTTGCTAACAATATTTAGAGGATTCTAAATCACCCACTGGCTTTGACTGCCATCAGGACATTTTCCATGAGGGGGTTAGTCATCACGGGCAAACAAATAGTATAGAGTAGCCTAAACTTATTTACTTATGTTTTAAAATTGTCAGTATTAGCACGTAAGCAATGCCAAAGTAGTTATGTAACGTGTAGATCATATAATGTGTCAATTTTCCTTTACCACCAAACTTTTGTTCTTTCGCAATCTTTCTTAATAAACTTTTGATACTAAACATACGTACATTACAAAGGGAATAGTGTGGGTGTAAGGTTGTTTTTTTATTTTAAATTGTACATATATTACGATTCTAAATAGGTAATCGTGTGATTATCAGCTTGTGATTTAAAAAAAGTGTCCAATATTGTTCACCATACATATGTGCTGTTTAATACAGCAGTGATTCGTTTTCTACATATGCAAAAATGTGCACTTTAGTCAATTTTATCATTATGTTGACACGTTTACTAATTAATAGTTAACCAACTCGGTTGTCGCATGATCATACGCGTCAATCTCATGTTGATATTGTATTGTATATGACAGGGAGATCAGGGTTCGAATCTCAGTCAGGGGTACTGAAGGTTGGTTTAGTCCTCAATGGTTTCCACTCTTTCTCTCTTCGTAACTGTAATATATTTCACATAATAATCCACCTTCCTCGTACATAAATCATTAACGATATTGATGCTTACTTATGTCCCTAACAGTCACAACGACGTGAAGAAAGTTAATAGTATTTGAAGCGTATATGTTTGATTAATATTATTATCGAGATATATATAACATCAGCTTTCTAAACTCTATCAGCTAATGACTTAAAAACAAACTCAGCCTTTGACATCAACACTTAGCACTAAATAGCCAAATGTTTTTTGTTTGTAAGCGTTTATTTATTATTGTAACACATATATCAGCAAAAACATTAATAAAACATGTGAAACATACAGGACAGACAGTTAACACCAGCCCCGAAGGGCTCTCGAAAACGGACACGACATGGACATAAAATACAACACTCAAAATGAAAGACAATGGCGCCCTGGCGGGCTAGCCAAATGTATCTTCAACATAATAAAATGTTTAATATAGAACCAGAATATAGTTGAATAATATATTCCTTAAGCTACCAAATTCAATCAGGTGGCGGGGTTTAATGCTTTAATCTATTTCTGACTAGGTGACTGGGTAAAATCCGTGAATTATTGATTATATGTGGCGTGTTGTTTCTAGCTTGAGCTGTAAGAGTTATCCTAGGTTGGTCCCTTGCGATTGGAGAATGGTTCCACCCTCAAGCTCAGTATCGACCTGTGGCCTCTAACAGCCTACATGCGATCTACCATCTGGCGGACGGAGGTGCTACTAACAAGTCTACAGACTTAGTACACATTATTATTTGTTTATTTTATTATTATTGTTATTTATCAATATAATTCAAAATATAATTATGATCATCAAACAGCCTAGCATGTACCATATTTTTTAAAATTAATTTTATTTGAAATAAAGAAATAAATTCTCAAAATGAGAATATCCAAACAAAAAGAACAAGGCAATAAATTTATTTACATAATAATAAAAACAAATTCAACCACAACTGAAAATCTAAATACCAAATTTCAACCAACAAAATAGTTGTAAATATTTTGATAATAATAAACTGGGGTATATTCGTGCAAATAAAATTATGTAAGCATATAATTTGTAATTTGTTAACATCTCGCATGCTACCAAGGATTGTAAAACACAAAATATACAAAACCATAATTTACTGTTTGTTCTCTATGTGTGTGAGCCATGTGAGAGCTTGCATAGCTAATATAATTTTTTATGTTCTAAAACAAGATGCTTAGAAAGATATTGGGTTCAAAAAGGTATGAAGATACTTGAGAGTGGATTAGATTACATAAAGATTAGTTATACTCTGTACTCATCACAATACATTGTTAGGATAGTAAAATCTCGCAGATTACGGTGGGAATAACTTGCAGCGTGAATGGAAGAATCTAGAAACGTACTCAGGGTACTGACTGGTAAACCCGATGGGAAGAGACCATTGGAAAGACCTAAATGCAGATGGGAGGATAATATTATAATGGACCTTAAAGAGATGGGCTATAAAGAGGTGAACTGGATAGAACTATCTTGAGTTAGGGATTAGTGGTGTACTTTTTTAAGTGATGTAATGGACTTACGAGTTCCTAATAACATAGAGAGAGCGAGAAAATTAAAGTAATAAAAATAGTTGAAATATAATAACTTAACTATAGTTAATAAATTGCAACAGAAAAACAAATCAAATTACGTAAACTACGACTCTATAAGAATATAACCAAAATTTTGACTTGATTTAATATTTATTTGCGACATTTTTCTTTTTCGTTCAAAATTAATACATTTAAGCTCTCAAAACGTCTTATTCGATGGTCTTTCTACGTCATTTATCGAATTGAATACTCTTCTTTCATCCTTATTTATAGTTTGGTCTCTGCAACCACTTTTAAACATGACTTAATTTATATTTTCACTATGATCTATTTTATACTGTGAGTACATATCTTAATATTGTCACTACCCTTATCCACCTCATGGTAAAATCTGTCAGTGGGTTGGCTTGAGTATTAATATATAATTTTTGGGTTCACTAATAGTCATTCATTTGAAGTTTATAGGGATATTTACTGAAATATATAAAATGTAACGTTGATTTAGAAGGTTTAATTTTAGAGGTATTTAAAAAATGTCCTCTCTTTTTTCAGTGTCCTACACTCTTAACAGTCCATTCGTTGACCAAGTCTAGATGTTACGTATCGAGATCTCGCGATCGTTTACATCCCACCGACTATAACGTGACTCGAGGATCACTAGACTCGTGAGTATTTGGGAAGGGGAAGGGGGGTTCTTCCCCCATGAAGTGCTTTCATTTTATACCCGAGATATTCCCCAGACTGACTGTCGGTCAGGCAGTAGTAGGTTACACAGCATTAGAAGAACGACCCCTTATTTCGACTCTCCAGTCCTCCTTATCCTAGTTAATGGACTAAACCTGGTGTTTCAAACTCTCAAATAGGCTCGTTTCTTATTTTAAGTTTACAATAACCTCCGATAGTTGGTTTGAAAGTAAGCACAACACTATGTAATACCTAACAAAAATAATTAATTTGTTGGCGTGGACTGCTGAAGTAGTAACTGTTGCTAATAAATGCAAGTTTGACTAGATCATACTTTTTACATTTTTAGCAAGACAAAATTTGCGAAGATATGACAATATTATTTTTATAAAAGTTTCCTATTTTGGGCGTGTTGGGATGTAAAACGTTTATAACAGACAATAAAAATGCTAATAAACTAGCTCTTCAAATATTATTCTCATAAGTAATAGACAAGCATAGTATTATTCTAAATTTATTTTAAATGATAAATGAGCAGTACACAATAAAATATAAATATACCCCTATGCTCTAAATATATCTCAAAGCAAATTAAAAATATCTGAAACTGTAAGTTCAAAGTTTTATTTTTAATTTTTAAACAAAAATTGAAATACGTTTATTAAATATTTCAGTAATACTGTAGGTATTGTTGTACAAGAATATAAACAAAAATTATTTATAATGTCTAAGAAATATTTATATCCCAAATTTTGTCAATTATTATAACTGGTGAAAACGTATTAATTTTTTATATCCCGAATATAAAGTAAACCAAGAAAAACTTGTTAGTTATAAGTTTCTGGTTTATAAAATCATTCAATAAACGACACATACACTATTAAATACCTTAGAAAATTAAAAACCAATATTCACGTGGTTAAAGTTTTTAGGCTCGTTAAATAAATAAGAGTAAGAAGAGACATATTTGGACACTCAGTTTCTCCGAAGTAGGTAAGTAAGGTTTAAACTTTATATATATATTTAAGTTATCCTTAGTGGTAGTCACGTATTATAAGGCGTCAGGTTCGCAAGATAAATAAAAAGTAAAAATAAATGATTGAGGTGTACTTCTGACAATATTTCCAAATAGGGAAAGGGTCCCTATAATGGACAGTCTCTTAAACTGAACCACATTAATATTTAGGTGATCTGGTTGTTGTATACTGTCATCTTTCAGAAAAATATTTTGGCAGTACGCGAGGAGTTCTTGTTGGTCTTTGTTGTGTGATTGCAGCCGTAGTTTGTGTTAAAAGCAAATAAAAATTTTTGGTGCTCTTTTAATCTAACTTTCAGCGCTTATTATTATTATTATTATTATCAGCACCGCGTCTTACTACCCGTTCGGGTTACACGCACTTTCGCTAATGTGTAATGGTAGGGTGATTGTGAGATGAAATGAAGGACCTAAAGTTTAACGTGGAATCCGAACCACGGTGGCGGCCTGGCATTCCACACATTTCAGCGCTTATTGCTAAGCTTCTGTCAGGTGACATGTATGTAGATACTTGCTTTAATCTATATTAACTTTCAGAGTAATTTTATGTGATAAATATGAGTGCTGACTCTGATTCCATTATGCTTTGTCCTACCTGTTAGAAATAGAATAATCCAAAATGGCCGGATCTCCTAAATTGAAACGGCTGGCATCCCTTATATTGGACTGGTTCAATATAAGAACCTTCTTTCTCTATCAACTAACTATTGATTAAATTTAAAAATCCATTTAATCCAATACGTATATTATTTTTAATATGATTTTCATTTATTATAAGAGTAAAGCATAGAATGGATAAGAATTAATATTAATGGTAATATATTATTATAGTTGTAGCTATTAAATTATATCATTTATTCAAATGGTCATATAATAATTTTACATAGACCAGTTTTTATTATACTATGAGCTGAAAATACCACCCTACTGAAATTTTTACACAAATTTAATTATAGCTATAGTAATTTTCATAACACATGGCATAGTTTGAGAGTAATAATTTGGTTACCGTATTTTTTTTTTGTCAATTTATAGAATGGCAAAGAAACGCAAGTATGGTGCGTAGGGTGAAGAAGACATGGAAAGAGCTTTAACTGCTTACCGAAATGGGGATGCAGGCTTAAATGAAGTGGCTAGGTTTTATAACGTACCTAAATTAACACTTAAGACGAGGCTTGATGGTAAAAACATAAATGCTAAAGAGGCTGAACAAAAATTTGGGCATTCAACAGATATATCTCCAGAGTTAGAAGGAGAAGTAGTTGATCACATTTTAGTACTCTAATCTCATCTATTTTGATGTACACGGGTTGATTTAAAAAAGTTAGACTATGATGTGTCTGAAGCTAATTCAATACCAGACAGATTTAAAAATGGCAAGGCTGGGAAAAAATGGTATTATTATTTCATGGCTCGCCATCCTAAATTTTCGCTAGTAATGGCATATTTTATATATGATACAGAATTGAAATATGAGGTGGAACAAGGACAACAATGTTTCAAAACTAGGAAATACATAGAACAAGGATTATATTATGATACATAACTAGGAGTGGCGGGTACAAGTAATGATATTATATAAGATCAATAAAAGCCAGAAGCAACGATGGATATGATACAGAGCTACGAACGATGTGAAATAAAATGTAGACTTTTATTTCACTGGGATAAGACTCGCTTCTATTTTTAAAACACCCAATCAATAAACAAGTTTACATTGACAAAGATAATATTATCAAGTGAGGTCGGTTGTGAAATTGCTTGTTTGTCAGAAGGATATTTATTTGTACAATATCATCAGAAGGATGGCACATTTATACGGCTTGACTTCCAAGCGTGTATTGACCTATTGCTGGAATAAACCTTGGCTTTACATAACAAACACCTTAAAATAAGGACTGTAATAATAAATACTTATTTAACATGTGTGGTACCCGCTTTGGTGGCCACATGGTCTAACGCACTACTCTCACAATATACTGGACTACCGATGAAGGTTTGATCAAGGCTAGAATCTTGGTCAGGTTAACAGAGGGAGGTTTAAAAAATTCTTCTCCACTCTCCCTCCAAGCAAATGTGAGTACTCTTCCTCTAAATATAACATGCACAATTATAATATGCAAGATATTAGCACTCTAAGAACATGGTCCAAACATATGGATTTCAATATTTGTATTTTCTCAAATTGAAAAAGGTTTGTCTAGAAAATAGTTAACAAATTGGAACAAGACTTTAAACTGGTTTCATGGATGACACTGAATGACTTAGAAGTTAAAGATTGCTTAAATATAAAAAGAAATAATTGTGACACTTATATTCAACATTTTTAGGCTAAAAATATCCAAAATGTTAGAGCTTGCGTTAACCTAGTAGAATATTTCAATTTGGGATTTTTCCAACCACGATTAATGTACACAAAACAGGAAGAGATTTTTTGGTTTTTGAGTCTAACAAAATAAATGGTACCCAAAGTCACACCAATTTTCTCATAATATTGTGTATTATTGCTTCAAAGAATTTGCTCAAAAATATATTTTCAATAAGCTGCCACTAATTAAGTTTTACTAATAAAAGCACTAAACAGCACAATATAAACTCTTGATTTATAAACTTGTAAACAAATTGTTAAAAATTTCTTAAATATCTCAAATGTTCAAAAATAAGTGTTTTGTAAACTACCATTAAATTATTTGTAAATTTTAAACAATAAAAACGTATTTTTTTTTTATCCCAAAAAGATCTTCGCAGATGCCCATTTTGCACACAATCCTTAAGGTCAATTTCAAAAAATTTCATAGTTTCCTTAATTTGACCTAAGTAAACTACCAATAAATAAATGTATTTATTAAAAATAAAAACACATTATTTATTATCATGTAAAATAAATGCCCGATACCAATTTAAAAAAAATAGCTATAGAGTTGTTTTTTTTTAGAAAATCAATATATCTCATTATTTTATATGTTAAAATTTCAATGTTAAAAATTAAATTCAATTTTATTTGTAAGATCAACCGCTCCTTGGATATAAATTTTAAACAAAATCATCATAGCCAATAAAAAAAGATCAATTTAAAATAAAATTGTTATTAGTAAACCACCATTAAAAAATGTTTACCCCAAAAATCTGTATACAGTGGTTTAGGTCACGATAAACACTCCCAATATACCCATTTGTAACCAAATCATAAGTCATTTTTAAAAATTTCCCATTTATAAAACTGGTCTTTTGTAAGCTAAAGTTAACTTTAAACGAATTTTTACTCAAAAAACAACCACACAGTGCAATTTTCCATGAGAAACCCTCCTAAAATACCAATTTGGAACCAAAATCGTTACAACCATGATCAAAATACTTCCAGTTTCTTAATAGTCAATCATCTGTAAGCCATACATAGATAAGTTCTTACCCCAAAAACAAATACTTTATAAAGTGTTATTTGTCATGTCAAACAGTGCCAAGATACGCATTTGGAACCAAACCACTAGGTCTATTTTAAAAATATTTCTTGTTTAAGAAAAATTCCAAATCAGTAAACTATCCATCATTCTAGGACTAGGGTCAAAACAATACGATAAAAAAATTTGAGATAAGGTCCTATAAAATCTAAATATCAAGTTTAAACAAAATCCATAAAACCGTTTTAGATGAAGCCAGGGACAGACTGAATGACATACAAAGATACATATATGGGGACAGAAATAATTTTTTGTAGGGGGGGGGGGGCTCATCATAATCTCAAGGTAATTTTTTTCAAGATTACAATAATTTCTCTTGGAAATAAGAATATACAAAATAAACAACTCTTGACCGGTCTGTAGCTGTAAAAGATGTTATCATTGGTTTGTATTCTTAATTTATAAAGACATACGGGTAAAGACTAGTAAGTATGTCTACTTTTTTAGATACTTAAATCTTGGCCATACATGGATCCAAATAGTGGATATTTAAAAATTTCACCCCCGTGGCTCCTTGAGAGGATTACAGAGCTATCTATGTTATTAAGCATCTCCGAAGGATAAAGCTTTTTTTTAAATCACAAATGCAGAATAGAATTAAGGTCATCAGTACATCACTTAGACGATTTTTAAAACTTCAATAACTTGGATATCTAAAAAAATAAATCATATGAATCTAGTATTATACTAATTTAAAATGTATACCGTGCTAGGAGAGGTAAAAACCACTTTGTGGCACTTGAGCCAATACTAATGTCACAATTCTAGCTAAGTCATACTAGGGTGCAAAGTATAAGTAATCAGCATTTCAAACCCGTGGTGTAGTAGATTTATTTTGTCACAAATCTCCAATAATTTACCAAATACAATGCCAACATAAATTCTCAATAATAAAAATATGTCGTTTGAATATTTTGAGTAAAATGAGGTGCTTGTTATGTTTATCAGCTAATTTTCATAATAATATGAAGTCGCCTTTAAAGGGTAAAGAACCCAAAAATATCTTAATAGTAAAGCGTGTGTTGATGATTTATTACCTGCTCAGCTCTGCCATGGCGTGCAAGTAGGGTCTCACTGTCGGCAATATCCTCTTCATCACCGACCTCCAGCTCCAATCGCTCATCTCCAGAGTTATCCAACCTACTAAGGTCATCCAAAAGAGTGTTGAGGACGCGAATGTCCTTATCTCCTATTAGCTTGTTAGGGGTGTCAGGGGGTGGGCTTGGCTCGTCCCTCCCCCCTGCACCCGTCACTTGAGAATGAGGGGCCGTGGTTAAAGAAGGTACCTTAGTACCTTCCAATTCACCGCACACACTGATCACACTTTGTCGGCGAATCGGTGTGTTCACTACAAAATGGTGGATCACTGACATTAAAATGTATGTGAGATAGGGTGTTTTGTTTCATTTACGAGGGGTGGTTTCTCCTGGAGAAAACTTTCATATCCTGCTCCAGCTTTGAATATTAGTTGCACAATGTTCTAAAATAGCCTCTTGGTTTCTATCCAGTTTTTGAGTCTAAATGTACGGTAAACCTGCACTTTTATGAACAGGTTTAGTGATCATTTCTTCGTCTTGAATTAATGTATATCTCGTGAAAACGCAGGTTTAAAGATGAGGATTTTTCTACTACTATCAATGAAAAAGTATAGTGTTAGAATTAATTGATAAAATTTAGAGGACTTGAAATAAAATAATTATTTTAAAATATTGGTCTACAAAAAATGTGAGGTATACAAAAGGACTAAGGCGATGACCTTGTTTGTATGAGTGTTTTGTGTGTGTGCACCTCATGACTTTGGAATTAAGAGATGGATCTCAGACATAACACAAGCACCCACTAGGACTGCTGTGGGCTTGATTTGATTTGATTTTTCTTCAATTTACCATTTTCGTGAGAGGGCATCAAAAGTTCAATTTAATCAATGTGGGCATGTTTGACTCAAACATTCAAGATGATAGACCTTACATATCGTCCGTTAAAAGCATAATTAAATAAAGTACTTTGAAATGTAAACAAGAGAATCACTCAGCCCAATTTTTAAAAAGATACGTCAATTTTCAGATCTAAACCAAATCAGGTAAACACATCTCAATTCCTAAGTAAAGTAGCGTAAGTAGCGTGTCTGCCTGTTGAGCTAAGTGTTCCGGGCTCACGTCCCAGCGAGGCAGGAACACTTATAATTACTGAAATGTGGGTTTTCCCTTTCATAGTGATGAATTAACCACTGGGGTCTGAGTGTGGTGTCTGTTCTAGATTTAAGTTAAGTTTATAAGTCGCGTAGTGATATAATCAATCGATTCAGAAAGTGCACGTAAAAAAAAGGAAATTTAATGTTTTAACAACATTTTCGTGAAAAGTTACAAAAATCCAAGAGTGTACAATATTTGGAAATAGCTAAAATATGCTTTGTGTTAATAGTTACAAAAAATATAAAGATAGTTAATTAATATTAACAATATAAAACCAAGAGTTAAGGTATAAATTTGTTGTTCAAATAAAAATCAATAAATGCCAATATATTGAAAAATATATTTTTAAACTTGCTTTTAGAAAACTTATTACAGTACCATATAGCACTTCTTCAGAAAATAATTTATAGGTGGGATTTTTTTCAGACCTATATTGAGCAGTCCAAAAGTGTCTGAATTCAAAATAAATATGTCTGTTTTCATAAGGTAGCATAAATCATTGAAATAATCCTATAACTATAATAAAAATTATTGAATAATCTTTACACCTTTAAAAATGGTTATATAAATAAAACAATATTCTAAATCTGAGTTCAATATAGGCCAAATATTTGAGAAAAATATAATTTAAATATAAATATTAATTAAACTTCGTAAACTCATAATAGTCCCTCGTAAAGTGAATTGAATGAAATAGCTTAGTAACTGTAAATTTTAACTTGGTAAATTTTGCCCAAAATATTGTAAAAGGTAGTCTATGCAACAAAAATAATGTTTTTAACTTAAAAATAAAAATAAAGTATCATCCAATAAAAGGATGGATAGCACTATATTTATATACTCCTAATATTGTTAGCCTCAATTTTTCTTAAAAAATTAAATATCGAGCCCCTTTATTGAATTTGGTCTAACATCTCTGAACATTATTTATGCACGTATATATTCTATCATAATTGCTGGTAAAATGTGAAATGGACAATTTCATATTAGTCTTTGTCAAAGGAACTCATTAAGATGATGCTAAAGTATTGAAAATATCCACTGGTAAATCGAAGTTATTAAATTATTTTTAATCGTGGATATATTAAAGTATGAAACCATGTTATAGTAAATCACTAATTATGCTTATTCTTTGGGGCCATTTAATTATGTTGGACATAGATCTTCACTGATATCGCCTCTCTGCTATGGTTTCTCTTCAATATCTCATATTATCTCGCTATATAATAATATTCTAAATTGTGGCTTTTATCTAGTTATGCTATCTTTTAAATAAACGTCCTATTTTAGGTACGTACTTTCATACATTTTTAACATATAGCTTAATGAGTCAAGAGTGGTGCCCCATATCAAATAATGTTTTCTTTATTATAATCGTTACCACTTTCACCCATTAATGAAAAATTGAGTTTAGTGGCCGGAGAAAGCGAGAATATAAAATATTTAGCGTAGATTAAAGTAATTGGTATTGCTCACGCACTATAAAATTACATTTAATACTAACTAAGCTAATACACAGACGATATCAAATCATAAATATTATCTCTATACAAATTATTTCAATTATAATATAATAAAACGATAAAGGTTGTTACTGTCATAATATACATGCTAGTCTAATATCTCAATTATAAATATGCAGCTATGCCAGTAATGTGATATGGTAGTAGGGCCAACCAATACTTTAACTCAACCTTAAAACCAAAATGATAGTAATTAAATTTTACTACTAATAATACAACACACCCCAAATAAAAAAAACAGAAAATGGACTAAATAGCTAGTAAAAAACTATTATCTATACTTATAAAATAACATGTCCTGACTGACTGACTGACTGATTCATCATCGCCGAGCGCAAACTATCAAGGCTACAAGCATGAAATTCAGACTGTATATTCATTTTGTTATGTAGGCACCCACTAAGAAAGGATTTTAGAAAATTCCACCCCAAAGGGGTCAAAATAGGGGATGATAATATGTATGATAATATGTATGAAAGTCCGTCATTTTGAAAGTTACATAAACAAAATTTGGTATTTCGGTTATTGACGTAAAACAAATAAATACGTGTTTCAGGAATTTTGGAAATTTTATTTAATAAGGGATGAAAAAGGGGGTGAAAGTTTGTATTGGACTTGCATTATTTTTGATCTGAGGTCAAGTTATGGTCATCAACGTAACGTAATATTTTAAATTAATCTGTAAATACATATGTATATTTTCGTATTTGTATATAATCAACTTCCACGCGAGCAAAGCCGCGGGCAACAGCTATCTAGTAAACACATAAATCTAGAGTGATAAAATGTAATATGGGGGTAGTAGGATATTGCTATAGACCCAGCCTATAGTCAATAACGGTACTAATAGTATAGTAACGTCAATCCATTTTACAGATCCAACCCCAGGGCCAGTAACATTATTCAGGTTGAAAGAATAACTAATTCTACAGAGCCAGCTGAGATATATTGCTAAGTAGTAGCACACTAACTTCTAAAACTATCATAATATCATTAATAACAAATATCATATAGCCAATCCTAGATCCAAGAATCGAACATCTAAACACAACTTCGTATAAACACATGATTTATAGAGAAATATAACATAAATTACCATCTACAATATCTAATCCTAGCATCTGAAAAATCAAATGAAATCTTTCATAGAACTATAAGATATTTGTAAGCGCTTTAAACATTAACTGTACCTAGTGCATTTGATATTAATTAATTCGCTAAAATAACTCTTGAATAAAAATGAGTAACGTTATGGACATCCCTGGATGTAGACTTCCAGGAAAATGAAGCATGGAAAATCAATATAGGGGACTCACCGGACTTTTCGTCAATAATACTGGTAATGGCGCTCCTTCTACAAGGCAAACAAAAGTTAAAGAGCAGCTTTAGGTACGAGCAAACACAATACAATATTTACTATTTTATTTCTTGCAAATTATTTCTGTGTGTCACGTCCACATTCTATCCACATTTAACTAAACTAATGGGTAGGTATGAAGCAGATATAATTTAAAGGAAATGAATCGTCATCTGAATGGAGTGTGAGTGGAAAACCATTTATATAAAACAGTACTCAGTACACCCGTCTTGGATTTTATCCCCGAGAGTGGTCCGTTTAAAAGTTTAAACTATTAACAACAATGAAACTTTGTCGGAGATTGCAGATCAAATGGTTTCACTCCTACACTAGCAACAATATAAATATGATGAATTGGGCAGAAATGAATTTTACATTCTTACACTAGCAACAATGTAAATATTGTTTAGGAATAAAACGTGACATTTACAATCCTACACTAGCAACATTTTAATTATGCTGGTGGAAGCAGCAGTGATTTTTACGTCTTCACGATGGCATTAGTGTCAATATTGGGGAGGCAAACTGTAGTCTTTATTATGCTTATATACCAGCAACAATGCCATTATGGTTGAGGAAACAGTGATGACCTTTATACTAGCAACAATTTAAATATTGTGAGGGCAACTGCAGTCACTTTTAAACCTCTACACTAGCAACAATGTAATTATGGTTGAGGAATCAGTGATGACTGTTGTACTTATATACTCTACAAGTAACGATGTCTATATTATAAAGGCAACTGTGCCGACTTTTAGACTTCAACACTAGCAACAATGCCATTATTTTGGGAGTGGGTGATGAGGCTTTCTTTCTCTATAAGCAATTAATTTTGTAGACCCACCTTTAAATAGGACATCTCTATTCAGAACACTTCTCCCTCCTTATAAAAGGTTTTATATAATAACTTAGTTTTGCTTTAATTCCAGTGTCGTGTTATATTAATTTATGGTCACATCCATACTACAAACTACTAAATATGTAATTTAGAATTTGGCTTTTTAAAATATGTTTTAGGATTTTATTTTATAAAATTACGTCATAATGCTATTAAGGTTTAATTTCTCTCAAACAACACTTTGGTTAGCGTATAAGAACGATTGAATTTTCATAATAAATCCTTGAAATATATTGTAATTTTGACTTGTCTTTATTAAAAACATGTTTTAATTATATTTCCATTTCAGCTTTTGTTTCTTAGCGTGTAAAAATGGATATAATTATTACAACTTTAATAAATGTAGTTCAATCATTCTAACTACCTTTATGTCCAAAACATTTTTATCTTTTGTATCTTTGATTGGCTCAACGGGTATTATGGGATGAAGGTAAGAAAGGCGTAACTATTTACGGTTTACATAATTTACATTCCCAAAGTTCACAAATGGCCCTATATTTTAATTTTTGCTAATCTCAGTACTATTTCCAAACTTTCAACATATATAGTGCGATGAATTTAGTAAAATGAATACTATGCAGACAATAGAAGCCAGTGTCTTAGTCAGATTTTTAAAGCAATTTAAGAAGAAAAGATATGTTTATAATATTCTCATTGCTTTCTTCGGGATATTGAGAATTACAATAGCCAAATAAGAATACAAAAATTAAGCTTTTCTATCTTTATCTGTATAGAGAAAATTGATATAAAGTGGTTTATAATATATATATATTTGCTAATCTTTACATTCATTCATAGTATTGTCATCCTTTTCCAAACTTTTATTTTAAAGGAGTATTTTTTTTAATAAGAAGTAAAGAAGTACGACAGTATGTTTGAGTTTGACTTGTGCTTTTGTTAACTTAAAGTGTTCTAAGTAAGAAATACAAATATTAAAATCTCAAACGAGAGTATATGTTGATTTGAAATTCAAATTCCCCCCTTTAGCAACTTGTATTAGATAGTATATTATTATCACTAATACTTAGATATTTATTCAACTATGTTATAAATAATTACATTATAATAATTTATAAAATGATTAGGAAATGTTAAGAGTAGAATATGTTTGAAATTATGCGTTTGATAAAAATATGTGAAAATTGACCATTAGAGTTTCTGCAGAAATATTCTCTATATCTCACCAACTAGATTACTTTAATTTAATTACTTGATAGGGGTGAATAACTGTTCCAGGATTTTCACCCTGGCTGTCCAAGTGGGTGAATGTGTGAGGTTATAATATGTTGACTATAAATGGGAAACCGTGAAATAATCCTGGATGTCAACTTGTGAAAATTGGTTGAGAGAGTTTGACTAATTGACTATTTGACTAATTGGATCCATCATTCCTGAATATGGAGAGGTGGAGGATAGGTAAGGATATATATATATATATACATCAATTTGACACCATGAATAACTAACTTGCAGGCTATACACATTTTAAATAACCACGCTAATGTTTCCAGAATAAGGAATTTTGGAATTTTAAGTATTTGTAACTTCATTTGCGTGAAGGGAGAGGGGAAAACTGTGTAGGAAAAAAAGTTAAGTATACATGACCGGGATTTGAACCCCGATATCTCTATCATGAGCAGTCAATTCTAGTGCGAGAGTGATGCATTAGATCATTCAACCACCTATGCAAGGGGTAAGTATATTATTGATTATAGGCTTACAGGACCGTACTACCAAGTTATCTTCCAATGATGGTGAGAACGTAGAGAGAGATGGAAAGTAAATATAGTTCTGAGGTATCTCAATTATATCTCCAAGTATGTATTAAATTATTTGTTTTGGTAGTGTGTATGTGTATGTGTGTGTAAATTATTATTCCCATCTTGTATTACAAATTTTAGTAATTATTTATAATAATTTTCAATGTTTGTTAAATTATGTTTTCTTGACTTAAATTTACTTGTAAATCATTTTCTGATATAAAATAGTGAGATTTTTGTAAAATATTAAGTATGTTTTGTCTATGATTATTGTATAGTAAATAAAATTAGGCTTATTACAAAATATTAATTGTATTCTATTTATTATAAAATAACGGATATTAGAATAAATTATAGATATATATGTTTAGAATCCTAGATTTATTATTTACGATTTAAGTGTCTAGTATAAACAAATTGAAGCCTTGTCTTATACAATTATGGAATTATTTTTTAATCAATTAATGTATACGTGGTTTTACTTAAAGTTATTTTTGCATTAAATACTAAGGATTTTACTATTACCAATAGATATTTTATATAATTTATGAGGATATTTTGTTAAAATATATATTATTTGGGAAATGTTACTATGATAAATTAAAGTTTGTTAGGTTATTGGTGAAATATTGTCATTGGTTTGTAAAACAACAATACAATTCGTTTTAATTATTGACACGACTTATATTCATTTGTTAAAATAGAATAGCTCAATATATTGAGACTTAGAAAGAAGTTTTTTATACTTAGGTTCTATAATTATTCTCATCATAAAGATTGACATACAAAAAATATATATTTATATTTATTTTGTCACTATTTGATTTGAAGATTCTAGCTGAGCTCACACCAAATCAATATTTAAGCGGTTCTTAACAATGTTCCACTTACAATGCAACGTACACAAAGCCATCTCTTGAACACTATTTTCACTCTCCTCTATCATGATTGCCCCACACACAAACTCACAAATATTCATTACTATACGCTGAAAGATAAGCTATCCTAATAAATCAACTACTAACTATTTAAATTACCACGTAAAATAACGACCCGAACTGAAGCTGATTGGAGTCGGACTGCGGCAAAACAAAGACGCAGCGGCTGGCGTGGAATGTTTGTGAGAAGTAGGCGCTTACAGTGAGCAAATTTTGAACCAAGCTTGGATAACACTACTAGCCGAACTGAAAATATTTATTTCCCATTTAAGAATTTTAATGTTGGTTTCATAGGAAAGGGTAATATTGTTAAATACAAATATATCTGTTTTGTTAAAAAAAAAGTTTTTTTTCTCATCTCCTACGAATTTAATGTGAGAGAATAGCTTTCTTTAAAAAATAATATTAACACTATTTGGAGTTATCTAGCTTTCTCATTTGCTTTTCTCTATTTCTTATTTGGCTTGAACAATTTTTTTTAACGAATTCTTTTTACTAACTCTGATTTTTACTGCAGAGATAGACTACATTAATATTGATGATACTTTATCAAGCAATAATATTATAATATATTCACTTGTTAACAATTTTTCTTATATAATGAGATGATATGATCTTAAAAAAAGTAGTGCCAAAAATGTTTGGATTTAAATACCAGTCTTTGAAAGGAATAAATAAAAAGAAGGTTAATATATGTGTATCTTTTAGAATCTCGAACCATCATCGTCATTTATATATAAGAAACACGAGATATTTTCTATAACTAGGTGGTAAGCCACAAGCTATAGATGTTCCATCAATGTCGTTTGGAAATACTATAAACTCATTTCCCCCCAAAGTGGTAGTTACGATATGCCACGTGTCACATTCAACCTGTCATTACAGTGTTCATAAATCTAATCCTTCACTAAAATACTTTAATATATATCTTAAAAATAGTGTATGAACCAATTTAGGGAGAGCTTTAGTAGCTAATTCATTACCTGCCATAGGACAATACTATATTTATGGTTTATTGTTTTACTTTCTTTCCATAAATAGACAAGAACACCGATTGTTAACATTTATTATTCTTATCTTCATCGGTGGCTGCTTGATTTAATTTGTCAGCCTCACATTAGAGTGTATTGCTAATTATGGGGAGATCGGGATTAAAAACCTGGTTGGGTGAACTGAGGGTATTATTTCCTAAATATATTTCAACCCATCTTCCAAGCAAATAGGTTTAATTTCATCATAATTTTAAGTTCCTTATCCCTACCATATTTGCGTAATCAATATATAGGATTTTTCAGATATACAGGAAGAAAATTATAAAGGT
Organism: Timema cristinae; assembly: GCA_039000515.1. NCBI lineage: Eukaryota > Metazoa > Arthropoda > Insecta > Phasmatodea > Timematidae > Timema > Timema cristinae. The sequence continues at coordinate 64,623,927 of JBCFYV010009882.1, forward strand.
TGTAGGGGTGCGACAAGTTAAGTATTTCCACTTAATGAACATGAGCGACAAATGGTGGCATTGCCAGTCGTCAACTTTGGTACTGTATGCACCTAAAGGGTAGGCAACTCGTTAATCCTCAGCAAGTGGAGTGGGGTGTAAATTATGACTCGGGAATTGAAGTGCCTGACATCACCATCGTGTGGGGAGTAGTGGGGATGTCTCTGGGTTTTTTTTAGCACCACGTCCTACTATCTGTTAATGTTATACGCTTATGCAGGCTACTAATTATGCTAATAGTTTTAGGGATAAGGAAGGTGGGGGGAGTGGAAAACCATTGTTTATAACTTAATGTTTACTAGTTAGACTAAAGTCCATAATATATTAATAGTTAGTTACCTAACGATTCCTAATTAACTAGATTGGGTCTACCAGAGCAACTGCTACTAAGACAGCATTACCGTATTTTCCCTTCTATCCTAAGCAAAGAGCTTGCCTGGGGATACACTAAATTATGACGGTTAGTTATCTATGTTACCGAAAACTAGTGATTATATTTGTCTGCTTCACATGACTCCAAAACTTTTCAATTAAAAGCTTGTGGACTAGTACTTTCTTTTGTTGTAGCCACCCTAATCCATTTTTGTTACTCTACATGTTAATAATTATCTGCCAAACTATCCCAACCTTCTTATTTTTAATAATCTTCAAGTCTATCAAAATATCTTATCAATTTTCCTCCATTGTTATCGTTTCTGTTGCTAGTTAGTTGTTTCCTTGCCATTTTTGTAATAGCATTTTTCCTGATAGGATGACATAGTATTTTTTTTTAATACCCTAATTCTACTTAATGGTTACGGTTTTGATTTTTTTAAAGGGGTTTGAATTGATTATAGTTATTGCAGTTGGATGTTTTTAATATAATTACTTTTAACGTTTGTAGTTATTTATTGCGCTTGACTCCTTTGAGTTGGCCAGTTGTTTTTAATGTATTTTTTGGCAATGACTTATTTTTTCCCTTGGTTTGTTGTTGTTGTTTTGGAATAGCCATTTAAAAATAGGAAATAATTTAAACTCAAGCTAGTTTCAACCTGAATATACAGGCGTGAAATTGGGTATTTTGATTGATATAGTGAGTGGAGCTAAATATATCAATATTAAAAGTTTTTTCTGATATGCTTAACGTAGAGTGATTTGTGACCAACTACTACTAACCAATATTAAACTTTCTAATTGAGGACCCATATTATTTTTATGTAAAAAAAAAGGTATTTTCCGCACTGGATCCTGGATGAACTGGCTCACTGAGCTTGATGTGTTTTGTAAAACACTTTATGATAGATAAAGTAGAAGTCTTAAAGCTAACACTTAGAGATATATGCATTTAATATACGACTTTTGGAATTTAATTTTAGTAGTGGGATGGATTGGCAAATATTGTGTGTATTATTTAATACAAGAATACAATTTCTCGAAGAGATGGCTAAATATATATTTTAACTTATATGGATATTGAGGATTATATATATGAATAACCCAGTTTCCATTTTGCAAAATTCAATCTACGATGCAGTGCATTTAACATAAATATGGCGCTGGTCCCGTTTCTTTCATATATTGTATAATAGAATCAATTATGTGTCAACATATTTTGCATCCTATTATATATTTTTGAGAAATACCATATTTATATGACCAAGACAAATAGACTTACCTCAATGTCAGTTTTACGACACCAATTCTGCGATATTTATATAAGTCTAAAGATTAGCGCTTAGCAGCTCATATACTATTTGAGCATTACAAAAAGTTATTTTATATAAGAAGTTCATACATGTAATTATAATTTGATTGAAATTTATATCACAAAATTAAATTGCACTTTCAAGAGATGAAAACTAGTAGTCAAGTCAGACAAAGGCTTCTTTGTCATAGCATAGTTCGATTGACATCTTTATTCCAACTTGATTTTAGCTTGAAGCATTGACTGCTTACAAAAGAAAATTATATGTTATGCATTGAATTTAAATCTAATTTCAGTTTTATTGTATATGTTTCAACAAAGTGTATTTTACAATGTAAAAAAGTGTCAGAGCTTAACATATTTCCCCTCTTTCAAACACACAGGGCAGTCCATGGAAGTGCGAAATTTTGTAAATGAATTCCATTAAAAAATTCTTCTTCTTAAATTTGCAAAACATCAGCTCTTAGTAGATATTCTCTTTATCAGATAATGTTCTTCATAGTGGTTTAAACGGGCCATCAAAATATTTGTAGCTTCACCTCTTTCAATTCAGGATCCATGATAAATTATTATCTTTATATGTTATTCTAGAGCTGCTGATGTAGACGGTATCAAAGGAAAGTTTTTCTTCTTAGTTCTTGGGGCAGAGAATGTATTTAGTAATAAAACTGTTAATTCTGCGGTCAAAGTCCAAATAGCCTTGGTAGTTGTACTACCATCTGAGAAATCTAGTGATTTCAACATAACTCAGAGCGCATAGCTCGAATGGATAATAAAATGTGTTGCTAAAACAACAACTCAGGTTTGAGTTTCAAAACAATCTTAAACGCACTTCTTTATTGAACCCCAACACTTTTGATCTTGGTGATAGCGTTTCTGGACTAATGCGGTCAGAAATTAAAAGACCTTAACCATACCATTCTATATAAATAGTCCCAAAAAGGAACCGATAGTGTTTTTTTTCTCTCGATGAATTCAAAAAAGATATATAAATGTTGTATAAATATTAATATATGATGCTTTGTGTTTTGTGAAGTGTAAACCAATAAATTGGTAGAGACAATACTAAAGTTTACATTAATATCTGAAAATTACAAAATAATATATATTTGAATTAAAATCGAGACATTTACGGGAATATCCAGGTGAAGATATAGATATAAAAACATTACTTTAGATATTCAAAAGAGCCCTAAAAAATTTTTGATAAAAACCAAATTTCAAGTTCACAAAAAGTAACTAAGAATGGAGTCGGTATCCTTACAAATTAATATAAAAACAATCTTCATAACTACTTTATTGTATTTGTTATTATAGAATTTACTTACTAAAGTGTAATTCATAGGACTTAACAACTTAAACAGATAAGATAAAAAAGTAGTCTTCCTGGAGGATAAGGGGGTAGGGTTTGGTAGCCAGGTTCTTTGATATAGGATGCAACCCTGATCCAAGCAATGGTGTTTGAATACAATATTTAAAAATGAACAAATACAATCTAAAAATTTATTTCCGAATGAGAAGGGAAAATATCTAATTCCTTAACATACAATATTCTACCCTTTACATATTGAGTGGATGTTGTTTAAATTAATATAGTATTTCCCTGAATGGGGTCTCGCTATACAATGAAATTAAACCCTGAAAGTTAAATATTAGAACAAGTGGTTGAGAAAATACAATCTATATATTGATAATGCAATATCATTATATATGATTAAATGAATATTAATCAGTTATCGCAAGTCTAATAAAAACATAAATGAAAAATATCTAAATCCTTCAAGTAAAATGATCTGTCACACAACTGACTAAGAATTACAGAGACAATGCAATTAAAGTTGTGTATAACCTAGCTGGGTTAGGACTATCTAATCATTACCAATATAAAATTTTACCACATAGATGACAGTAGAATATCTCGACAGTAATATAATAATAGTCTGCCACAAAGCTGAATGAAAACGATCTAGAAAATGCAAGTACAATAATCTACCACACATGTGTGAAAACATTTGAGACATTTCAAGCGTAATATTCTACAACACTACCGAGTGAAAACTCCTACTAGAATTCAAGCGTAGTAGTCTACAACACAGCTGATTGAAGATTATCTTATTACTGAAAGTAAAACAGCCGCAAAGCAGGGTGAAATATAGATAATTCAGCAATTACAATATTTTCTAACACAAATGAAGACTAATTAGAATGTTATGTAAAATAGCTGAGTGGTAGCTGTCTAGAATATGAAAGCAAAATGTTTTAAAATACAGCTCTATAAATACTATCTAACACTGTAATTACAATATTCTATAAAATAAATGAGTGAATACTATTTAGACACGGCAAGTACAATACTCGAACACATACCTGAAAGGGCTATCTAGACCTGCCAGATTAAATCTCTTCCCCACAGATGAGTGAAGAATATCTAGAGAATACAACACAATATTCTAAAACACAGCTGTGTGAGGAATATCTACTATAGACACTGTAATTGCAATACAATACCACAGAGAAGAGAAAATAATGTTTACGCTTAGACATTGCAAGTAGAGATGCACACTAAACGGCCACATCAAGAGTTTATAAACATCAATTAACAATATGTTTTCTACTATATATGTATGCATACACTATCTAAAAATTGAAAGCATAATAATCTACTACACATATGAGTATTAAATATCGATATATAGCGCAAATAGTAATCTACTACAATCCTGGTTAAAAGCAATATAGACCTTTAAAAAACAATACCTCAAAGCTAGTGTAGACTGTCTAGAGCCTACCATTTAACTGTGTGAATATTATTAAGACATGAAAGCACAGTACTCTACCACACAGCTGTGTTAAGACTATATATATATTAGGGAGGCTAGTAAACTTTTGCAAAATCAAGAAAGACTTGACAGGACTTAACTAGTTAACTATTTCTCTGTTGGTCAAATGAGTAATGAGGGAAGAGAATAGTTAACTATTTACAGATGATAAAATATTATTTAGTGGTTTAAATCATATTGCTTTTCTAAAAATACGAATTCACACGATCCAGCAAAAATTAAAGATATTCCATCTCACAGACGGATGAAGACAATTATAATCTCAAAATCAATATACACCCCCACAAAGTTTTAACGCTGGAGTAGATCAGATAGCAGAGCCGAATGAAGATTATATTTAGACCCTTTAAAAATAGCATTATAAAATATATCTATGTATAATCTCCCTCGCCTAAAATAAATGCCGGTTACCACTAAATATTGTCAAAATACTAAGGTTTATGGAAATAATCAAACTCGTTGATGGATACACAATACTATAAACCAAACCAAGGCACATAAACAAAACTACCTAGAGGATACACATTCGTTCGAGGATTGGAGAACCAAGATTGAGAGAAAAAAAGGGCCACATTAAATAGTGGTACTAACTTAAAATGGCATATTCCCGTAATATATAAAGTGACTAATTTAAAACTCCCCTAAATTCAACTAGAACAGTATCATAGTCTACCCTCAAATACATACAACCAAACACAAGTAGAAAGAGTTACTATATAAGGTGTAACATTTTAATAAACAATTAGAGTTAAAGTAGGTGACCTGGTGGTCTAGGGGTAAGGTGTCAGACTTCTGTGCTGGCGGCCGGGGTTCAATCCTCGGTCCAGGCACAAATTTATCTGATTACCAAACCCTTCCTTCACCTCTGACAAGACATCTTGAGAATGTGGAGAATGCCAGGCCTCCACCGTGGTTCGGATTCCACGTTAAACTGTAGGTCCTTCATTTCATCTCACAATCACCCTACCATTACACATTAGCGTAAGTGCGTATAACCCGAATGGGTAGTAAGACACGGTGTTAATAATAATAATAACTATTTTAGGTTCGCATCCTGTGGGAGCACTAATAGTTGGTAGTCATGGCCCACGGGAATAGTGATTTCTCTCCGGCCCCTGTAGTAGTCGTTTTGTATCAAGTTATACTAATGTGGTAGATTTTTAGTACTTATTACTGTGTTCCTTAGTATTGGGTGGAAGTATAATTATACTATTGAATCTCCAGGCAGTACTTATTAGGAAGTGACCGGCCATAGTATGTTAACCATGTAGATGCCCAATTGCTCGCCATGTACTATTTGTTAAATGCAGGTTTTTCTTCAAGGAAATTAACCTTAGCTTCTCGTAACTCTCTAAAGAGTTAATTCAAGATAACTAGCTTATTTGTATATATATCCTCATAATAAATATATAAAATTATGATTAAATACCCCTTGTTTTCATTCTCTATAATTTCACTACTATTCATAAAGACCTTTCTGGTCTTAGTCTGGTATTAGCTAGGCTGGATCATCTTCTTGTTTTGTGGCTTATCAATATATTATTTTGTCTATGTTTTAATTCCACTATGGGGTGACCTGGTGGTCTAGGGGTAAGGTGTCAGACTTCTATGCTGGCGGCCGGGGTTCAATACTCGGTCCCGGCACAGATTTATCTGATTACCAAACCCTTCCTTCACCTCTGACAAGACATCTTGTGAATGTGGGGAATGCCAGGCCACCACCGTGGTTCGGATTCCACGTTAAACTGTAGGTCCTTCATTTCATCTCACATTCACCCTACCATTACACATTAGCGTAAGTGCGTACAACCCGAACGGGTAGTAAGACGCGGTGCTAATAATAATAATGCCACTATGTTGCCTTCGTAGGAGAATGAACGGTGATCCTCATTTAAGAGTTACTAAACTACTCTATATTATATACTTTCTTACTTCTGTTAGTGCCTTGTCACCAAGGTGTTTATTTCTATTCCTGTGTTACGTGAGGTTTACAATCATGGTAAATGAATAAAGTTATCTTTAATATTAATGGACTGTTTGATCAATAATGTATTTAAATATATATGTAATTCAATTTTCTCTTGTTTACATTTAATTTAACTGATTTGTTAAAATTGTATATTTCACTTTGTCTCATCCCTCCCAAAACTTCCTTATTTAACTTTGTGTGTAATTGTAATCGTCACTTCTACTTGTTAGGAGAAATGAGGATTCACCATATATCATAATATCACAAGCCGTAGACTTATTTTATACACAATCCAAGGAGCTGTCCGAGTTTTGTTGTTTAACCTGCTACTTACACTTGTGATTGGATTTTCGAAACTGGTCCCACTCCTCTCGCCCCTCGCCCCCCTTGACCGCTTGGTTTTAGTAGTATCACTCGACATGATTTTCACCAAGTCCCCATAAGTACACTGAACAAAGGGTAACAAATCGATTTCATCTAGTAGTATAATTTGTATCCTAAATATCAAGTTGACAAAATGAGTACCTTCGAACATCAGAATTATTTATGTTTTATCTTCTCCTAAAACAATTATGGCGATTAGCAACGGCTTATCAAAAAAAGATCAACCAAGTAGAGATCATGCGTACTACTGCACTCACATGGTAAATGATTTTACCTGCCCTAAAAATACACAAATCACATCAAGCCCAGCCCCATAACCTCAGACTACCTAGAGGATACACACACGTTCATACGAATAATGGCGAGTCGATGAGGATAAAAAAAAAAAAAAAAACGAGGGACACATTTAACAGTGGTACCAACCTAAACTCATATATTCTAGTACTATATAGAACCAAGCAGGAACAATCAGTAGTGAATAGTTGATGTATAATATAATATAATATAATATAAGAACAAAAGTTAGTGAGTAGTAGATCTGTTGTATCTAGCAGGAGCAAGTATTACTGAATAGTAGATGTATAGTATCTAGCAAGAACAAGTAACAGCAACTATTAAATTTAATATTATCTAACAGGAGAGCAAACTGTAGTGAATAGTAGATTTATAGTATATAACAGGAGAGCGATCAGTAGTGAATATAAGTTTTAATAGTATCAAATATGAATGTACGGTAATGAATAGTATATTTATAGTATTTAGCAGAAATAAGCCATAGTGAATAGTATAATTATAGTATCGAGCAGGCACATTCAGTAGTGGATAGTATAATTATAGTATATAGCGGGAATAAACCTTACTTAGTAGTAGATTTATGGTATCTAGTAAGAACACCCAGTAGTGAATAGTACATTTTATGGTAACTAGTAATAATACATGATCAATTTATTAGTAACTAACTGAAACCAGTAGGAAGGAACAGTAATTATAACGGTAAATTAAAAGAATAAATTAACTCTAACCTATACATTACTAGCTACTATTTTTAATTAGATCAAACGATGGAAGGGGAGAGGGAATGACATAATTTACACGCAGCATTCAGTTTCCGAACAGCTTTTGTTACAAGAGCTTACTAACGCTCCTCAGGGTTTAGGTTTAGACTACAACCTACACCGAAACTACGGACCAATGGGGGCTATGTCCCCAACATTACTTCCTCGATGGTCTAATCGTTTACTAAAACATGTGGTCACTGAGCCCCACCACCCAAGTAGATTAGTTGGGTAGGGATACGGCTCCTAGTTCATTGGAGAGGACTGGGTAGTGTCCCCCTCAAAATAAACACCTCGGGCTGACTCGAGGTTGGGGGAAGGGTACCTGGGAAGCGTTTGGGTCATGTCCCACAAAAATTTGTACTAGGCCCCAAATGAGACATCCATGCTGGCTAGTGATTTTGTAAATAGTGTCCCGGAGGAGGGTTTATTCAATGCGAGCCCTCCCCCCCCTTCCAAAAATAATTTAGCCCAGAAAAGAGGGGTGATTAGGGCAGGTTTGAGTACGGGTGGTGGTAATTTTTTTTAGGATGTGGAAAATAGGTCAATCTACTGGAAATAGCGCCTGGGCGTTACAATATCGGCACACGCATCGTCCAGACAAATGGGTTTGCTCCCATGATAGATTTAACGGCAACCTTTAACATCTCGCTCCTGATAATAAAACAACTACAGTAACGCCGTTTACAAAAAGTCTTGACTTTGTTGTTACTTTATTCCATTCGGCGAATACAAGTGAATTTGTGGAATAACAGGCCTCCATCGTGGTTCGAATCCCACGTTAATCTGTAGGTCCTCCATTTCATCTCACAATCACCCTACCATTACACATTAGCGTAAGTGCCTATAACCCGAACGGGTAATAATAATAATAATAATAATAATAATAATAATAATAATAATAATAATAATAATAATAAAAAAATAATATATACAAAAATCTGTTTGCCTAATTCTAAAATATAAATAATACACTACATTACATTTTTTGTACTTGATGATAAATCTTTTTTCAACTCCACAGTTTTCATCATGGTAATATATTCATAAGACGTCATGTGATTTCTTCTCTTTACGGGAAATTAAAAACTCGGGGATTATAAATGTTATTGTTCTTATGAGCTTTTTTTTTTAACAGACACTAACGCGAGCGAATCTGTTAGCAAAAGCTAGCTATATATATTTTAAAACATACGTAAATATTTACCTAATTTGATAATAACAAATTTAAATATTTATTAGACTATTTTTGTACCGGATCTTTTAATAAAAAGTAGGAATTATAAATTAACATTAAGCTCATTTAAACCTAGTTATAAAAACCTCTCTTTAAGATTAAAGTAAATCACAATTAGAAAACTTATCCAAAATTATTAGTATACAATAAAATATATTGAACGATTGAAATTCATCCGTAAGAATCCTTAATTGATTTGATCTTTCAACTTTTAGAATGATTTGCACCCTAAATTATACTATAGTTTTTTTTGGTATATTTAGAGGTTATTTCAGTTCTTCTTAGTCAAAAGTATATGGAAAACATAGTGCCAAGTAGTTTTTGAAATTTACTACGATGCTAAGATAACACAAACATTTTAGATCATATTGTTGGAAAACTGAGGTATTATTTTGGTACAGATTTAAATATATAGATGCAGAAAGCGAATGAATTGATAATTAGGTACACACATACAAATATTCCAATATATTTTTAATTGTTGTTTTAACTAAGGTGAAACAATAATGGGTTTACCTAATGACCTTATGAAAATATGAACATTAACACAATTTTTTGGTTATATTATTTGATTTAATTCAACAAATTTAAATGGGAAACTAGTATAACAGTGTTTAAGGTCGGTGACCTGGTGGTCTAGGGGTAAGGTGTCAGACTTCTATGCTGGCGGCCGGGGTTCAATCCTCGGTCCCGGCAAAGATTTATCTGATTACCAAACCCTTCCTTCACCTCTGACAAGACATCTTGTGAATGTGGGGAATGCCAGGCCTCCACCGTGGTTCGGATTCCACGTTAAACTGTAGGTCCTCTATTTAATCTCACAATCACCCTACCATTACACATTAGCGTAAGTGCGTATAACCCGAATGGGTAGTAAGACGCGGTGCTAATAATAATAATAAAAGTGTTTAAGGCTTACATAAGTATATTATGCAACAATAATTTAAAAAATAATAATAAAGTATTCCCAGGTGGTGTTTTATCGTATATATGATTATAAGATAAATACCTGCTAGTATTGAGTAAATAATTACATAAATATTATCATCAGTTACATTGATTGATTTCACAATTTTCCGTAACTTAATATAGTATTATAATATTTAGAATTTCCTCGATAAGTATAATAAAAAAACATGGATTTTACTTTCTCATCAATCATTGTAATAGTGAACAAAATTTATCTAAAGATTTTGATGAATCTTCACGTTTTATGTGAGCCCAAGCCCAAAAAACTTGTTTTTACCAGTCTTTCTTTCTCCATGTATGTCTGTCTGCCTGCATGTCTTTCTGTCTGCCTATCTGTCTGTCTCTCCTTGTCCGTGGATCCTAAACGGTTGAATGGATTTGGTTCATAACGGATATTTATATTTTATATTTATTTATCTTAGGACATTTTCTTAGCTCATACCTTAGCCTTCAAATTAAAGTTAGTTCATTAATGAGTTATTTTTTTTAACCCCAAATTATTCAAAAATGTATCCAAAAGTTTTGTTTGGATACATAGCTAGGTAGAGGGAGCTACTTATATTAAACCCCCATAACACGAAATTTTACCAAAAGGCTGACTAACTATAACTTATACGTCTTTAACACAATAGCCTATTCATTACGTAAGCTAAAGAAAATGCTATAACATAGCTCAGTGAAGACTACTAAGGCATTTAAACACAAAATTCAAACTAATACTATTTAAATCTACTTAAGAATACATAGCTAATTAATTAGTACTTCCAGCTGGGGTCGACGTATTTTTCTTGAGGGTTATAAATCCGTATTACAGCTTCCTTATTAGGGAAAGTAAAGCCGTCTGACCCATGTCGATTGTATACTGTAACAGAACCCTGGTGGTTATGTGAAAATACGATGACCGGCAAAATTGGTAGGCCCTTTCGCTTTCGAGCATAGAAATTCTCGTGTGCTGATATAATCAATGGGTTCAGAAAGTGCATGATAAATACCTCAAATTAATAAATAGTACTTACGTCCAGTACTTGGCTAGCGAAGTAATTTATCACTCTAGATGAGTGCAACGATTGAATAGACATTTTGGTGTTAACATTTCAACAACATAACGTTTTCTAATTCTTCGAATGCATAGTCAGACTTGCAAATGATTATATACACTGAGGAGTTATGGTGGACTTATTTCATTAGCATTAGTTTGCTTCCCTAATTTGTTCTTGCGGTCACTTCAGTGACAAAATGAATTAACTCTATCTCACAAGTATTATTTATTATACAGGGTTTGGCATAAATATCTCCCCATTAGATAAGTGAATAAAACAGACTTAATAGAAATTATAAAAAAATATAATTGTATAATCTAAGCAAACCATATTTGCCATTTATTTTCACATACCTGTTATTAATGTTTGAAAATTATATCTCTTATGTGCTGACCTTCATTGTCTATACAGGTTTTCAACCTTGCCCTAAAGTTCCGCATCACTCGCCTCGTCGTATCCGGTGGTATCTCATCGATTTCTTGTCGGATAGCAGATTTCAAATCACCGATGGTTCTTGTCTTCTTTCTAAAGACTTCAGGCTTCAGATATCCCCAGAGAAAAAAATCACATGCAGCAAGATCGGGTGAAAGTGCAGGCCATGGGATGTTACCTTGTTGTGAGATAAACGCCCGGGAAACATTTTTCTTAGGACATTCATGGATTTCCCTGCAGTCTGTCCAGTATTGAAAATTCTGCTTACTAAAATAACCCTATAAATGAAAATGAGCTTCATCACTTGACAGCACAATAGATTTCACTGGAACATTTTCAAGAAGCGACACGTTTAATCCATTCACGTTCATTTAGCTGATGTACGACCATCATTTTGTACGGATGAAAATGTAGGTCCGCATGTAAAACTCTCCCTACACTCCGATCTTAAATGTCTAACGCAGCAGCATGTTTAAGAGCTGAGCGTCCTGGAGAGTGTGTAAATGCCTGTCTCACTTATGGGATGTTTTCGGGTGTTCAAACGCTTCGTGATCTACCAGGTGGTTTCTTCTTCAAGACTAAACTTGTAGCTCTAAGATTTTACACCCATTAAAATATTGTCTTCTTATCGAGTACCGCAGCACGTCGACCTAGCCTAAAGTTCGTACGAAATAATCGCTGTGTGGCGATGACAGAATCAGCATTTTTAAAATAAGTCTCAATAACTAACGCAAGATGTTCACCACTGTATACCATGATGTTAACTGAAATGGCAGATTATTCTCTACTAACCCCCTTTCCCGTAAAAAAATACTGTAAAGAATCCTGTAAAACAAAGCTTCAAATCATCCATCATGTCAATATAATAACAATTTTTTTTTACTTTTTTTTTAGAATACAGTCCTACCATCACTATATAGCCCCCTACCTCTTTTTATCCTCCCTCCTATTTTCATCTCATTCCTCTATATGTGAACCTGGCTTCAGATCATATGGACAACCAAAGTATACAATTTGGTGTTTAACGTCTTTTGAAAACTCGGAGATGTTTGCAATGAAGAAGAAACAGTAATTGTAATGAATTGTTTTTTCTCACCAAACTGCTAAAGGTATAACATGCGTTTACCACTCATCCACATTAATAAGTTTGCTTCACACGACTTACAACACTTATGTATAGCCCAGTATTTGTCTTTATTGCCGAGAACACAATCGGAATAAAAGTGATAAGTAAATTTAACTTTCTTTAAATAACTATTCGTTTTTATTTTGTCGTGAGCTTTCCACATACACACACACACAACAAAGGATATCTCCAGAATTTTTCCAACCACAATATAATTTCACTTGTCTATAATTGTTTCAGCAGATTACTGAAATCAAGCAACTACTTGTTTACTAAGATATCAACACCAATTGAGTGGAAGAAGTAGTGGGAAATAACTGAGCAGAGAACGTGATGCACAGCCAACCACAAACATATTGCTGTATTCGTCCCCAAAAAATTCGCGACTCTGTTGCGTCACTTTAGTTCGTACCGATACTTGTTATCTCAGGGAAAGGAGAATCACGGGGGTTGAACCTTGCAGGGGGTATAGCTATCATCTCTCTTTGATTACAGAGGATCCAGGATCTTGTTGGGGTAATGGAGGGGGTAAGATGAGATCAGTGAGCATTGTTTTGATCGTGGGAGGGCAGGGACGGGGACCATCATCTATATCAAAACGAGGGAAGAGAAGAGCAGAGGATTGGCGAGGGCAAGCCAGAATCTCCTCAATTATTTTTTTCTCTTTTTCCTATATCCTTCTTTCTCTTCCTTTCTCTCCTCCCAAAGTAGGGACGACAAAAATGTGCAGGCAGAGAGTAGAAATCGATTTCGAAAAAGCTACCACTTAAAATTTTTAAACACTGACCTCCGAGCCACTATCATAAACTATATTGAAGTTTAGTGCGTGTGTTTATCGGTGTAGTATGTTATTATTATTATTATTAGCACCGCGTCTTACTACCCGTTCGGGTTATACGCACTTACGCTAATGTGTAATGGTAGGGTGATTGTGAGATGAAATGAAGGACCTACAGTTTAACGTGGAATCCGAACCACGGTGGAGGCCTGGAATTATTCACATTCACAAGATGTCTTGTCAGAGGTGAAGGAAGGGTTTGGTAATCAGATAAATCTTTGGGTGTAGTATGTGTGAATTCTTCTAAAGTTAATTACTCTAAAGAAAGTTTTACACCATTTTTTTTAAAGGCTGGTAAATTATATTTTACTCGTCTCTACCTCATGGTATGAGGTATGAATTCTGGACTGACTGTAAAATTGCGGTCCAAATCCCGAGGGGGTGTATTGACTGTGGTATTTCCAAAATGGTTTTCTATGTCTACTGCATGCAAGGAGATTTGGTACACATTGGCGTAATTAGTGAATAAGTATATAGCCCCAATAGGTGGTAAGACACATATTTAAACTAGCAAATCTCCTTTAAATTCTATTTTGCTCGTCTCCACCCTTATGGTTAGATCACTAGAATGTACTGCTGGGGAGATCGGTCTTCGAATCCCATTCCGGTACTAATAAGACGTAGTGCTAGAAACCGCCGAGGGTCACTGGGTGTGCCATGGTGGTTTGGGTGAAGATCAAATAGAAGAGGTGAGTATATTAAATAACACAACTATTAGAATTATACTTATTGATCTTTTAAAGTCCCTTCTTTAAAACCACTAATGGTGTTTCATTGTTCGGTGTACTGTGAATTTAAAATTACTTATAAATTTAATTAAAATAAAATAAAACATTTTAAAATTTAAGTTAAAATGTTCAACACTGATAAATACCCTCCTCTGGAAAAGGAACATAAGCCCAGTGTAAATAACTACATCACAACATATGTAATCACGTTATCATGCTCAGTATATCAGTCAATTCTTGCCTCTAACAGGACGCTACGAATTACAAGAAAACTATAAAATAATTCAACTAATTATAAGAATACAAATTTATTAGTTCATAGATTAAAGTAAAGGTTTTGAAATATAAATCTATAAATATTATTTTCTAACAAGGTCTCAACAAAATATTCTAAGATAATTAAAGTTTGTTTTAATGAATTTTAGTTCTATAATGTAATCCACTTGCATACTATCAATACTCAGTAACTCAAATTATTAAATGTTTATTTTCTGAAAAACTGTCCACAGCCATTACTAATGATGACTTTTCCTAAATGTGTTTCCATTGTCCTCCAATAAATTGTGAATAATGGACAAGTTTGTCTTTGACACATTATCCTAATTAGTGCATAGCCCAAAAGTTTAGTAGCTGTAGTTCTAAACAAATCCTCTGAATACTATCCATCCTTACAGCGTTGTTTTTGCGTTACAGAATGTAAATTGATACTTCATTATGTATGTAATTGTTTGTCCTATGAGCACCAACAAGGACAGGGAGAATCAGACCTAGTGTCACATTATCTAAGGTGTCAGTTGGATTGACGTTGACAGAGAGATAGAAGTTCGAATCTTAGTTGAGTTCACTAGTAAAGTTTTCCATCCTCTTTTTAAGCTCTTTTGATCATTATAATACAATTTATTGGTATATCCGTGTGGTTCATCAAGTATGATAGTGTGGTTTAAAGATTCATCCAGTAACCTTCTGGTTTAAGTGTGTACCTAGAAGTATAGTGGTATAGTCGAGTGGTTTAGGAGTTTATTCAGTAGCCGAACGGTTTGATAATATATCCTAATGATTCATCTATTAGCTGAGCGGTTTACGGGTTAATCTAGTAGCAGAGGGATCTAAGGGATAAATCAGTAGCTAGTGGTATGGCCGTTTGGATTAAGGGTTCAGCTGGTATTCAAGTGGTTTATTTAGTAGCTGAGTGGTTTGGGGGTATATATGTATGTTACATCTTGTAGCCAGATGGTTTGATGTTATAGTAGAAATGTTTAAGGGATCATCCAGTATCATAGTGGTTTATTGGTATAGAGAAAGCCTGGGTTAAGTGTTCATCTAGTAGCCCAGATGTATATAGTTTCAACCAGTAGCTGAGTGGTATAGCCGAGTGGTCCATTCGGTAATCGTGGAGTGTAGCCGAAGAGTTTGTCCAGTAGAAGGATGGTTTGTTGGTATATTTTACTGGTTCATCCAGTAGCCACGTGGTTTGGTGGGATGGTCAAGTTGTTTAAGGTATCATCCAGTAGCCTCGTGGTATAGCTGAGCGGATTAAAGAATCATCTAATATCCAAGTGGCTTAGGGTATCATCCAGTAGCATAGTGGTATAGCCGTGTGGATTAGGTATTCATATATTATCCGAGTGGATTAGGGGATCATCCAGCAGTCTAATGGTGTAACCCTGTGGTTTAAGGGATTATATGGTAGCTGAGATGTATAGCCGAAGGAGTCATTAAGTAGCCGAATGATTGGTTGGTATATATGAGTAGCTTGGAGGTGTGACCAAGGGACCAGGAATAAAATTATATTTTACAAGACCTCTCCATAGCCAAATGGATGGATCCGATTCTACCATCGCTCCTCGCTTGCGGTGCTCACTCTGTAAAGAGATTTACTTAGGCCCGTAATGTATGTGGGCCTAATTTCTCTAGCACGCTTATTGATGAATCTCTCATACTTCATGGGTGTAGCAAACAATTTTTCTTAATAAAAATAAATTAACATGTAAACGAGAGTGATTTAATGATGAAATCAATAGCATCCATACATTCATCTCTTACTTATTAAAAACATTTCAAATAAGTATGATGCTTTATTCGTAAGCAATATTTTATTTATAAATATCCTAAAAAAAAATTAACTGATCTGGATATAGAAAGAGGATATAGGTCTACGAGCTTGAAGAGCATTTAATATGTGCCTCAGATTCACGTCTTCTCAGTCTTGGAGTGTAAATGTTGCGTATTTTCACCCCCAAAGTTTTTCGCTCGTTACCAATCAGGAACTGACCGACATCATCAATACGCAGCTGTCAATCGTGTACAACGGGATCACCACCAATATTTCTAAAGCAATAATTTCCTTTGGAGGTTAGTAAGTGAGCCTATAGACCATTACTCTGTCTCAAATATTTTCTTAGATTATCCAGGCCAGTAATTAGGTTATTCCTGCTTGTATCTATTGATAATGAATCCATGGTGAATATACTTGAGTTTATTTAGTGCGCAGATCTGAACGAATTAATGAGCATACCGAAACAATTTAGTAAGCAGACAAGACTAATTTAGTGAACATACCTGAACAATTAATAGGCATAACTTAACAATTTAGTGAGCATACCTGAAGAAATTTAGGGTTATAATTAAGGGGTAGCTTTTGTATGTTCTATCTGGTTGAGCATAACGCATAAGTACTAAACATCAATTCTCGACCTCTTGCCATATTAATTATTAATTTGACACCTACTAATATCGTAACCCAACAGGGTCTTTTACATGCCACAATTGTCATGGGACCGACGGCTTCTCCTTCTAAGGAAGTTGTGCTACGAATTTTTAACACTCAAGAAAAATTTGTCGACCTTGTCTGGGTTTGAACGCATGAACATCAGGTCCTGAGGCAGGCACCTTACCCCAAGATTACCGAGGTCAACCTATTAAATATATACTACAATAATTATTGCTAACATTAATTTTGGGTACTTAATGGCAGTTTTTCTGTCATAATTTAAGTTACGTCACTAACGCAGGGGCTGATTTAACTCTGTGTATATATAATTGAGCTGAATGCAAATATGTAATACAATAATAATAATATAATTATATCAATAACTTCTCTAAAAATACTATAGATCTATGTCCCCCCCCCCTTTTTTTTGTAAAAGTTTTAATAACACAATAATCTTAAGTTTTAGTTTACATAACTAATAAAGAAGGACAAGCCATATATAATTTTTTCAATAAAATCAAATTTTAATATTCATGTTAGTTAGAATTCCAAAATTAGAAACATATTATTTGATTGATTAAGTAAACTAACATTTAGTCACCATTAAAAGGCAATAAATATAATCCTGAATAAGAGTGTTCAACTCTAAATATTAAGCTGGGTTCGTAGTTTTGGAACACCATTTACATTGCATGCTAAGTTTTTAGTAACTGGCAAAAAAGTTAGCAAGGGATTTGATGTACTCTTTTAATATAGCTCAATAAACGGTATGATAAGTAAAAAAGTGTTGATTCATCTTATAAAAATATGTTTACCAAAGTAATACTCTGGATAAATACACATTTTTAGTAGAATATGATCTTAGGTGTAACCAGAATGGGGACCTCTAATTACACCAATAATAAGCTTTGCTTGCTCACAAAGCATTCAGGTTATTGGGATCGCTTACGTCACTACAGTACAATCTACATATGAAGGGACTTTTAGAAAATACAAATATATATTTGCAGTCAACATTGATATCGTTTTAAAATATTAATATTGCTACTTTGTAATAATGGTAAATTTTAAAAAGACTGCTGCTTATAATATGGTTTGACATATGAATGCATGAAAGTAGATATACATACTTTTCTAGCTGTCAGATAGGGTAATTCCTTTGAATATTGGACTTTAGAAGGTGAATATGACAAGGCTATTTCACAGAGAATTATTATTTTACAAATTACTTACATAAATAAAAAGGATAAAAATAAGTTGAGAAGTTCCGAAAAACATTAATAATGTATGTAATTACTAACATAACTCATTAGTACAGTAAGGAATTTCTTGCAGATTCAGGGATAAGCTTACTTTACTTCTCTCAGAGGATATTAATATTCTATGTAACTATTAGGTACTTAAATGCACCTCTAGAT
Source organism: Timema cristinae (assembly GCA_039000515.1). Classification (NCBI taxonomy): domain Eukaryota; kingdom Metazoa; phylum Arthropoda; class Insecta; order Phasmatodea; family Timematidae; genus Timema; species Timema cristinae. Next base: position 64,642,396 of record JBCFYV010009882.1, read on the forward strand.
ATATTAAATAACTGGTTTTAGTTTAAAAAGCTGATACAATTCATCAAATTTTAAGATCAATAATATTTAAAAATAAGAAATCAATCCTTAAAACACCTAAGAAATTAAATTATATAAATACATTGAGCCTATTTGAGCATGTTCATTGCAACCTGTCTATTTTTTATTTAATTTAATAAATTAAAGAATAATAGTTTAAGGACTATTTTCTAGGTAGAAAGAAATAACAGTTTATTAAAAATATATAAGTTTGATCAATGGTAAAACACACTGCTGCTTTTCTCTAGGACTCTTATGAGATTTGAATATTTTGATGAGAATCGCGCCTTACTGCACGTTTGGGTTATAATTTTATGTACCAATTATGATAATATCATTAGAGGAAATGTACCAACATTTACAAGGAAAGAGAGAAGAAAACCACTTAGGAAAATCACCCTCAGTACACCCGACAGGGATTGAACACCACGATCCCCTTTATGTGCACTCTAGTCTAGTGCGAGAGTGACGCCTTAGACCATGCAGCCACCAAAACGAGTGTAATATTTACAAATAATTACAGTTCTTAATTTATTGTAATGCCTTTTTAGAATGGGGTAAAGAGGAGCAGAGCACACAAAGGTAAACTATGAATTAATATTTTGTGTTATCTGAATTGCTAGGTTAAACTATAATGTAGCTTTTAAGAGGAGGTTCTACTGTAAGCAATCGAGATAACTTTACAAAAAATACTGATTGTAAATAACATTTTATAGGAAAAATACACGAAATATTCATTCATCATTATGAATGATGAATTTATAGCCTAAACGTTGGTATTTACAGCACAAACTAACAATTAAATAAGTTTTTTGTACTTTTTAAATTGATAATCAAGAAATAATAATTAGTTCTTGTTAACTAAGTTATCAATTAAAATAGAAAACTCCTGACATATGTTAAAAAAAGTCAGCTTTGAAACACATAGACAAACGAATAGTCTCTGACTTAGTGTTTTAAATAACACTCATATTACACAATAACCATGAGAACTAGATTATGATGACGACCCTCTTCAACTAAAAGTTCGTCCTTACTTAACTATTGCCAATCATTTCATCTTTCTCCGTGAAAGGCAAAGTTCCGTTTCTTGTGGATACCTTAAGTAGACCACACATCATAGTGACGAGTGGAAACTGCCTTACGGTATATACTACCACTAACACCAAACTAAATCAACTATTTGTAAAGTAGAATAAACGCATGTAAGACTGTTGAATACAAAGTGGTGGTGCGATGAAACAACCCATTGTACTTTATCTCTCAGATAGTTAACACTATCTTACATAAACTGGTAAAGTATTGAATCAACTTTAGTACAGTTGACCGCATGTACACTACAATTTTAACACTACACCAATCCTTGGTACTTTTGTAGTACGGCACATCCGTATTATCCCTCCATTCAGAAAATTAAAAGTGATTTGAACTGAACGTAGCTAAACTGATTTCGGATAAGCAGTCTATCTTAATATATATAATTCTTCTGTACGTGTGTATGTCACTGAACTCCTCCTAAACGGCTGGACCGTTTTTGATGAAATTTTTTGTGTGTGTTTGTGTGGGTCCATGGATGGTTTTGATTCACAATTGAACCCGGTAGGTGGCGATGCAATCGGGTTCTAGAATTTATTTTTATTTTTTAGGGAATTTATTTAAGGGGATTTTTTTTTAAAGATTTTTTGCATATCAGAACATGTAACCTCACAATTTCACTCCCCGCCCCCTCCCCCCCCAATATTTATAATAATGAATATAATATGAATAATTGACCGTTAAAATCTTCTGAATAGTGAATAATTGAACTTCTGAAAATAATTCATAGTTATATTTGTGTACCAATAGGTGGCATTGATTTCGAATTCTGTGGTATTTGACGTACGCATAATTGAACTTCTGAGAATAATTCATAGTTATGTTTGTGTAACATAGGTGGCATTGATTTCGAATTTTGTGGTATTTGATGTAAGCATCAATACATGCGCAAGTCTCTTGCGTCGTGGCTTGGCGTTTTTTTGACATTTAAATTTCTGTACGATGTGTTTCGATAATCCATGTATCACAATCGCGTGAATATTGAGTGTATTTTTCATCAAGTGTACTCAAAAACATACATTGAGAAAATGTGTAAGGTGCTGTGTTGAAGTGAATATCTTACATGATCTTCCATAAATTTAAATTATATACATGCGTATTCAATGAAAATCAATCTAACCTGCAAATTTTATTTTAAGTGCTTATTTGTGTCGATGATTTTATAAAATTTACGGAGTGTTAAACGTTTAATCGAAAAAACAACAACATGTAATACATAAAATTCAAATATAAGTTGCTTATATTTAGGTGTTGTGTGTTTATTAAAGAACAATGCCACGTCTTCGTGGAAGAGAAGGAAATATTGGTCGACGTACACAGAATTCACAAATAGTCCACACCTGTCGGTTAAATCGAACGGCAGAAGATCAATTGACAGACAATGCAAATTTAAGAGTCCAGGTTGCAAACACACGTGCAAATGAAAGTCAACAGCAACGAATGCCTTTGAGCTAATGCATTGAGACAAATACAGGCTTGTCAACGAGCCACTGACGCAAACAGAGCACATGAACCACAGCGCCTGCAAGTACATCACGCATTAACACGAGCATCACTTCTCCGTCTTGCGTTCGAATATGAGTCGGACATCGACTATTCTTCACATTCACAAATTGTCAGCGGCGCTATGGACAAAGAATTCCAATCTGCCATGCATTCAAATATAAAGGTGAATCGGCCGGTTTCTGCTGCGCGTCTGGAAAAGTTGTACTTCCACCATTGAATTCGCCGCCAGAACCATTGAAAACACAATTGGCTGGAGCCACACCTCAATCAAAATTGTTTTTGCGTAAAATTCACAAATTCAATTCTTGCTTCCAAATGACATCATTTGGAGCAACAAAAATCGTTCAGAATGAGGATGGTCGCAATTTTGAATCAACGTTTAAGATTCAGGCCAAGTATATAATCAAATAGGTTCTTTAATCTCAATGCCTGATGCCGATCCAAAATTCTTGCAAATCTACTTCATGGGTGATGAGGAGCAACAAATAAACGCACGCTGCCAGTACAACCACATCGAGCAGATGGAGGAGCGAGAAATTGTGGCGACTTTGGAACCGATTTTACGAAATCACAACCAGTTGGTCCAGTTGTTTTATACCGTTTCAAACAGACTGCAAAACGACAACTACATGATCGTCATCAAAGCAGACAAAGTACCATTTGGAGAACATGCGGGCCGATACAATTCACCAACCGTTAATGAAGATGCAGTTGTTATGGTTGGCGACGCATATGAACGTCGAGATATATGGATCCAACACAGAGATAACACGGTTCACACAATTCAAGATAGTCATCGTTTTTACGACGCTTTGCAATATCCGTTGATATTTGGGGAAGGAGAAGATGGATATAATTTTAACATCAAACAAATAAATCCAGTGGCAGGTACAATCTACATATTATTTACTTTTTCTTTTTCTGTAAGATTAATTTCTTTTTGTCTTATTTATATTTTTACTTTGCTGGTGTAGAAACTAACAAGAAAGTGAGCGCGATGAACTTCTACGCATATCGGTTGATGATTTGTGCTAATGAAGACAACAACATTCTCCGATACCTCCATCTGTTTCTTCAATACATCGTTGATATGAATCCGAAAATTGAAAGCGAGCGATTACGGTACATCAAGTATAATCAAGCGAAGCTGCGTTCTGAGGAGTACATTCATTTGCGTGATCCTATTGTCGGTAACGTCGGTAACGTTGATGGAACCACTAATAGCAATGACATCGTTACCGCATATATTCTTTCATCATCATATATTGGTAGCCGCGTCATATGCAAGAATACATTCAAGATGCCATGACTTTGGTGCGCGCTTGCGACCGACCAGATTTGTTCATTACATTTACGTGCAATCCTAACTGAGATGAACTTAAAATTTTGTTATTGCCAGGTCAAACAGCAATGCATCGCCATGATATCACTGCACGTGTCTTCAAGCAAAAATTAATATCGTTGATTAACTAGATTAACTGTTCATTTATACACCTCAGGGATTATACGAAAAACATTTTCCATCAACGCGCATTAAGATAAAAACAAAACTAACTTTATTGATTTTGTCGGACCGTTTTTATAACATCACAACCTTAGGTATAAGAGGGGGTGAGGTTTCTATGCAGCTGACTGTATGTATCATCGAAATAGTATGTACTTCGTACAACAAGTATATGCTATTTAGATGGTACGTATATAGGTAAGTTGTTCTGCTTAAGCCCATAAAGGTTCTAGGCCCAAAACAGTATATGTTTTGCACTATGAAAATAGAAACAATTAAAAATTAAATTGACATTTGTCATATTTGAAGGTACGTCAATAAAATAAAATTAGCTGTACCCGGCATACAAATTTGTAAGCAAGCTTCGCAATTTTTTTCGATACAGCTGATATTTGTGGAGTTGTGGGCGAAATTCCAAAAATTGTTGGGATCACTATTCCATATATTATTATTTTTAATAATGGATACCATGTATGTATAAGTGTCTAGCAGTTCCTATTCTAAGTAAAATTTATTAGTTTCAGAAACAGACAGATGGAATGGGAAAGCGTTTCCATTACTGTGAAACAAATTATTTGTAATGTACTATTGTCTCAATATAGTTTATTTTGAGGAAAGAAAAGATGTTTTATTTTGTATGTTGTCTTGACAAACCCTGATTTTTTAATATTTGTGTAACTCACTAATTGGAGTTCATTTTGAATTTGTAATTGTGATGACCACATAGTGTTTGTTTTATTATCGAAATCAATTATGCAACCCAAACGAAAAGCCAACGTTCGGGCAGGACAACGTCTGTCGGGTCCACTAGTCATTTATAATATGCTACCATCCTCACTCACTCGAATGTTCCAGTCAAGGCATATTTTTTTCTTGAGTGGTTTGCTTAGATCTAACTCCAACTTCAGTTATGGTTTAGCTGAGAGCTCAATTCAATAGAATTCAGAAATGTGGGGGGAGGGGGGTGCAACTATTTAAACGTGCCAACCAGGGACTGGCTTTGATTGAGAGAATGGCCACCTGTAGTTTGTTAAAATATTACATGTAGGGTTTAGAGAAATTCGTTTAACTGAATAATATGATTTGTATAACATATCCTCCAGGAAAATTTCGGCCCACGGACCACATGCAGCCAACCACGTATTTTTATGCGGCCCGCTAAAAATACCAGCTTATGTGGGTAAATCAATCGACAAAAAAAAACGTCGACAAGAGTGATAGGACAAAGTGGTCACCAGAAAAGTGATCGACACGCAGAAGCAGCTTAGACTAAGTTGTTGACACGAATAGGATAATGTGATAGACAGCCAACTGGTGGCCAAACTCTTGGGAGTCTTGGTGGATTGACATGACTTGAACCAACTGCTAGACACGCTTATGTACGAATAAAGGAGGATCAAGGGATCTACAGTCAACCGGTCGACACGAGAGAACCAACTGGTAGACAAACGTCATGATGTATCCAGTTAAGAGTGGGCTAAGTGACCGAAAAGATAATAAATTTCGAACCAATTGCTCGACCACAAAATTTGTTAAAGAATTATATTATACAAAATAAATGATTATTCATTTTCGAATTATAATTGATTTATAAACTATGTTTGTCAAAATTCATTGTTTGTGCTTTCCTAGAGTCTTTGCGTTATGTTACGTGAATCCTAAACACAATATAGCTTATTTCAGTTAAGCCAACGTTAAGATCAGGGTCATCCCAACATCAATCACAGCAGTGCTACCCACGTCAGTGGTCGAATGTTTAAGACAATAGACTGAATTTCTGGTGACGAGGCTATCAGTGTTAGACACTCAGCCTTGGGTAATGGGGGTGTAATTTCGGTTTTTTCCTAAATAGTTTCTGACCATACTTCTATCTAAATGATAGCATATTTCCTTTAAACTCTACATTCCTCATTTATAGGCCAATAGTAAAAATATTCGGATATACCAAATGGGTTGTCAAACATGGTGCCATAATAATTTTATAACAACCTCTGGTAGCAGCCTTAGTGTTCCCCTAGGGATGATATGAAAATATGAAGCAAATTATAATCAAGTCCATAATTAATTATACACCATAATATTTTCTTGGTTTTTAATTAATATTAATTGAATAGCTCTACAGTAATTTTTGATCATAAACCCGTATTTTTATTTTAAGTAACCCTCGTTTAGGTGGAAAGGTAACCAGCTTACCTTGTATGGTCACATTATGGTGCAGCTTAAACTATATGACCATATTTTACTGCTACCTTTTAGGGTAAACTGAGTGTACATCACCTACTCTTTTTTTTCTGTCACCGAGTCTTATTACCTGTTTACATAATATGAATAGATAATTTCTCTAATGGGGCATGGATGAGGAAGGAAGCATTTTACAAGTAATCTACCCGTATTTTCTTGGAAAAGCATGGGCTACCATTTAGGAAAAACTACACTCAGTATACCCGACCGGGATTCAAACTCCGATTTCACCATCATCAGACTAGTATAAAAAGAGTGACGCCTAAGAGCATTTGGCCACTGAAGTGGGTCATCCTCTACTAAAGCCCTGTCCGCATAGTCTGTAAACTCCATTTCCATATTGTCCTTAACAATTTTACTCGCATCCAGAGAGCCCATATCCTTAATTACGGGACGTGCCAACCAATGGAAAAGACTGAGACTGTTACCTATAATAAGCCAAATGTGTAAACAAAAATATTTTCTGATTTAACCAGTTAATCATATTTACATTACCTCTTCCATATAAATATTGTAAGTTTGTTCCCATAATTGTTAAATTTAACGTTTTTCTGTTTTCTGACTGTCCCACAAAAATTTAAAACAGTAAAATCTGGTAAAACCTCCTTAAAGCCCTATAAATGTTTCAATAACCTTAATGCCACCACAAATATTCCAAGAGTAGTCTCTGTGCTTTACTGCACTCAAAATCCTCGACGTATTTTCGTTGGTTTCTTTCAAGCCAGCTGCATGAAATAGAGGAACTGATGTATATTTATTTCCATTACGCAATGAAACTACTTTCGAACTTGAGTTTGATGCATGATTAATTATTCTTTTTCATGGGTTGTGTTCAATGGCTAATTATTTCATAATACCTCTAATTTCTTTCTCATACTTACCTTAGTAATGAAGTACATGGAATATACTTCATTAGGTTGTTGATACAATGTTATTTTAGTTCCTGCTTCAAGTAATTTCCATTGCTGTAAACGGGAACCATTAATTTCAAATTGATCTTTGGTTAGCTTCATGTCATGAAATCAGTCAATCAAATACTCTTGTTCAATTAAATGTTACGTGTTATCAATTCTAGGTTGGTATTCCAAATCCTTAGAAGTTGATGGTTCAGTAGAGATTGAAACACATTCATCTACACTATCTTCATCTCATTCTTTTGGGGGAAGCTACCACCATATTTTCACTATACGGTACAGGCCTTATTGCCGATAATATTTTCGGATATTTGAATCTCTGCTTGGATTATTTTGATATCTCTGATATTTTTGTCATTCGGAATTCGCAATCATCAACGTGGTTGCATGGTTTTTGACACACCATATATACATCAAAAGGCATTTTTTTTTAGTTTTCCATATAGCCACATCTTCAGATTAATTGTGAAGTTAATACAGCATCTATATAGACCTGTGTCTGTCCTGGTCACTAATATTTCAACCAAAATACAAGGAATATGCACGTTTATTATTGCTAAAGATTTATTTTCTCAGAGTTATCATTGTAAGCCCATAACACATCTAGCAGAAATTGACATGGTGAGTAAGACAGTTTATTTCTTCATCAATGTTATAACAATACACTGGTAGACAGAACACAAAGATAAAAACATTCTGCAATCAAACTCTGATAAACCACTCGGGCTGTAGCTGTTTTTCCGTAACTAATAGAGCTCTCGTGTGAGTATATACGCTGTACAAAACCGATACTCTCTTTGACACGACTGCCATCTATAAGCAAGTGCAAAAAATATTTGGTTATGTCTCCGATCATTGTAATAATTTTATTATAAGTTAATATTATTTTTGAGTGCAACAATTAAGCTTATATAATATAATAGATCAGTGCCATATTCCATTCACTAAAACGCCGAGAGATACATGTAAACTCAAAAATATGTATGTACCAACATTGCCATATTAAAATTGATTTGGTATATCCGAGAACTATAACCACAAATGTACTAAAAAACGGCCAACATTTTGCTGGAGGTAAACATCATGTTGACTGGCTTAATGTGGGAATTGTTGATAACAAAATATGTGAGCAGTTCACTCAGCTTTTGTGTACTTTTTTCTCCAGCTGTTTATATTCCTAGTAAGTAATCGAGGAGGTTATAACTTCATTTTGTTAATATGTCAAATAATAATTAGATTTATTATTGTCTAACTAATATTTTAATAGGTGAGCAAATATACACAACACGTTATCTAATATTCAATTCTGTCATGCTAGGCTCTTCTAAATATAATATCTAGACTATGAATTTTAATAAACTAATATTATTTTATAGATAGGAACAAAATAATTGTTGATAAAACACCATTCAGCGGTAATCTAAATAATAAAAAGCAAATCAAAATGCTCTATATTACTACCTAACATACCTGTGCTACTTTCTCTCCCATGTTAGGTGTATGCAGAGCTCCTTGGAAGAATTTGGCAGAACCATTGTCTTGAATCGAAAACTGTAAAAATAAGACAAATGAAAAAAGAAAGCCAAGCTTAGAAATGTGGTCAGCACATTTTAGTGGGAAATTGCCATACTTTTAAATGAAAAAAAGAGTGCACTTATAGGATTGAAATTTTGTATTTGGGATTTAATTAATTTTACTAAGCATCGCGAGCATCCAATATTAAACATGCGTCTAGGTTTTGTTATAATTATGTCACACTATGTGTAAATAAATCTCATTCAAACATACAACCAAATGAAAAAGTTGCATTTATAAATTCATAATAGTACATTACCTGCAAAGGGGCAGCCCGAAATAAATGATGTGTCCGGGCGGGATTGCTTTTTGGACACCCCACGTATAACCGGTGTATAGTTGGAAAATATGAAAATAATCTCCAAACCTAACATAGCTTAAACATGATTTAAATAAGCTAAGACTTTGCAACCTAAAACCTGACGTAATCTAGACGTATTAGGAAAACAATTTGAATAGAATCTTCATAAATAATAGCTATACTCCAAATTTTTCACTACGATATTTTAAAAAACGGTGAGGATTACAAACAAAACTATAATAAAATGTTTTGTAAAATATTTTCCCATCATATATTTTGTTATAACAAACACTTTGATATAATGAACGTTTTACGAGATAATTACAGAAAACTGTCTTAAGCAACAATTTTCTCAAGATGGTAGATGTAAAAGAACTTTTTAATAGTGGCAAAACGTATATCCTATTTTACTCACAGTAAAAACTATACCAATATGTCAAATTTCCTTTTAGTATCGAAAAACAAACGATTGTCTAGCTTAGCAGCTCAACTATATCTCCCAGGCTACGTTGGGTTTTGTTTAGAGGCTATTTTCTTATAACACCCAGGTTACGTTAGGTTAAGTTAGGTTGGTGCTCTGTTAGCCTCCTTTCCCCCTCCTCAAATTGGTGACCCGGGCAGCCAGCTCGCCTGGCGCTTAATCTGTCCCTTTACCTTCATATGAAATATTAGAAATTTATTCTTTTGATGAAAAGTACCAGATATAAATAATCAGTGTTTATATACAATATATGTACAAGCATTTTGAAATTTTACATGTAATGAACGAAGTGATTAACCAGGTAACTATGAAAAATGACCGGGTACTATGCATAGTCACCAAAGCAGTTGGGTAAAGTGATAAATATCTGTTAATTTATCATTTTGACCGGGCAGTATGCATAATTATCCTTGTTCTTTGGGATACGTGAAAAAGGGTGCTGTACTACGTCACTGCTAGAGTGGGAACAATGAATAACCGACCACCTGCCAGCCAATTAATGTCTAACTAACATAACCTAACCTACCCTAACTATCCTATCCTAACTAACCTAACTTAACTAACCTAATTAACATATCATAACTAATTAAACTAACCTAAACTAACTAACCTAACTAACTTATCCTAATTAACATAACCTTACTAACCTTACCTTATTAACCTAACCAACTAACTAAAACCCGCCTCGGTGGCGTAGTTGGCTAACGTGTTTGTCGTGTTGAGCTCGACTGCTGAGGACGGGGGGATCGAGGTTCGAATCTCAGTCGGGTGAACTGGGGTGGTTTTCCCTAAATGGTTTTCCACTCTCCCTCCACGCAAATGCGGGTTCACTTCCTCTAATTCAAACTTCCCAATTCCTAAATCCATTAACGTAATTAGTACTTAAAGCGTATAACCCGAACGGGTAGTAAGACGTGGTGCTAAATATTATTATTATTATTATTATTATTATTATTATTATTATTATTATTATTTTTCTTAACAGATAATTTGTTAAACATAGTCATAAATAAGGTATTGTCTACAATAAAGGTTTAATCTATTCAAACGATTAGGAAATAATAAAAAGTATTACTTTAATTTAATTCATTTTCTTTGAAGGGAGCCCTTTATGCGATTTAATTCATAGTTTTTAGATTTCACTTCTGATGAAAATTGAGTTTGAGACCAAGTGTGGTCTGAAACTAGTTTTTAGTTTGGTGTTTAGCCAGGAAAGTATGAAAGTCTAGCAGCTAATTACAAATGTTGTCGCCTGATCTTGTGACGGCACCTATGTAAAATAATTTCAAAACCTATTATATATGTAATTTTAAATATATCAATAAATATAGATAAAAAGTATTGTTGGTGTTCATCGATTATAGTTGATTTTGGGCATTTAGTTTATTGCGATAAGTGAAAAAATACATTAATATTAAACTGGTCATTAGAATTGATTTTTATTTAATATACTAGCATTTTACCACGGGATCACTCACATTAAACATTGCATCGTCACATTCGACAACTTCAAATGCTAGAAAAGAGGGAAACTTATTAAAGAGCAGTTTTTATGTGCTTACGAAGAGTCATGAATAAACACCGACTCACCCCCTTCTGCTCCCCATCTACACCACTGATCGTATCACTTGCCATCATCTGTACCCAACATACCAGCCGCAACCAATATGCATTGCCTACACATGATGTTTAGACACTACTTCGCACGAGATAGAGGGATGTAATATCACTTAACCTGTATTCTTAAATATAAAAAGTATAACAGAAGTAGTTCCGTTACGATCCGATGTGTACCTTTTTTGTTTACTGGAAACAAACAGACGGAATCAAACGTACAGAGCTAAAGGCTTATTGTATGTTTAGATTATAATTTATATGTCAGTAAAAAATATATTCATGCATACTGAGTGAAGTAATTAATTAAAAAATGCTGCAATTTAGATACAAAATAGCTAAGGAACTATTATATGCACACCCAAGACAAAATAAAGTGAGATATTCTCTGCTTCATAGGGACAGAAAAAAAGTTCAATTTTACGTCATTGTAGGCCTATTTAAAGTTTTATGTGGATAATAAATTTGGTTATTGCATCATGATATGTAGGTGGTACCAGATCTATGAACAATTATGACCAAGTTCAGTGAAATAAAAACACTTTTTTTGGCAGTGGTAACGATACTTAGGAACTAATTACTTTCGAGAAAGGATCCATTCTAATTGGGGTCAACTTATTTCAAATAAGCATTTCCTACGACAGATTTTCACCAACATAACTCAATATAGATGAAATAAATAGCCAAGCTACTATATTTTGTTAGTTACGATTATAGCCTCATATAAATATTATATTCTTTGAATTGAAAATTTACACCTGGGCACGCGAATTGAACCCAGGATATTCGGCTTACTACACCAATACTCTAACCATTGTGCTATCAAGGAGTTGTCCCGTACCCAGGGTTATTCTTCACTAAATATTGAGTATGACCTGCTGACTGCCGATGACAGGGAAGTTGGGGTTTAAATCCTGGTCGGGTATAATGTGTAAAGGCGGGTATATTTATTCTAAATTCAAATTTCTCATCCTTAACTCATTAGCGTAGTTAGTACAGTAAATGCGCATATAGCCTGACACCGGTTTTAGGACGAGTTGTTAACAAAAACAAGAGTTTTGGGTATATATCCAAAACTCACATATACGACAACCTTGTTAAGAAAAGACTGTTCAGAAGAAGAGTCTAGTGTAGATAAACTTAAAAATTGGATATGTTAACACGATTATAATTTGACCCCAACGTAAGTGTGGATGAGGAAGATGAAGAAATTTCAGACCATAGCCAGTGGTACGTTTTTGAAACACACTACTGCAAAAATGACCCATCTAGCGTTCAATATCAACAATCAACACCCTGTTCGTAAACAACAGGTCAAATCAACAAATATCATGTTAACCTTTGGCCAATCCACCCACTAAATATTATATTCAAAGACAGATGAGGATCAGAGATAGCTCAGAAAAAGTATATTATTGAAACAAAAAGATTTGATAAACTAACTAATTTTCAGTATTTCAACGATTCAGTGAAAATTTACCCCAGATCCAGATCCAGTGCAAACACAGCTATCCCAAGAAGCCAATTTAAGAAGGCTGAATCTTACAAGGAGACAATAGTTCCCATTTCTGTTAGCAAATTTTCTGAATACAACAGTAATATCAGAATTCTTAATAGTAGTATTGATAACAAAAGTATAATACATTGCTTTAAAACAGTCTCGAATTAAAATTAAAGTATCTCATATTAAAATAAAGGTTATATAATAAACATAAGATACATTGGTTAGTCTTACTAATTGGGTGAATATTTAAAAGCTATATATGTGTCTAGACAATTATCACTCTATACCAAATAGAGACATTTATTTATAAAGCCGTTCACAGACTATGAGTCACTTGTAGTTAAGTTTTTAAATTCATTATAAGATTAACAGTGAAGAAAATATTGACTGCTTAACAAGACGGGTGGAATTAGTATTATGATGATTTCTAATATGGAAAGCTTACTGTCTAAATAAGACCAATACGGTCCTTCACAAGAAAAGAAAAAAAATTCGAGCTGTATATGCTCATTTGAAAGCAAGACTTTGTTGACTAGTGGTAAGCTCAACTGAGAAAAGGAGTATGTTTTTGGAATTAGTAAACATTTTCAGTGAGTAAGAAGTCTTGATCCAAGATGCTTTTTTGAAAGTAGGATAAAAGGGTGAAATGGTGAAAAATTTAGTAAAATCTCCAGCAGACCTCACCAGTTTAAATCAATCTTCATCAAATGATTCAAAACAAATACCTAATAGGGATCGCGTATTTAACAGGATTCAAACCCCGGAGGAATCTCTAAACAGCTATTTACTAAATCCAAACCCACATGCACAGGCTAGGTGGATTTTCTTAAACTCAAATTATAGACCGTTTATTCGCAAATTTACGGGAGACGCGAGGTTCATGCCATCACTTGTTTATTACAATTAGCGGTTCGCCACTAACAACATCATAAGGAACTGGATGATTATGACAAGAAAGAGCTTGCTACATTATCAGTTGAATCCTATTTTAGAAATAATAACGCAAGTAATATTAACCTAGGAACGTTCAGCCCTGTTTCTATTCTAATTAAATACCAGTTTTAGAAAGAACAAGGATATGCCATCCGGGGATCATGAATACTACAGGTGTCAATACCATCTAGTGCGAGGATGTATTAAATAAATTCAGAGTGACTTAGCAGTTTCAAACAACCCTTCAATTTCCAGACCATGACATCAGGGGAGAGTAACAATTTAACAATCATCATTTATGATAATATTAATTAGGGCATTACACATACGTGTGTGTAATGCCCTCATATTAGTGTTTGCTAGTTTCAACTTGTATTATATCCAGTGTAATTGTAACTGTAAGCTGTAATCTCGAGAGTATTGTAACCCTAAGTGAGAATCACTGTTCGGTAGTTTCTGTCTCTGTTGGAAGAGACGTGACCTCCGTTGTCATTGGTCAATAGAAAGAAAGGAACGTGATTCGCGAGGCCAAGACCCTTAGGTTCGTAGCCAGGTGCATTGACCACATTACCACGGGGTTGGTTATTAATTGCCAAGAAGTTATCCCTTTAATAAATTAGATTTTTTTTTGCAATGTCTTGGTCATTGAAAATAATTTATGTACGAAATGTAAATGAAAACTTAATGAAAAATCAAAATGCTTAAGTGTCAATTTTATAAAATGATAATAATAATAATAATAATACCTGCTTTGGTGGCCACATAGTCTAAGGCATCACTCTCATGTTATACTAGACTGCCAATGACAGGGAGATCTGAATTCGAATCCAGGGCCGGTTGCACTGAGGCTAGTCTTTCCTAAAAGGTTTCACCAGTCTCCCTCCCCGCAAGTGCTGATACACTTAATCTAAATTCAACCTTAGTCATTCTTAACTGATTAGAATAATTAGTACATGTGCATATAATTTGAATAATTAGTAATATTTAGTGCCAGTTTTATTTATTATAACACGTTTTTAGTTATTTTTATATATTTGTTATGTCTAATGTATTGAAATTTAATATACTTTATTGGTCATGAAAAGCTTTAAATTTTATAAAAAAAAGTTTGAAAGTCAAACCTCATAACAATAAATAGTTCATAGTATTCATGTAAAATACTTTTTTCTTTGTTGATAGTGTCATAACCTAACTTCACGTTTACGCAAAAATAAATTAGGAACAAATAAAACGTTTTGTGGAATTATCGAGAAAAAACTATGAACAAACGATCGCAACCATAAAAATAACATTTTTTTAAAAAATGTGGGGGCCTATCGTAGAGTCACGTCGACCTTTCCCTCACCCCAAATATAAACATATCATTTGTGGGCCTATCAAAATGGAACAAACTAAAATATTTTCGGAACAATCCGGAACAAACGAATGCAATCATAAAAACCTGAATTTTTAAAAGTGGTGGGCCCAACTTCACGTACGTGAATTCCAAGAAGGCAAGAGGCTGAGAAAAACAGTCTCGAGAGTGTCGAGATGTGTTCAAGTGAGCCAAGGCGTGAACGACCCATCGACCATGGGCGAGAATGAACTAGCAGTTCAGGAATAAAACCTTTGAATTTGGGTCTCTGAAACTTTTTACGAACACACTCACACCTTAAACCTCAGTTGGAACATGTCCCTTAAAGTAAATTTAACCTTATAACGATAGTAAACTGATCATCTCACGTACTTCCTTTCTCCATGATAGATACCTTAACCCTTGATTCCCAGGCCTCTCTGACACTGGTGCAGCCAGGATTATTTTGTGTGTGAAGGAGGAGGGCCGGGGGGGGCGGGGTAGTTTCGCTGACAAACTAGGCGGGGTTCATTGATTTTTTCAATGAAAATTTAAGTATTGCAAAATGCAAATTCATCAAAAGAAATACAAAAATATCAAAAATAATTTAAAATTTATAAAAATGATCATAATTCTGTAATTATTATGACTATTAAGTCTTTATGAACAAATGTTTATACATGCATACTGCTAGAATATACAAACATGCAAGTTTCAATAAATTGTATTTTGGAAATTTGATTTTATAACATTATTTTATGAGCTAAAATCTGAAAATTCAAATAAGCAACTTGCACCAACAACTAACTTACTAAATCACTTTTGAACTAATTCACTTTAGCCTGATGTTAATTTTCCTTGGCTTCATAGTAAGTTCGTTGAGAACTTCATCCTCTCAATATGTAAAAATCATATCTAGCAAGAACTGGTCCATATCTGTGCCAGATATACCCAGATCTGGGACAATTCTGTCATTTTTCCACATGGTTTCGTAACTGACACCTCTGGATGTATGTACTGTACGTACATACAATAAGCCCATTAAGTCTGTCTTCATTTGTAGAGTTAATCATGTATGATTTCAACAGCTTTAGGGATGAGAAAGAGGTAGGTAGGTAGCTGGGGGGGGGGGGTTCAACACTGAACACCCCCACCCCCTTGACTGCGCCAGTGCACCCTAACAGATACGGAAAAGAGGGTAAAAAAGTGGCCTCACATTATTGTTTATATTTCATCAAAATAAAATTCACTTTGTGAAGATATTAAAAACATGCACTTTAGTAATGCTTCTGGGTGATAAGTTGTTCATAGTCTATGTCATAACATTATTATTATTGTTATTATTAATATATGTTCTGTATTACGACAGGTGCATTCCTTTTATCAGTGATCTTAGACCGTCAATGTCTGCCAACTGCTGCCTCCTTTTTCAGCAGTCAGAAATTTATTTTTCTCGTGAGGACTTTTATTTGGTTTGGGGATCCCCCATCACATTCAATATAATAGTTAGAAACCAGATATTTGTGTAATTACATATTTTAATCCTGCCAGTTAGAAAGGCGAAAATAGAAATACCAGCGAATTGGGTTTTTTGGAACTGTATTTTCAATATCAATTTTACAAATTTTTACATATTTTAGTGAATTCTACATATTTTTGAAGATGTTGGATAAAAATACATAATTTGCTGTTTTTCTAGTAGTGGTATTATTTCCTTGGGAAAAAACTTTCAAAGATGTGTCACTAATTTTCAGGCAACCTGTACTTTCATAAACGAATGTATCCAGTGAAGGTATGACAATGAGGAAAGTTCAAGTTAGGTAAAGTCCATTCACGACAGGTTTTTACCTGGATGATAGTTCGAAAATTATATGTTTAGGTTTTGGGTTGCCAACACTTGTAAAAGATCACTGTTTTGTTATAAATGTAAAAGATCTTTAATTACCTGTTATATATTACATTTAAAATAACGATAACTTAAGTTTTCTCATACTATTTCATTTTTTTAAATAATTTCTTTTTATCCAACTCGAAACAATATTTTCAACATAATTAAAAGTACTTATTCTTCGTTTTGGAACGTTATTGATTTTGTGTAAATAGTGCACACATCAATACCTTTAAATACAGGCATCGTATTTACTTGGAAAAGAGAAAATTGTTGTCATTTTTTTACATACAATACATAATATTATTATTATTTTATCGAATTTTAAAATATTTAACTGAATAAAATATTTTCATCAACTGAGTGTCTGCATCATTGTAAAAAATTTTGTTTACCGTCATGTTCAGTCACATGGTTTAAATTCGTCAGTTTTTGTGAAAGTGGTGTGAATATTTTTTTAAGTGGAATAAAACGATAAATAAACTTTGTGTCCGTCCTCAAATAAATATATAAATAATATTGGCCTAAATTACTGTAGTTAACTATCACATTAATATATTACCATCTGTTTTAATTACAGTCATCCAAAGTGATAGATGTCAGCTGTTGGCGTAGTGATATATTAGGGATTACTTCTAGTAACATTTCGAGCTGTCATCCAGGGAAACTTAGGTCGTGAATGAATTTTATGCTGGCTCGCTGGAGAGGATTACAGTTGCCGTAACGTAACTGTGTCTGACATTTCTCGTTCTGTGAAGGGGAGAGAATATGGCGTTGCCAGAGAGTGGCCTCAACAGCACGTCTCGCATGTCGTTTCAGTTTGTAAACACAAGCTATCGAGTTGTAAAAATAATAATTCTTGGATCTGATTAGCTAATTTTCCAGTTGCTCTTTGGTTGGGAAATGAAACGGATATAAAGCAGCAAGGCAAAGAACAAATGACGAAAATTGAACCAAAATCAATCAAAGAAACATAATTTGTGGTTTGTCATAACAATACGGCGCGTAGAACAGTATTTTGAAAAGCAAACAAAATCAACAATACGTATGCATCTAAGTGCAATATTAATGTTGTATAGTACGCCGGGATCACCGGGATCAAACATTAACCTTGTATCGAAAAAAATACATCTCTTTAAATAATCTGGTGAGGTTTAACGTTCACTTATTTTCAAAGAGCCATCAATAGTGAAAGTTTCAATGCAAGTGTGTAGTATTGGTATGATATATGTATTACTAACGTGGTAAAAGAAGGTTTGATCAATGCTATATATTTTTCAAATTATTATATAATTTACTAAATTTTCAAACTGATTTTGCTACATATTAGAATATACGTACAAAATATGTCCATATATTCTAATTTAATAATACACAAAAAAAATTCTGGACTTTAATTATAGAAATTTCACTTAGCATCTTGTAGAAAAAACTGTATGTTCAAATTACCTGAATATATACATATATATAATTGGAGTATCTGATTTTTTGTGAGTATATTTTGGTGATATATTTTAAAGGGCAGTTGAGATGAACTTTCTAATCTCGCAGCATGCTAGGAAAATTTAGTTTCATTTCTTTTTGAAAGGTCAATTTTCAACACAAACACGCTCATGACTCCTTAAAATTTAGAGTTTATGCCAAAAACAAGAGCCCATTTTAAAACACAGGTCTTCCAAAAGAACAAGAAAAACTTCATTCAGATCTAAACAAACAAGTTTAATTTCAATTTTAATAAAGATATTTTGATTTTCTGATAGTTTTTGAAAGACTATCCATTCGATATTGTATATTTTACTAAGGTGTTTATCCAAAGCATGTTTTCATCATGTAATTTAAAATAAACATCAAATACTAATTTCAGAACAATTTTTTTAAGATTAAACATATTATGTGAATTGATTTGAATATTTCACTCAGAATCATAATGGTGTCCAACTTTAACATATGCATTCATAATTTGGCTAACCTATAGGCCTTTATGAGTATAGTTACTCACTAATAGAGGCTGGGGAGCCAGACCTTTTTGTAAAACAGAATAAAAAAACACCAGGCATTGGCTATGTGACGCTCATGTGTCAGATGACTGAATAATAAGATCTGAAGAACAAAAACTAACACAAAAAGGGAATATTATAATATAATTTTATTAAAACGTATTGGGGTCTGGTCCAGATTAATCTAAAAGCCAATATACATAATATTCCAGTCTGGAATAAAGTTGGACTTTAACTGCAAGTAAATTATTATTGAATATAAAGGCTGGAATTGAATCGAAATCTCTAGTTTTTTACCCCCTAATCACAAGTGAAATATGTATTAAGTACTAGTTCTAACACATATTTATTTTTGTTAAAGATATCAATATTTTAGCCCAGCCCAACCAACATAGTACTATCGTAGTTTGATTAAAACGTCCCTGTATATTAAAATTTTATTAATAGTATATTTACACTATGGTTACTAACGACTTAATCTTAGTAGCAGGAATGAAGAGGTTAGCACTTTAGTTAGCTTTGAAACAACAAAGTCACATGTGAAACCAGCTGGCCCGTATTGGAAGGTTCACCGACTGAACTCAAAACCAACTAACCTTGTTAGTCGGTGATGGAAAGGTCATTGTTTGAAACCATACTGGCTGTAATAACAGGTGTTTTTTTCCCTAAATAGTTTACCACTCAGCCTCCACGCTAAGGTTAGTATATTTCGGCTAAATGCTACCTCCCTATTCCCGAGAATATTAGTGTGATAAAAATTGGATAGCCAACTATTGAAAGACACGGTTGAAAAAATTGTATTCAAATGGAATTTGAACCACATCATCCTTAACAATAATACAAATTCTAACACGTTATAGGTACCACTTCAAATAGCTTCACGTGATAGACTCGGCGTTGTCCTAAGATGGTGCATAGTAACATAGGCGTTTAAAAATAAAGCGTTGCAAGTAGAGTGTGTTCTGCGAAATAAAATTTTTGTATTACAAATATTTTAGGACTAATTCTATATATAGATTTGAGTCAATTGTATGTGGATTTTAAATTTACAAGGGTCGTTTATTTCTACATTCGCATCTTATTCGAATGTAGTAATATTCAATTGCCAAAATTAAATAAACTTGAAATTATTAATTAAAATTCAGATAAAAAAAACACTATATTGTAATTCTACAGAACATAAAACGTCTCGGTACTCCTCTAGTCAACCTTACTAATACATTTTTATTAAATTGGGTTATACAGGAATTGAGGATAATATCAAATAATTATAACTTCTAAGGACATTTATTTTCCATTTGGATGTATATAGTAAAGATGAATATCAAAATCTAGACGTACTAGTAAGTTACGCCTACAATAAACTCTCGATTATTTGTGGGTGGATTATTTGCTTTTTGGCTTAACCATGGCATCGGCAAAAGCAGGGGATACGTTTTTTAAAAACGCCACGTTGATGGAAAAAACAGGCCTACCGATTGCTGTACTCGGTAAATCCCTAAGGAAGAGATAATGGGACCAGAGGCAACAAGTTTATGCAAGGTGAACTGCACTGGAATAGACCCATATCCTTCTTAATTATCTGGCACAGGAAAATGACACGCTCCTATCTGACAAGCTGATGTTACTGAAAATACATAGCTGGATAAGAATAAAGTAAGAATCTGTAATGAAGCAGAAGAATAATACAAACTCGTTTAGTAATGTGTCAATTTTGAGTATACTGTACATTGATTTAAAGGGTGTTTTTTACTATCTTAGTTTGTGAAATATAATTATATGTTCATAAACGCAATCGCGATACGTGAGTACTAGTTTTAATTTAATGTGATACAATCTCTTGTTTTATTAACTAGGCAGATTATCCGTGATTTTTGGTTATCCGCGGCATTCGTCCCCTCCATTAACATGGATCGTCAGGAGTGAACTGTAGTTTTTTTTTATTTAAAACAATTTTTAATGCACATTTATTTGTTTTGAACTACTATAGTACAGCCAAGTTACTTACTATCTTCACATTTTTATTCAGCGATTGATTCATGATATGCCTCATTAACATACATATTCCCATTGAATTGAACTTATAACTACTCCTAAGGATGGTTGCTAGCATTATATAAAGAAAGAACTAAATAGTGAATTATATAAAGAGTGAAACTTCGTGAAGAATATTTATTACTCCAGAACTAGAGCAATTGAAAGAGTTCAGGTGGTGTCGTCTACATAAAGGAGTGATTAGTGATCTGAGTCCGTTCAGTTTGAGATCTTACCAGCTTGGAGTTAAGTGTGTGGCACCAATGTACACAACTGTGTAGGTTGAGAGTGAGATGTCTGTACCAGGGATTAGTACACTCCTATATTGCTGGGATACAGTGTAGTGCAGCGTACATAGAAGTGGAAGCTTCGTGATCTTCTCAGTTGGCCACAGGAAAAACACTTGAACCTTCGACTTGTACGTTAACAAGTCATAAAAATGACCACATCCAGATTTATATAAAGAAAAGACGGACTACTTGCTATCAAAGTTAATTAATTAACCTAATTTTAATATGTACTCTAAGTCAACACAATTTAAGTATAAATTTTATCCAATAAAATTCTTCAAATATATTTATCAATATGGAATTGTGTTATAAATACATATGCTACTACCATTTAGTATTAAAATCTTAAATTACTCAATACGTGTTACAATTTTTTAGACTTTTACCTTACAATTCCAGTATTTTTTATCTATGAATTGATTTTTTCTATAATTTCTCGTTGTTATATTGTGTGTAAACAAGATTTACTTATATTATGCATGCATTAAGTTTATCTTGTTTTTTATATAAAAAATTACAAACTTACTCATTAAAATAAATTCTGATGTGTTCCTCTGTTTTCAATTAAGCACTTTGTCATTTAAATAGAATATAAAATACGATTTATTTTAAATTTCTCAGAAAGCTTATCCTGTGCAATAACTCACTGTTAGGAAAGAACGAAGTATGCTTATTTTCATCTTGGTGTTATAATAATATATACAATAACTCCAAGATGTATAAGGACCTCTTAATCAAATATATTGTGCAATGGAAATATCGGCACTATTTACATTTCGAATATTTTAAATGGTTTATTAAATCTAAGAGAAAAGGTCATATTATGGAGGTTAGGTTATCCAATTCTTAAAAATTATTTTTCTCCTTCTCTTATTTAACTCTATGACCTATAAATAAACAAATAGTAAATTATTCATTTACGGGTAAATGTTTATCCAGGTATTGAAAGGATAATACAAAAAGGGATAAGATTACAGTATGAATATAACGGCCAAACATTCAAACTAACCTCCAGTATTTAACATGTGTTTAATATAATTATAATTTATATAATCATATAATTTGAAAACCTACCTTATGCCTTAAGCTGTCTGAAGCTATATTGCTTAGGGAGGGAGACTTTCGTTCACGACTGCTTCTGTCATAAACTGTTGAAGTGGCTTTATACCTTTGAAGATCAGATTCTGATGAAGCATTGGGAAAAGATTTTGCTATGTGATTTTTCGTGGCTGAAACAAAAGTAATGGTTTAATACAGACAAAATAAAGGAATTAAAGGTTTGAACGATTAGTCCTGAAGTATGAATAGAATATATTTTGAAACAGCAGTTTCAGAGTTTTATATACGATCACATTTTAGTTATACTATTATAAAATAATTTATACTTATATTTAAAACAGCAATTGGTTTTTAATGAATTAGGATTACAATTTATCAATCACATATTTAGACACATTCACTAAAATTCTTTATCCTTTTAAACTCTCTTTGCTTTAACAACATCCACATACTGAGTCATATGCTCTTTTATTCTTAAAACTCTTAATGTATATCATTTTAACACATTCACCTAAAATATTAAACCACATTGTACATGATACCACTTCCTTTTGATCCATACAATCCACCTACATAGATTGCGTCTTTACTCTTTCCTCACTCATCCTCTCAACATTCTGAAACCAACGTAAGACGCTTCTTTCCCATAAAACTATTGGATTCCCTTTCAAACCACACTCCTTCATACCTAATCATTACTGACTCTGTCCATAAGAGTTTTTCCAAATAAATTTCTTATACATCTCATTCCAACTGCATTCACCTTGATCTTGTATTTCTCCCAACAAACCCACGGTTCGAATTCATAAAAAATAGTTGGTGTTAATACACTTATATAAACGGCCATTTTAGCCTCTTTCGATACAACATTCTTTGCAATAGGCTATATACATGCTACTACTCTCCAAGATGCATTTACCCGTCTGTCGATTTAATAATATATACTTCAATATTTACGAAATATTCTTCCCGGATACACAAAATAATTTACTTGTTCTAACCGTTTATAATAAAATGGCAATTATTTCTTGTTCCATCTTTATCGAAAACTATCAACTTAATTTTGGAAGATCCAATTTGCTTTTAGACATCTTCAAATGATTTAATGCATACTGCAAATCACTTTCATTCTCAGCCATTAATAAGGAATCATCTCAATATAACAGCACTCTCACATACACATAGTCTATTTGCAAACCAACCACGTCCTCACAAGTATCCCTCATACACTTATCCATGAATACATTAAACATATATGGATACATAACACAATATTGTCTAACACACTGTTCAATGTCATAACATTCGCTCAAAGACCCATTAACACTAATGCACGCCTTACTTCCATCATACACCCCCATAATTGCAGTTTCTAGACATGCATCCATCCACACCATATTATATCAGAGAATTCCATAATATACTCCTGTTCACCCGATCGTACGCCTTCTCCAGATCAAAAAATACAGGATAAACTTTCCTCACTACAGCCATACATTTCTCGATCAGTTGTTAAGAATCAAATATCAGGTCCATTAACCTCAACCTGGCATGAAATCACATTGCACGCCTCAATACTTGTCCGTAGCTTTTTCATGCACATTCTCAATTAACACTCTCCCAAAACACTTTGCCTGTAATACTTAACGAACTATTTGTCCTATAACATTTACTGCCTTTGACTTCATACAAAAAAAACAATGACAACATTCTTCCAGTCACTAGAGACATTCGAAATCCCAGCACACCTATTGAACAATTCACCCAATCTGGCAAGTCGTAGAATACCCTAACACTTAAGCATTTCACTTGAGATCCCATCTACGCTCTTAAACATATTTACCCAAAAAACAATGTCATGTCAAAAACTCCTAATAAACTCATTTGGAACCAATCGTTTGAGCCATCTTAAAAATAATTCAAGTTTTTGAAAATTCAGTCATCAGTAAACAGCCCGTCAACAAGTTTTAAGCCCAGAAAAGAGTATACAGTGTTAATTTTCATTCCACACACTCCCAAGATACCATTGGAACCAAATATTAAGTTAGTTTTTTTTTAATTTTCAAGTTTTTGAAAAATATGTCAAAAGTAAATGACCGATAAATGAAATTTTACCTCAAAAATAAGTATACACAGGTATTTTCATGTAAAACACTGACAAAATACTCATTTGGAACAAAATAGATAGGGTTATTTTGAAATATTTCAAGTTTTTGAAAAATCATTCATCAGTAAATGAACCAGAAATAAGTTGTTTCTCTTAAAACAAGTATATCGTGTCATTTGTTATAAGCCACAAACCCCAGATATTCATTTTAAATTAAAAAAAGATAAGAGTTATTGTCAAAATATCACAACTTAAAAAAAATAAAAATCCTTTAGTAAACCAACCTTGAACTCAAGTTTAGGCAAAAAAACTGATTAAACAATGCTATTTATCGTATCAAGCAAATCCTAAATTTTCAGTTTGAATACAATCGTTTAAGCCATTAAATTAAAAATAATAATAATCATCATTACACTACCCTTAATTTGAGGGCTAGGGTCAAAATCAAAATCCACTTTTTACATTATAACATCAATATGAAATATTGTAATGGTGAAAAGATTCTATCTAGAGATTATGATCAAGCTTTACGTTTTATATTAACCCCAAACCTAAAAAAGTTAGTTTTTACAATTCTGTCTGTCCCGATGTCTGTCTGTCAGTCTGTCCCTGGCCACGGATCAAAAATGGGTTGATGGATTGTGTTAAAATTTGATATTTTGAGTTTATATTGTTATACAACGAGGTTTTTTCCGCCCTGGAACTTCAATTAAGAATAGTTTACTGATGAAGGATTTCTTAGTATTCCAAATTTTTCGAGAAAAGCTCCAGCAATTTTGTTTAAAATACATATTTAGGATTTGATTGACATATTCGGTTAACCAAGGCTATTCACAGTTCCTTGCCTACCCTGTAAGGGAATGGCGTTATTATGTAGGCCTATGTATGTATATGATTGAAATATCATATAGCAATGTATAATTAGATTTTGGTCAAAAATTCGTTGAAGGAGATTGTGTGGTATGACAAATATCAGTGTATAATTGTTTTTGGAATAAAACTCATTTACAATTAGTTAACTGAAGACACATTTTTCAAAAACCTTAAATATATTAAAAATAGCTATTACTATTTGGTTCCAAATGGGTATCTTAGGAGTCAGCTAAATAACAAATAGCATCGTTTACTTATTTTTGATTATAAATTTAATTTATTGGTAGTTTACTGATGATTTATTTTTCAAAAACAAAAAATATTCTAAAAATGGTTCTAATGATTTAGTTTCAAATGGGTAGCCTGGAAGTATTTGACGTGGCAAATAACAGTGTTCACTTTTTTGGGTTAAAAATGTATATATTAGTAGTTTACTGATGAATGAATTTTAAAAATCTTGAGATAATCTAAAATTGGCTTTAACGACTTGGTTTCAAAAGGGTACCGTTTATTAGGAGTGTGATACATAACAAAAAACACTGTATACTCTTTTTTTGGTTAAAAACTAGTTTATCCGTAATTATTTTTTCTTAAATCACTCTAATTTGTTTAGCCCCATCTCTAATAATTATAAATAACATATGTATGCTAAGTAATCATCACTATTAATATTCATTTAAAAATTATGAGCTGAGTCAATAATGACCCTTTATAGATTCAGAAACATTCGAATTATAAATAGCATTAATTAATTGACAACCTTTTTTTGGTTTTTAATTATGAAATTACTTTAAAATTAAATTGATTATGTCAATGTGGTAGATGTTAAGTCACTTTAATTGTGCCATTCATAAAAACACATCAATGTATCAATAAAAGGTAGACCCTAATGCAATCTAAAATATGGAGTGGAATTGTTCAAAGCATGTGTCATCTAAACAGACTTCACATCTTCGACAGCCTTTCACAGCCTTATACTTGCAAATTGCACATCTGTGCCTGCGCTGTCCTGTTTCTATTAAATGTATACCATGATGAAGACGTTTTGGTTCCGTAACCCTATCTGAATTTTTATTTAATCGATCCTGGTAGGTTTGGTGCCATTCCATATTCTTTCATACTAGCCTTTACTGTTAATCAGCAAAATGCCAAACTATTATGACTCAAACCATGTGACCTGCTAACTAGCCATGCATTGCTCATGCAAATATTTGGCAAACAAATGATTATGAATGTGTACCACTTTTTACCGCGTACGTTGTTACTATAGTTTGAAATGGTATTAGTTATGAAATCAATCCCACACATGTTAAGATTGTATCAGAAATAATATATGGTTGCTGTTCAGTATTCTTCTGAACAATCGAGTAGCGTTTATCTTCTTGTAAGGGATCACCTTCTGATTTGTTGGACAAAACTTTGACTAAATTACTTTATTTCCATGTAACTGCTATACTGTTGTCACTTTAGTCCACCAAGAAATCAAAAGCACCTCTAGGTCCCTTCATAATTTATATTTTGTCTGTTAGTGGGCAATGATCCCTTTTCTTTTGGTGGACTGTGCCAGTTCTATTCATACCTCTCATACACTAATCAGAAATCAATTTAATAATTGTAAAAAAATTGTCGGATTAGAAGGAAAAACTATCCCTGGGAATACTTTCATTAGGTCATTGCAGAAGGTGAGCAGGATTGATTCGCCTTGGAAGACATCAGGAAGTTTTGCTGCAACATTATTGCTAACTTGGTATATCTCAACTTCTAAACAATATTCTTAACGCTGTGCAAGAGCCCATTCTTTGAAACCAAAACGTATTAGCTTTCCTTTAATAAATTGTTTGCATCAATAGCGACAAAAATAAGGTATCGTAGACACACCCACATATACTTTACATTCTTGAGGTGAGTTTTTAATAAACTGTCTGTTAGATTTAGTGAAAATGGGTTGTACCTTGTCCATAATGTCATTGCCTGGAAGAATTTCATTATTACATTCATGTAGTTAATTTAAGATCTCTTCAATTGGTTCCGTTGCAGAGATTTAGTAACAAGAAATTTATGAGTGTCGTCGGCTGTCTTCTAGTGCATTTGTCAACGTGGAAGTTGTACGTACCAACTAAAGTACAATATGTCAATGAATACACACATATCGTCTACAGAAAGCTGAATGATTGGTTTATTTCTATGCAAAACATACATTACAGTGTATTATTCTTACCATCATTATAGTGATATTCGGTTAGAAATATTTTCAGGAACTCAGGAGGGTGGTTATCACCATAAACGAGGTTTGAGGATATATGCTGAATATTGAATGCTGCACTATGCATATTGCATGCTGCATCAGCGATTTGGAGTAAATTATATCATTCCCACTACCCACATTGCAATGTCAACTTTTTCATCTTATTTTTATTCATACTTTAAGTATAGGGGGCTTCTTCTTGACTCTCTGTGATAGCTAATCCAGATTCAATTTGGTGCTGTCCTTGACTTATAATGTATGAATCATTGCATTCCTCATCCCCACTGTCAGCATCATTCTCCTCACCAGAATCGTCCAGATTACAAATTAAGATTTCCAATTAAGACCCATGGGCTACATTAGGTTCAGTTTACTCTGATGCCTCTATTATCTCGGCAACAGTAGGCTGTGTGTACCTTTAATAAAAGTAAATACAAAAGTCTAAATGTAGGTGATGGTGCAACAATTATTACATATATATCTAAATAGATTTGGACTGAATTGTTCCACAAAATGAATAATTAGCCTATTATTTTGCATTCCAATTAGAATCACAGTTCAAATGACCTATAATATCAAATAACTGCTCACTTTCTTGAGCTAAACTACAAAGAATTTTTTTTTTGTCATAAACAAATGGTAATTTTCAACCGGAAAAATGTGTTTGAATGTTGCTTAGTAATAAATAAACTTTGTACAACTCCCATTACACTAATTCAAACCATGTATATTCAATTAAAAAAGGACACATCGATTGCTCAATTATCTCTACATTTAACCATAAAACTTAATTTTTTCTCGGATAACTGTAACTTTTGTCACCACTAAAGCAATTACAATTTTCATTTTTTAACTATAGCAACATGTGCGAAAAATGAAAGTGTTTACACATATTGCCCTTTCTTTTGGAAGCGCTTGTATCGCGATATATAAGGTATGCTACTATAATAGTACTGGGGCAATTTTTGTTCCACTAGCTGTGACAAGTGCTGTGACTAGTTTTTAATGATAAATAAGAATACTTTTTCTTTTTATAAACTACAAATAATTTAAGTGTGGTTTACAAATAATTTATTTTTGAAAACATGAAAATTGTTAAAGATATTTAAGTAATTTGGCTTTAAATTTTAGAAAAATATATTTTAGTGTGATTAATAATATAATGTGTTTGTTTAGTTAAGAAAAACTTATTTAAGAATAGTTTACTGAAAATTTATTTTTAATTTTTGAAAATTTTATTCGAACCTATAATACAGAATATGAGAAACTTTGTGCGTTTGTGTCGTAATACTTATTTGGTTTCAGGTTAACATAAAACGTAAATATTTGTCATAAGCTCAAGATCATTTTTTTCTAATATAATAATAATTTATCTTTATATGAGAAAGTAAAAAAAAAATCAAAAATAAGTAATCGATAAAACTAAAAATAGTTGTAATAAATATTAAGATCATAAATAGAAAAAATGTCCCTAAAGGGGGAAAAAATGAAATGTTTCTTCCATTAATTAATAATTAGATGTGATATATACGTAAGGGAATAGGGTGTATATTATATATGTTTATATTATATGTATTTGTATATAAATATATGTATATTTGTACATAAATTTATATGTATATTTATGCATAAATTTATATTAATATTTATATATAAATATTTATTATTAAATGTGCATAAATAAATACATACATAAATATTAAATATACACTATTTAAGTATACACATATTTACGTGCTTATATGTATTTATATATAAAAATATCAAGTTATCTATATATTTTTACATCTATTTATCTATCTATCTATCTATCTATACATTTATAAATATCTAAATATATATTCATAGATATAGAGATAGATTTATATTTATATTATATAAATATACTTTTTTTTGTACTTCATGCACTTACATATTATAAATGCATAGCTCCAATATAAATCACCCTCTTTCCTCAATATCAAGTGCTAATCACCTCCTGGACTTCCCTCTTCTACCGGTCAGTTATCTACCCTCTGACAGTTCTAATAGAACTGTCTACCTTTTATCATTGTTAAATGATTGACTACCTGTTGGTTGTCTCTCCTCAATCAGTTTTCATAGATTGACTACCTGGGAGTTGTCAGACCTTAAATAGTACTACGTGAGTGACTACCTGCGAGTTGTCTTTCCTCTATCAGTTCTAATAGATCGACTACCTCGGAGCTTTCTGCCCTCTATCAGTTCTACCTGAGCAACTGCCTGGTAGCTGTCTGCCCTTTATCAGTTCTTCCAGAGGATCTACCGAGGAGTTGTTTGCCTTATATTAGTACTAACTGAGTGACTACCTATGAGCTGTCTCTCTTCTATCAGTTCTACGTTAATTGTCCACCCTGAGCTGTTTTCAGTGGTTTTACATAATAATACCTTAATTTAACCAATCACCCTTTAGATACACAATTTGTTGTTGATTGTAATCCTCTATGAAATGTGAACAAACAAATCAATTGGTGCTGTTGCCTTACACAATCTGAACAACCGTTTGATATCAATTGTTTGTATAATCTAATTTTTAAACATATGGTACCGGTATTGTACTTTATGATAATCAATATATGGTCTCTATTTAGACACATTTCGTTTAAAAGTCTTCTGTATGGATCACATTTTGAACTACTGGGCCTGGATTCATTAATAGCAGCAAATATTTGCGCTGGCGCAAGTTTTAAATCCCTATTCACTGAAAGAAGCAAGCGCAATTTGAGAGCAAAGTTGCGCCTTTTATTTGCCACCACTCAAGATGTACCGGCCACTTCTTCTTCTAGCTACGGCCACATTAAACTAAAGGAGGGTGGACGGAAGCTAAGGAAATTATTACAACAAAAAGTAAAACATTTGCAAATTTAAGAAATATTTGAATTATTTATTCAATGTAATAAACAGAGTTAAACAACAAATTACATGACCTTACGAGTCAAACTGAAGTGTGTTGGAAAACAAATAAATCATGGCTGAGTTTGTACTTTCGCAGTACATTTGATAGTATATTTCAAACTCTCAAGGTAAATTATTATTTTATTTGAACATGTCTAGAAGAAACCATAAATATAAACAAAATCATTAATATTATAAAAAAAATAATTTAAAGAACCTTTCTTAAACGATTTACAAAGCATCTGACTCACAGCAGTGAATTCAGAGAAAACAAATTTAAGATCAAAATTTAAATTTAAATATCGAATCAGATATTTATTAAAAATTTAAATTACTAAACCTAACGATGATTACAAAGAGCCTCTTTTAAATGGTTTACAACGCGTCTGATTCACCACTGTGAATAAAAGAAAAAACAAATTTAAATTTTAGAATCAAATTTAAATTTAAATATCGAGTCAGATATTTATTATTAGCACAAGGTTTTGACTTCCCGACTAAACCTCAAACCTTCGCTAAACTATTACCCTCGTCACTTTTAATGAATTCAACCAAATTACTACATTTTAAATATTTAATATTAAAATAGAAAACAAAGCATTGTTACGTTAGAATACTTGTAATTTA
Source organism: Timema cristinae (assembly GCA_039000515.1). NCBI lineage: Eukaryota > Metazoa > Arthropoda > Insecta > Phasmatodea > Timematidae > Timema > Timema cristinae. The sequence continues at coordinate 64,673,469 of JBCFYV010009882.1, forward strand.
TCACTAAATGAATTAGTGAATTTTAAAGTCAAAACTTTATTAACCAACAAAAATAAGTTACTTTAATATTTACTCCGAAGAAGATACGTCTGCAAAAATAACCTATAAAAGAAACATTATTAAATTTAAGGAATTTAAATTAATACTAGTAACCACAAGAGCAATAATAATTAAAATTGAAACTAGATATTTCAAGCCAAAAAAAGGAAATAAAAAAAATGCGGCTACTCGAATATTTCAAGAAATTACAATGATACTAGCGCCCAAGCGGCAATAGGAAACATTAAGTGTTCCGTAACAGAATATACTTTCAAAAATAAAACTTTTAGCAAAAAATTACAGATACCCATATTTGTAATATAAAGTTTATATAATCAATTATATATATTTATATTTATAGCTATCCTGGCTAGATAACCTTCTAGTCCTGAATAGGACTTCTCGTGGAGATTTCGAATGTAATAATTAACTATATTTTCTGAGTTCCTTCGTTATATAGGTCTAGTTGATCGGCAAGGAGGTGGGAATTCTTTTATTATTATTATTATTATTAGTAGTAGTAGTAGTAGTAGTAGTAGTAGTAGTAGTAGTAGTAGTAGTAGTAGTAGTAGTAGTAGTAGTAGTAGTAGTAGTAGTAGTAGTAGTTGTTGTTGTTGTTGTTGTTGTAGTAGTAGTAGTATAACGTCACATGCCAAACAGCTGGTGGATAAGCTACGTCTCTTTAATCACGTCCGCGTCCTAATCTTGGTTACTTAAAATTCAATTTGACTTGTTCCCAAGACACGAACACCAGACACATGGTGAGTGGCTGCAGACTCAAGCTAGGTTCAGTATGTCACGTAGACCAGTTCAATAATACAAGTGGTCCTCCTGTGGCTCAGCCGGGCAAATCAGAGCATTCCTGGATCCCTCCCTCTATAGGAACGTCTTTTTGCTGCATTATTAAAAGTTTGTTGGGAATTCTCTTCGTTTTAGAATTTGGTGTGAACAGGCTGGTTATGAAAGTCACGCTAATCTGGAAGATACAACGAGTGAGTAGAGCACCTATATTAGACATAGTAAGATTTTGATATTTAATAATGCTGGATGTCTATGAGTATAAGTTTATTTTGTTTGGCAGTATACTAGTTAATTTTGCTAGTATTTATATTGCAGGATGTCTATATGTATAGGTTTATTTGGGGTGGGTAGTAACATTGTGATATTAGCAGTCCAAGCTAATGTTACAAAGAGTAGGCACAACTATAAATCATGATTTTCACTTCAATAAATTTAAGTGGTGGCTTATTGACCTAATGGCTTTAAATACAATTAGTTAACTTTACTCCAATTGATAATAAATTAAATAATATAAGATACGTCTTTCAAGAACAACATTTTTTCAATTTAGATAGAGGTAACAAAGCAATCATTTACCTGTTATTGTTGAATTTTTACTTTCAAACAAACCAATGGAATTTCTTGCATTATTACAAAACAAAACGTTAAATAAAACCACTAACCCTGTAGTACTTCGTCACCCGAGAATGCAAGTGCTCTATGTCAAATTTTTCACTTTTGTGTAAAAGAGCATTGAAGTTAGACCATTAGTATAAAAACAATGTTACTAGATGACAACTCGAGTTTGTATCTTCTTAAGTAATTATATAGTAGTCTCAATTTCACCTCGGGTGAACCATATGCATTCTAAATAAACGTAAAAACCAAATATCTCAAATTTAACAATTTTGAAGATAGAACACTTACTTTCAGGGTGACTATTTGTTTGGATCCAAAGAGGTTTGTATTCCTCCAAGTCCAAAGTCACTTAATATGGCTGTTAGTATAGATTCAAAATAAGTTTTAAAGTGTCTATAAATGTTTTATTAATGGAACTTAGCTTTAAACTAATAATATAAATAAATACCAAACAATGTAGTAATATAGTTTTTGTAAGGCTCCCAGAAAGAGGCCGCTTAGAATTGTATTGCTAGTTTATGAACCAAATATTTAGAAATCTTTGTATTTGATGTCATTTTCATTAGAGATTTAAATAAAGTAGCATTGACTTTGAAAGTAAATTTTACACAAGGATTGGTCGAAAAGAGCACAACTGATGACGTTTATGGTGAGGTACCATAATCTTGCCACCAGTTTGCGCCTTGTAGTGAATACGGAAATGGAGCAAATAATAAGGCGTATCTTTGGGAGTATCTTAGGTGCAAAGTTGCACCATTTCTTGACTTGCGCCGTAGAAGAATTGCACTCGTTAGTGAATTTAGACCCTGAGATAGGAAGCAAGAATTAGTTATGTTATTATAAATTATTATTACAATTGAAGGTATAGTCTGTTTGGCTTATATAAGCTTTTTTTAAATTGTATATACAACATTGAATACTTTTTTATAATGCAAATCAAATTATCATATTAAAAAGAAACACATTTTAGTATATAGTAATACGTATAAATAAATAGTATTTACCTTTTAAACGTCAACTATTATAACATTTATCTGTAGCAGAAGCAAAAATTTAAAGTTTTACTATATTTCAATTCATTGAACACACCTTTAAATAGTTTACTTAAACAGTATCCGTATATCTGGATTAAAATTATAACAGCTCTAATTTTGTAATATGTATAATTTACTTGTTTCGGTAAAATTAATCATGGGTTATATGAAGACAAATCTCAGTATATAAGTACGATATAACTGAACATAGTATTGTAAGATATTAGAAGATATATGTTTTTATAGTTATTTTATTCATTATAAAACGTGAAACTGGTAGCCTATATTTGAATATTGGATTTTCATTATGGCTGGCTAGCTTCAGATATTGATTACAAGAGTGTGGCTCATTATACCAAATAAGGATACACCAAAAGTTATAACATTAGAATATTTTCAAAAAATTTTGTCATTATGATTTTTGAGATGTTTGATTTTGACAAAATTATGCTTGAATCCTACGTTTATTTAAACTAGAATAAATATTTTAATAGTAAGTAAGGGTAGGATTTAAATATGGAAAAATAGTTACAATGAATTTTTTGTTCGCAGGGTTTGTATTTCTGGTGAAATTGAGGTGTGGGCGGTTTGAATCCCACATGACTATACCTAGGAATTTTACATTAAAAACTAAAAATCATTTTTTCCACGCAAAAGGAGTTATATTCCATATAAATTATACTTTAGTCTACTCATTCTTACTCTAATTTCGGTTAAGAAAACTTAGACTAACGGCTGGAGGGCTCACTGTGCTGACCACATGACACCCTCTATTAAAAATGTTGAGACTATCACTGCTAATGGGGGCGGCTGCTCAGTTAGTATCGCTCGCTTACGAGCCCAAACCTTATATATAAGCAATGGAGTTATATATATGTATATATAAACCATGTAGTTTTAAATATATATATATATATAAACTATGGAGTTTTAAATATATATACATATATATACATATATATACATATATATACATATATATACATATATATACATATATATACATATATATACACATATATATACATATATATATACATACATATATATACATATATATACACATATATATATACATATATACACACATATATATATATATACACATATATATACATATATATATATATATATATATATATATATATATAATATAATGCATTCATTTTAATTTCCGTATGTTTCAAATTATAATTGCATCTAAATTCTACAAGTGTATAAGCATAATAGAGAAATAATAAGTCATATAATTATTGGAAATTACTTGGTTGTGCGTGTTAATTTAATATATAAATAAGTTAGCATGATCTCAAGAGTAAAATCATTATATCGTTACTAGTATTCAAACGCAGTTTAAAATATCTGTTTATATTCATCAACGTATCTTTAGACTTATTTTAAATAAAGACTTTTATAATGTCTATTTTTTTATAAAATATGATTCCTAATAAGTTCATGGCAAATTATGTTGCTAATATCCCACAACGTGCTATTACCCGTCCAGGATAAAGTCATTTTAATTACGTAAATCATGTTTAAAAATGAGGTATCCCAGTGGCTAAATAATTTTATAATAATGAAAGTTGATAAAAATAAAGAAAAAGGAAAAATAAACTAATAAGAGTAAATTTAATAAAGAAAGCCTACCTAGGGGAAGAGGGAGAATGTGGAAAGAATCCAAGGCTTTACGAAATATTACTCTATTTCTGTTTAAATGGGTGTTTGACTACTTCTACAATAAAAGACAGAAGAAAGGAAGCAGATGTTTGTTACCTTTGTGCATTGTACTCTTCCCACATTTTTCCTCTTTACCAAGGTGGTCTTTCTTCAATAAATTTACTCTAATTAGCTTATTTTTCTCTTTTTTTTTTATCAATTCCCATTATTATAAAATTACGTAAATCAGGTTGAGACGAGAAAGGTGGAGTTAAAAAGTGTACGATCATTTGCGTGGAGGGTGAGTGAGTAATCGTTCAGGAAATCCCTTGTCCCTCCAGTGCGACTGACCAGGATTTAAGCTCTAACCTTTCCGTCACCGAGAAACCAGACTAGATGAGCTTGGCATTTAGTTCACGTGCCCCACAATGTAAGTGCACGGCCACATTGATAAGTGTAACTACACGCTTTGTCACAATTTAAATACAATACAAGATTTGTTGTGTTTTTATATTCTGGTCAAGGAATAAGGTTTTGAATTAGGATGAATAAAAACACAATACTGAAGGATACCTGCTTGAGTTTAAGTTTTATATATAACCGTGTCTTATTACCCGTCAGAGCTATACGCTTATGTACTAATTACGATAATGGTTTTAAGGATTAGGAAGGTTATATTTAGAGTATTTTTACCCACATTTTCGTCGAGGCAGAGTGGAAAACCATTTTTAAAACCACCCTAAGTTCACCCACCCAAGATTTGAGCCTTTATCCCCCCCCCCCATCATCAATAGTCTAGTTTACTGCGAGAGTAGCGCCTTAGACAATGCAGCCACTGAAGTGTTTTTTCCCCAATTTGTTAGGCTTCATAATTCAATTGTAAAAAAAATGAGTTACAGATATACACAGGCATCGCAGGCAGATTAATCCTCAACCTCATGAACCAGAAAAAAAAATATCACAATATATGAACATTTTTATTTTAATCAATCTGTACAGTACATTGTCTATATCCTACTTGATTTAGAAAATAAGAACAAAGAGGGTAGTTTTTTTAGCATAGCTTCTTAATAGCTGTTTGGGTTATACGCCTAAGAGGGTACGCACAGATTGTGAAAGGATTGTAAAGTCACATGTGGAAAACATCTGCCAGCGCACCTGTGTGGGATTTAGAGATAGCCGCTATACTAAACTAAAGAAAATGTGGCTCACAGTGGCTCAAGTAAACGAAGAAATAATAATACTTATCAATTGTTTCAAATAATTAAAAAGGGACTAACTGGCTATTTGGATAATTAATATAAACCTTGTTGGAGATGCAAGCAATAAAACACGAACTCGTTACGTATTCAACAAATAACATATAAATTCACAAGAGATTTAACAAAGGAAACATAACTTTACGAGGGATTCAATAAAATGTAAAATATGTAACAAAATAAATAGAACCTTATAAAGGAACATTAACTCATAAGGTAAGGTATGTAATCAATGAAACATTCCTTATCAAGAGATTTAGTAGTGGGAAACAAACTCACGAAATATTCCACAAGTTAATCTGGACATGACGAGGTGTTTAACAAAGGAAGCTTATCCATGAAAGGTTAATATTTAAGTACGCAGTTAAACACAAGTTATATCACAAAGATACAAATTTATCTTAAAGCCACAAGTTAAGTAACGAATAAAATAGAACCCGTTTCTGAGGACGAATAGTCTAAGGCGTCACACTCTTCTTAGACTGGCCTGCTGATGACGGGGAGATCAGGGTTTGAATCCCGCTCTGGTGTGCTGAGGGTGGAGTTCCCAAAATTGTGTTTTTATTCTCTTTCCACGCAAATGAGGGTACATTTCACCTAAATTCGACCTTCTTCATCCCTAAATCACTTTCGTAATTAGTGCATAAGCGTATATTTATACCTGAAAAGGTAGTAAGACGCAATGGCGATTAGAAAAAAAAAGTAGTTGATGCAACCTAAGTATTTTAAAACAAAGGAAACAAGACCTTAGTAAGATTTTATGAAACATGAGCACGCATTGGATTCAATCAATGAGATATGGTCTTATAGGGTTTGTGACTAAGGAAATATAATATAATAATAGATTCAGAGTGGGAAACAAAACATATAAACAGAGATGCATTTATGGAAAATAAATTCAAAGTAGAATCAAACATTGAAACAGTGTCTCCTGTTAATTTTAGCGAAGTAAATCGGACGTAAAATATTATTCAACCAAAGACACCTTATAACACAACTAATGCAACCAAGGCAACAGTACATCTAAATATATGCCACCAGGTGGACACAGATTCATGAGGAATTTGACCAATGAAACAATACCTCCTAATAAAAACACCAAAGGAAACCGATGCTCACAAGGGATAAAGGTAATCAAACAGTAACTTAATAATAATTCAATGAATTAAAATAGCCTTGCAATAGATATAACAAAGAAGACTGGACATCACACATTAAAAAAATCTTACTCTCACACGAACTGTTACAAAAGAGGCAGAATTTTAAAATAGTTTAAACCAAAGAAACTTAGAATCATGTGGGATCAGGAAACAGTGTCTCAAAGATTATACTCAGGACCAGCAAGAAATGTAACCAAGCAAAAGAGAGCAAAAGATTCAATAAACATAATAAAATCATTCAAGGCATATGACTAAGGAAACAAACCCTCACAAAGTGTTTAGCTAATGAAAGCATATTTAACAAAAGCTGCAACTGATAAGACAGCACCCGCCTCGGTGGCGTAGTTGGCTAACGCGCTTGTCGTGTTGAGCTTGACTGTTGAGGACGGGGAGATCGAGGTTCGAATCTCGGTCGAGTGAACTATGGGTGGTTTTTCCTAAATGGTTTTCCACTTTCCCTCCACGCAAATGCGGCTTCACTTCCTCTAATTCAACCTTCCCAATTCCTAATCCACTAGCGTAATTAGTACTTAAAGCGTACAACCCGAACGGGTAGTAAGACGCGGTTCTAATAATAATAATAATAATAATAATAATAATAATAATGATAAAACAGGTCCTTACTATAAACACGAACAATTATTAATTATCTCATATGGGATTAATCCGAAAAATGATGGCCTAAAAAGATGAGTATAAAAGGAGACATGACCATTCAGGAGATTAAATTAAGGGCACATGAATTCATAAAGAGATCAATTAGATAAATGTTGCCTCAAAAATTATGTTTGAAATTAAACATAGCCTCCTATGCCATGATACAAAGGGAGAATTGTTTTACAAATATGTAACCAAGAAAACGGGAAATGAAATTATAAACAACCAAAGAAACAAGGCTTTTCAAGGACTCAAATTAATATAAATTCCCTATGTATTCATCCACGTAAACAAGTGTGTATGTAACTATTGATAAAAGGTCTAATAATGATCTAAATCAGTAAATAAAGCCTCACATGCATATACCTAAGGTGATAGGCACTTGAAAAGGTTGCAACCAAAGGCGCAAAGTATCACAACGCAAGTAATCGATGAGACAAGACCTCACAAAATATGGGACAAAGAAAAGGGGAGCTAACAGAGTATACACAAATTAACGTGGTGGTTATACATTTTAATGCGCCCACAGTTTTCGTGGGTCAATTTTTTTTAATTCGATATTTGTTAACGTCTTTTAACACAAGCTAAGGGATCAGGGATCTAAACTAAAAACTAAAGTTAACTTAAAACCAATCGAATGCCCCTTGTATTTTAAACCCAATTCTTTCACTATCCTCCTACGTCTGAAACAAACACCTTAAAACTTCTGACCTTGGCCATAATAATAGTGAATGAGTTGTTGGGACCATGATTAAACAAACTGAGTAACACAAAAAATGACTCACAAACACTAACTGTAGCACTCCGACTAGGCCCTTTTTGGGACTGTAATTTTTCTGGCAAAGGCTTGCTCTTCTTTTCAATAGCGTCCAGAGAAGTCGCGTGGACCACAGAGTTCGTCACGGGCCATGCCATTTGATCCTCCAAGTCCCAGAGGTGACCACTCCGCTGAGATAACTGTAAATATTCAAACAGACTACTTTCCTCATGACAGTTTGTACTGTTTATTGGGGATGTTTAGGGAGATTCATTACAAATATACCAAGTATCGTTTATACAATTTTTAAGTTCTTGCGTTTGATATACTTGACACTTTCAACATATTTTACTTGCTTTCGCTATTACTTATAATTCCTATTCCTTAATGTACTATACATTTTCTCTATTGAATATAGTCAAATTTTCCGTTCAAAATGTACACAGAACCGGTGGGTTTTTTTTTCACGAAATACCAAACACTACTTTAATAAGTATACACAGTAGGCCTATATCTAGTACCGAGTACATGTCCTACATTTCTACGTCCAACAAAATGGTTATCAACAACTTGATCTAAGAGAAAGAAATGATGAATCTATGAATTTATTTATTAAGAGAAATTATTTATTTTGGTGTGAGTCACAGTACTCAAGATTTGGTATTTTAATTTGTAAAAATGTAAATAAAGTAATAACAAAGAATCGTAAGTGTGACATACTTTATTAATGAGAAATAATAATTGTGTAATGAAAGTTTATTCACAAGTGTTTGAAAAAGTGTAAGCCATCAATTATTGTGAGAGTTAAACTTAAGTAAATTAACTCATATAAAAATACTCACTGATTCAAGTAAGGAAAAGTAAAATAGCCCTTCTTAGCTAGCATGAGCCAGATCTTAGTTCATAGGATTCATCCCCTTCATCAGTGAAATAAACCGATTCTGTAATACATATTTTATTTGTATTTTTATTTTATTATTTCAGAAGCCTTAAGAAGAAACTCCGGTATAAGTAACTACTTTATTTGCAATGATAACAATGTTATGAATAACTTTAAGAATGTATCTCTTGTATAATTTTATATTATTTGTATTGTTGGCTAAGTATGTATCTTAGATTTATTTAGTTTTTCATGTATTCCATTAAGCTTAGGACGAAAATTAATTCACAATATAATTATTTATATTGTATTGTTAGCCAAATTTCTAAGTGAGTATAAAAAGAAAATCCGTAAGGTATAGTTATTTTTGTTCTATGGTCTTCACGATAATCCAGTAAATTTAATAATAACATATGTGAGTTTATCAATTTATGTGGGAATTAACTGTGGTGTGGGTAGTACGTAGATCTAAAAAAATGCAAAAGTCATCATGAACATATGTCCTAAGTTTGATGATTCCCGAGATAAGACCTTCCAAGCTTCTGTTAGAATTGTTTTATTTATTTATTTAACACCGCGTCTTACTACCCATTCGCGTTAAACGCTTAAGTACTAATTACGCTAATGTATTAGGAATTGGGAAGGTTGAATATAGAGGAAGTTAACCCGCATTTGCCTGGAGGGAGAGGAGAAAACCATTTAGAACACCTCCCTTCCCCCAGTTCACCCTAGCGAGATTCGAACCTCAATCTCCCCGTATTTGGCAGTCTAGCTCAACACGAAACTAACTAGTTATCTAACAACGCCACCGAGGTGGGTCTGGAATTGTTAATAGCATTATTTGATACACCATTAATAGTGTGTCTGTAGCTCTGTCTGTGTAACAGCAGTAACACATCACTTATAAGAGGTGCAATAAGGGTGTATCAAGTAGGGTTATTAACAATTCCAGGTGAAGCAAGGAAGCCTTATCTCGGTAACCATTGAACTTAGTACATATGTTCATATGGTCTTATTAAGTTGTTTTGAAGTCTGCTATTCACAACCGTGTTACTTACCACATTAGTCGATACACCTTGTATGCATAATCATAATATAAAGATATTTTTTTAAATGTTTATCCAATTCAAACTAAAAATTAAATACGTTAGTTTATATGATATAACTTTTAATGGTCTTGATTACTACGTATTCTACAGTGAATGATAAGTGCCATTTTAATGGGCGCTTAAGTAATTATAATTAATTTTAGTAAGTTAGTTATTGGGTTTTGTTTTGTGGTGAATTAAGTAATTTTGTAATTAACTATTATTTCCATTTTCAAAGCTTCGTTAGTCATGTTTAATTAACTATAAGAGACTCGCGTCAGTGGCCGCATGTTCTAAGGCTCTTCTACTCTCGAAATTGACTAAACTGCTTAAGATGAGGAGATTGGGGTTCGATCCGGGTCGGTGGTAGTGAAGGTGGTACTGAAGGTGGTTTTTCCTAAATGGTTTTCCATTCTTCCTCTACACAAATGTAGGTACACTTACCTTGAATTCAACCTCCCTAATCCCTAATACATTACCGGAATAACTAGTCTACATAATAGGCGTATAGCCCCAATGGGTAATAAGACGTGGTGCTAAATAAAACTATACAGGCTTTCGCTTACCTAAATTTTATATAGCTTATTGATAGAGAATTATTCCCACACGTTCTTCTCAAACTCTGCCTTAAACTATGAGTGAAGAATGAGACTGAGCATAATACGAACCCCGTAAAGTTTAGTGCTAAAATACTCGCTAAGCCAATAGTTCCGGGTTGGATTCCCATATTTACTGTTCAGGTGTCATTTTTCAAATTTACGAATATGAGACTTGAAACAGCTATATCTGTAACTTTAAGACCACTTTATATGGCTCACTATTCATGTACAAGCATTTGCTTACCTCTATTATATATAAATATATATATATATGATTTTTTACCCAGGCAATATTTTCCCTTGGACAATGTAATACGTTGGGTTTTATAGAGGAATTAATATTCTCTAGATAGTTTTATACATTTGGTTTTATTAAGGAAATAATGCTCTTGGGTTTTGTGTTAACGATGTGATGTTGCGTAAACATTTGAATCATTGGAAATTATTTAGGAAGTTTGGTATATCGATAAACTAATTTCTGTCGGGCTAGTCTTAGGTGTTACTTAAGGACTAAATTTTGTATATGAGTGTTGAACAATTTATTGTAAATAGTCACTTGAATTAACGAGAGTAGATTTAGACTTTTGAGGGACCAATATCCCACGAACTGGCTTTAGGCGTTTTGTATTATATAGATTTTAATAAAATTGAAAATATGTTTGGTTGCATAGAGTTATCCAAGAATTAATATTATTGGATATTGAAGCTAGTGTAGGTTGTTTTGAGTTATTTGGCTCTAATATTTTTAGGGTTAGTGTTGTATGTTAGCCATGTAATAATATTTATGGAGAGTATTAACAATTTGGTGTTCTCAAAATATCATTCTAAAATCAAGTGTCGAAGGAAGATTTGTTCCTACTTATCCACTAATATTTTTTTGGACTAGAGTTAATAATTTAAGGCTTTCTTTATAATAATAGGGTGACCTGGTGGTCTAGGGGTAAGGTGTCAGACTTCTGTGCTGGCGGCCGGGGTTCAAACCTCGGTCCCGGCACAGATTTATCTGATTACCATACCCTTCCTTCACCTCTGACAATACATCTTGTGAATGTGGGGAATGCCAGGCCTCCACCGTGGTTCGGATTCTACGTTAAACTGTAGGTCCTCCATTTCATCTCACAATCACCCTACCATTACACATTAGCGTAAGTGCGTATAACCCTAATGGGTAGTAAGACGCGGTGCTAATAATAATAATTTATAATAATAGACATGATATTAGTGTTTAGTTGTTGGGGCTACTCATGAACTAATATGATTTTGTGTAAAGTTGTTTGCCTGATATTACCTAGCCATCTATTTTATTAATTTATTTGGTATTTAGTAGAAAGTAATAGTTTTTGTAGTTAGTTTAGTGTTATCTAGATACTTACATTGTTAAGTTTAGCGCTTAGTGTTTGGATTTAATTTTTTTATTTTATTTAACACCGCGTCTTACTACCTGTTTGGGTTATACGCATTAGCAGTAATAACGCTAAAGAATTAGGAATTTTGGAAGGTTGAGTTTAGAGGAAGTGAACCCAATTTGCTTAGAGGAAGAGTGGAAAATCATTGAGTAAAAACCACCCGCAGTTCACCCAACCGAGATTCGAACCGCGATCTCCCCATCCTCGGCAGTGTAGCTAAACACGAAATTAGCGCGTGAGCCAACTACGCCACTGAGGCGGGTGGGATGGATTTAACAAGGTGATAATATTACTTGAGATATGTTTGGGTATACAAGAACTTTTATATGTTGAATTAGTAAAACCAGGAACTCGAATTCACTACATTTTTTAACCTATATTTGTATTCATCATAATTATAATAATAACTGAATAATTTATTTCATTACTCGTTTAAAGAAAGGTGTATTATTATTATTATTATTATTAGCACCGCGTCTTACTACCCGTTCGGGATATACGCAAAAGTAAGGTGTAACTGTATAATGTATTGTATTTCCTTACTAGATTTAAATAAGGTATAACTAAATAATGTATTTCCTTACTGGACTTAGGTGAGGTATTTACACCCCGTAAAATATATAAATACATAATTATAAGGTTTTGGCTATTAATGTGAAATCAGATACCCCGAATCTCTATTGGAATTAAATCCATTGTTATACTTCTTTGCCAATGATTTACCCGTAGGTGAAATAAGATGTACCTACCCCCTCCGGAGAGGCAATTGGAGCGGGTGGTGTTACCATCCTGCGTTGACTGCTATTATTGCTGGAAGGAGGGGTCTCAGGTATAGTTGCTGGTAAGGGTTGACCGATATACTTTTGGACCTTGGCTTCCATTCCTACTTCACTACCCGGGTTCACCAACATTCCCATTCTCGGGCGCTCCCTTTCTATTGAGTGTTTGGTGGGGATCTTTGCTATGTTCCTGAAACACAAAACAGAGCCCATTGTTTAATAAAGAGAGCGGACCATGATTCTAGCTTTGTCTGAATTACTTTATTACATATGGGTTATATTATATATTTTTGTTTTATAAATAAATGGTACACCTGTATCGTTCGTGATTGGTGTAGTTTGACGAAAGGAAAACAAAATATACAATATAGAACACTTTAATATTAACATAAGTTAAGTAATCCAATTTTCAATTTGAATCAATCTACGCTTAAGATGATAAGGGCCTCATTATTGTATTAACTGACTTAATTACGTGTACACGTGTACATTCGTAGGGACTTCCCAGTTATTTGGAAATATTAGAATTCATTAAGCAAAAAATATTAATCCATACACTAATTACTTTTAAAAAAAATCTATATAGATAAAAATGAATGGCTAAATGTGTTGCTAAACGCAAAACTCGAGAACGGCTGGACCAATTCGGCTAATTTTTGTTTTTCTAATATTCGTTGAAGTCCGAGGAAGGTTCTTATGAAGAGAAAAATTGGAAAAAATTGCACTTAAAAACGTAAAAAACACATTTTTCTTATTCCCATTCAAACTGTTCCTAGCTGTCAATTCTAGGGATGGCGAACTGAGATAAATTAATCGAAGAATCGATTTTTTGGGGTAGTAAAAACCGATTTGAGCAATGAATCGATTAAGTGAATCGATCTCAGACACCCTAAAATCGACTTTCAATTCATTTACTTACTGTTTCATTTTATTCAAATAAAACAAAAAAGTACCAAACCATAATAAAAAGAAAAAACATTTGAAATTTAATTAGTAACTGTATAATTATGAACATAACCTTAAAATTAATATAAACTACTTGAATGCATCCGTAGATCTGACACTTTCTCTTTCTACGATATGCAGTATGACCTTGACAGTTTTTCAGTAGATTCTCAATTAGTGCGTGTTATTTTCTTGATTGTTTTTAAATCTTCGCTTTTCAATCGACAAACAAGTTTCTCGATTTATCTTTGGTTGATTGGTTTATTTTGTGTGTGTTTCCATCTATACTCAATTCAAGACTCATGCCACCTATAAGACGCAGGCAGAGCAATTTGGGTCGAAGAACTCGAAATGCTAGAAATCAAGCTAATTTTCACTGTAATCGGACTGCACAGCAACCTGAAGAGCGGAATGAAATTGAAAGGATTCGGTTATCACAAACCCGTATAGCACGTCATTCAGCTAATAATCTTGCTGGCTTGAGACGAGATGCCTTCAGTTACGATGTTTCAATTGACTAAAGTGTCTACCAATGCGTTGCTATTGGATCTATGAACTCAAGTTTGCCCACATTGTAAGGCATTGAAATACGAAAATGAGGTCGCTGGATTGTGTTGCGCTAATGGTAAAGTGAAATTATTGCCATTGGTTCCGCCACCAGAGCCATTGTACTCATTGTTTTCAGGAACAGGAACAGATTCCATACATTTCCTTACTAATATCCAAAAATATAACTGCTTCCAAATAATTTCATTTGGGGCAATAAATGTAGTTCGGGACAATTTTATGCCAACTTTCAGGTAATATATAACAGACTTATCCCCCGTATTGCTTTGTTTATTTGATTTTATAGTTTTTGTAACTAAAGTAATAAACCTGTCTTTTTTAATTCACAAATACAAGGCCAAATATATCACTGAGCAGGTTCACTGTTGCCGGTGTCAGATGGCGACTTCAAATTCCTGCAAATTTATTTCATAGGCAATTCAACACAAGAAATTGATCTACGTTGTTACATAACATTTCAGTGAAGAGGTCTATTGTAGAAGAATTACAAACTTTCTTTCATAAATACTTTCAGTTGATTACATTGTTCAAACTGCACTGGATATAATGCCATATGATAATCTTAAAATTGTAATCAGAGCTGATAAAACGCCTATGGGCCAACATGCAAGACGTTTCAATGCACCAACAATAGATGAAGTTGCCATTGTTACAGCTGGAGAAAATTTGGAAGCCCGTGATATTATTTTACATCGCCGGAATGATCAGTTACAGCATGTGTATGAAACACACTGCTCATATGACGCGCTACACTATCCTATCATATTTTACAAGGTGAAGATGGTTATCAATTCTCAATCAAGATGATAAATCCCCTTATAGGCAATTAAAATTTTGGTTTAGTAATGGAGATTTTGTATCAGCTACTATATGTATTATATTCAAGTTAAATCACTGTCATCAAAACAATAATTTATTTACAGATGCCGAAACCAACAAAAAAGTCAGTTCAATGAACTATTATTCATATTGCCTGATGGTTCGTGAAAATGAAGACAATCACATCTTGAAATGTCGGCGATTATTTCACCAATATGCTGTTGATATGTATGTCAAAATGGAAACAGAGTGATTGACATTCATCAGGTTGAACCAGACTAAACTCCGTTCTGAAGAGTATATTCACCTTCAAGATGCGATTAATACTGATGGAAATGCAAATAATTTAGGCCGGATGACAATTCTTATAGCAACATACATTGGAAGTCCTCAACATATGCATGAATATGCAATCCGTAGTGGATAGAAATCAAACTTGAATTTTTCCCTGGTCAATCACCCATTGATCGCCATGACATTACGGCAAGAGTCTTCAAACAAAAGTTGAAATATTTAATGGATTTCATTGTGAAACATAGTGTGTTTGGCGAGACGCGCTGCTGGATGTATTCTGTGGAGTGGCAGAAACGTGGATTGCCTCCTGCACATATTCTGATTTGGTTGGTTGAGAAGATAAGGCCAAATGAAGTTGATCAAGTGATATTTGCTGAAATCCCTGATGAACAAGTATATCCAGTTCTGCATGAGGTGGTTATTAAAAACATGATCCATGGTTCCTGTGGGACACTTAATAAAAATTCACCGTGTATGGTGAATGACAAATGTTCGAAGCGTTATTCACGGGCATTAGTAGCAGAAACAATTACCGGAAATGATGGTAATCTACTGTATCGTCGCCGATCGACTGCAGACAACGGAAGATCAACAATTGTCCAAATAAATCAACAAGACATTGAAATTGATAATCGTTGGATTGTTCCATATTCACCGATCCTATCAAATACTTTCAAGGCGCACATCAATGTTGGATCTTGCCATTCCGTGAAATCTATCAAATACATTGATTAATATTTAACCAATAGAAATGACATGGCTGTGATTGGAGTTGGTGCAGTGAATTCCAATGACGAAGTTACCCAATACCAAACTGGCCGGTATGTTAGCAGTAATGAAGCAATTTGGCGCATTTTTTCTTTTCCCATTCATGAAAGACACTCCATCGATATTCACTTAGCCATACACTTAGAAAATGGTCAAATAGTATATTTCGCGGCACAGAACGCATTACAACGAGCTGTTCAACCACCATCTACAACATTGACAAGTTTTTTGAAATGTGTGAGAATGATGATTTCGCCCGAACACTTCTATACTCCGAAATGCCAAAATATTACACTTGGAATCAATCCTCAAATAAATTTCAACGACGGAAACAAGGAAAACCAGTTCCAGGTTACCAAAATGTATATTCCACCGATGCAATAGGTCGAATTTATTCAGTCGCTCCAAGCAACGATGAATGTTTTTATTTGCGATTGATATTAATCAATGTTCGAGGCCCAACATCATTCCAACATTTACGAACTGTTAATGGTGAATAGTGTGGCTCTTACAGAGAAGTCTGTCAACGTTTATAGCTGTTAGAAAATGACGCTCATTGGGATAACACTCTCAATAACGCTATAATTTCTTCACAAACTCATCAAATACGAACATTGTTTTCTATAATTATATCAACATGCTTCCCATCAAAACCAATTGATTTGTGGATCAAATACAAAGATATGTGTGACAATATCTTGCAACAAATGCGCATTAGAACAGGAACTCCAAATTTACTAGTTATTATTATTATTATTAATAGCACCGCGTCTTACTACCCATTCGGGTTATACGCACTTACGCTAATGTGTAATGGTAGGGTGATTGTGAGATGAAATGAAGGACCTACAGTTTAACGTGGAATCCGAACCACGGTGGAGGCCTGGCATTCCCCACATTCACAAGATGTCTTGTCAGAGGTGAAGGAAGGGTTCGGTAATCAGATAAATCTTTGCCGGGACCGAGGATTGAACCCCGGCCGCCAGCATAGAAGTCTGACACCTTACCCCTAGACCACCAGGTCACCTACATTTACTAGTTAGTGAAGAAATTTACAACGAGGCGTTCATACCAATTGAGGACATGTTTTGATGATGTAAACCAAAGTATTATCTCAATTAGGCATGGCCGCGTCCAATCGCCCGATGCACGACGCTTTTAATCAAGAGTTGCAACGAGAAAAACTGTACGATCTCGATGCTTTAAGAGAATCAGTCTGAATAATTCTTCCGCTGTTGAACCAACAACAAAAGAATGTATTTGATACTCTGATTGAAGTTGTATATGATGGAACTGGAGGTATTTACTTCTTGGACGATCCCGGTAGTACAGGAAAAACTTTTTTGATTTCTTTGATTTTAGCAACAATTCGCTCACACAATGAAATTGCACTCGCACTTGCTTCATCAGGCATTGCAGCTACATTGTTGGAAGGCGGTCGAACAGCCCATTCAGCGCTAAAATTGCCGTTGAATATGCAAAGCAACGAAACTCCAATCTGCAACATTTCGAAGAACTCTGCA
Organism: Timema cristinae; assembly: GCA_039000515.1. Classification (NCBI taxonomy): domain Eukaryota; kingdom Metazoa; phylum Arthropoda; class Insecta; order Phasmatodea; family Timematidae; genus Timema; species Timema cristinae. The sequence continues at coordinate 64,691,118 of JBCFYV010009882.1, forward strand.
ATGGCAAAGGTTTTGTAGCAATGTAAATTGATAGTGGGGGATGAATGCACGATGGCACATAAAAGGTCTTTGGAGGCATTAGACTGAACCATTCAAGATCTGTTGGACAATCAAAACCGATTTGGTGGTGTGATGATTTTGTTAGCAGGAGATTTTCGTCAAACATTGCCAGTGATTCAACGGTCAACGCCAGCTGATGAACTTAATGCATGTTTAAAGTCCTCCGTTTTGTGGAAACACGTAAAAATACTAAATTTAAGCAAGAATATGCGTGTCGAGTTGCAAAATAATCGATCTGGAGAAATATTTTCAATACAACTCATTGACATAGGTAATGGCAACTTCGCTTCAGACTCTTTCACTGGCTGCGTTACCTTTCCTGACAATTTTTGTCAGTTTACTGATTCAAAAACCGAACTCATAGAAAAGTAAACTAACATTATGCAAATTTATTGTTGTTATCACGGTAATTATTTGATAGTAAATAAATAATGTGATCACTCTGAAATACGTTTATATTCAATTTTTTGTTTAAATTACACATTTGTGACTGTATAGTATCACAAACTCATCTGTTCTGGTGACCATTACTGAAAACTAAAGATCTCATCATCACGACATGTACACTTTATAAGCGATGCCATCACCAGAACTTGACCAGAAAAGATAAGTTTGTGGGACTGCCACAGTCCAATAGCTTTTGACAGAACGACGTCTGTCGGGTGAGCTAGTTACTCATATTTTTTTTATTTTAAAAAAATGTGCCAAAGTTGATGTACGAGATATTCAATTTTCTTAACTTTACAGATAAAGTACAGAAGTACCTCAAGAAACAATATAACTGGTAAATAAATAGTTTTCGAAAAATGAATATTTATTTATCTATGATTAATTTTAACACCATACCTTACTACTCGTTGGGCTGTACGCTTATCTACTAATTACAGTCATACGTTATAGATGAGCTATGATGTATTTAGAGGAAGTGTACTCGTACTAGCTTTCATAAATGATTTTACAATCCCCCTCAAACACCACCATCAGTACACTAACCAGAATTCGAACCATTATCTCCCCGTTATCGGAGGTCCAGTCTATTAAACTTTCGACTACTGAATCTGATAATTTGTTTGTTTAGTTATTATACTTTTACGTCAATGATGCAAGGTAATCGCCGTGGTTTAGTTGGTAGAGGTGTTTATCATAAGGCAATTGGGTAATGACAAGTGCTGACAATAGCTATTTATTGTTTACATAATGAAACATCTCCCTATAAATATCATAAATATCTAGGGGCTAGGGCTGGGAGGGGAGAGGTTGATATAATAAAGAAGTATTTATGTAAACAGTATAGGCTGGGTGTAGTACACTAAGAGGGTTGTCCTACTTCAAACTGGAAAAAAATAATTTAAATATGAATATTAAAGTCATTGAAATGCAACACTTTACTTTCTGTCAATGGCATATAGAATTATTAGAATTTGTATATTATATATTCGTAGTAAATAATACTAAAATAAAACAGGGACTAGACTTTATTTTAATAAGCCTCATCATATCTTCATAAATATATAATTAAACACTTACTACTTGATTAAATATTTTTTTCATTTAAATACCCCTATTGTTAAGGCTTCCACGTCAATATAAATGCGCTTTAATCCGTAGTATTGAAATTATTTTGCAAATATCGAATAGCGTAAAATTTACCTGTTTGCAGATTGATACTTTATACTTTAATTTACTATGTTAAAATTATTTTGCCTGCTTTTGAATTAAATGCTTTGTCTCAAAAACCTATGGCTTTTACCAAAATGAAAGCACTCTTGAAAAAGTTATTGTTGATTTAAAATGTCATATACTGTAATCAGTTCAATTTCTGGAGCTATATCAATGGTGGGTAAGAAATGATATGTTGTTAAATCCATATCAGTTATCTTGTATTAATATTGAACCTGCCTATCTGTCATATAGGTGTATTTTATTATCTACCGGTCTTTTGAACACACAGCAATTGGACCACGTTCATATTTTCAGGGGTATTTATTAGTTCTGCTTTGGGAAAAAAGGTCCAATTTGCTAACCAACCATTTACACTTCATTTATCCTAAGAGGGGTGAGTAATGCCAGGTCAGATTATTGTATAACCCTATCTTCTAAGCTAGGTCGGCAACCTTTTGATCCCGATCAATTTAAGAACCTATCATAGGTGCCGCGATCAGACATTATTTTTTCTACTCGATTTTGATTTATATATTATCTATACCTTTTATATTTACTCCTTAAATTTATTCTGTCTTCAATATTTTTATCCCCTCCTGACTATAAATAAAATATATAATAAATAAAAATTGTATTCTAAAATTAAATCACCTGCTTTCTTGTAAATATTATAAAATTGTATAGTTGATATATTTATAACTAATACAAAACAAAGAATGGCGGATACTTCTGAATATTGGATAATCACCAAAGGTAGAGAGAGTGTTTCCTATTTAAAATTATTCTGGATTGTGATGATTTACATTTCTTGAAATTTTCATTTCTTATGTAGCAGAATTGAGTTTTTAGAGACGGAACGAACTACATATATATTCAACACCATAAGGAGAAAATTAATCTAAAACAAATATTAAAACCGATTTTAATTTTCCAAACTTCACGTATCTTCATGATGATCAATGATTTTTAGTACAGTCTCTTGGGATATCCTCCGAAAAAGTGTAGCATATCAGTTATATAATATGACATCTACAATTAAAATTCCATAAAGACAATTAAAACAAGATAACAATTACTAATATATTCCAATAACATGTGGCAGGTGTTGACTCACTGTGAATTGATGTTGCCAGGAAACGCCCAAGCGTCGAGGAAAATTGACCCAGCGGACCATACCGGTACCGCGAGCATTTTCACGTCTTGATCGAAGGGCTCCCATCGAAGAAAAGAATAATAATTTTCTCTACTCGCCACACCTTCTGACAGCGCTACTGATAAAGTGGAGTCATTCTACAACTCCAACCCCCTTCTTCCCTTAGATCTTCTGATGTCCAATTCCGAGTCAGTTCTGTTGCTATATAACGGATTTTCTGTGACTCGCATTTTTGTATTCGATTGTATTTATTCACCGGAGAACGAACTACGACGAAAAAAGTTCAGCACCAAAGACTACTGGTGGCCACGATGTGTCTTGTGTCAGACTTACCTCCACGTCTCAGAGGAAGCCTCAGCTGAGACTTTAAGTATCTGTATGTTCTGTTTTGAATCTACATTAGATTCTAAACTCCGTTTCTATGTCCATTAGACATAGTTTAATGTATTAGAATTTCTTGTTTTGTTTTAAATGTCGATTAGACATTGAGTATCGTGTCAGAATATCTGACGTTGCTTTCTATGTCCATCAGACATGGTTTCTTTAGTTAGAATGTCTAACGTTATTTTCTATGTCCATCAGACATGGTTTCTTTATTCGGAATGTCTTATGTTATTTTCTATGTCCATCAGACATAGTTTCTTGGGTCAGATAGTCTGACGGTTATTTTCCTATGCCCATAAGGCATAGTTTAAATACGAGGGCTCTGTGCTCTACATATGTATAAGATCAGGTGATTTTGTATTCTGAGTCCATGAATTTGATTTACTTTTCTAAGTCCTTAAGACATTGTTATATTTTTATGACACCCTAAATGGTATGATCACGTTTAGGATATCTTTATAACTACAGTCAGATCATCTAACACTCTCTTTTGGACCTAGTTAGGTCAGTGACTGATTGCAGTCATGATTGCATCCTTTTAGTTTAACTATTTACGGTGCGCAGCCTGTGGAAGCACTACTAGATTGAAGTAATGGCCCGCGGGGATAATGATTTGTTCCGGCCCCATTCAGGCGCCATAGGTATCTATGTTTTCAAAGATGTTTTTTACTAGCTATTCTATGTCCTAGTAAGGGGTAAATGTATAAATTTACTACTGATTGTTCTGGCAGTACTCATTAGGGTATGACCGGCCATAGTAGAATACTGTGTAGATGCCTGATTGTTAGCCATCTATTATTTTTAAAATGGAAGCTCCTCTTACAGGTTATTATTTTTAGGTTTTTCTTAACTCTCCATTAGGGTTAATACAAGAGAGTTAACTTAAATAATATTCTTCTTAGCATCAAATCCTATATTTTTAGAGTTACTATGTATCTATTTTCTATTAATTCACTATCATTCATTATTAGACCTCTCAGGTATTAGTCTGGTATTAATCAGGTTAGATTGTATTTATGTATATTGCTTAAGAAACTTAATTCAATATGGATTTCTTATTTTTTACTGTTTCCAAGTTGTGGCAGACGCTACTTCGTTCGAGTAAGAGTGAATATCCCTATTTCTAGAGTTATTAAACTAAACGAAATGGTCTCTCTAACTTCTGTCGGTTCCTTGTTTACAATGTCTTAATAGCTATTCACCCAACAGTGTGTTTTCTACCTCGATAACGGAATACAGTTATCGTTAATTAATTTAATTAAAATCTTATATTTACCTGTGATCCCTTCTCCTTACCTATCCTTCATCAATTATATCTTGTGTAACTATGTGATAGTAATCATCTCTTTTTCTACGTGATAGGAGAAGCGATGGTTCAAAAGTTTTGTGGGGATGCCAATAACAGCTGTTTCATATCTTGTATTGTGTCCTCCGTCATCTTGGGCCATACGCCCATCTGTGTATCCACCAAGCTTCCCGTTCTCTCTAGTTTCTTCGCCAAGTTCAAAATAGTGGCTCTGATGGGTGGTGTGCGTCCAACAAATTTATTCAGAAAATCCCTCTGACATTGTTTGAAGGAACCAGTTACCCAGTACTGACGAACAATGAACACAAGCTCTTCAATTGGTACACCATCTTTCTTCCACTGACTCGTTTACACATTCTGACGAGACGCGCTCCCTCACTGATGTCTAGACTAATGGCGCGTCGATGGGGCGCCCAGCTGATCAGCTGGAGGAGAAACATGTTTCTCTAAGTTGACTGCTTCGTCATGAAATAAAGAACCGTTTCGTACGTGTCCAGACTCGTCTTAAATTATTCCACTTAATATGTGTTCATTCCCGAGTGTATCACTCTGTATAGGTTATCAAAACAGATACGTGGAGGTGTTCTTTAATTTCATTACATCCTTCTTGAAAAATAAAGTGAGAGGAAGAATACATTCTATTAAATATATTTTAAAATATTAATGAAGAAATAATTTATTCCATAATATTGTGTTTTACATCTGAGAAGGAAAGCGATTGAATTCAATCATATTAATGGTGCACGTCTAGTTGGGCGGTAGACTGCATTTCCTTAAGTTCCTTTTACACCGTCATGTACACACGTCTGATATGGTAAAGGATTACATTTATACAAAACTTATTTGTACAAATGACTGCCATGAAGTATATATACTAAATAGTATATATTCTTACATCAGATTGGTAAAAGTGGTATAGTGCATTAACTCAAACATCTCTTATACATTTTAGTGGAATTAAAACATTTCTACATCCATCCTTCTTGTATATTTAGTGGTTGGAGCTAAAAACTACATTCTGACTATCTCTTTAACATTAAAGTAGGATAACTTGAGCAATTCTCTAGTAAAAACATTGTATGAAAACTATAATTTAATTCCTTTGTTCAGTGGGAAGATCCTATCACTTTTTTTTTAAGGAAAAGTATATAAATGATTGTTGGACTCCAACTCCATAACCGTTGCCATGATAGCCTCTTAAATAAACCATTCTACTCTTGATGTTAAGTTGGTAACCGATAGCTAAATAATATTTGAAATATGGTGATACGTCTTCATAGCCTTGATTGAATGGACTATGACGGCTACACCATTGTGAGACCATTTTAAAAATCTGTATAATCTTGGTTTTTTAATGAATGGGATTAATCTTATATTGGAACAGGACTGAACCTAATTCTAGCCATTAATAAGTGTGCTATGGTTTTATCTTATAGCATTCATCATATCGGACTCAAGGTAGCGATACGTCTTGATTGATTACATTATGGTTCACTGTTCTAAGCTTCCCCATATTGCAAGCAAGGTAACCTACATGTCTTGACTGATTACGCTATGGTTAATTAGTTATATCTTACTAGCTATACTATGCTAGTAGGTCTGTGAACAGTAGAGCTCGCTCCCTCCCTGTTACTATTACTACTAGAGATTTAATTTGTTTCTTTAAATTTCAAGTTAATATTTTTCCTTGGTGATCAAATTATTTAGGAAACCAATTGATTATATATATATATATATATATATATATATATATATATATATATATATATATTCAACGAAACATTCTACTCACTGAGTAAAATGGTTTTTCGTGCAATTTAAGACATCATATATTTCAAAAATTAAGCCCTAATTACTCAATTGATTGCTTAGAACTATAAATTCAGATCTACCTTTCAATGAGCTATCAAATAAAAAATCCTTTTATCGACCACCAAATTGAATAATATAACGAGATTCAAAAGGGGAATACATGGGAATCTCGTTTATGTGGACCTCAATCATTGGGACTTCTAGTTCATTCTGACTGAAATTTGCACTAATTTTACATTAGTTTCACTCGTAAGCGCCAATCAAAATTAGTACATTAAACACTTTCTTATTATTTGATGAGTAAATAGTCATAGCAAGTTTAAAGTGTTTTATAATTAACTCTAGTGAAAATATATGGTGAATTTCATTAATATATATTGTTTTAATACATTTTCCCCAAAATTGTCTGCCTACCAGGATCTTCGTTAATACAGATGACACCCCGTCCCAGTTATTCCAGATAGACAAGATACACATGTACACCATTTGAGATAGGCTCAAAGAAGATCCCTGCAAAATTTGGTTAAAATTGCTACAAGCACTTGGCAGTTATCGCGGAATAAGCAAACACCAAATCAATATTGAGAAACTGCCATCTTGTAACGGATAATAAGATCAAAAAAATCCTATGCATTCGTTGTTCGGCCTAGGTTTAAAAGAGGTATTTACCAAATTTCATTAAAATTGGTCAACGTATTCATATCAGTCATCGCGTGACAAATATCTGGACAGACATACAGTTTGACAAACCAAATTCCAAAGGCCTAAGTTCAAAAACGAAACATTCTTTGTTCGGTCAATTTATAATACTGACCAATACGAATTTGAACTCAACTCGATAAGCGTTCATGTTAACTTCTTAAATAAACAAGTTTACTCCCACTGTTAAGTTAGTCACTATATCATATCAGCAATCAGCATATATCATGTCAGAAATCTAACCAAAGACTCAATGAAAGCGAAATAGGATTTCTGCATTTAATTGAACTATTTTTATAGGAATAAAAAATTCATGAATCTAACTGTGTACCGAGTTGGCATGTGCAGCGTGTGTAGAAGCAGACAAAGTGTACCGACCTATGCACTATAACTCAAACCCATTTTGCATCGTGTCGGTACAAGCCAAATAATATGAACAGGGATGCGTATATCAATCCCCCTTAGATCCATGCGTGGATAGCCAAGTACACTATCCATTTCTAGACGCTCACTTTAAATTAATGCATGCTACCTATATACTACTGTATGTTATATAAATTAAGGATTCAAATATCATGCATTTTGACTAATACTAGCTCTCATCATTTTTTGTTAATCATCGTGAATTATTATTTGTTCAGGCTATAAGTTAGGCTTATGTACCAACTACTCTATTGAGTATAAATGAGGAAGGTTGAATTTTGCGGAGGTGTAACCACATTTACATGGAGAGTTAGTGGAAAACCATTTAGGGAAAAACCCTCAACACTCGACTGGGATTTTATTTAACCAGATCTTCCTGTTATTGGGAGCCTCATAGTTTTAGTGTGAGCAAGAGTCAATGAACGAAAAGCAAGTTTAATGTATGTATCATGAATGTTATGTAAAAAAAGGATGCATTATTATTATGGTCAATGAAAGATTATCATATATCTTACAAGCATGATTTATGACTCTTTTCAATGACCGATGCTCAAATTGAGTATAAGTATTGTGTATAGCTATATACATTAATTCATGGTCAAAAGTATCATAGAGGGATGAAGCATTGTTCTAAACAATTAAAGGTTATTAAAAGTCAATTAATATTAATTATTTATTGTCAAATATATTTTATTAATATGATTAAGCCTAATTAATTAATGATAATCATATGTTCAATCAAATACACTTGAATATTGTGTAAGTAATGAAATATGATCAATTAATGTCTTATAAATAATATGGATGACTTTAATCAATGAAGATTACTAAACTTCGTTTAAGCATAATGTTGGGCTTTGATAAATGAAAAATAATCAAATGTATAACAAGTATGGTGTATAATTCTAAGCAATAGACGATGTTGAAATGACATGGCGAAATATCATGCGTTTCTTTAATCAATGAATGATAATAAATGTCGTTTAAAAATAATGTATGGCTCTGATCAATTAATGATAATTAAATATTATGTGGGTGTGTTGTATTATTCTAAGCCATAATCGATAAATCATCTAACACATAGGTATTATTTAGGTATGTAACCACATGGCCTAAATTGGAAGGCGTGCTTGTATAATATTGTGTATTATGGATTGTGAATGACAAAACGAGTGTTGCAGGTTGTTGTGATTAGCCTGTAAACAAATATTATGGAGGATCTCACACACATAAATATTGTCAGCATTTCTCAGTCAGAAACCAGGCCAGAGGGCGGAATAAAATGTAGGAGATCCAGCCATCGTGGCTGACTAAACAAAAACACAGTCGAGGGTTCACTCTGCCCGATTCGGTACAATTTCATCATTATTTGTAGAGAGGAAGGCTCCCGTTCAAGCCAAGGGTATCGAGATTCGGAAACCATATAGGAATATAGGAAACACCTAGGAGTCAGACAGACCAATGTTTATTCTTAGCAACATCTCGTTTTTCACAATCTTCCAAATATTATTTATTATTTATTTATTATTTTATTAATAATAATATTTATATCACTACCAAAATCACTTTGTAATAGACATTGTAGTACTAATAAAAACCTTAGAAACCAAGTCGAACGTCAATCACAAACCCACACAGATATACACAATCAACTCCCCCTATCCTTGACCATAGCACACCCTGACAGATACTAGACCCATATTTTTTAGGTGTAGGCCTAGAGGTGACCGGTATCTGATTAATTAACGAAGGCTAAATGTATTATTAATATGATGTATATTGTGATAAATGAACGATTATCAAAAGTCTTATTAGTAGGCCTCATTACTAATCAATGAGCTTATATGTCTGGTTCATGCTGTGATCAAGAATTATTATCATATGTCTTATAGGTGTGATGGATGACTTATCTATGAAATCTTATGATAATGTTTCTTATAAGTATGATGTTGGACTGTTACTTTACATGAAAGTCGCGAAAGTAGTTGTTTAGGTAAGAATACTTTTAGAGAGAGAGAGGATAAGTTATAGATTTTTAAAGGCAGAAAATATTATGTTTGGACAAGACAGAATAAACCATCCATTTACACAGATTGAATAAGGACCTGGTTTAATAGCTTTTTCAGAATTTATAATTGAGTTCAAGGTAAAAAATACCGTCAGTTTGGTGTAGGCTATCAATAATAATCTTTCAAACAGTAGGTAAAATGACCCTTTATCCACAATAAGTAGTGAAGTTTGAGACAAAGTTTGGTGCACCTGTCAGAACCCTTTCTAAGGAATTTAGGGTAGGAAGGGGCATTCATACATCAAAAACTAGCGTTTTTTAGCATATAGGGAGGGGAAGAATTTTGGTTTCAACCACAATACCCAGCCCAGGATTCATAAGTATGAGGAGGAGCGTTTAATGCTATAGCATTCACACAATGTATGAGAAGTAGAGTAGTATTTTGTGGAAACTATACACATCAGGAGTGAGGGTCTTGCGATCTTACTTCTTAAAAAAATAATAATATGGGACTTGAAATTGAAAACTTAGGCGGTCAAGGGTAAAATGAAGGATCTAACAAGTCTGGTAAAATCACAAATGTGCAGGCTTGTATCAGGCAATCATCTTCTCAATATATCTATATAATAAATTCAGTATGCATCTAACTAATTAATTGTATCAATATTTAAGCCTAATTCCTTACCAAATTTAAAGAATGCAATCAACATAGTCACAAAAGTAACTATATAAGTAGTAGAATCCTATAAACAAACGGTTTTATGAAAATGCAAACTGAATACTCTTTTTAAGATACACTGGATAAAATGGCACCAAGAATTCTTACACTTTTTGTATATTATTGATGCTGTTTATTTGTCTTATACAAGTAATATATTGAAGCGTAACATAAATATATTCATGTTAACTTAAGTAGGAGGAATTATGAGCTACAGTGAAGGATGTACTGGAGCGTTAATTAGTATCATTTTTTAATACAAGGGTACAATACATAAAATGTTTTTAAGTATTTACAATCCTTAAATAAAAAAAACAGTAAGTAATAGGACAAACTGTAAAATATCTCCCGGACCAGAGTTTCAGTTTTTCAATTGACAGGGAAATCGACATTGGCAGGTTTCCTTCTAACAAGGGAAATCGCCCAAAGGGAACCGACGCTCCCTTGGACAGCGTGGGGGTTGCAAGAAAATCTCGTGGTTCCCATTGGGGTGAAAATCATGACTACACCATCACACAGATAGGACGTGTAAGTCTTACACAATCGTGCAGCCACTACAAGTCAGCTTATATTATTCATATTCATTATTTAAAATGACTAGAACTAAACTGTGGTGATCATGTCGTATACTAGCACGGTCAGGATCAGAATGAAAAATGCCAGGAGGGATACGCCCACGTGCCCTTAAAAGATGAGGATGTATTATAACTAAAAATTATCACTCTTACTCAATATAACTATACAATTTTTGTTTACTAGAGGACCATTTGTTTTTTTAAATTAAATTCAGCCTAGGAGTTTTGGTGACTCGCCATTTTCAAAAACCTTTATTAAGTAGTGTTTTAAATAGTATAAAAAGTGTATTTACCAATTAAGAAATATAATAGGAGTACCTTCTAATTATTATTATTATTATTATTATTATTATTATTATTATTATTATTATTATTAGCACCACGTCTTACTACCCGTTTGGGTTATACGCTCTTACGCTAATGTGTAAATGGTAGGGTGATAGTGAGATGAAATGGAGGACCTACAGTTTAATGTGGAATCCGAACCACGGTAGAGGCCTGGCATTCCCCACATTCACATGATGTCTTGTCAGAGGTGAAGGAAGGGTTTGGTAGTCAGATAAATCTGTGCCGGGACCGAGGATTGAACCCCGGCCCCCAGCATAGAAGTCCGACACCTTACCCCTAGACCACCAGGTCACCAATACCTTCTAATGATACAATATACGGTGAAACATTAAATTCGATTGAAAAACATGAAGTTGACATCACTATGCAAAGCACCATTTTTAGGCATATTAATAGATTCGATGATGCTGTAGCTAATTCTAAAGAATATTAAGTACAAACTTTTTTCTACTATTTGTAGACAGTCTTAATTCATAATTATTTATTAGGTTTTCAATTAGCGATCATAAGGATGCCAACATTTTACACTTTTAATCCACCAGATTCTAATCAAGACCATGAACTTTTGCTTCATAGTATTGTAACAACAACAAATCGACGATGACATACATTATTTTATTTTAGTAATTTTCAATTTATTTTCAATAGATTGTCTGATATCCGGCAAACACAGGTTAATATTTTAATGTTGTTTTTAAATTTTTGCTTTCTCATCTAAAGAGAAATAATTACACCTACTTACTCTTTGGTAAGGAATTCGAAAGGTCATTGCCGCAATCACCAAATTACGCCACTTATTCTTATCCTGGGCTATCTCTATCTTGTCCCCCTCATTACACCCTATCTGTTTCAGGTCCATTCTAATGTTATTTTCCCATCCGTGTCTAGTTCTCCCCAATGGGCTTCTCATTGGTTTTTCCAGTCAATACTCTGAGCATGGTTCTAGATTCTTCCATCCACGAGGGATGTCCTGCCCACCATAATCTAGGAGATTTGATTATCCTAACAATGCTTTACAATTTATGTAACTAATCTTTATGTAACCTCCTCCACTCCCCAGTGGCCTCATCCTTTTTTTGGACAAAATATCGTCATTAGCACCTGATATTCGAATACCATAGATTTTGTAAGTTGATAGGCCACGTTTCATACACACATAAAACAACCAAACAACCAGTAAAATCCTTGTTTTGTATATTCTGTGATTTACATTCCTTGAAAGCAGGTGAGATGTCAACAACTAACTTACCGACCAAGACGTATTAACATGCATTTCCCGACTGCATTATTTTCCTAATTTCCAAATAAATATTTGTATTGCTATTTAAAATTGTTTGTAAATATTTAAACTCATTAACACTGTCAAATGATGTGTTGCTCGAAGTAATGTCTAAATTATCGTTCACAATCTATGTTCTTTGTATGCTCATGTTAAGTCCGTTCACGATAAGTTTTTACCTGGATGATATATCGAAAATCATATGTTTAAGTTTTGGGTTGCCAACACTTGTAAAAGATCATTGTTTTGTTATAAATGTAAAGACCTTTAATTAACTGTTATATATTACATTTAAAATAACGTAAACAAAAGTTATCTCATACTATTTCATTTTTTTAAATAATTTATTTTTATCCAACTCGAAACAATATTTTAAACATAATTAAAAGTACTTATTCTTTATTTTGGAACGTTAATGATTTTGTGTAATATAGTGCTCACATCAATATTTTTTAATACAGACATCGTATTTACTTGGAAAAGAGAAAATTCTTGGAAAATAGAAAATTCTTGTATTTTTTTACATAAAATAAATGGTTTTATGATTATTTTATCGTATTTTGAAATAATTAGCTGAACTGTCCGTCCTAAAGTAAATATATAAATAATATTGGCCTAAATTACTGTGGTTAACTATCACATTAATATATTACCATCTGTTTTCATTACAGTCATCCAAAGTGATAGATGTCAGCTGATGGTGTAGTGAAAGATTAGGGATTACTTCTAGTAACATTTTGAGCTGTCATCCAAGTAAACTTAGGTCGTGAATGAACTATATTGAGTCTTTTCAGCGTTCACTTCTAAATTTCTAATTAAATTTCATCAATTCTTTCAACAGCTTCCTTACTATTGCCCAACAAAGCTAAATCGTCTGAATAATCTAATAGCTGCATTGTACAGTTTAGTGTCAACTCTTATCTACTTTATTGCATTACCTTATTAACATACTCTAAGGCTAGATTAAAAAGTAATGGTGATAGGTCATCTCTTTGTTTCAATCTATAATGTATTTCAAAGTGTCTGACAAGTGACATCCAGCCAGAACCATTTCACGCGTATGGGTCAAACATACCTCCCTTTGCTTGACAAGCTTTTTTGGTATCTCAAACTTAGCTAACATTCATTGCTTTTAACTGAATATTAGGCCTTTTTAAAATGTGTATACGGTTAATAAAAGGTCATGTTGAATTCTCACTTTTTTCTAATACTTGCCAAATAGTAAAAATTGGATCCGGTGTTAATTTATTTCGTCCAAATATACAATAATGATCCCCAATTATTTCCTCTGCAAATGGAGTTACTATCATTATAATTATACGAGACACAAATTTATAGCCTGTTGGTAGTATTCTAATAGTGAAAACCTTTGACCTCAAAATTAAATTGATTATTTACTTTTGATGTGCAACAAAAACAAAAAAGTGGATTACGTAATTTTGTTTGCCCCATGTCTTTCTGTTTGCCCCTAGTCACAGGTCTGAAACTGTTTGATGGATTTTGTTCTTACTTTATAGTTTACATATTAATTTAAGCCCTTAAACTAAGGCTAACGCTCTATTTTTTTTTAATTCTAAGTTTTTCTGAAAATGGCTCAAACTAGTTTGTTTAGAAAGTGTATATGGGGAGTGTTATACATGACAAATAAAACTATATACTTATATTTTGGGAAAAAATGTGTTTAGGATTAGGTTAAAAATGACGTTTTTATTTAAATTAGAATATTTTTAAAATTGCTCTAAAAGTTTGGTCCAGAATGGATAAGTCATAGGTATAATAGTTAGACCTATACAATACAGATAATTCTATGTATCTTCTCTTCTATTAAATATAATCGTTTTATAAAATTTACTGCGGAATGATTTTCTAATTTGTGTTTTTTAGCTACAACGTTTTAGTTCATAATTGAAATATTGGGTCTAGTATTAATGATAAATAATAATGTATACTTATTATTCTAAAATATATTAATAATTTATTGATAGTTGACTTATGAAACCATTTAGAAAATTTGATATTTTTTGTAAATGACCTGGAAGATTTAGTTCAAAATAGGTATCTGAGAATGGTATTCATCAAGAACAATAATATATTAATATGCATGCAAATTAAAAGTAATCTGATTGCGGCTTACAAATTATTTTTTTCTAATTTAAAAAAGTTGAAAATTTTTGTTTAAAATATATGCATGAAATTTTTTTTTTGTGATTAACAAACAAGATGAGGTTTTTCTGAGGAAAACTTACCAATTAGTAGTTTACTGAGATTATCTTTTTGAAAATTGTGTTTCAAGCTATATACACTATATGAGAAACTTTGTGTAGTTGTTTCTTATCATTATTTTATTTTTAATATAGGACATTGATATAGTATAACTTTCTATAATATATTATTAATAACTTACGTGTATGATCAAAAGTTAAATTACCTATTTAGAATAGTGAGACATTTTCATGGCTGGTGTGTTATTTATAATTCAAACTCTGTATGAAAATATTCTGAGATCGCCTCTGAATATTTCCCTTCCTTTATTTGTATATAAAATGTCATGGTCATTGTACTGACCCTTCTTGCTCAAATCCTACTCATTCTGTTAGTGTTAAATCGAATTAATGCTGGTTGCAGGTGGCTTGTCTGGGAATTAAGATACATTGAAATAAACACGTTAACAGTGGTCTTCTTTAAATTTACACTCTGAAAAGAAATATATGGAAATCTTCCTAAATTGTATTATTAATTTCTTATAAATATGCTTCTTCATGAACATTATTATTATCATGAAACAACCATTCCCATTGTATCTAATAAGATTATTACTTCTAAGATACATCGCATATTTAATTGCGTTGCCTTAATCTTTATGGTGCAATCTCGACTTATATTTTTGTGATATTTTGCAAGTGTTTATCTCCTTGCATTATAGAGGATACATATTTTTCTGTAATCCACGGTTTATATTAATTTTACTGTTTTGTTCAAGTATTGAGCTCCTTTGGATTAAAAAGGATACATATTCATCAGTAAACCAATAATTCAAAAAAGTAATTGCAATTAAACTGTATGGTTTATTCTATCATCTTAACTAGCTAACAAATTGTTTGTATAATTTATTCCAGACGGTATAAATACAATAAAAATAATTATTTGTATGTAATCTTATATAATAAAGCCAAAGAAAATAGATTGATTTACTCATATTACTTTATGTTCACTTTTATCGCTATCTTTGGAGTTGGGGAATGTAAATTATCTCCATTAGAAACTGAAGATTTAAGATTGTAAAGGTTTACTTACTACTTTTATTTTCTTATACTAAATCTTGTATAAGATTTCAATTTATTTTGTTTTAATAGAGCGAATAGGGTTTTTAATTGAAAATAAAATATTTAAGATTCTAATTGTAAACAAATCTGATTTAGGTTGGGACGTCAAACAATGTCAATGCAATAGCACGATGTTCAGTTTCTACATGAATATTTACTTCTTGGCCTACCTTGACGCATAGAACCCATCGGTAGAGTGTCGGGCATTAAATTACTTTGACGCACTGGACGCGTCTTGTTTTACTTTGGTCTATCGCATGGATTGCAGCACATTCTGCAAAGGTATTAAAATTTCGTTTTAGTTTAATTTCCAATTAATAATATCGTAATGATTTTCATATTATTATAGTTATTAAAATAAACCAAAAATATATTTAAACCTACTAGATTTGCGAAAAAATAATAGATAAAGAAAATTTAATTGTTATTAGTAAACAAAAATATAATGTACGGTACTTGATGACAGTTACGATTCAACATTGTTATCAAAAATTGATGATAGAATTATTAGGATTCTAATCTCTTATTTGATATATGGGTACTCTTAAAATGAAACCAGCCTCATAGTAGAAACTACCGAGATAGGGTATGTCTAAACAACCCTTATGACCATTAAGGTGTGGGCAAATAAAAGAAGGATGAAACTAACCACGATACTTTGAAATTTACATTTATTGGCAATTCAAATGTTTAATATCGTGATTATTATATGTAGGCCCAATCCTTGTGATCTGAATGTATTAAAATATTTTTTATACTGGCTTAGCTTGCAAAAATACCTCCGAATTTAAATTAAAAGTGTCAAACAAAGATCAATAGAATGAGTGAATATATTTTTATTTGTTATGCTTATTCATGTAAAAACAACTCGGTAGGCTACCCACAATATGTGTTTAGCAACACTTTAATATTTGAGATAAAAAAATAAGCTAATATATATATATATATATATATATATTAATGCATTATGATAATTTTTCTTGTCATAATTTGTATTTAAATTCTTGAGTTGATGTATATATAATCAATGTATTCTGTTTTTATTTTTATTACAGAGTAAAATATTGTGAGCGGATTGTTAAATTTTCCTATGAATATATATATATTAAGATATATATTAAGATATATATACATATGAATATATATATTAAGAGATATATATATACATATGAATATATATATGTACATAGTTTATGAATATATATATATATATTAAGATATATATATACATATGAATATATATATTAAGATATATATACATATGAATATAATATATATATTAAGATATATATACATAGTATATATATTATATATATATATTTATAAGATATATATATACATAGTATTATATATTTATAAGATATATATACGAATATCTATATTAAGATATATATTATATATACATTTTGAATATATATGTGTATTTATATTTATATAAATATATATAGAGTATATATTATATATATATTCTTCTCTAGAATATATATATTCTTCTCTAGAAGGCTGTGATTCATTTCGTGATAGTGTTAACTTTTTTTTGCACCACGTCTAGCTACCCATTCAGTTTATACCTTGATAATTTTAATGAATATTTAAAAGTTTCATATACGGTTATGTAATTTATAGCTTCAAAACTTCAAATATTTTGCGATGAACATCGTTACAATAATATTTATAACACTTTAAAGAAAGCGTAAGCATTTAAGTTAATTTTTATCTATTTTTTTCCACTGTTGTTTACAAGTTCATTTGGATTTAGGTATATCTAGATATATAAAAGAAAATAAACTCATTAAAAAGATAAATATATTATATTATTATTTCTATAGCTTCATATCTAATATGAAATGGGCGGAAAAATAATTAAAACACACCAGATTTTTAATAACATAATTGTAGTAATATATTTTTGTTCCTACAGATATTTTGATAGCTCTACTTGTAAAATATATATAATAGTATATTTATTATGGACAGTAGCTAATGTTTAAAGTTTCAAGTTGTCATTTTCTATATTCTAGAGCATCTTGGACATATATCAATTTACGAGTGTTTCTATTTATAAAAATGATAACAAAATTCTTCAAGAGACAGTAGTATAAAAGGTTGTGGGGCTTCCACCCCAATGCCATAATTAAAAGAATTTGCAATTTTAATAGCGTATATTAATAAGGCTAGCTCTATATTCATCTCACTCTTTCATATGTCATTTCCTTCTTACTCCTCTTTCCTCTGCTGGCATCATTCTTCACTCTCGTGAAGGTTACAATGCATCATACTTACACTACATTTTTACTTGACCAAAGTAATGCATCATAGCTACATGTCATCTGCACTTGATCTGAGCCATGCATAGCACTTAAATGTTTAGCTACTCGTGGTACCACTTAACCGTGATCACGCGTGTTTCAGATATGTATAAAGTGTTACCATCGATCTAAGTCATACACGAGATGGTGAGAGGCTGGGAAATTGCGAAGCATGTCGTAACATGGGTGCACTACCGAATTAAGGAAAATGGATATTTTTCTCCTCTTAAATCCCTTTATGCATGATCAGAAACCTGCCTTAGGATTTATTTTTATCTGCGTGATATTCATGGTTATGATCCCTTAATGAAGTGTAAGTATGATATATAGCTTTGATCAATGAACGAAGATTGTTAAGTATGATGTTAGGATATGTTCAGTGATCAAAAGTCATCTAAGTATGGTTTTATCAATCAAAGATAATGTAGGACTCTTATCATGAATCAAATGTTATGTATACATCAATTATTATCAGTGATCATATAGGTATGATGCCTGGCTATTAGTAATCATCGATATCATCAGGCTACGATGTGTAGGTCAATGACCTATCTATGATCAAAAGACTTGTAAGATCAATGAGTGATGATCATATACTAAGCATGTATCTGGTCAATGAATGTCGTACAGATAACATTAATGAGCAAACATGGTGTAAAATAGTATATTCACAACAGTGACACAATGTCGTTCAAAATCTGTATATATATTTATACATAAACGGTGATCAAGTGTCTTATAAGTAAAAAACATAGTTCTTATCAATTAATAGGGATCAAATGTCTGACTCCGATCTATGACCAAATGAAGTGAAAGTTTGATTCATGTCACCGATCTGTGAATTGTACCATGTGTACCAAACAGTCACGTTAGATCAGTATTCTAGCGCTGAAGCAAGAGCACTGGCGTAATGGCACCATGTGCTGGAGGTCGCATTATTTTCTCTAGGGAGTCAGACTCAAGCCTTCCTCTGAAAATTATGTGCTTCTCGCAAGCATACACGACTTGGTCTGCGAGAGCAGAGTGTTTATTATCATTCTGTCTAGAGTTGTATATGCTACGGGTAAGGTTTGAACTTTGATAAAGTCATTATTATTCAGATAATGTTGAAATTAACCAAGAAACGTGGATAATTTAAATGATATGTGATTAAATAAAGTTTTTTGGCGTTTATCTGGCTAGTATTGACATTATATACCCATACTTGAATAATGTCAAAACTTAAGTGTTGAGGTTAGGTTAGTTAGATTATGTTAGGCTAGGCTAAGATAGGCTAGGTTATTTTAGGTGATTTTAGGCTATGTTTGTTTTATTTAGTTTAGTTTAGTTTAGTGGAAAATAAAGAAACAAATGAGGCATTTTTAACTTTTTTTTTAGTTTAAGTTGGTGGAAAAGAAAGAATAAAATTGAGGCATTTCAAATGTTAGTGTAGGGCTATGATTCAATTTCAGAAATCAAAATGACGTTCCAAAATATAATCCGTATTTACGCCAGTCTAGTTTTACCAATATTATTCAACGTTGTCCAAGTCCTGCTGGCTAATATCGAGATTATACGGATAGAATCAAAAATGAGATAAACTACTTTCTATTTCTGATTTTACCCACTGCACCTGGATAATGTTGACATCTCCCAGCTAATCTCAGCATTATCCAGATTTCGCACATCACCCGTAACATTTATATTAGTCAAGTTGTACACGTCCCTTGTAATTGTGATTAATATAGACAAATTGCAAAGATCCATGGTTGGTGTCCCTCTATGTGGTACCATAATTGTTGAGTCATAGACGAAGACCACGCTGGGCTAGTAATCACGCTATCCAGTCAACCAACGTCAGGTCACGCAAGGTTAAGTAATAGGAACCAAAGGGGTGAGGTGGGCAGAAAATGATGATAAAATATTAAAAGATTGGTTCTGAAAGTAATTTCCGTTTATTTTTAGCAGTATATTGGCGAGTGAGTGGGAGGTCACGTATGCATAAAATGTAAAATGACATAGTGGCTATTCTACTATTGATTGGTGTCTCATTGATAGTGATTTAAAATGAGTGTTATCTTTAATAATCCCACCATTTGTGAACTGTCATTGCAAGTTTATTAATGTAAATACACGAGTGCTTATAACTGCAGATATCAAATTGTCAACTGTGCGAGGTTTATGGATCAAATACAATTAGTGAATGAGGTTTAAATAAAGTGGTGTAGGATGTTTAAATGTCCAAACTATCGTTCACTATGAATATTGATCTGACCGGCTGTCTTATGTGACAGATGAGCTTGTGTAGAAAGTGTATAAAATAGTTCGGTAAAATTGGCGCTACAAAAGAAGCGAGATTTCACTTCATTTTACCCAAATTTCACGTAAGGTTTTATACGGAATCTTCATAAACAAATTAGGTTATCATTTTAAGCTCGGTTGATCCCAAATATGCTTACAGATGAACATAAAACAAAGATAATGGTCTCAGCACTCACTTTCTTGGAACAATACCACAGTGAGGGATATGGATTCCTTAATTGCATCGTAACATGTTATGAAGCCTGGGTTTTCTACGTCAATAATGAAAAAAAAAGACAGTATATTCAGTGGGGCCATTCATATTCACCAAACGAACCAAAGAATTTCAAGCAAACATTGAACAGAAAGTTTATGGTGACAGTCTGTTGGGACCGAAAAGAAGTACTGCTGTTTGACCTAATGTCACAAGGAACCACGACAAATCTGAAGTGTATTGTGAGACATCAAATAACTTTGGAGTGCCATTCAGAACTAAGGATGCGGTATGCTGACTTTTGGAGCCATCTTACTTCATGGCAATGAACCTCCGCCAATTCTTGAACAATTCAATTAAGTAATATTTGATGACCCAAAATCAGTCCAGACATTATCCAAGCGGCTATCAGCTTTTCAGACACATGAAAAAGTTTTTGAGAAGATTTAAAAACGGGCGTACAAATGTTGATATGCTAACTGGCGGCTGATTTATTTAACGAGAGAATTGAAAAGCTTGTCCCAATATGACCAGTGCCTCAATTCAGGTGGTATTATGTGGAAAATTAATTTAAATGTGTTGCTATTTTTAGTATATTATATATTTTTTCTTTCGTAGTTCTTGTATTTATTTGTGGCCTACCGGAATATAATTTCCAAACTACCCTTGTATATAAATATCATGAACGGCTATGATCAATTATCAAAATGTTGTGATGTCATGATGCTATAAATGATAAAATATCTTGTATCAAGCATGGCTGCAATCAATGAATGGCGTTATGAGTATTATATGGCTCTGATTAATGATCAAATGTAATGCAAATAATATGCATGGTGTTTAAAGAGGATCAATTATTGTTTAATTATGATGCAAGTGCCATAGCAATGATCAAATATCCTCAATGTTATGACAAGGATAAAATGTCGTCCGAGTACGACGCATGGATTTTATCACTGAAAAAATTACATCCAATAAAGCTGCATAGATCAGATTAATGAAAAAAAATTTTGAATTAAGAAGCATGGCTCTGATTGATTATAAAATTACATCTAATTATCATGCATGGCTCTTAACAATGCTCAAATGTTGTATCTGTATGATGTGGGGCTTGGAATAGTGAAACCATGTTGTATAAATATGGATCAAATATCATGTAAATATTATGCATGGCTCAAATATGATTAAATTATTTATAATTATGATGTATAGCTCAGATCAATGAACAAATGTTGTTTAAATAAAAAGCATGGCCACTATCAAGAACAAAATTATGTCTAATCATGATGCATAGCTTATCTTATTATCAAATGTCAACTAAGTGGTAAGCATGTCTCTGATTATTGAATTTCTTATGACATAGATGTATGACTTTGAGCAGTGACTAAATAAAGTGTGACAATGGTTAAGCTAAGTGTGTTTCTTGGCTCTGATCAAATCTCAAATGCCATGGTATCATCATACATAGTTATGTTTAGTGATCAAATGATGGACAATTACGATGTGGGGCACATTTAATTTCTTAACTGTTGTTTATGCATGACAAATGGTTTTGATCGATGATCAAATGGCATGGAAGTATTGTGCATTGCTCCGATCAAAATACAATGGTATATAGGTATTAGGGATAGCTCAGATTAAGAATAAATGGTTAATAAGTAGTAATAATGGCTCCTATAAATGATCAAATTCAAGTAAGTATTATTCATGGCTTTGAATAATGATAAAATAATGCCTAGGTATGGTTCTTGAGTCAGATCAAAGATAAAATTTTGTCTATGTGTGAAGCAAGGGTCTTATCAAGGATCATATATTATTTGGTTATCATACATTGCTCAAATCAATAATAAAATTATTTTTTATTACAATGCTTAACCTATCTCAATTATTAAATGTTGTCTAAGCATGATGAATAGCTCAGGTAATTTATCAGATGTTGACTTTGCAGGAGTCATGCCTCCGATTAATGAATGTCGTATGGCTCTGATCTATGATAAAATTATATCTAAGTATGATTAAAGCCTCGGAGGACTGGTCAAATTTTGTCTAAGTACAGTATTATGCATGGATCCGACCAATGTACAAATACTTTCCAAGTATGATTCTTGGCTTTGATCAATGATCTATTTTAATAAATGATCAAATGAACTATAGGTCTTCCGATCAATGAACTATTGTTAAATGTGCTGTATTTATGAGACATATAGCAATAAATCATGAATAAATGTAATTTTTCTTTCATCAACTATCATTATTCAAATGGAGCATGGCTAAGGTCACTTAGTTTCGTGTAAATATTTCTCTGATCAACGATCAGATTATCAGGGTGCATTTGCAATGAGGAAAAATCCATAGCACTCAGATGAGTCAGGGTGGCCAATCCATGATTCTGTTCAATTTTAAATTGTCTTAGGACTGCTGATATAGAGCGGGGACAAAATAGAAGGGTAAAACCCATTATTTTATCAATTAAAGCTTTTGTGGATCACCAAAATTCAATGTCGAAGAATTCACACTTTTTATATACATCATTATGATCAGGGGAGTGGGGAGCCATTCTTACAGCTTCCCCACTTACCATCTGGCCCGTTCGCTATTTATATTCATTCGGGAGCGGAAGCTTATCATTTTAGCCTACTTGAGGCTGATGACACACCAACGTGAGAGGGGGAAGGGGGAAATTACATGTGGTAGAGTGAACTAATTACTGAGCCGTAATAATTGACACGTGAATAGCATTTTAAATCCACTATTTATTGCACTAAGTGGAAGAACCATAGCACTTATTTTGACAAAAGTCAAATAGTTGGAAATAAAGGAAAAACAGTTATTTTGAACAAGAGAGAAATATCATACTTTTATATCCGTACATTTTGTAACTAAACATTTACTACATTAAATAATGTTTTTTTTAGAGAAATTACTACATTCTTCAGTAAAATAGGTATTTATAATTTAATTCCATTCCCATCAACTATTTTATGAATGTCATAGGTTGAGTATGTGAGAAGAAACGTAGCGGTTTAACATGGACTTTGGACTGAATATATTGGCATTAGTTAAGGATGTTATATTACGTAGAAGCGTCTTAATTGAATATGACCTTTAGGATGAAACTATGTTTAGTAGTTTGCATGATTATTAAATAAAATATAACAGGAACGTCTATGTTAAAAAGAACTACACTAGATGATGGTAGATCTACGTCCTGATAAGTGTAACTATCGTGGATCCTTGGTGGTATGTCGCTAATTATATAGCCAACCCTAACCCTATCAAGGATTAAGTATATACATTAATTATTGGTATGGATTAGGTCCTAAATGGTCAATCTCCTTAGTGATGGCTCTTTAAACCCTTTCAAGGCCACGTAATTACGATTATATAGCTCTCTCCAAATACCATGTTCGGAATTAATTCTCCTCCTGCACTCTTCTAAACGAATTGAATATTCACTACTATATTTTACAAATCCCAGGGATATCCAGAAGTATATTATAAAATCACAGATGAAGCTACTCTCATTTCCATGTTATTTCACTAAATTTGACATCCAAGTATTTAATATTTTATAGTATTCTTCCCACGAACAGTGATAGTGTTTGTTAAATCAACAGTGGCGTGTCGTGGGTTTTTAAGGGTACGCAGAGCTTGATAAAACTGTACCCATGATTTGTTCTTCATCACTCACTCCTCATATGACAAATTATACCTCCACATTCTTCAGATGAGAATGTAGATTTGTTAATACCCGCTTACAGAGTGATTAAAATAATTCACAGGTAGGTTTGCTGACTTTAGAAACACTTAACGCTTCTGTAACCAATATTTTACTGAAAACCCTATCTTTGAAAAGTAAATAGGTTGTGACTTAGAAAAAGCTTATGACTAACATGACGATGGTATCTAAGAACATAAGGGACTTGATCTTAAGATAATGCTTGAAGGGACTCGAAGGTTGTTTGATCTTGTAAAGGATTAAACATGGGGATCTTTGATTTCAATAGAGTGACGTTAAGGAGGCTACTTGGTCGACCTTGGAGAGGAAAGGTGCAGTTTTTAAGGTGCATGTTTTTTTAGCACCACGTCTTACTACCCGTTTGGATTATAGATAATTCCATGTGTTGTAAGGGTTTAGTAGAATTAATGAAAAGGTGTATGTGTGTAAATTAATAATTACTAATATTGAACCATTATGAGGATAGAGGGAGAGTTGCGATTTCTGGCTTGAAAGAAGTTAATTTAATTTGAAATAATTGTCAGCGTCTATATTGTTATCATACAAAGCATACAGTATAGATTAAATATAAACGACAATCTATTACCAAACATTGTTTAAAATAAATGTAATGGATTGAAGGGGCCGAAAGTGAGAAGAAAACTTACTTTGAATATGAATTTGCAATTCAACTGCCTTCTATTTCAGTGCGGTTTCTTTAAGGAAGGCAAATAAAGAATCCCTTGTCAATGCTATTAATCTCTAAAAAAAACAAATGAGACCATACCATCAGACTCTTAGTATTTTATTTTGGACAGAGCTAACCTTTTACATAAAACCACCTACTCAGTGAAAAAATTATAAATTTGATAACAAATTAAGCTCATCTAAAATTATTATTTTTTAAACATAGTTGAAATATGAAGTGATATATAATGGTATGCCCTAAAGGGAAACCACAAAAATCATAAACTGAGAAAGCAATATTAGAATCAAGTATGTATACAGAATATAATATTTGAATAAAGCATTAAGCAAATTAAAAAAAAAGTTTTAACTTTACACAGTAAAAAGCACCTATATACGCTGTTGTACGCCCTTTATAATTTCAGTGAAGCTATGTTCATTGCTCCACATTATGAAAATTATACAAATATTATAATTTTTACAATTTTTTCTCTTTTATAGAACACAGTGTGTCTACACTAATTTAGATTTTTAAACTTGGAATTTATTGGACTATGAAACATTAATAACCAGAGAAGCATTTTTTTAATCTAAATTAAAAAATAAAGTTTAATCATTCTTGTGATATACTTATTTTTGCTTAAGTAACTATCGAGATTAACCCTAAATGATTTAATATATTCTATGAAATCATTCCAGCAAGACATATATAAAAACTTCAGAGGATAACTGTGCTGACAAGTCTATTTGAATACTATCCAAATCCTAAAATTAGTCTTGGGGGTGAATCTGTTCACAAAATACATGACCCTAAATTAAAGAAGCGCGACATAACATTTAGTGAAGCGTGACTAAATTAACAAATTAAAAAAAATAATACAAATCCAATGTATATTAGGTTTAGAGAATCCTACTTAAAATTGAAATTTGCTTATTAATAATAATAATGATCTTTAAACTTTAGTTGTTATATAAATACTTGGTTTTCTCGTTGGGGGCTACGCCCCCAAACCCCCAGTGCGTTTTCTTTACAAGTGGATATAAACTAATGTAGTTCCAGAGCCGTTTTTGATACGTCTTACCGTTTAGCTACAAGAGACTTCCAAAGAAAGGTCCACACCGACTTTAAAGTTGCTCCGTCATTTTGAATATTTTTGGGGTTAAAAATTAAATTTTTAACTTTTTGGAATTTTCCTGTCGGTTAGAGGCTAAATCTATAAGTTTGTCAAATTTCAAGTTTCTAGCTCATCTGGAAGTGGGTAAACAATAATGTCAGTGAGTGGGTAGCCATGTGGCTTTATAGTAGTATAATATAACTCGCTTTGCTTTATAGTGGTATACACGGACGGACGACGGACGGTCTACCTACGGACGGTTTTTTTCGACGTTATTGTGATATTTTCGTTAGTGAACCTCGCGAAATCTACCGCGAAACAACGGTCGTCCGACCGGGCATTGCTGCCGAGGAGCTCGGGCTTCCGAAGCCAGTGCTGATCTTGCACATCGCATTCCAGTGGGCACAACCGCAGAGTTGGTAAGCATTCTACGGAATAAGACCAAACTTTGACTGCATAATACTTCTGAGACCAATTTGACAAACTAAAAGAGGCTTTTAGTAGTAATACCGTAAAGCGTTGTCGGCCCTTTTAGGGCCAACAACAAACTAAAAATGGACAAGCTTACTGAACACACACGTGTGCAGCAGAAGCGACACCAAACTCAGGACTGGTCTAGGGATCTAAATGATGAAGACGTTGATGTGGAACTGACGGACGATGAGACGCAGGACAGTGAATTCACAGAAGCAACTATTCTAAAAAGGAAGTTACTTTTTAAAGCTAAAGAGGTTTAACCACCAAAAGCAATTAAAGTGACCAACCAATATCAGGTACTGACAGTTCAAGAAGAGCCTATGGATATCATAGAAGTACCAAACAAAAGCGTGAGGGACGACAACTCCAATACTCAAAAACAAAAAATGCCACCTATTGTCGTATCAGGGACGACAAACTACTCCAAAATTTCAAAGACGATGAAGACAAATATGACAGGAACTTTCAAGATATTTTACATAAAAGATGGGCTCAAAATTCAAACTTCAACCCTAGAGGACTTCAAGGCTCTCCAAACCTTTCTCAAACAAGCCGGACAACAGTACCAAACATTTACGCTCCCGAGAGACAAACCCCTAAAAATTGTCATCAAAGGGCTCCCACCCAACATGCCCACCGACGAGATAAAAGAGGAGCTACTTACAATGGGATACACAGCATCTGACGTCAGACAATTTACATTAAGATCACAAACAGAAAATAACACACAAGATAACATCAAATTACTACCAATCTTCATTTGCACTCTCACAAGAACTGACCAAAACTTCAAACTCTTTCAGGAAAACTACATTAACAACACCAGAATCAAAATAGAGCATTACGTGCAAACACAAAACTACATTTTGCAGTGTCATAGATGTCAAAAATTTGGACACTCCAAAAACAACTGTGCAAACAACCCTAGATGCGTCAAATGCCTGATGCCACATTTGACCTCTGACTGCCAAAAGAAAGACGCCACAACTCCTGCTAAGTGTGTGAACTGCGAAGGAAACCACACCGCAAACTACTCCAAGTGCCCCGAATACCTAAAAATGATAGAGAAAAAGATCGACCAAAGATAACAAAAAAATGAAAAACTATCTACCTCCACACAAAAGCTGACACCAACAAAAACTGACTTCCCGCCACTACCAAGAAAAACTACGCCACCAACCAAACCCAGCGGTTCATCACGATCATACAGAGACACCCTACTTAGCAGACGGAACGACCCACAACAACAGAAGGAAGAAGAACAAACGACCCCTTTTGACTTTAAAGAGATATTGACAATCCTTAAAGAGATGAATATATGTGGTTTACTTAAACATCTAAAAACTTTTCTATCAAGATTTAAACAGGCAGAGGATAAAATGTCCAAACTTATGATAATACTTGAAGCAGCCACTGACTTTTACTTTGGTGCCAATGACGAGTAAAACACAAGTAATAGATAAAACTCAACTCAGAATCCTCATTTGGAATGCCAATGGAATCCTACAGCAGACCCATGAATTTGAAAAGCTACTCCAAACATACGGAATAAACCTGGCCCTCATCTCTGAAACTCACTTGCAACCTAACAAAAGACTGAATATCGCAGGATACAACATATACCGGACAGACAGAGATCATGGAAGGGGAGGGGGTACAGCTGTCCTTGTGAAATACCACTTACCACACTACAGGACAGACAACTTCGACTCAAAAAACCTCGAGGCCACAACGGTTACAATAAACACCAAATCCGGCCATATCAATTTCGTGGCTGTATACAACCCACCGTCAAAGAGGCTTCTAAAACAAGACCTAGATAACGCCACCCAAGCCGACAACTTCTTCATAGGCGGTGACTTAAATAGCAAAAATACCTTATGGAACAGTCGAATTACAAACACCAATGGACGTATACTGGAGGAACACTCTAACCAGTCAGATTACAACATACTAGCACCAGAGACGCCCACCTACTACCCCGCAAACTATCTCCACAGACCGGATACAATAGACATAATTTTAACCAATCTAAAAATAACTCCAGACTCGATATCAGTACTTCAAGAGCTTGATTCCGACCATAATCCGTTATTATGCGAATGGGAAATCAATCTTGAGCATCAAACCAACTGGCGCATACCTAAAATAAGAACAACCAACTGGAATAAGTACAAACTGGACCTACAGGAAGCCCTACCAGGAAACATTGACATGAATACCGAACAAGACATAGACGCGGCCATAGACTTATTTACAACAACTCTGCAAGAATCCTACAAGCTCAACACCAAGACATCTCAAAAGCAACATGATCTCAAAATCGACCACCCTGACTTAAACTATCTGCTAGCCCTGAAGAGGCAAGCACGTAGGGACTGGCAAAGACTAAGAACCCCTAACGAGCACACCCTATACAACAGGCTCAAGGCAATAGTTAAAAGAACAGTCAACCAAACACGGAGAAAAAATTTCAATACATTTGTAAACGACACAGCCACCACCTTACAGAAGACCTAGACCGTAACAAAAATACTTAAAGGGACCACAAAACGATCTAACACGCCAGCCATCCACGGGCAACTGGGAATGGCTTACAACGCCGTGGACAAGGCAAAAGCAATAGCACTAACTCTGGAGGACCAACTTAAGCCCAACCCTATACAAGACGAAAACTTTAATAGAGAAGTCATCAGAACAGTCAATAACTACATACAAAGACCCATATCAGAGACACCAGCCCCCGTCACAAACCAAGAGCTCCAAGACACTATCAAGCAGCTTAAACAGAACAAGGCCGCAGGACTAGACGGAATAAAAAACGAAATGTTAAGAAACTTACCCGAAACAGCAATACACCACCTCACACTGATTTTCAACGCGGCCCTTAAATTTGCATACTTCCCTAAGGTCTGGAAGGAGGCTAAGCTGGTTACTATTCCAAAGCTTGGGAAAAACGCCATCTTCCCTCAAAATAGGCGCCCCATAAGTCTTTTAAACACTACAGGAAAGCTATTCGAAACAACGATACTAAAGAGACTGAAAAGACACACACAAGATCACAAGATAATTCCGGACATTCAATTCGGTTTCAAAACACACCATTCGACCATCCACCCATTACTGAATTTCACGGAAGACGCCACTGACGCCTTCAACAATCGCGAATACTTAATAGCCATATTTCTCTACGTGGAAAAAGCATTTGATAAGGTATGGCATCTTGGACTTATCCAAAAACTGATAGACTACAACTTCCCAAGTGGTGACATACATCTTATTTACAACTACCTTAATAATAGACAGTTTCAAGTATCCGTCGAAGGCACCCTATCGGAAAGAGTACAGGCGGAGGCGGGAGTACCGCAAGGGTCGGTCCTGGCTCCCTTCTTGTATAACATCTATATATCAGACGTCCCGACTAAACCGAGAATGACTATAAGACTCTTTGCCGATGATACTCTAATATACACCAGGGAGAAAAACATCTATTACGCCTCTTTAGCGATTCAACGATATTTAATGACTTTTGAATCCTGGCTCTCCAAATGGAGAATTAAAGTCAATGCAGCCAAATCAACAGCTTTAGTCATATCCAGAAGAAGGCAGACACCACCGGAGAACTTTGTGATACACCAGGAAGAAATACCGTTCAAGACAGACACCAAATACTTAGGGGTACATATAGACAGAAAGCTAACGTGGGCGAAACACACCACCGAAACCAACAGGAAGGCAAAGGCCGTTTTCATTCAACTTTATCCGCTTCTTAAAGGTAACCAGCTCACCCAACATACAAAGCTTACAATATACAAATGCGTAATACAACCAATCATTCTTTACGGCTCCGTAGCATGGGGTTATGCAGCCAAAACCCACCTCAGCAAACTCCAAACGACCCAAAATAAAGTGCTCAGAACTATAACCGGCGTGGATATACGGACTAGAATCGAACATCTACATGCATTAACAAAAAACAAGACTCTCGCCGAACTCTTCTGTGAAAAAAGAACCAGGTTCTATGAACAAGTACTAACACACGAGAACACCATTAAAAGGACACTAGGCAACTACGACCCGCAGGAATAGAGACCATATAAACGGCCAAGGCTGGAGTAACGTGGAAACACGTTAAAAAAAAAACGGTAAGGTAACAAGGTAAATGGTAACAAGGTAAAACGGTAAAATCCACAACCTCATCATCATTCCATCATCATCAAACCATTCATTCCTCACCATCATTCCATGAGGATAAGGGCTAGCATATGCTGCCTGTAACTCACAAAGCAATACAGCCCTTTCACAGGTGACCTAGCTTGGCGCTTCTGTCAAGGTGGATATCTTTTGTCGGGCTACAAACCAACTCAATCCGTGTACTTTGTACGATTAAATCATAGGTACCAAGTCATATAATGCTAAGTTCATGCAACTAGGATAAGGGTTTGTGAAAACAACCTATAACTCGCATATCAAATAAGCCAAAACTTCCCACTACTTGTCAATGACTCTATTGGCAAGTGAGGAGGTTGGGGCAACAAGGGGAAACCTGAGATAGTGGTATAATTTGCTTTCTGTTTGTGAATATCAAGACTAGTGTAGTAAAAATCCATTTTCACTGGCTGTAATATCATGCTGTGATACAAAATGGAGTATGTTGTAATTTCAAACATTTCGGCCTCGTTATCTTGAATTGAGTTTAATGAACAGTAAATTTTAAAGCTCAAAAGAAGGTAAGAAATTGGAAGAAGAATGAGAATAAAATATTATCGAAAATGTAACAATTATTGAATTTAATATAATTATTAATTTAATCCATATGATTATAAATATGTTGCATCGCAATAGCAAACCAAAAGAATACGTCACTGGTAAAACTTTATCATTAAACAACATTCAAATGTTTGTAGAAAACATATTTTAATACAATTTAAAAAACAAAATAAAAAGACATATAAATAAAGCACACAAATACTAATTGTAACCATAAAACATGCTGAATACATCAACTACACCCATACATACCTTTCCTGAACCTGTAATAATAAAACACACCTACAAAGAGAACTCAGCAACATCACAAGACTTTGAATCAAACAATATGCTAAAACCTCTACAAACCATATTTACAAGTTTTAGTAAAAAAAGACTCAACATTTGAGATTAAGAAACATGCCAACACTCGTAACCAAACAACAAAGTGACATGTGTAATTAAAAAACATGCCAATTGGAATAAAACAACCCTCAAATAATTGTAACCAAATCACATGATTCCACTAGTCACCGGCTCCATAACATGAAAAATATGACAAATATCATGAAGAATAACAACATCTATAAGCATTTAAAATAATAACCATATTAACTAAGCATGCCAATATTGTAAGAACTTGATGGACCAGGCTACCTACCGACATTCTGGGTTGGCCTTCTCAGGAGCCTCCTTGTTGCTCACGTCACCAGGAGGAGCCAGATATCCAGCAAGACGAAGTCCCCGACCTCTTATAGCCCCTATTCTGAAGGATTGCCTGAAGGATTGGCGGGCTCGGTCAACTGTAAGCAACCATGACACACTCAACCACACCGACTTGTACAAAACCGAAATGAGAGTATAGCTTTGGTTAATATAGATAGATATCTACAGCTTATTGAAGATCGATACACTTTGTCGTCAAACACATTAGCTCAGTCGGTAGAGTGTCTGTATTCTGACCTAATGGTACTGGGCTCGACCCCTGGCATGGCCTAAAAAAATTATCATTGATGAAACGTGGGTTTCCCCTTTTACAATGATGAATTAACGGCCGGGCGAGTGGATGCTGTGTATGTTCTAAACTTAATTTAGTTTATAAGTTGTGTATTTATATAATCAGTCGATTCAGAAAGTGAATGTTTAAAACCACAAATAAATGACAAATGATTGTGTACACATTTCAGTAAGTTTATAAGATTTATACCACCACTTATTTAAAATATAATTACAATCTTAACACGAATACAATCGATAACAAGAAATAAATATTCAAGAATAGATAAATTCTGTAAACAATTAGAAGGAAATTGGTTTCAATCTAGGATGTATTTCAATTGTATCCAAAATGTGGACTCAATATACATCACACGCCATTTCATGATTAAAAATGTTTACCCGAACTAGAACTATATCTCTTTGTGAGTAAAAGGTTTTAATTTAACTTTTTAATTTATTTAATAAAATTTTCACATTTGGAATTGAAATTTTAGGTCAATCATACGTCCTTGAAGAATGATAAAAAAAACAAAAAACATAGTGTTTCGTGTAAGGCATCGATGTGTGTACAGAGTTTACGTGTAATACATTAATTAGTTCAAAAGTTATAAATGCACGTGCAGACACAGAAACCTGTGTGATAATAAACAAATGCAATAATGTGTCGTTTCTTAGAAAGGAGAGGAGTAAACTAGGAAGGGAATTTAACCACTAACCCACTTTTTAACTGTGTGGCATCTTTGTCCTGGTAAGAAAATCTTATAAAAACAAACTGTCGAGTATATAGGCCTATGTCCTGGTGAGAGCACCATATCAAACCAAACACTGGGACGTATAGTAGACTACGTAGTTGAGTGTTTACCAAACTGTGCGGTGCATAGCTTCTCCTCGGGACACGAGGTGTCCTCAAGAGCTGCACCCAATGCGTGCATATTAGTTCTAAAAGATCACTGGTTCCCGAACGATTACTTGTTTAAGTTCAAACTCCTTTATTAGGAATTATTTAAAGTGGGAGTAATTATTCTGACAGGTATAAATTAAAGTGATCCAATGTATTTTAATTATTTAATTGTTCTAAATAAATAGGAAAGCATGAATTTTCTTTAAAAAAACTAAGAGGGGTTCAAACTTTAAGAGTTTTAAAACCTCCGTTCTAGCGAGATCAGCATGTGTACATGAACTATTTGATTCACAGCGTACAGTAATTGCATAAAATTTAAGAAACATTTGAATAAACAGAGTCCAGTGACCGAATCAAATTTAACAAACAGATGTACTGTATTCAGTAACCGAACATATTTAAAAAAAAATTGGAGGAGAATATTACAATTTTATAGTAACATTGTAAACAATTTGTTTACTTGTGTGTGAATACCAAAAACACACACAACATATTTTATTGTTAAATTATATATTTATTCTTCATGTTATATGTTTCCATCCCATAATACTCCGTGCAAAAGAAATTTAGTTTATTTGTTAATCTTTCCAAACCCATCGTTGCCAAGAAGACTTACAAAGACAATTTCTACACTAAAATCTATTTTATTTGAATTGTTATAAATCCAAGACGCAAATGTAACCCCAATAATAGTAAATTTTTTCGACACTGCTTTGAACGCTAATGGTATAACGTGATGGTATGTGGCCTACCTACCCTGTACCTTTAAAAATAAGAAGTACAACTAAAGAAGTCTGCTCTCGATCCGAAGAGCACTTTTTGAGTTTACTGGCAACATACTAACAGGTAGACAGGCAGAACATCGAATATATAGAGAGATTTAGTGTTTTATTATACGTATTGATTGTGTCTCCATAAATAAATATAAATCCCCTATTATAGGCATTATAGCACTTTTTATGCAACATTTAGATTAATAAATATGTTTTCATTAATATATCAATATTTATACATAAATATTTAAAAAATGACACGTGGAAATGAGAATTAAAGCCCTACCCGCCTCGGTGGCGTAGTTGGCTAACGCGCTTGTCGTGTTGAGCTAGACTGCTGAGGACGGGGAGATCCAGGTTCGAATCTCGGTCGGGTGAACTGGGGGTGGTTTTTCCTAAATGGTTTTCCACTCTCCCTCCACGCAAATGCGGGTTCACTTCCTCTAATTCAACCTTCCCGATTTCTAATCCATTAGCGTAATTAGTACTTAAAGCGTATAACCCGAACGGGTAGTAAGACGTGGTGCTAAATATAAATTAAAGCCCTAGATCCTTGTCTTAGCACTTCAATGCTCTACCACAGGCCTATTATTTTTCATCCCTTTCCGAGATCATATATAGCTCATTTATATTTCAACATATATTTAAGTGTATATTTGTTAATTGAACTCTTACCAAAATATGGATTTCAATGTATTGTGTATGAACACAACCCTGAACAATTAAAATGTATACACCTGGCAGCTTAAATACATACTCTAAGTCATTGTGACAGTGTCTGAGCACGTCACACATCAATCACGAGCTTGGACTTCAAACTACTTACTAGCGATGCATGACCCTTGGATCAAAACAAATAAGAATAGCATTGATATAGCATTGACTCGCTAAGTCAAAGAGTACGCGCTTTATTCTCGTTACCAGCTGTTATTTTACAACATGTATTTAAATGAAATAAACTTACTCTAGTGAATATAACAATTTACTGCATGCCTTAGCTAGAGCTTATCATCTATTTTTCTAGCGTAAAGCATTTGTTTTAATACTTAATTGCTGTATTTCACGCTATATTAACAGAGCCAGATTGTATTTTTCTGTTTACAGCGTGAAGTATTTAAAATAAAATATTATGTATAAGTATCCAAAAAGTCGATATAAATCGATTCCATTGACAAATCAAACTAATTAACTGAACTTCTCTTAGGTGTATGCCCCATTCCAAATACCCAGCTAGCGCTTACTGTTTGTAACAATCTGAAAAGCTCTAGATTCGCATATTGGACCTTCTTCTTAGCCTTTGAGACTGTGGTGGTATTTATTGCTGAGGGAGGGGCTAGGTTGTTTGTATTGGCGCGCTGCGCAAAGAAGCATTGGCGAGGCATAAAAGCAGCCATTGCTACCACTGGCAACTGTTAAAGAAGCGAGAGAATTCTTTTTTATGAAGAAAATTAGTTCATATAGGTGGAATTTACTCAAGAGGAAAATTAAAGCATTAGGTCAAGAGATTCCACAGATCAGATTGGTCACAAAACCGGTTGGTATCTATCAACTGTTCATGAGCGATATTTCGTGACACGCGAGTAAAAGGGGATTAGTTCGGGATGTGTTTCCACCACACTGCCATAAGTGAGGCTGAGCCACATGAAAGCATTTTCTCCACTACTACACGTAATGGGAAGTTTGAAATCAATATCCTTGTTACAGCTATTATTTTTAGCATCGCGTCTCACTACCATTTCGGGGTACGCGCATATTATGTGCGCTTATGAAAATATGGCGATAAAGATATAATTGTAGAGGAAGTTTACATTTACATAGCGGTAGATTGGGTAACCTTTTAGTAAAAAAACAATTCCCAGTACACCCTACAAATATTCGAACCGTAAGCCCCCCATCATTGACAGACGCTTTAGACAAGGGTCTGAAAAACTAACGACCCGTGGGACACATCCGGTCAACGAGGCTTCTGACCGGTCCGCTTCTCTGTGACAATTAAATATCGATATAAAGCTTTCAATGGTATACGCACACAAAAAATAACAGTTTAATAGTTTATTTTTTGTAGTTTCAAAGCCAGAGCTATCTACTATTATTTACTTTATGGCTTTGCTCTGTGGTGCAGTCCTCCCTTGGTTAGAGGGCCTTACTGTTTCACAGGCTGAAAGGAAGGTATTATAATGATAGCATTGAACTAAAGTTGACAACAAACTTCCGCTTTAGGCTACAGCTAACAACACTCTTCTATCTGTGACTCCATCCAGCCTTACCATGTATCTGTGAATGGGAATGTAGTGGAATATTAACATTTTATTTTACTGTGTACATGATTTTGAATATCAAACAAATATGGTTATTTCAAACAGTGCTTTACTTTTCTATCTCTGTAAATAATTAATAGTGTGAATTTTTATTTACATAATTTAAAAAATAATGCTTCGAATATCTTACAAGCCCGCATAAACTTTTGTAAAGATGTCATGTATAAACTACCTTAGTAACTGTGTATTTAATTATTTAAAAATATATTATCTTATAGTTCGTATATACCCATAACGGAGAGTACCATAATAAATATCAGACTCATCTGGTCTGGTTCGCCAGTGACAGAGTGGTAAGGGTTTGAATCATGGCTGTACGCAATGAGGGTGAATTCCATAAATGGTTTACTACCATACCATCATGAAAATGCGGGTACATTACCTCTAATTTCTACCATACTTGTATCTTACTCCTTATCTTGATTAAAATTTTTACAATCCGGACAAGTAGTAAGACACGGTGGATAAATGAAATACTAATCAAGCTTGCATAATGTCCCAATGTATAATATAAATTTGAGTTCACTGACTTAGTACCATGCGACAGCCAAAGCGGGTTTCTAATAGCTATTTCTAAAATATATTTATTTATGTTTATGTGTTCTTTACTTTACTCGACTCCGCGGAGAAAGAAGTAGTGTGATCGTCAAAATAATTAAATTCAAGATTTGTATGGCTTTTGACGCTTTGTGACCACCTGAAACAAAAAAATTGTGTTTAACGATACTGTCTGCCTGTATTTTTGTCTGTATGTCTGTATCTCAGACTAAAGGGATAACCATTTTACCCTTAGGGATAAAACTTAATATCAAGGGTTTTCAATAGATTCCCCGGAGAGGATTTTGAACTAGATTTCTAACTATAATACTAAGATTAACTTACTTAGGGATGAAAAGAGAAATAAAAATCGATTTTCTTGAAATTGGCAATAGAGATTTTGATTAACATTCGTAATTCGGCATTGTTTAACTTTAAAAACATAATAATGCATATAATTTTTCCTATAAAATTACTTAGAAGGAACTTTACATATGCGATTATAATCAATAATTGTTATCATATTTCCATAATCTTTTAAGATACAAAATAACTTACGATTAAAAATAATAAACTTGAATTTTAAATATATTTTTATAAAACAGATTGTTTCAGAGCTATAAGCAAATATACAGTAGGCCTATATGTTTTTAAGTGGAAGTGTTTGAAATGGGGAATTAATTGTTATACTCTTTGTTGGCTAGAAATATTCATCGTTTCTCAATTTTTCTGTAACAATGTATATTATTTCATTTATGTATGTTGTTTGGTAGAATATGATACTCATTTTTAATTAAGTTTCTGCAACAATTTATATTATAGCATTTGTTATATCTTACGAGTCGTAACTAAATGTCTCCATTTTAAGATAAAGAGCGAGAAAGCTTGGGTGGTTTTCCAAACTACTCGTATTTATATAATTAACACTCTTTCTAATGTTTTGGTTTGAGCAAGACTTTGTTTCATTTGGATTTAAAAAGAAAAACATTCCAGCTTTGAAATGAAAAGCTGGTTGAATATTTTTTTAAGTAGGCTAGAGGTAGTCTACTTTGTGGTATTTGGAAGCACTCTTTAAAAGGCCACACTTCACCACTATCAATCAGGTGTGGTGATAGAAATCAGGCGTGGTGCTAGCAAACAGGCGTGGTGCTAGCAAACAGGCGTGGTGATAGCAATCATGCATGGTGCTAGCAAACAGGCATGGTGCTAGCAAACAGGCGTGGTGATAGCAATCATGCGTGGTGCTAGCAAACAGGCGTGGTGATAGCAAAAAGGCGTGGTGATATCAAACAGGCGTGGTGCTAGCAAACAGGCGTGGTGATAGCAATCATGCATGGTGCTAGCAAACAGGCGTGGTGCTAGCAAACAGGCGTGGTGATAGCAATCATGCGTGGTGCTAGCAAACAGGCGTGGTGATAGCAATCATTCGTGGTGATAGCAATCACGCGTGGTGATAGCAGTCATTCGTGGTGCTAGCAATCAGGTGTGGTGCTAGCAATCATGCGTGGTGCTAGCAATCAGGCGTGGTGCTAGCAAACAGGCGTGGTGCTAGCAATCAGGTGTGGTGCTAGCAATCATGCGTGGTGATAGCAAACAGGCGTGGTGCTAGCAATCATTCGTGGTGCTAGCAATCAAGCGTGGTGCTAGCAAACAGGCGTGGTGATATCAAACAGGCGTGGTGCTAGCAAACAGATGTGGTGATAGCAAACAGGCGTGGTGCTAGCAATCAGGCGTGGTGCTAGCAAACAGGCGTGGCTCAGGAACTGGAGTTCACAGAAAGTTTGACACAAAATAATCTGCGCTCTCCCTAATTGCTGTTGGAACTATAAACAGTATAATATCATGCATATTAAAACGAAATAATTGGTCAATGTTTTATAAAATAATTCTTTATAAATTATTCTTCACTTGCCTTTCGAAAATTTTTCAATCGCAAATATTTTTAATGTCGTTTTAAACGTAGCTTTAACCACATTGATGGACACGTTGACTAAATTTCAGACTCATCTAACCTGGTTCTCCAATGACGGGAAACGTAATGTTTAAATCTAAGATTGGTTTACTGGGACTTTTTTTTATATAAACTACCAATCTCCTGCCACGTAACTTCATGGACATTTCCTCAATGATTATTTTACTCATACCTACCCTGTTAATATATTTAAATTCCGATATAGTGGTTGGATTGTAAGAAGTTTTGAACAAAAGGATGATAGATAGTAATGCGTATTGTTGCTTAATATAATATTTTTAAATATATTATTA
The DNA here is from genome assembly GCA_039000515.1 of Timema cristinae. Classification (NCBI taxonomy): domain Eukaryota; kingdom Metazoa; phylum Arthropoda; class Insecta; order Phasmatodea; family Timematidae; genus Timema; species Timema cristinae. The sequence continues at coordinate 64,730,210 of JBCFYV010009882.1, forward strand.
TCTTATTTTTTAAATACTTATGCTTTTACTGTTCTCAAGCTATTTTTTTTATCATATATCAATAATTATGTCCTATTTTTCTAAATATTCATCAGTATGTATCATTATTTAGCTATCATTGTTTATTTATTGTATTATTATGCGTGCTTGTAAGGTAGTTGTGTATTTTTCAGTGCTGGCCTGTCATAAGTCTCACAACTGTTGGCCATCACTATAATAAATGAAATATAAATAGAAATTATGTATTTTATAATAAAATATATATTATTTTAAAATACATAATACTATATAGTGTATTATATTATATATACAATATTATAAACAGTATAATATAATTTTCATTATAATTCATATATGTTATGGTCAAAGCTCTAAGTCTAGCAAGTTTGCGGAATGACCAGCCACTTCTAGCTTTGTCCACCGAAATCATCCAAACCAAGAAACATATAATAATCTACCATTTCAATTTGCAGTGCCTCCTCACGCATGTCTTAGCACGGCATCTTACCACCCATTCTGGTTACACGCTTATGTTCTAATTAAAATTGCGTTAAGTTTGAGGAAAGTTGAATTTATAAGAAATGTACCCATATTTTCGTGGAGAAATAGTGAGAAACCATTTAGTAAAATCCATCATCAATGCACCAGACTGGGATCGAACCATGATCTTCCTGTCACTAACAGTCTATTCTATTGTGATAGTAGCACCCTAGATTATGTGGCCACCGAAAAGAGCTCTTCACGCAATTAATCATTTTGATGTATGAAAGGTATATTTACCATTGTAATTCCAAAACTGTTATAAACTATATTACTATCTTGACGATAATATATATTTTACTACATGTAATTATCACTAATAGTTTGTCCAGTCTGAGCTATGACATTTAGAGTTACATAATATATTAGCTGGTTTACACTTTCATCAACTTGTTAAACATTTCCTTGTGCAACAAAATCTTGAAAATCCTTGACCTTCATTTAAGAGAGACGTGATAATGCTACTTGTAATGTTATTTCATTATCCGGATTTGACTTCAAATTAATAGTTTCAATTATTACCTATCTAATAAGTTCTACCATTTATGGTATAATTTTATACTACCAGGTTTACAATTTGTTCAAGCTAATTATTGTCTAAGAGGTAGGATAGGAGCTTAGGAGCTGAGTCTGCACCCGGTGCCCGCAGGTACCCAACCAGAGGGTGACTGGCACCCCAGCCCCAGAGGTTGGACTGGGTTTGGTTAGAATGGGATTGTGTTGTGTCTTACTTTCCAGAGTTAGGCACTGGTTAGACTGTAGTGGTCAATTCACGCTTTGGCTGGCCAGAACGAGATTTAAAATGTTCTACCATTAATATTTCGAAATTTGGCTGAACCAGCTACTAATGTGCGAAGGGTCCAGCCAATTCATGAAATGACTGGTTTCGGGCCTTGAACATAACTTATATTACTATTATAAATATATTTATAATATATATTATTATTTGTATATTTATAATATTAGTAATATATTATCGATAATATATGTGCTTGTAATATTTTTAAAAATGCTATTATTATTATTACTATTATTATTATTAATAATCATATTAATATCATAAATACTGATTTACTGGGCAACCTTCATATAAACGTCTAGTAATACGAAATTTCTGCTCCACACATTAATTACTTTACCTTGACAATGGTACATAAAAAAACAAAATAGCAAGTCTGTACCCTGATAACCTGTGAACTGTAATTATTTGAAATTATTTAATCACTAGCTAGATTTTATACTACTATACACATGCTAAAATTGTGAGTTAAAATTTAATGTCAAGTGGCCTTAGGGTGGAATTGAAGAGGACGCGAGAAAAGGGCAGTGTTTATTAAAGTTTTTATGGCAACACTTTTTATTGGCTTAAATAAATAAAATATTGCTCCAGTACAAATATAGAGTTTAATTTTATTCACATGGTAATATCAACAGTGCACGAATATAGATCATAAGCATAGCGGCATTAGATGAAAAACTTTTGAAATTATGAGAAAAATCTGTCATTAAATTACAGGATATCCTTGAAAGATATTCAGGAAACGTTGAAGTTACCATGTGAAGAAAATTAAAATGTTTGTACTGGAGCAGTATTTTATTTATTTTGGCCAAAAATATGTTTGGTCATAAAAACTGCAAAAACACTGACTTTTTCTCACATGTCCTTACATCCCATCTTAAGGAGAAGATAAAAACTATAAATAGAATGCCCCAGTGCACTTCATGGGACTGTTTGTGGATCGCATCCTACTAACCTTCTAAGCTATCCACATAGTCACGTTGCATCGAGATTGAGTGGAAAACCAATCAAGGAAACTCACCTTCAGTATATCCGGCCTTGATTCGAACCCTGATCTTCTTGCTACCGGCAAACAAGACAAGATAAGGCTAATTCTTTAGCTGTGTGGTCACCTATGTTGGTCACTGGGATATAATCTATGACCTTCCTTATCAAAGGTAGTCTTTCGATGGTTCTGTACTTTTGGTTAATTTACCCATTCCAATTACTTTTTTTCTTTTTAATGGTTATTTAAATTTTTAAAAGGCATGCTAAACTATTCAAAATGGGAAAATGCTTAAATTTAAAAATACATTCAAAATTGTTGCAGAACACTGGACAAAATAGTCATCAGTAGCTCACCCTTTCTTGCTAGCCGTTCTGGTTATATGCGTGTAACTTACTTATTATACTAATATGTTAGTGATGAGAAAGTTTGAATTTAGAGGAAGTGTAGCCGTATTTGCGGTACACTTTATTTAAATTTAGCCTTTCTTATCTCTAAAGCCCCTATCAAAATTAGTACATAAGCGTATAAACCGAATGGGTAGTGAGACGTGGTGCTAAGGAAAAAAGTAATGGTATTTTGATAATTTTAATTATTCTTAATTTTTGACTTAATGTTGGCGCATATTCCTCTTTCTAAATGACGTGAGTCTATTGATAAAAAATTCAGAATATTTGTATATTTGATATTTAATCTTTTGCGTCCAATATTAATATTTTATGTGACCAATATTATTTAATTCATTATTATTACTACTACTAACCTTCCTGCGAATAACGTGCTAGGCCAAAACAGATCCAAAGTGGTTTGATGACCACGCTTTGAGAAAACCTTACTTATACCATGCGGCCAACGAAGCGGGTAACAGTAGCTATTACTAATTACAAAATACACAGTGATCGCAAAATAGCCTCACCAGCCCTCAGCACATATATTTTCGAAAATTGTAATAAAGATTTATAAAAGTAATATTTTGAAATAGGTAACTTTTTTTTAGCTTCTAGAAAGTTTATGTTATAACATACTAGGTATGTATAACTCCCCTTAAAATTTCACTAAAACGTAAAATCACTTTCTTTCATCAAAACTTTACCAATTGTATATTTAATTTGACTTTCAATAACATCGTACATAATATTTTTGCAAATAATCAGCATAAAATAATATATAGATTTCCAAGAATAGATCAGTAATTATCAGTCAGAATATGGTTTTGAATATCAAATATTCAGTTTCCTTGTGTCAACAGTATTTAAAAGGTGTCTCTTTCTAATGAATAGGGCTGCAAAATGTTCAATGATTTATTGAATAACCCTAAAAATTGACTTCGTAAATTACGATTATTAGAATGAAAATAAAAGTCTATGGTTAAATAATTCAAATGTCTGGCCATCTGACTCTTGGAAAAGTAGTAATAGATTACTAGGTTGTTCAGTTAGCTAACATAAGCATAATACCTCACTGATATTACAATAGGGATGGGCCTAAAGTTTAGTTTAAATTTAAAACATTATATTTATTTATGTACAGTACACTCCAGTACTTATGATTTAAACTGATGCAGTGGGAAGAACATTAAAATATATATAAGCATTTTTTTTTGTTAATATGGCTGCAAAAAATACTTTAATAATTTCTTAGGAATGCATATCATCTGTCAAAAGGGACATCTAAAATTATACGACGTGATATATGAAAGTAATTGTAGTGATTCTTGCATTTGTCAAATATTATTCCTCCTATCACTTCCTTACTATACTTATGAATATTGACCAAACTTGGAACACTCTTTGATACTAACTAATAAACATTTGGGTTTGGTTCTTGAACGCCCTTCAATCGGTCATTATGGTACCAAAAGAATTTTAAGTTATTAATTGAACGTTTATGAGCATGTTAAGTGCAAGTCAAGTGACATAACTCGTTTATTCATATTCTAATATTTGCATGTTCTTTCTGGGGATAATAAAGGGGGTCAACAATGTTGACATTTTAAAACAGCATAAGTATTAAAGTGTCAAAGTTAAATTAAAAAAGCATTCGATTCCAACGAATCTCATTTTAAGCATAGTGGTTCCAAAAATAAAGATCAAAATAAATCTATTTTTGTCCATATAACAGGGCCTGGATGTCCATTAGCTATAACAATGGTTAACGTTTATTTTAACCATACCCACAACACGGAGTCCTTTTTCTATGCATGATAAAAACCATCCTAAAAATAGCCATAGTCGTATCGTCAAGGTGACTATTGTCTATGAAAATATCAAAGTACTCACTGAATCAGGATTGTTGAGGTAAATAAAAACTGTAGCATAAAATGGTTGCCACATTTTAATCATGTGACCAAATTTAAAATCTGTCTAGCTGTGAGATCTAGTGCATTATGAAATATTGCGCAGTGTTGTGAATGGCAGAGATCCAATCTGGCACCTCCTAGGTTAAATACAGGGCTTACAGAAAAAATTTTGAGAACTGATTGGTCACACTTACAAATGAAGAGTTAAAGTAAGACATTATTCCCAATAAATAGATAAAATAAAATGCTATTGTATTAAAAAATTAATAAAGGTCACTATAGTTAAATATTTATACTAATTGTATTGTTAAATACGAAGACTATAATTTATATCGAGTAGATTAACAATTGCGAGAGTAGAAATATTACATTTTCAAAGACAAATATATAAGAAGGAATCGATATATAAATATATAGATATAATCCTAGCCATTGTTCTTTACTGATGTGAAGTGTGGCATCCCATTTTGGGCTATGAAAATAAATTGAGAGAATTGAGAACAAAGTATGGAGAAAGATACTTTGACCTAAGTGGGATGAACAAACAAGATATTGGGGAAAGGTACATCGAAGAGTTTCGCGATTAGTATGCATCACTAAACATATTGTGGATAATCAAGGCGTGCAGGCAGGATAGGATCTGGGGTGATCTTATGTTATGTATGGGCGACAACAAGCGTGTACACAACATTTTCATTGAGAAATATGAAGATACAAGACTTCTTAGTAAACAAAGATGTCGATGGGAAGATAATATTAAATTCTATTTAAAGGACGTTGGGTGTCAGTTTAGGGATTGGATGGAGGTACCTCAGGCTTGGGCAGGCAAAAGCCATAAAATAGCATATTGGACTCGTGAACTATGTGCTTTTAAATCATTGAATAACTATTTTTAAACTGTTGTGTGTGTGTGCCAAGATTTATTTAAATTGAGGATATTAACTTTTTTTAAATTTCACACCACATGAATCAAACTAATATAAGTCACAGTTGTGAAACTTTAATAATTTAATCATTTTATTAATTAATTTCAAACGTCATACAAAGTTTAGTTTGGATTTAAAAAAGATAAACTTGGTGTGTTCAATATCATTGTCATTGTTAATATGGTCCACAGGAACAATGTCATAACATATATATTAGGTTTTAAAAACCCTATGTGTACACCGAGCTTGATTTCAAAGCGATAAAATCAATTTCAATTGAATTAATTTAAAATTTGGGACCATATATCGGTTATTGCTTACCATAGTGTATGATAAATATCAAAGAAATCCTAAAAACTGTTGTTATAATAATACTGAGCTTGGTTTAATTTTAATAAAATTAATTTTGTAGATACTTATTACTGTTAATATGGAGAATTAAAACCAAACAAAAAGCTGGTCAGGATTATATAGCTTTAAGAATAAGCATACTATAGAATAAGATTATATATGCCATTGGAGATTACATATTAACTAAAAGATCGTTGCAACGATGGCTGTAAATTATCGCGATAAAATGTATTCAAAACAATTTTCACTTGGAAATGTTCTTTAAAATGAAGCCTCATTCGACTTTCTTGGTTAAACGTTTACTCGTCAAAGGCAACTTTTAATTGATTTTATCTTTCAGTGTTTATTTTTAATCAAAAAGTAGGGGTTTCTTCTTCCCTCTATGATAGGATTTTAAAACGATCCCACTGCCAGCTCTTCGCCTATTTGTTGTACCTTATCACTTAAGTAGAATTGAGCTGTTAATTTTAATCAAAGAGAAGCATTTTATTTACCAATATAAATGATACACTAATCAGGGTATTCATGGTGATGTAAGCAAAGAATGATTGAACAGATGAGCCATTACGCTACAGAAGAAAATATAGAAATCTTATAGGAAAATTGGGTTTTATTTGGAAGCTTCTATTTTGCCGACATCCTGAATTCTTATCCTTTATAATGAGTGACACTTTGTCAAAATTGGTTCAGCGTTTTTCTCATTATTTCATTTATTGGAAATGGGATTATCAGAGAAATTGAGAGAATGAGAATGACTATAAGTGTGTGAGTGAGTATGAGAGAATGAATGGGAGAAAGAAATTGAAAGGGGTAGAGTGGGAAAGAAAATATGTATGTGAAAGAGAGTGTGAGATGAGAGAGTGTGAGAGAGAAATACAGACAGAGTGTGTGTATGTGTGTGTGAAAGGGTGTGTGCGTGATAGTGTGTGTGTGCGAGAGAGAGAGTGTATGTGCGTTTGTGTATGCGAAAGTGAGTGTGAGGGAGTATTTTCCCTAAATAGACTATTTAAACTTTTAATTTGCAAATTATATAAATATTGTTGATTTAAATGAGAATTAACGATACCAACATTCTAATAACCATAAATTTTTTCCCAGTCTAGGAAATTAATTCCCTCAATTAAAAGATATAAGTAAAAGATGTGCTAGGACGAGCTATTATAACAGCCATTTTGTGATCAGAGATAGCTACTCAAAAATAAAGAAGAAAAACAATCCATTCAAACAAAATTACTTGGTTTTAACCTACTATCATTTGTTTGGTTTGTTTAGTATGTATAGATTGTTGCCATAACTTTATATATTTTTTCCACCGTACTACTTACGTAAGTGTAGGAATTTTTAACCAAAAAGAAATAATTTATTTACAGTCATAAAATCATGCACAAATAAGGATTCCCATGGTTATGTAAATAATGAATGAAAAACTGAAAATGCCCCGGGAAAATCATATTTTCGTTGAAAACTATTATTTTTCCCGATATCCTGGACCCCTAACCTTAAATGAGCTATCGTTTGTCAAAATTGGTTGTCATTATCTCGTAATTACAATTACCGAAAACGGGCCTATCAAATTTTACATAAGATAAATGGTAGAGGGAATTATAAAAAGTGATAGTGAAAATGAGAGTTTAAGTGTGTGATTGTGTAAGTGTGTGAGTGAGTGTAAGAAAGTGAGTGTGAGTGTGAGGTGTGATAAAAGGAGTGTAAGTGACTTAGAATGAGCAATTGAGAGAGATCGAGTGACTGTGAGCGAGTAATAGTGAGAGTATGTGTATGTGTTCGAGAGAGAAATACTGGGAGAAGAGGGAAAAGGAGTGTGTGTGTGTTTGTGTGTATGTGTATGTGTATGTGTATGTGTGTGTGTGTGTGTGTGTGTGTGTGTGTGTGTGTGTGTGTGTGTGTGTGTGTGTGTGTGTGATAAATAGGGAGTACAAAATTTTGGAAGGGATGTTGTGTGAAAGAGAGATAAAATTTAAGGGCGTGTGAGAGAGAATTTGAGAGAAAAAGTTAGAGACGGAGGAATTAGAAAGAGAGAAAATTAGAGAGAGAGAGAGGGCTAAAGAGAGATTTAATTTGAGAATTATAGAAAGAGTATATTTGAGAGAGATTGAATTTGAAAGAGAGAGATTGAGATAGAAAGAGATTGAGATTGAGAGAATGAGAGTAAGAGAGAGAGTGATTTATAGAGTTTGAGAGAGGGGGTTCGAGAGAAAGGGAGTTTGATGGGGAGCGTTAGAGAGAGAGCGCGTTTGATAAATAGAGAATATTTGAGAGAGAGCGCGTTTGATAAATAGAGAGTATTTGAGAGAGAGCGCGTTTGATAAATAGAGAGTATTTGAGAGAGAGAGCGTTTGAGAAATAGAGAGCACTTGAGAGCGAGAGCGTTTGAGAGAGCTTAAGAGAGAACGTATAATAAAGATAATGTGAGAGAAATTGTATGATAAAGAGTGTATGTGAGGGTAGAGAGTGTGTGTGAGAGAGAGAGGGATAAAGTGTGAGAAGATTATATGTGAAAGATTGTGGTATTGTGTGTGTGTGTGTGTGTGTGTGTGTGTGTGTGTGTGTGTGTGTGTGTGTGTGTGTGTGTGTGTGTGTGTGTGTGTGAAACACCAAATCTCTTACTTAGATAGTTAAAATGGCTATTTTTAATCATTATTCAAGATCATTTTATAGTTTTTGAGCTTATAATAGGCCTACATACCAAAACATATTTAAATATCATTTTATCATGCATATGACAAAACTTAGACAATATTCTCACGAACTTAAGAACTTGATCTTTTAATTTTCGGACTATCCTCTATATTATTGATTTAAATGCGAATCAACGATAGCAACATTTCAATAAAAAATAAATCTATCCCCAGCTTAAGCTTCTCAATTTTTATGTGTTATGACAATAATCCAAAGAGAAAATTGTGATGTGTTCAGACCAACAAAGTAAAGATGTCTTTATTATTTTTTATCAAAAAGAGATCTTATATTTATAGATTTACAGCCATGCAGCAAATAACGGTTTACATGGTGACTAAACAAAGAATGAAAAACTGAAAGTTCTCTGTGAAAATCGGGTTTATGTGGAAAACTAATATTTTTCCACAATCATGTTTGAATAATGAATAATAAACATTAGGTATCAACCAGAATTTTATAAAATTGGAAAAAATAATATTTGTTTGTTTTTTCATTTTTAAAATTGTGGTAGCATTTGGCTCATTAATATAATTAAAATTAATAAATTAAAACTTATTTATGATTTACTATAATATATGAGCCAAGTTTATGTAAATCAGATAAAATGTGTAAACATTGGTTTTTTTTTTTCTCATATTGAGAGAAAATACTGTAATAGGAAAGTAATCGATCTGTAGATAAAGATTAATCTTTACGTTTTAAGTGAATCTGAACCCTAAATAAGTGGATTTTACTATGTAGGTCCCCATGTCTGTCTCCATGTTCTGTATGCCTGTCTGTCTGCCGGTCCCTTTCCATGGATCAAAAACTGTTGGATGGATTTTGTTCAAACATGATATTTAGATTTTATAGGCCTATACCTTAGGTCATTATTTTGATTTGGGCACTGACCCTCAAATTAAAAGTACGGTAGTTAACTGATGTGTGATTTTTTTTTTTTTTTTTCATTTCGAACTATTTAAAAAGGCTCTAACATTTTGAATAAGATGTATTTTTGGGTATTGTGTGGCATGAAAAATTAAGCTTTATAGTTGTTTTTTTGGGTTAGAAACTCGTTATGGGTGGTTTACTAAAGACTTAACACAATTGTTTTTGGGGGAAAATTAGTTTATGGTTAGTTAACTGATATCTGATTTTTCAAAATCCTCAAATATTTTCAAAGTGGTTTAGCAATTTTTTTATGTGTATATCTGAAAGGAGTGTTAGACATGACTTATAAAAATGTGTATTTGTTTTTTGGTGGAAAATTCGTGGTGATGTATGAAACACCAGAAAAGGACAGGTTTTTTTTTTTTTTTGCATATTTTATATCAAAACATTTTGGTCTTGATAAATAAAATAATCCTTCAATACATAGAGATTAATTTTCCTCCCATGGTGGTATAAACTGTTGTTGAATATTTGCCATGAGCATAGTGGTATTAGATGTTAAACTTTTTAAATGAAGATAAAAAGTTTAATTCCAGGACATACTTGATTTATATTCAACTGAAGTAATATTTGATTTCTTTTGACATTTTTTTAATGAAATTGTAAAAACTATGAAGTTACACTTCCTACATCCCTACACTCCCATCTTAAGGGTTATTTGATGATAACTGTTTAAAAATTTGAATATTTAAACAAATGGCCTCAGCGATTTGGTTCATAACTGTTATTCGTTATGTTTTTTAACTAATAAATAACTATGTATGTTCGTTTTTCTAAACAAAAATCTTTTTATAATAGTTTACTGATGAGTTATTTTTGTTAAAATTTTTTTTAAAAATTTCAAACGATTTAGCTCAAAATAGGTATCGGGGTATTATTTTACATGATCAATGATAATGTTTTTTTTTTCTAAACTAATTTAATTTATTTTTTATAAAATTTGAATTTTGTCCATATTTTCCATAAAGAGTGAGCTTAAAATAGGTATCTGGAAATAGTTTTTCATGATAAATAAGAAAAAGTTTTTTTAAACAAATTACAATTAATTTTAGGATAGTTGCACCAGGTTATGCATAAATAGATTAAGCGCCTTTTTTAAAAATCATAATACTTATGCCATATTGTAGTCAAAGGTTTAACAATAAGAAAAATATACTAGTACACCCTTAGGCCGTTTATAGCTTAATTAATCAGTATAGAATAACCTCCTTTTCTGTACAGCTGATTTTTTTTGCATGGAAAGACCTAATCCCCACCACATGTGTTGGTATTCTCAATACTTGTTCTGGAGTTTTCATAAAGAGATCAGATGCTACCTACTTGTCATATAGTCTATTGATGCAGTTTGTGAAGTATTATTTATAATCGTTTTAAATATAGGCCTATTTTTCTCTCTCAGTGTGCATTAAACAACATACATTTTAATGCTTTGATGCATTGCTGTAATTATTCAACATTAGTAGACAGCTACCCACTTCGTTAGCCGAATGGTCTAAGGCACAACTCTTGTAGTAGACTTGACTGCCAATGACGGGGAGATCGAGGTTTGAATCTTGATCAGATATACTGAAGGAGGTTTTTTCAAAAATTGTTTTCCACTCTTCCTCTACACAAGTGCGGCTACACCTCCTATGAATATATCCTTCCTCATCCCTAAGCGATTAGCGTAACTAGTACATAAGCGTACAATCCAAATGGGTGGTAAGACACAGTGCTAAAAAAAAGTATAGACAACTTAATAGTTCTTATTTATCAAATTTTATTTAAATTTATGTTCAAATGTTGAGAAAGTTATCATGCAGAGTTGATTCATATTAATATTAAAGAGACAAAAATATTGGATATAATAGATATTGTTGGCACAGAGCAAATACTGTAGAAGGAAACAAAATAGCATTACAACCAGAACATCAAATTGTGGACCATATTAACAAGTATCCCAGATAGAAATCACATTATTCGTGTTCTAAGACTTAAAGGGAATATTTTCCATATGATACCACTAAACTAGTTTAGTTTTCAATATACAAAAAGGCATTTTAGAGAAAATTTAACTTGAAAATAATAACATCAAGGAAAGACACCTGTAACATGTGTGATTTGTTAATTGTACAAAAAAAACTAGTGTCATAGGAGATGCAATTAAATATTAGCTTGGAGAAAAGCATGCAAGGCACCAAGATGAAGCAAAAATGGCACAAGATGTAATGAAAGATGATTTGATCAAAATTAAAGAAAATCCCGGTCTAGAATTACTCACCTTCTTATAATCAAAGGACCCTACCTTTCCCCAAAATTTCAACAAACACTTTTAGCGAGTTCTATGGATCTATAGACGTGGTGTCAATTCTGGGTCGAGTGAAATAATTTTGCTAACTTTGGTTTGAAGGAGAAGTAGGTATGAGCTCATAAGCTATAGGTTCATTCTTAAAAATCATGTCAAATTAAATTTATGAAAATAAACGAAGGAGTTGATTGTTTGGTCTGATTTATGCAGAGGTCAAAACAGGAATATAAAAATTGAATTGATACTAAAAGTTATCATGGAGTAACCTTACTCTTTAATAACTATACTAATCGTTTTATTATCTCTGGACATAGATTTTTTTCAAGTGATTCAGTGTATATGCATTGAAACTTCAAAATCGTATATACACCCCTGATTACTATATCTACGTAATGTTACTCCGTAGGGAAAAATTTAATTTCATTAGAATGGAAAAGGTTGACTTTGTAGGAACAATTAGGCTTGACCTGAGTATCAGGAATCGAAACCATCTAAACATTCCATCTAAAGAAGGAATTGAAGATGACATAGGTGGTAGTGGTGTTTTTAATTTATCGATTAAGAAGAGAGTTATTCATTAATTCTCCCCAAACTTATATTTTTTAAATATTACTAACAAATTTCACTGTTGTAAAGTCATTATGATATTTAATCTAAGGTGAATTGAACACATAATGGTTTCTTTCGTGTTTGGGAAAGACAATTTATTTTTAATTTTATTTTTATGATTTATTATTTATTCGTATATATTGTCTATAGATTTTCAACAACAGACTAAATTACCAAATGGTAGTTGGTATGATTATATATAATAAAATGATAATATAGAGACAAGAGAATAGCAGACTAAACACTCAAAATCAATACTTCTTCTTAGTTACTTATTATTTAAAAGTGTGTTAAATATTAGTTAAAATTAATTATATTTACTAATATTATATTATTTAATAATAAAATTCTAATGTTCTAATGTTAAAAACCAATTTACTTAGAGTTTTGTTAAAGCTCATTTATTAAAACCATGATGGTGGTGCTTGGTTTCTTGATGCATAACGCGGACCAGTTTACAAACAACCCAGTTTGAAAATTTGAAATGTGTTAAAAATATTTGAACAATTTTTTATTAAATGTATATATGAAGAGTGTTTATTGTTAATAACAAGATTATATTTTTATTTTATGAGATAAACTTACTTAAGAGTAGTTTGCTGAAAACCTACTTCTAAATATGGTTTCCGAAGCTTTAGTATACAGTATGAGAAACTTTATGCGATTGTGTCTTACATTTATTTAATTAGAAACTCTCGGCCAAGTTAATAGACACATAATAGTTTTTAAACAAATATTTTAACTATGTAGTAGAAGTAGGTTTACTGACTATTGTGTGTGGATCCAAAAAGTACCAGCTTCCCCGATACATTATTTACCTCCCATTACCACACCTACTTTAAAATAATATTATTAAAAACCATGAAACACACTTTTAAACACTTCATCAGAATTTAAATAATTTAGGCACTTTAAATTTAATTTTGGATAAAATTTCATATTTTATTTAAAATGAGAATATTAACAATGAATATTAAACATTACAGTTAAGGTGGCCACCTATCGAAACAATTAAATGCGTTGCAGACGTCCAAAAATCTCGGGTTATTTAAGAAAGTATTATTTTAAAATATGATTTGCGTTAAGATTAAGGTGAGAGGTATCAACATTTCTCTACAAAATAAAAATCTTTACATTCTAAGATTAATGATACAAAAAAATCATGAAAAGGTAAAACTATTTCATACTAAACGATTTTTCTTTTAATTATGCAGCTTTAGATCAAAACAAATGGTTATAAACGTAGGTCAATCCTTTCTCAAACAAATTAGGTCTTATTTTTTATATGGTCACAACATAACTTTCTAGTACGATTGAAGATTTTTTAAAAATGGTTTTGAAGCCTCAAAGTCATAACAGTCATCCTCATATTAAATGAACAGTGTGAGGGAAGGATATTTCTTTAACGTATGTGGAGCCCATAGTATGGAACACATTTTAAAACCAAATGTTTTCAAAATAGTTCAGATCAAACATAAAAATATATTCAGAAAAACCTCTAATATGGCTCAAAACCAATTGATATCTAAACGTAACTAATACGTAAATAAACCAATAATTAGAATCATTATTGTTAAAAATGCATTTTTTATTATCAATTGCTTGGTGGTCAAATTCTAATCATGCTCTATGCAAAATGTTCTACACAATTTTTATAGAGGCCACAAAATGATTTCTATAGAGGCCTACATGAACATAAGATATAATATGAGGGACTTTCTCAATTACACAAATAAGTCCGCAGAAAACCAGATTTAATATGTATTTTAATTTTGGTAAATATTTATTTAATTATCAAAGGCGCGCTATGTCAGCAGTAGGAATATTGCTCATAATCAGTATAATGGGAGACCTCTAATGTTAAATTCTACTAATATAATAACTTTACTTGGATTTTCATTAATTAAATCTTCTGTAAACTACCTTAATTTTGGAGCTAGATATAAAATCACAATCTTTTTTGGAGACGTGGCCATCATTTAAATATCAATTTTGTACGATATTTATAAAACTGCTTTGGGTATAGCCCCAAGTACAAACATACATACAGAGACAGAATTTTAAAACCAACTTTATTGAAATTAGGGGCATTAAAAATATCAAGATTCATCATAATATCGAGGGTGAAAATGTTTACGATTATAATACTTTCTATATATGAAAAAGTAACAACCTACACGGTTATTTCCAGGTTAGACGAGTTAAAATAACTCTTGCAAAAACTACTAGAGTGAGCTACTTACACATATACATTGCTATACATGGTCTTCAAACTAAAGATTTACTTTATAAGTCAGAGAGTTAAAATATTTAATTTTGAAAAGATTACAATTTTGGCCAAAATAGTTTGACTCAAGATATATGAAGTTTTCACTTAACTTAAGGTCATAAGAATATTAACAAATTTTAATTATTGGTCAACCACTATAAAATATGTATTAATTTATATTGATGGATGATTAATATATATATATATATATATATATATATATATATATATATATTTGACTAAAGTCTAAACTATAGTTCATACTTAATTATTTTAAAACTAAAGCACTACAATTTAGCATTTCAGCACTACTACCAAAAGCGTAATTCTTAATATAAATTCTAAACACATATTTTTAAACTTAAAATGGTAAGGTCCGGGTCGGAGGCGACCCAGACCGCAGTTTTCTTTGTAATGCGCATGCGCTGTTTATCTCAAGGCCACGGGGCCTCAGTTATCCTTTTCCCCAGTTGTTCTCTAGGCCTCTTAGTTTTGAGGCGTCCGAGCTAATGTCCTTTCTATTTTCATTTACGTATGCGCTCGCGCTCTCCCGGGTAGGATACGACCCACCTTACTCTTAATTTTATAGATTTTCTTACAACTTTGATAGGTTTTTTTTTTTTTTTCAGTAATAAAGTGATGGAGGGAAAAACATTTTTCTCCACTCCCAAGGAGATTTTGCGAGGATTACAACGTATACAAGAAGAATCTGACGACGTATTGGATAATCATCTTGATTAAACGTGCTCAGAAACGAATGACGATAGTCTATATAATGACGACAATTTAGATGATATTATTGATTCAGAAGAGGCAACGGATATTCATGAAGCAATAGGATTAAACCCAGTTGACCTAGATGGTGACAGAAATTTCGTACTCGGGAAAGATAATGATACTATATGGACAGATAAACCTTTATTTTCGAAATTTTCAAAGACACCTTCTTCAAACATAGTCATTGATCTACTGGGGCCTAAGGGCAAAGCTGAGGGATAACAGATGAGTTTAAGCTATTTTCTTTATTTTTCAAAGATGAAATGCTAGACAAAATAGTGTGCCATTTAAACCAAGAAATGTAAAGAGCAAAAATTAGGTACAATTCAGTGCAATGGTTTATATATCCTACTAACCCCACGGAGATCTGAGCTTTAATTGGAGTGTTATGTATGAATGCTTTTTTGAAGAAATTGGGCTTAAACCATGATGATATATGTTCACCCCCATAACTGGCATCTCAATTTTTCGAAGTTCAATGTAAAAAAAAAATTGATTTTGTCCTCGCAAACCTTCGGTTTAATGATAACGATACAAGAGAAATTCGCAAGTCTAATGACAAGTTTGCTGCTTTTCGTGAAATGTGGAATGTATTTGAAAATAACTGTGCATAATTCTTCATGCCATCAGAGTATCTCACAGTTGACGCGAAACAACTCCTTAGCTTTGGCGGTAGATGCCCATTAAGATGTACTGTACATTCCAAAGAAGCCTGGTAAATATGACCTAAAAATTATCTCATTGTCTGACGCCAGAACTTTGTATTTTATGAGAGGCATACCATACCATATGTAAGGAAAGAACGCGAGAAGAAAAAAGGCGATTTATCTTTGCCTATTCAATACATTGTACAGCTCACTAAACCACTGTTTGGAAGCAACAGAAATATGACATCAGACAACTGGATTTCTTCTTAAGAGTTGACTGAAGAATTGAGCAAGAGAAAACTTTCCTTTGTAGGGACTCTACGGAAGAATAAACCACAAATACCACCATCAATGTTGTCACATGCGGCAGAAATGTCTTCTTGTTTTTTATATCAACACGATAAAATGCTGATTTCCCACACACACAGAAAAAGTATTATTGATTTCATCCATGTATTTCACAGGGGAAATAAACGAAAACTCTAAGAAACCTGAGAACATAGAATTCTATAATTTGACAAAAGGAGGAGTGGAAGGCCTTGACAAGCTTTGTCATAACACAAAAAAAGAAGTAACCATTTGCCTTGACCAAACCATTGATGAGAGAGATGGTGCAAGACAAACAAACATCTTCCGATGGAACTACGGGCCACGATTAGTAATGGGTTGGGAATGCAAGAGGAAGATAAAGTTTAATAAAGGAGTTACCATCATCCAGGAGGAGATGAAGATGTGTTTTGTGTGATAAAACTAAAGACAGAAAAGGAAATGCGTTTTGTACAAATTGTAATAGATGTTTGTGTGGAGAGCATAAAATGGTAATATGCCCTCCATGCTATTGTGATATGGACTCTGATGAAACAGAACAGAGATTTTATACTAATATTGAGTTTTAGAATTGTGATGTTTTATAATAATTTTATTTTTTAGTTTTTATAATGCTTTATATAAACCTTTCTGGGACTGGAGTAATTAACTCACTTAAGACTTTGGAACTGAGCCAATTTAGTATATATGTTTCTCATATTAATTAAAAACTTTTTGTATTTTTCTTCTTTAATGAACATACATTCAAGTTTCCTGTTATTAATTTTTAGGTACTTTAACCAATGAAAAATTAACAAAAATAAATAAATGGGTCGGATCTGACCCCACCTTACCGGATACGTCCTCAAAATATACCTTACTGTTTGAGGGTTAAATTAAAATTAGGCTTAAATTCATAATGTATAAAATAGTTGGTTCATTTGAATAATGTTCTAACTCGATTTAATCTGGCTTCTCCAGACTTGGTAATTTACAAAGTAAATGTCTCAAAATTACAGGTACTTTGATAAAAAAAAATCTTAAAATTTAGTAAACAGACACAAGCACAGCTAAGAAGAAATTTGTATGGTTTCAAGCCATTTTTTTAGAAATGAAAATATTTCTTTTTCCAGCAAATATATTATCTTATCATGAACGTTTTGCCGTCTCCTACAAATTAAATAGTTTTGTTATTTATAATTAGTATAATTTATTGAGCCAATTATAATAAAATGAACTGTAGTTGTGTGTTTTTTGAACAGTCACCTTAATGCTGAAGAAAGTCCAGAAATTAATGTCATGCCAACGAATAAAAATGGCTAATTAGATGATGTGGTGGCTGCCTTCCTTATTTTGGAGAATAAGGGGGTTTGCTATCAAATCATTTTAATATGTAATGCCTTCACGTCAGAAGATATTTAGAAGATTCCATCTATTTTAAATGGAGGGGGAGGTTATCATCGTCTCTATATACAAATGCTTGTGCAAATATTCACAACTCTCAACGTCTTTTTTATTACATTAATTTGGATTCTGTTAGGAACACAGTTTCAAAAGGTTACTAAAACTATGATTATGTATTCATACGTTAAGTCATGTGATTATAAGCTATCACATTTTTGTCTATAGTATCAATACCTAGAAAATAACACAAACCATTTAGTAAAATTATATACCAATGCAATGTTAATCACAATAAGAAGTTTATATTTTCCAAACCTTTATTTATATTAGAATCCTATGTTTATTATATTGTGTTTATGCATACAGGTGTTCGGATACCCATTACCATATATATTATTTTATAAAATAATAATAAAATGGTATTTAAAATCAGATAATATATTACTTAGATTCTATAATTCCATTTATCAGTTGCTATGCGTTTAGCATACTTAAAACCATGTATGTTTTACTGATACAAATGTTTTTATATAAATAACAACAAAATTAACAAAAAGAAACTATATAATACAATTTTTTATAAGTACAATGGTAATTAAGATTGAACTCTTTTCCATGAGAGTTTATACTTTAATAATTGTGAAGTGTAATTTACAACGTTTCCGGCCCACGAAGGAAAAATACAACTTCCCAACCAAACTAATTTTGTGGTGCGAAAATAGTCTTAGTAAATCTGAAGGTTCGTTTGTCAGCGCCACTCTGTGGTGACTCGACAGAACTACGGTTTTGATTGTCCTAAACTAGTGTTGCCCTATCTATTATCTTTTCTATGTATAATTTCTCTTCTTGATGATGAAAGAAACCTTGACCGATTTCTTTCTAACAATGTAAATCGCCTTTTGAGAGTGGATACTTCCTTGGTTTGCGGCGAGGGTTGCAAAGAGACCTCACGGCTTTCACTGTAGAGACACTTGCGATAAAACCAACATACGTATCAGACGTGTGTTAAACACTCACGCAGTCAAAGAGTTGGAGATTAACTAGTCATTCTAACTCAATTCCCATTAATTTAGAGGCACACAAATTTCACGAGACATAATTTTATGAACAGTTACGTATCACATTTAAATTACTATCAAAACATATTTAAAGACCATTGTAACATTTTTTAGATAAAAATACATCCGTGATATGAAACGAAATATATTTTTTTAAGCAAATTGACCATTTTTCCTTTTAAGTAAAAATTATGACTAATTTTGTTAATTTAACTTCGAATTAACAATATAATTAACAACGTTATTGTTGTTTACCTTCAGCCTGAGATCGCCTTAAAAAAATAAATGGTACCAACTGCGCTAGCAAAGAAAATCTCAAAGAAATTTTATTTCCCTAAGCCAAATACTATGGTAAAAAAAATGTTTGAACTAGTTATTTTGACAGCCATATTATGTCCAAAGAGAAAAATATTTAAAGAAATAGAAAATTACACCATATTTAATTTCTAATGAGATATTTTAATATTCGTGTATTTTGTCTTGAATTCTACGTTACTTCAAGTAACGTTATTTTCGAGTATATTGATTAATTGTTGTTGTATGGAAAAAAATTTAATAAAATAATAGGTCAGTGAAAGTTAAAAATGCCAAAGGTCTTAAGTAATTTTCAAAGAGAACGCAAATATTCAAAAGATTTGACAAATTAAAATATTATTATGTGTAGATTGTGTAACACCCACCGTTAATCGTTAGAAAATTTTAAAATAGTGCTTTTCTTGAACTTTGGTGATTGACGTGTATGCATGATGGTAAAAATATATATACTTTTTGGTCTGTTAAAAATAGTTCAATACAAGCTAAGTTGTTGTCTATCGTGTATGCATTAATAGGGCTTAAACTGTGTTTAATGCGTTTATTTAAAAAAATTATTAACTAGTTTATAATAAGAGTAATCGGACCTTCATAATGAATTTTTTTTAATAATAATAAATTATTATATAAAGCAATTTTTTTCAGATTGATGTTGATTAAATAACTGTGTTTATATAAGTCCAGGAATAGTTTAAAATATAACATAAAATCCTTTATCTGTAATTATTCTATTTGTAGAAAAATATATATAAGTGAATTTTCTGTCTTTTTCCAACACCCCACCCCAAAAAAATTATTTTTTTACCTCTTACAACAAAATACAAGTTTATTTAATAAAATGCAATAACTTTATTTACCACAAATCAGGATTTAACCTTTTATTTAGCTTTTTTTTTACTAAAATACAACTTTTTATTTAACGAACTCTAATCATTTTATATACCATAAGATAGGGTACATTTCCATTATTTATATTCATTATGATAGCCCGAATCAAAGTGTGGAATAAATTGACCCCAATTATTCATATCATATGTGATATTTTATTTAAGTAATTTTTTTTATTTAAATTGAACCTGGTTTATAATCGTTGGTAAGGAACGTGAAACTACCTCGAACACAATATATTTAAATATTTGACTCTAGTGCTGAGATATCGCACACGCAAGTGAATCAAGTGCGTTCAGTTCATATACTAACCCGGTCAGGATTCAAAACAAGGACGCCGGGACGGATACGACCACGTGTCGTTATAACACCAAGCAGCAAAGTGATCGAACTAAACTGATGATACAGTACTTTCAAATTACAATAAAGGGTATGAAAAAGTAAAATTTTAATAGAAATGAACATGTGTTTAAGCACTGAACCAAAGAACACATAGATACGTTTATTTAGCTTAATCATTCAAGATATTATTATTATAAGTAATTCTAGTTATTGAACATTCTCTCTAATCTTTCATAGACATTTGTAAATTAATTTGGTTTACTTTCTTTTCACTTGTAAACAACGCATCACCCCTGTGCCCCCTCCCCCTCCTTTCCCCCCCAGGGGCGAAGTGATCGAAGTGAACCGTTTGGAAATAATGTTGGTAAGAAAGGTAATGGCTGCGTCGACATAAAATATTAATACTGCTAAAAGAAAGCTAAGGGGAAAATTTTATGAAACAACAAGAGGAAAAACAAATCAATTGTGAGCGAACTATGAGACCTTATCTCTCTTTTGAAATAATATTATTATTGCTCAATAATGTATACGTGACTGGTGATGTTGTGGTCAGTAAAATCAAAATCATATTGATGACTGATATATAGGAGTTCTTACAATGAGTATGTAAGCCATGATTGACGAAACCAGAATAATTTATTTATTTTTCAAATTTACATTTTGAACATCCCTTTTTAAGTATGTAGCACGGAAAAATAATTAATTTGAATATCATGCCCTAAACAGTGAAACCTATTAAACTCAGTGTTTGGTTTAATCAAAAGGATCATCACTCACAAAAATACTTAATTTTTTAAGAGCTTGCTAAAGCACAGTCCCGCTACTAAATTGCATGTATAATTCCAATAAAAGTTTATCTTCCTTATCACTACTGAATAATTATGAGTATAAACGTAAATATATCGAAAGGGTACTAAGACAAGGGGAATAAAAAATAAATCTAAATCTACCTTATTTTTCCATTATATACATAATATTTCTCATAAATATGTTTATATAGGCCTAAAGAAAAAAATTATCCGTAAACGTCAAAATAAAATATTAATAAAGTGGATCGATCTCAACTATTCCCACAACTGATGGATTGCTATCGATGACAGTACTATGTAATAATAATTTAGGTTATAATAAATTTAGTCATACTTTTATATTATTAAAACATAGTAACAACAAACTATGTACTTTGGTTAGTACTGTCTAAATAGGAAAACAGAAAGCCAATAGTTTATGCACTTACATTTGCTTTGTTGAATATTACTAGATGACTCTTCTTCTTCAGGAGTTGGTAAGGCAGTCAAGTCTTCGAAGTTAATGATGTATAAACATATATCATCTATTTCACTCTTTATTGGTGCTATAACCTCTGAACATAGGAACTTTGTACCTAAAAAAATAAAATATTTAGGTTATCGAACAAACAAGACTCTGGAAGAAAAATAAACATAATTCTTAAAGGTATGCTTTATTGTCAGTACGCTTGTGAGCTCATGCCAAGGTGTTTTTTATTTAATATAACAGGGTTTATTTAACTACTGCAAGAACAACTCAAATTCCCATTCTGCCCCTAATTTCTAATCCCACTTTCTCTCTATCTCTTTCACATACATCATTTCACCTATATAACTTTATTCAATTAACCATTTTTTATTCAGTCTTTACATTCTCAGCTAGTTTATCTATTTTTATCCTTCTGTACCAATACCCAATTTTAATATTTTGTTTACTCGTATTTAAATCACATCCTATCACTATAGCAATGAAAGAAGTTAAAAATAGTTTTCGTTTACCGTGAGAAGTAGCAGTCTTTCCTTGACGGGTTACGCTATGGCTTTATCTTACAATTCGTACTATAGTGGAAACGTGCAAGGTAAACTTGTTACCTTCCAGAATAAATGAAGTATACCTTTATTTTACCCTGAAAGATAGAAAGTTTACCTTACTTGGATCCACTATGGCATTGCTTAAAGGATAGGAGCAGAGTGTAACAAGTTAAGGTAAGACTGCTACATTTCGGGGTGAATGGAGTGTACAGTACATGACGGGCCAATAATAAATTAATCTTATATTGTTTCCCTTGGCAAATTACACTTTAAGTCAAGCCATGGTAAAAAGGGGGAAAGTCACACTACATACATTTTACAGGACAACGGCTTTTATATCTCAAACGCCATAAGTAAAGGTTGTGTTATATCTTCATGTGGATAGGTGTATGAAGGTTGCTTGTGAGGATGCGGTTGGCGTGAAAATATACAATGTGAATGTGAGTGTGCTACTCTAAGAAAATGATGCATATTAATTGCTGAGAATGAAAGTGACTTGAAAAATGTATCAGATCGTTTGAATGTGGTAACATACAGAATGGCTCTTCTTATGAATGTCTCCAAAACTATTGTTATAGTTTTTGATAAGGACGTATCAGGAAATGACTGTCATATTAGTATAAATGGAAAACCGTAGGATCAAGTGAATGATTTTGTGTATCTGGACAGAATTTTTGGTCGAAATGTAAGGATGGATGGTGAAATTGACAGAAGAGTGAATACATCTCGGAGATTAGTTGGATTTATGTAGACTACAGCAAAAAATTAAGTAGTATCGAAAGAGGCATGGATTGCATGATATAAAAGTGTGTTAGCGCCAACATTGTTTTATGGTTGTGAAGCGTGGATTTGTCAGGAGAAACACAAGAGCAAGAATAATGCAGTTGGAATGGTATATCTAAGAAATGTGTGTGGAAAAACTCGTATTAACAGAGTCAATAATGACTGGTTTCTGAAGGAGTGTGGTTTGAATGTGAATCCAATAGGTTAATGTAAAAGAAACGTATTATGTCGGTTATGTCATGTTGAGAGGATGAGTGCGGATCGTGTGACGAAGCAAATATATGATGGAAGAGTGTGTTGTTCAAATGTAAGACGTGGCTATATATTGTAGACGAATGTGTGAGAAAGAAAAACTTTAATATTCTTAAGAATAAAATAGGATGGATAATTCTTATGTACGGATGGATGTTTCCAAAGTGAAGGGAGTATTCAAGGATAGGGAAGTGTGGAGAAAGTTAGTGAGGATGGATTAGTACCGAGTTGTTCTTGAGTTATATGCACAGTTACTTGTCTACCCATAAGGGAACGGCATAACTAGGTAGTATGTATGAATGTATATATGTATGTAAGCATATATGTATGTTTGTATATATGTATGCTCCTTGAAAACTGTTATTCCCAGTATATATATTGTCGTGCAAGGATATGCCTATTTCCCTCCAATAAGGCGGTGTTCTGAAATAACAATAACGAGGTTTGAGCTGGATAATCTTACCGTCCTTGCGGTAGTAGAGAATCTCGAAATGCCTCTCCACGCCTGCCTCGAGTGCCTCCTTGACAACGTTGATCGCATGTTGAGAAGTGAGTGGCCCATGAAGGAAGTCGCACACTGCTGCTCTTTGCATTGTCTCTGCTCGGCTGTACCCAGACATCCGACAGAAACCGTCTGAGCAGTAGATGATGTGGCATAGTCCGTGTTGTGCGTTGGCCACCAAGAAACTGCGATCTGCAACATACAGGTTTCATATTTAAATACTGAATAAATTTCTACACTCAAGATAGTTATCGATCCACATTAGTGGGGCCATCGAATACAATGACAGGCTCATAGAGAGTGTGGTGGTCCTTTGAAGGGAAGGCCAGGGTTCTAATCCTGGTCGTGAGTATTGGGAGTTCTTTGTCCTTAACCGTTTCCCATGCTTTTCTTTGAATTTTAAACTCGTCATACATACCTTGATCCGCTTCGGTTGCCAAATGGTCTAAGGCTTAACACTAGTAATTGATTGGACTGTGAATGACGGGAAGATTGAGATTCAAATTACGATTGGGTGCGTTGAGGTTTTTCATCCTAAATTGTTTCCCACCCTCCCTCCACGTAAAGTTGGGTACATTCCCCCTAAATTTAGCTTTCCTCATCCTTAACACACTAGGGTAACTATTAAATAAGCCTATAGCTCCAACGGGCAGTAATAAATATAAAATAAAAATACCTACGTTGTTCATTAACGTGATTAAGTTTCTCCTGGATGTAGTAAAAAATAAAAATAACATCTTTATCGTTACCCCTGGTCTTACTACCCATTAAGCTATACGTATTTATTAGTTACTACATTAAGGAGGTAGTAATGAGGGTAAATTTTATAATAATTTTTCCAAGAACTCTTACCACAATTACATGTAAGAAGCGTGGGTCAATAATTAGTAAAACTACCACCAATACACCCATCTGGGATTTGAACCCTGACCTATCCATCACGGGAAAACCACACTATCAATCAATCCACGTGTATGCTTATATGGGTGGAATACAATTATGAATTTTAATACTATATATATATAATTATGAATTTTTACAATTATGAATTTTAATATTTTATCTATATAAAATTATTGATTTTTACAATCATGAATTTTAATATAATATATATATATAATACTAAAATTTATAATTGTATTCTACCCATATAAGCAGATACGTGGATTGATTGTAAGTATTTATCATTTAGTGTGGTTTTCCCGTGATGTATAGGTCAGGGTTCGAATCATATATGGGTGTATTGGTGGTAGTTTTAATAATATATATAATATTAAAATTCATAATTGTATTCTACCCATATATATATATATATATATATATATTATATGGGATTTATATCAGATGATGCAGGCAGCACTAACCAGCCGAAAAACTTAGTGAATGCCTAGGGCCAGATAGATATAAATCACATCAACACAACCTTCAGATTGTTGGCTTAAGAAGAAGTACGTATTAGCCACTGAATATTATTTTTAATTTTCCATAATTCATTATGAGCTAGAAGAAGATAGAAACTGTTTATTTCCAAACCTGTTTTTTAATCCGAATGTAATCAGAACTATTTTATGAAATTATACAGATGTGATTGTTTAAAATAAACTAACTTATGCCCACTATTATAGGTAAATTATATATTTTGAATATAAGAAAACTTGCTTAAATTCTATGTAACTCTATTTTATTCCCAAGAGACAATTGGCTCCCTCATTTGAGCTGTCATGTTCACTAAGTTGCCCCACCTAAGAAAAGGTCGTAGGCATCTCTTGCCCAGAGGGTCAACGTAGTTTGGGAGTGAGAGCGTAGCTACTATTCTGGTCTGGCCTGTATTGGAACTTAGCCATAGCATTCTACTTGAACCTAGGACACAGAGTGAATCCGAGCTAGCAGATCCTGACCGTGTGAAACTACAGGGTGGGACACTTCATTGTCAACGTTAAGTAAAACAATATCTGGAAGAATAGCCAATATTCGGAAAAAAAAATTTACAAAACAAAACATTAGCATGACACATAAATATTAATTATTTTTAATAGTTTAATGATCATTGAAATATTTAGCAGCCAAAGTAAGAAAATAAACAGTAAATAAACCAATTTGTGTTTTAATATCCATTGAAAATTAAGATATTCATATGCTAGTATTCTGTATTTTTGATTCTTAGTATTTTATACAAAATAAAGAGTAAAAGCAAAACCTCAAAAATAACACTATTAATGTTGAGAAATTATAAGTTCCAGTTTATTTTCAATTATATTTAATTTTTAGCACTACGTTTAACTATCTGTTCGTGGTATACGCTTAAGTATTAACTACGCTATAGGCATGAGGGAGATTATATTTATATGACGTGTACCTACGTTTGCGTGCAGAGAGAGATTGGAAAGCCATTTTGGGAGAAAAAAAAACTCTCAGTACATCCGACTTACGTTTTAACCTTGATTCCCCGTCATTGGCAGTCTAGTATATTACAATAGTAGCTCGTTAGACAATACGGCCACTGAAGTGGGCTATTTTCAATTATTATTTTTGTGCTCATGAGAGTAATTGTTTGAGAAGCACAGTTAAATATAAATAAGGTGAAGGACAGTCTCATAAGAGTTCTTGTTTGAGGGTATAAGTACGACTCTATTGAGACAAGTATGCTCAAAGTAGGGTCGTTTCCATGGGCTTGATGTGCATCTTAAGAGACCGTGGGGGATGTGGACTTTAGACCAGTTTATTTATCATCATCATCATCATCATCATCATCATCATCATAACCATCATCATAATCATCATAATCATTAGTATCATTATCATCATCAATATTATCATTATCATCATTATTATTATTATTATTTAGATACTAAATAAGTGTACTACTAAATAATGTATTCATTAATTTCAATCAAATTTTATTTTATTAACATAATTTAATGTTAACTACAAAAGGTGATCCTCTGTCACTCAAAACAAGCACATTTTAATAATATTACTATTATATTATAAATAATTGTAAAGTTGCATTCGTTAAGCGGCATTCATAAATCTTTATCCTAGGACCGTGATTATAATTATAATATTGACCAGGTGAAATGTTACACAAACATATATATTCAATTTTCGACGTATATCTGTTTATACAATCAGAGAACGTTCACAATAATACACAGTTGGTGAATTATTCTCATTGTGTGAATCTACCATATGGTGTTGGTGTCCATTATAGTGTATTTTTATTTGACCAAGTATGTGCCAACACCATTTTGGCACCCGACATTGTATGTCTGGTGTAACCCTATTTTTCAGTTTGATAATATCCCTCGACTATTATGGTTGGGATAGGAAATACTCCTTAGGCACGTGTTTGCACTCAACAGTATTTATCTTGTCAAAATATTCCACACTGAAATGGTGCAATAAGTCATTAACCCAATTTGTTTTGACGTTTATAGTGCATTGTAACCAGGAGGCCCAAGATCTTGATTGATTGGAATTGTATATTACTTTAGATATAATTGGTAACTTAAGTGAACATTAAATTTTTTCATACTCAAACAACAAGCTGGAAAAGGGGCAAAAAAAAAATAATGTAGATTAAAATTTAAATATTGTTCCCTATTTCTCCGATAGAAAGCTTTGGAGATTGTGTGATCTTACTTTATTTCTCTCTCTCTTTCTCTCTCTCTCTTTATCATATATATATAATCATTCTTTCCCTCAGGGTAATTTGTTGGTTAACAAGGTAAAGAAAGAGAAAGGGTGAAATTAAGTGAGCTTCAAACAATAATTTAGTATGAATGAAAAACACTAGTGATCCTGATAGAAAGATATGCGTTATTAATTTTCAAAACATTTGTTAATTTTGCTAGGACTAGCAAATTGTTGGCGCACATATACATTCAAAGAGAACATTGGTCTAGGTCCGACAAGACATCCTATATTATTCGTCATCCTAATTTAAAGAGTGAAAAACATATATATTTGATAAGCTCTTCATTTTAATAAGAATATTGCTATTTAAATGAAGTAGTTAATATTTTGTTACCATGATTTAAGAAATTAGGCTAATTCCTCTGTAGGCCTAAAGGATAAAGTCGAAGACACAGCTTTTTATCGTATGTGTGATGACTGATGACTGATGACCATCTTTGAGAGAAAATTGTTCAAGAAACCCTGCATCATGTACAGTTCCGGTTTTGTATATTAATATTTCAAATAAATCTTAATAATGTAACTTTTCCTGTAAGTTCATTCAACACGATTTATTATGAGAGGCAATTTTAAATTTGTGTTTTACTGTCAGTGGGAACACGGTTAAAGGCGTCACTCTCGCCAAATACTAGATTGGTGGTTAGGGGAAGGTTTATCTCTTTAGGTTCCAGCTGGGTGAACCGATTATAATTTTCCTAAAATATTTCTTACTTTCCCTCCATCCAAAGTCTGGTACAATTCCTATGTATTATATCTTCCTCATATTATATCTTATTAGTGTAACTTTGCAGATAGTCCATATGAATAGTAAGGCACGGTGAAACAATGAGAAAAATGAATTATAATAAAATACAAATCTGCTTCTTTGGCCGTAAGGTCTAACGTGCTAATTCCATGTTGGACTAGATTATCGAATACAGGGATGTCAGTGTTCGATCTCGGTTGGGTTCAAGAAAGAGTAGTAAGATTCGGAGCTAAAGTAAAAAAAAAAAAGCAGTCAAAATAGTTAAACCCTATGGTTTAAAATACTTTTTAGAATTGTGTTTTACTACCCGTTCGGCTTATATACCTATGTACTAATTACACTAATAGTTTTAGGGATTAGGAAGGTTATATTTAGAGGTGGAGTACCAACATTTGCCTGGAAGTAGAGTGGGAAACCCTTTTGGATATCCACCCTCAGTATATTCGACCGAGATATGAACCTCGATTACCCCGTCATCAGCGGTCTAGTCTACTGCGATTGCAATGCCACAGACCATGCGTCCAACGAAGTGGGTCTTAATATACTTAACTTTTGTATTTGTACTTCTCTTAACAAACAGTTGGTATCCATAAAATTAACAATAAATAATATAATCATGCACTCATACCATCACTCGCCCGGAGAAAGAGCGAGAGATTCACTACTATTATTTCAATTCAGAATTCCCTTTCATTGGTGAATCCTAGATGTGTAGGTAACTGCATCAAATATATTACGATTGTATTATTTTTGAATTCACTATAATGATCGTCGCTAACATTAATAGACCATTGCATATAAAATATTTAAAATACATGTGGTGTATGTGTGTACTTTCAGGACCTTTTCTCCCACTTCTCGATATCCTAGAGAGTTTAAATTTTGTATCATGTCATATTTATGGGGTAAATTCCAAAACTTGAGAAATTCAAGATGGTGGATACAAAATATTAGATGAAACATATAAATTGATTCTTAGAGACCTGAAATTTTGTATGGACGTCTTTATCGAGTATGCTTTATTTATTAAAAACATCCAAAACATTAAAAATTCAAGATGGTGAATTCGAAATGGGGGACGAAACATACAAATTGATTCCTGGTAAAATTCCTTAAATTTTTATATTTTTAGTTCAATGTTATTCATCAGAATCCTTTATTCATTCCTATAACTTTTAATTTAAGTGTAGCCACACATTGGTTAAATTACTATTATTATTATTATTATTATTATTATTATTATTATTATTATTATTATTATTATTATCACCGCGTCTTACTACCCGTTCGGGTTGTACGCACTTGCGCTAATGTGTAATGGTAGGGTGATTGTGAGATGAAATGAAGGACCTACAGTTTAACGTGGAATCCGAACCACGGTGGCGGCCTGGCATTCCCCACATTCTCCGAGTTATAGTGATGTTATTAATTACTATTAATTAGTTACAAGATCAAACCTTGGCCATTATTGAAATCTATCCATCTGCCCAAGGATGATTTCAGTCATGACCAACTATACATAGTCTTTTCGCATACTGTTTATAATTCATTTAATAAAACCGAATTAATTTATTTCACTCTCGCGTTATCCGCGTTTACGATAGAAAGATACATTTTTTGTAAACAAAGTCTAGCATCACATTAATTCATCATTTTGAGGTTGGGTTTCTTAGGTTGGTTAGTATTATAAGCAACATGTCATAGACAGGCCTTTAAACCAATATTAAGTTAAAACTAGTTAATAATTACCAATAATTATATTCATACAAAAATTGATTTATTGGATAACTGTTTAACTCTGCCCTTCCACACGTTTAATTAATAATACTAGCTCATCTCACTACAATAATTTTAGTTTACAATTATTAAGAGATAGTAAGAACCCCATTTGAATGTTTAGTAAGTTTTCACTTACATAAGAGAAAGCTCAAAGTGCTTTTATTGAAATAAATATATAATTAATAGCTCAATCAATGTGTTTATTAAGATTTACTGGTTGTTAATTGCCAGCTGCATCTAAAAATAGCTATAACACACAGAGTCATTGATATACGATGATAAGTTTAAATAATATAAAACATAATTTTACTATAATATTACAGAACTCAACCGTGCACCATAATATTATATCGGAAACCAGCCCATTAGCAAACGCTCAGATATTTCTTATCTTATTATTATTATTCATTTATTATAGATCGTATAAATTTAAATATAAATCAATCAAATAAAAATAAATCTGTTTGGGGTTGAAAATTATAACAAATTTATTCTCAGTGTTTGACACTTAGCATAGAATTTTAAATTTATCAATTATTTAAATAATAATAATAATAATAATAGTAATAATAATTGTTTTAACCTTAATTCCCTTGATATTTTGAATAATTCCCCATCGATCTCCCCTCACATCCCTATTTCATTCTCTTTTCCACTAGTCTTCAGAGAGTTAAACAATGATTTTAACTACGCAATTTTTAAATAATAGGTTTTTAGTAAGCTTTTCATGACAAACACTCCTCAGATATATTTTAATAAAAATTGTTGGAGTTATTTTCAAAATAGTTCGAATTTTCAAAAATAACTCCTCAGTAAAAGATTCTCTATCGAAATTTTACCAATAACAAAGTATACATAGTTATTTGCCATGTCAAACACCCAAAATATACCCATTTGGAGGCAAATGGTTATAACAAGTTTATAAACATTTTGAAAAATGAGTCATCAGTCAACTACAAATAAATAATTTCTTCACGACAAAAACAAGTGTACATTGTTAATTATTATGGCATACACTACCAAGATACTCTTTTGGAAACAAATAGCTGAAAGCATTTGTAAAATATTTCAATTTTTTTTTAATTTGTCATTGGTAAGCTACACACAAATGAGTTTTTACCCCAAAAACAAAATATTTACAGTGTAAATGGTCCTCTCAAACATTTATAAGATAACCATTTGAATACATCCACGCATTCATTCCGCATGTTTAAGAGCATTGTGAGAATTTCGGCCGAATCTCCAAGCATCAATGGGGCTCCGACCATATTTGTAGAGTCAAAGAACAGAGAGGGGCTAAGGCCAAATACATTTAGGGCATCCCCAGTGATTTTATCAACTTAAACAAAACAATATTATTAACTAGGCATAAAATATCCAAATAACTATTATTATTTGTGCATTTTGTTACTATATGTATATTGATAAGAATTACCTGGGTAGCCTATACATCTCGTCACATTACAGTAAATATTGGTAAAAATTATCCATCTTCAAAGCTTTCCCTACCTCACGACTGTCACTCAACTAATTATTACTTCACGAATTAATCGCTGTTCACAATTCAGCGTCTATTTATAGGCGAAAAGGACACGTGTATGACGTCAGATTCTTTGTCGATAACTACATACGGGTTCACTGACCTTAGAGTAGATCACTCCAAGATCTATTTTTAAAATGACCTACTTTCATATCCTGGTTCAATTATCCACTTTTATATCCGATTTCTATGAGTTACTTTTACATCCAGGTTCTATTTTAGAATTACCTACTTTGGCACCCAGGCTATATTTTTAGAATGACCTACTTTTATATCCGGGTTCTATGATCTACTTTTACCTCCAGGCTCTATTTTAGAGTCACCTACTTTTGCACTCAAGATGTATTTTTAGAATGACCTACTTTTACATCCGGGTTCTATGAACTACTTTCACATCCGGATTTTATTACCTATTTTACCCTCTGAGTTCTATTTTTAGAATTATTTACATTTTCCTCCCAGCCATATTTTCCTACTTTTACAACCAGATTCTATGACCTACTTTTAAATCCGAATTCTATGACCAACGTTCACATCCGGGTTATATTTTTAGAATGGACTGAAAGTTGGTCATGGGGTCAGAGGTTATCTGTTGTAGGTGGTCATGCACACTTTGTATATACCTTTCGTTAAAGAATAACCTCTGACCCTGCACGGTCTATACCACGAATTAAAGAGTAATATTATGCCTAGATTCTTTGTTTAGATTAATTTTCCAAAGATGTTTTAATTGTATACTAAATCATGGCCTAAAATAGCTATGTTTGATTATATTGTTATTTATGTTGTATTTATTTATGTTCGCTAATATATAGATCATAAGTTTTTTTATATAAAATTAAATATGTATTTAATAACCCTCTTTTATATCTAACATTCTTAGCTGTCAATTACGCTTGCTGTGACGTTTGGTCATTAACATCAAAATCAATAATTAGAGTGTACAAATACAAATTATTACTGTTTGCTTGCTTCATCTTGTGGTACCAGTGGATGTATCAAACAATATGTTAATAATATTAAAGAATAGATTAGTTGTAGTTTACTAACTTTTTCTAGATAGTGGTTTTGTATTTGCTTTAACCAAGTCCAATATATTTACTAAAAAAAAAATATGTTAACGATGTGAAAGGGAAAATTATTTTCTATGGTATACAACGTTACGCGTTCATTGTATTGATTTTATTCTCTCGCCCATTTCACGTCTTGTGACCCTCCGCAAAAAGAGAGACGGCTTGTTTTAGGGACGCAGTGTGAAGAGTGGCACTAATCAATAGCCTTACATGAATATGCACTATAGGTTAACAAATAGGGTAGTCTTCAAGATCCTAGTTAACTTGCTTGTATTAATGTGTGATTCGTTTATCTTAAAAGGAAGCAGTCATACCTATTACGATTACATTATGGTCCTAGCATATAAGCTGAAATATAGTGGCGCCCGTTAAGATAAGATTGCTACATTTCAGGGTTAGCGTAGTTTATGAAACAAAATGCATGATATATCTTGGGGCTTGAATATCAACTGGGTGTATTAGGTCTTCTGGTGAATTTTATTTTTTATTAAATGGTTTCCCACTCATCCTTTACGTAAATTTTGAAATATTTCCTCTCTATTGTACCACCCTCATAAAACGCGGTTAGAAACAAATCTGTAGAAAATTATTTCCCCTCTACTATTTAACATTAACTACCATTTTATTTCGTTTAATATATTCTAGTTCATACTTATTTACATAAACTGAATTATTAAGGATATATAATATAATTGAAAGTAGATTACATAACACTTAACTTGATTTAATTCAATCACATCAAATACACTAAAACCCGCTTCGGTGGCATCATGTTCTAACGCGCTACTCTCTCAGTAGACTAGACTGCCAATGACGGGAAGATCGATGTTCGAATCTCAGTTGGGTGTAATAAGGATGGTTTTACTAAAACGGTGTTCCATTGTACCGCCACGCAAGTGTGGATACACTTTCTCTAAAACTATCAGAGTAATTAGTACATAAGTGTATAGAATTAACGGGTAGTAGGCCTAAGACGTGTTGCTTAGAAATACAACAATATACCGAAAGTTTAATCCGAACAAATGATTGCTAAAAGAGATTAGAGATATGTTGGTAAAAAATGCAGGTCATTTAATCCCAAGAGAAGAGGGTGTATTCATTAGTACTTTATTCTACGTTAGTGCCACTTTTAAATACCATGTGTTGTAATCGAGAAGTGATTGTGAGAAGAGAAATGGAATTGCTGTTATTTATTTATTGGAACTCATGACAATGTTTCTGGTTCTTACGTCCATGAGTGAAATTAAACTTAAGTAGAAACTTTAAATCTTGGAATATCTCAATTACATACGTTCAATTTACTAAATTAAAAACAATATCATCGAAAATTTGCCGGGAAACCTTAGTAGAAAATGTACTAGTTTATTTTAAAAAATTGGAAATTTTCTGTCTCACATCTCTAGGTACCTCCAACCCCACCCCACCTCACCCTCATTCCCCACTCCAATCCTATACACTATAAATATTGATTGGGTAAATATTTAGGTGCTAATAATGTCCTTTGTCATGATATCACTCACTTTTTGTATTTAATGGTATAAGCGTGAACTAAATACCAACGCACATATTGTTTGGATCAAAATTGCTGTGATTAGAATAAAAAAATATATTTCCTCCTCTTTATTTTCCCTACTTTTTATAGGAACGTTCTAAATATTTTTTACATTATCTTAAATTGAATTATTAATATGTATCCTTATATTTTAGTTATTTTAAAATTCAATTTTGTTTCTGATTTCAATCTCTTATTTTCTCTAATTAGTAATATATTTAATAGTAGTAACAATGAGCATAATAGATTTTTGACAATATTTCAACTTTATTTAACGTAGCTTACCACCCGATAGTGCTATTTGTATCTTATCGGTCGAATAGGCTTTAGATGAAGAAGGTAGAGTTTTAACCTTATTTTTATGAAGGGTGAGTGGAAAAATATTTAGGAAAAGCTACCTTCAGTTCACATGTCCTGGTTTTGAACCTCAACCTTTACATAAGCGGCAGTTCAGACAGTGTATTGCGAGAATGACACCCTGGAAAATTCAACACCCAATGCAGGTACATTTCATTCCGCAAAAAGATTTATAATAGCATTTGACACATAATGAAATCTGGGTTAATACAGGCTAAAGTAGTCAACCTCAGTGGTCTTGTAGTGCTTGACTTGAGACCTGATGTTGGTTTAAGTACAGCCGGATTGACTGATAATTCTTCAGCGATCAAAATCCTTAGCTCCTTGGCATAACTTTTTTCGGAAGGGAAGAAAATCTGACAGTCCCATGTCAATTGTGGCATCTAAAAGAACCCTGAAAGCAGTCACGTGTCGTGGAGTGTTGCAAGGAAAGCAGACCTTGTTAAAATCGTACCCATGATATGTTCTCGCCCCCTTGGGACCTATTTGACCAATCATATATATGTTCTGCTCTGCAATCCTCACACAGGAATGTATTGTCCTCGATACCTGAATGATGAGCGTTCTATTGAGGGGTGTGAACAATTCACAGGTACAGTTTTAACTGATGCTACTTAACTTGG
The DNA here is from genome assembly GCA_039000515.1 of Timema cristinae. Lineage (NCBI taxonomy): Eukaryota > Metazoa > Arthropoda > Insecta > Phasmatodea > Timematidae > Timema > Timema cristinae. Next base: position 64,765,358 of record JBCFYV010009882.1, read on the forward strand.
CAACACTTCACGACACGCCACTGCCTGGAAGATATGTGAAAATACCTTTCCCTGCCAAATTTTGGTGACCTTTCGCTCTCATTAATAGAAATTCTCTTGTTCTTATAAAATAGGTCGGTTCAAAAGGTGTACGTTGGATACCTCAAATAATTAAATAAAATCAAAAAAGTAAATTATATTAGATTAGCTTTTGACAACATATTTTAACTAATATTGACATCGATTCTTTATATAAAAATTATATTATTTACATATTTGACGTAGAAATTCCATTTTTACTCTTTTCCATTCTAAATTGGTTATCCTAGAATATCATCTCACCGTACATCGGTCACGATACTAGCGCTATCCAATGATACTTTGATGTAGAACATGCTACCTCCTACAAACCTAACATGAATGACTCTTTGCATTTTAGTTTCTAGGTCAAAGTTGATGCCTTCGTTGCCAGTCCTGTTTAGGATTGTATCAGTTTCGTGCAATGGCCGTCGTTCCCACAATGCTGGTCGTAACACGCGATCTTTCTATTGATCCAACTAGTGCCAACATTTCAGCTTGTGGTAGGCTGGGAAAAAACGCCATGGGGACGCAGTATTTAAGAAAATCATTACGAATATTTATAGTAGCTAAACATACTGGATGAAATTTAAAATGGATGCTTTTATATAGTGATATTTGGGAACGTAATTTTTTAATTAAGTGAAAAAGAACACTAATGTTGGCATTTTATATGCATAAATAGAATAGAACATGTTTTAATCAAGATAAAACTTAGGGATATTTACACTAATGGATTAGGGATGAGGGGTGTAGAATATAAAGGAGCTGTACCCCCACTTGCATAAATACTAAGGGGAAAAAACATTTAGAGAAAAACACCTTCAGTACATCCGGCCATTTCTTTAACCCCAACCTCCTAGAAACCATCATTTGCGAAAGTGACATCCTAGAGCTAATTCAAACAACCACCAATGCGTGTGTAAACGTGTTAAATTTACATTGATTATTAAATAATTTAAAATATCTGCCATTTTCATATTGGCTGGATCATCATTTTCACTTAATTACCATTTCAGTGTCTGCCTGGACACACAAGGTGAAAACACCCAATCAAGGATTACTATCAACCTTTCTCACACACGTTCATAAAATTATTACTTAATTATATTATGATTTATTTTAGTATAATGTAAATTCATAAAGCAGCAGCAGCACGTGATTCAACTCAATCGTCTATATAATCATCTATAAAATAGTGCAATATTAGATGTTAGATATGCATTTTTTAAATTAATTTTATAATTTTAATCTAATATTTTCTGCAGCAAATAACCAACATTCATAATATTTATAGGAATATATGGATCACTTCAACACTCTTAACATATGGGGTTCAGCTCATGTTAAAAGCCAAGCACGAGCTTTAGAATAACCCAGGGACAACTTTACCATCGATGTTAAGATGTTGTTTAATGTTTATCATTATTATTATTATTATTATTATTATTATTATTAGCACCGCGTCTTACTACCCATTCGGGTTATACGCACTTACGCTAATGTGTAATGGTAGGGTGATTGTGAGATGAAATGGAGGACCTACAGTTTAACGTGGAATCCGAACCACGGTGGAGACCTGGCATTCCCCACATTCACAAGATGTCTTGTCAGAGGTGAAGGAAGGGTTTGGTAATCAGATAAATCTGTGCTGGGACCGAGGATTGAGCCCCGGCCGCCAGCACAGAAGTCTGACACCTTACCCCTAGACCACCAGGTCACCCCCCTAATAAAAATACGCACAAACTTTACAAATACATTGATGCTCAATCATTGTGTTTAGTGTATCAATGTGTTCATTAGCGCATACAATCTATTGAGACTTCGAAGGCTTACAACAGATGAAAATTAGGGACAATTAAGTTTGTTTTTCGTATTAATAAACTTATAAATATCAAAGATAATTAATAAAAAACAAAATAGATCATTAAGTCAATTCCAAGGAGTTTTAAGCAGGGTATTATCCTTGCGTTAGAATAAGTATCACTAAACATAGATCAGCTCACTTATCTTAGATTCTAGTGAAATTATGGTAGTGTTAACGCGACATTTTATAACATCCCCGAAAACAAGGTGGGAAGGATCTTACCTTCTGAGCCACCGCTACTGGCAAGTGTCAGCGCCAATGATTCTTTTACCCCTCAAAAGAGTGCAGCTCGACAAACTAAACAAAACTCTGTATAAACTAAGGACTAACAAAGAATTAATCCATAAACCTATGTAAATATAAGCTGCTTTTTGTTTTATTATCCTAAATAAAACTGTAACATGCAAAGTTTATAATACAATTTATTAGATATAAGCAACCTACCAATAAAACTGTCACGATAGAATGTAAATGTATTAGTATACAACTAAGTATGTACTAGTCACCCAAAGGAAAAGTTATACAATTGAAATAATTGGTTTCGAATATAATAGTCTACACTATGTTATTGATCACCTCCATATGTTCATAAGCATTCATGAGTTATTTGGATTGCTGACACCCTCCCTTTACAAACACCCAGAAACCATTTAAGTACTGACATCCTCTCTTCCTTTTCAAAGCCTAAAAACCAGCCAAATCGTTGATATTCTCCCTTCCGATACAAGTACCCATTAGCCATTAAGATATCTGCCATTCTCCCTCACATGGACCCAGGAGCCCTTCGGGTCACTGAAAATTCTATCTACGTTCTCTCTACCAGCAACCACAAACACTCAAATGATCCTCTTCTCTTTCTCTCTCTCTCTCTCTCTCTCTCTCTCTCTCTCTCTCTCTCTCCCCCCTCTCCCTGTCATACGTCTACTCCCAGTTTCTACCTCCTCTTTTTCAAACTCAGTCCTTTCTTCACCCACTACTTACGAAGACTGGACCAAGGAAGATGCTTGAGCCCACAACAGCCACCGAGACGTTAAACCTTCGGAAGATCAGAGAGTAAAACTACGTTCAGGTGGGTCGGCTTCGTCCGCGCTGTTTGATTCGCTGTTCGGACGTCACGGAGTCCGTGTGGAGTATAAAAAAGAAAAGTTGAATAAAACATCTTTAATATTTACAAAATCAAAATATTGATATTTATAGTACAGATATTACAGAGGGTCGGATAGTTGTGGGCCTATTGTTCTTATATATGAAATATACATCTCTGTAATAAACAGGAAACCTACCAAGTACGTTCTTTTTTTTCAATGAATCCACAGCGTCGCCGAATAGTTCCACCAATTCTGTCCAAGCAAGGTTTTTTTTTTATCGTGTTGGAATATTCTTCACATTCCATGTCCCATATGGCAGGCCTTTTCTCCACCTCGTCAACAAAAAGTTATGTATCAAAAAGCTCCACGCGTGGCTTGAGTTCTATGAATTTCAATGAGAGCGTTCAGTTGACTAGCGGATTCAGTGTGGTTTGTACGTAGGCAGAGGAGTGAATTATGGAGCGTTTGGATGCAGAACTTCTTGTTGATGAGGTGGAGAAAAGGCCTGCCATATGAAACATGGAATGTGAAGAATATTCTAAAACGATAAAAATAAACTAGCTTGGACAGAATTGGTGCGACTACTCGCTGATACTGGGGGTTCATTGGAAAAAAAGAACGTACTTGTTAAGTTTATCCTTTATTACAGATATTTATTATTAGCTATTATCACGAATATTTATAATATATAAGAATAGTAGGCTCGCGACTATCCGACCCTCTGTATTATCCGTACTATACATATCAAGGGGTTTTGGTTTTGTAAATATTAACGATGTTTTGAATAACTCTACTTATATATTCTGCATGGATTCCGTGACGTCTGAACAGCTACCAATTCCCACGCGGATAAATCCGCCGCGTCTGAATGTAGTTTAAGAGTAATTCATCGATACTACAACAACCTGACAACCAACACACACACCAGTGCTCCGTAATTAGAACTACGCGTTGTTAGCAAAGCAGCAAAAACAAACGGCGAGAATAACAGAAGGGAGGTAGTTGTAGTGGTATCACGGCAGGTGGTTTGAGTATTTTATTGATTTATTTATTTATTTAGCACCACGTCTTACTCCCCCTTCGGTTATACGCTTTAGTACTAACTACGCTAATGGATTAGGAATTAGGGAAGTCGAGTTTAGATTAAGTGAACCCGCATTTGCGTGGAGGGAGAGTGGAAAACCATTTAGAAAAAACCAGCCCAGTTCACCCGATAAAGATTTGAACCTTGATCTCCCCGTTCTCGGCAGTCTGGCTCCACACAAAACTAGTGCGCTAGCCAACTACGCCACCAAGGCGGGTGGGGTTAGAGTAGAATCATGGTAGGAGGGTAGCAGTAGTGGAATCTCAGTTGGAAGGTAAATTTAGAAGATACATAAAAATATGTTTTTTGTAAACATTGTATTCAAATTATTATGTTATTAGAATTGATTTTAAAGTGACAGCTTTAGACATTACTATTTGGCGTATGAGTATTTAAAAATAATTTGAGCAACTTTTCTATTTTTCTAACTGTTTAGTGCCTACGTTCGAATAAAAAATTCCACACGAGTTCATAAAGTTTAATTTTAGTTTGTTTTTGTACTACCTTATTCAATTTCAACATGGTACTTTTCTTTATATTTTCCTAAGCCGGATCTTTATTAAGTCTCAATTTAGGTCCATGCTTAGCTTTGTTTGATTTGTTTATTTTACATGTATGTTAATTTATCCAAACTTAGATTTGTTGTAATGGATAACAATTATTTTGAATGGCTTGGCAAGGTGATGTTTTAAACCCATACATCAAGGCTATCTTTGTTTCCTCATTTATGTAATTCGTAGTCATAGAGATTCATGTTTGTTAAATTAATCATCCATACATATAGATATATTTCTGTATCTTTACTTTTTTTCCACATGATATTTATTTTAATTTAATTTTGTTTTATTAATATTGGTGTATCTATGTTGTAAAATTTAGATGAACAAAGATGAAAACGATTGAATATTTATTAGAACACCCATTTTCTTAATTAAACGATCGAGAAAAATCAAATGGTAACTATCTAAGAACAGTCAAACTAAATATTTCACCTTCACAAAGACATACAACAAACACAGACTAGATCTTTGAATACAGAATAGTACAAAAATAAACCATAGCTACTGCTAGAAAGAAAGAGCGCGAGAAAAAGGAGAGGTCACGGCTTAGTTTAAAATTCTTACTTTTCAGTGGTGATGGTGCCTCGCCTAACCAATATATTGAAGATCCTAAATATTTTTCTGGAATAATTAAAGCTTATGAAATATAGACAAACCACTAAAGGAATTCTTTAAGAATAAATTTGTTCAACAGGGTGAATGATAGGTGACTACTGGATATTTATAATTTTTCACAGCTTTTTAATAAATAGTACATCTGGCAGCAAAGCACTAAGACCTGATACAAAGGGTATATAGCGTTGAATTTGAAATTCACTAGTGTTGGGACTGATGGCATTTATAGAAGACGAATAAACCAAAGCTGATAATCTAATGCGAAACCATCACTCACCAGAAGGAGAACTAAGACATAATTCCACCAGGCTCTCTCCAACGCAAAGGTAACTTTGAACCTGACCACATGACAATCATTGTGTTATCTTTGTTGGCCCTCTAGACATATTTTAGACTACCAGACATCACTGCACGATTGTGAGTCTCACATTATTATTTGTTTAGCACAGTGTCTTACTAACCGTCCAGTTTAAACTCTTTATGTATTATTAACGCTACTGATTTTAGGGATTAGGAAAGTTATATTTGAAGGAAGTGTACCCGCGTTTTTTTTATGGGGAGAGTGGAAAACCGTTTTGTAAAAGCCATCTTCAATACACCCGACCGAGATTCTAACCTCAACCTCACTGTAATCGGTAGTCTAGTCTAGTTCGAGAGTAGCGCATTAGACGATGCGGCCACCGAAGCGGGTGTCTCACACTTTATAGATCATGGCAACAAGTGCTATATATTACTCTTGTTATACCTGGAAATATTTTAAGTAACCAAGTGCCCTGACATCTGTTCGTGTGTTTATCAGATACACACGGAACCCTTTAAGATAGATATGTTCTAAAGTTGCTAGTACCTAATAAATAATGGCATTGTTATGTATTAGTATTATCATTTAATCGTGAAAACATTTGTAAAACTTTACTTAAAGGTGTTCACATCATAATAAATTAATAGCATTCTGAATGTTGAATGAAACTCACCAAATACCCACCATCTAATACACATACTCACGTAACATTTAATAGAAGTTAAAACGCATTTTTTTCGCCCACTCAAAGCAAGTGCCACCAAATCAATTAAGTCTAAACATTTAAAATAAATTAATATTCATAATAGCGCACTGAAGCTCATGAATGAGAAAATAAGTATATTATCAAATGTTGAACCAAAATAAACAGTCTCGTCTCTCGTATGGTCCATGACAGAACTGAAAGAACAGACCCCGTGGGGAGTCAGCTGATCTTGATGGTGGTAGTGCTCTGACGAAGACAGAATATCTTCTCACCATTCTAAACTTATCCTGGAGCAAAAAAAAAGCAAAAAAAAATATCCTTTCGTGGAGACTTGTTCAGTAACTCAGTAGTAAACTCAAGGAAGTCTAACCAGCATGAACATAATGTTCAACAGCTAGCTTACCATCAAACAAAAACAGGCAATCGTTTGAGATTTCCTTGACATAAACAAAAGAAAATGAGAGTGCTATGTATGCTATTGACGTGAACTCAAGTGACCACATTCTTTCTTACCAAGCGGGAATTTTGACAAGCTCAGACCCACATTGGTGGTCGCATGATATAACACATCACTCTCGTGTCAAACTGGTGATGGGAAGATTGGCTTCAAATCCCAGTCGGGTATACTTAGGGTGTATTTTCTAGAAAGTTTTCCACCCTTCCTAGATCAAAATGTGGTTAAATTATCTCTATATTTCTACCGTCACTATCCCCATTCCATTAGCATTCATCAATGTATGGGTATAACCCAAACCTAGACTAAGATGTGGTGAAAATAATCAACAAACAAACAAAAACTATCCCAGAGAATATTATTTACCACTCTCCCCAACCTACTGGATGCGAGACTATTTTAACCAAGTGTACATAGCCTATACCATTGATTCCGAATCTCCAGATCTCCATTTTACTCAATTACTGGGAGAACGGAGATTTTTACAAGGTGTGCATAGACTATATCATGTATCTTACTTACATACTCAATAGCATTAGGAACTTGAAAGATCATTGCCGAATTTACAAAAGTACGCCACCTATCCCTTTCTTGAACTAGTTCTATACAGTCCACCTCATTACACATCATCTATTTCATGTTAGTTCTAGTTTTACTCACCCATCTTCGTCTATGTCTTCCCAATGGTATCTTCCCATTAAGTTTGCCAGTCAATAATACCCTGAACAAGGTTCTAGAATCTTCCATTAAACTGAGTGTCCTGGCCACCGTAATCTACGAGACTTACCTAACCGAACAATGTTTTGTGATGAGTGCAGGGTATGTAGCTCATCAATATGTAACTGCCTCCTAGTCCCAGTAGCCTTAGTTCTTTTTGGGCCAAATATCTTTCTAAGCTACATATTTTCGTATATCGTAAATTTGTTTTCGTCATGTACGGTAGGAGACCACGTTTCACAACCATAGAGAACAACCGATAACATTATTGTTTTGTATATTCTGAGTTTTTAATTTTTCGGCAGATGGCAAGATATCAACAACTTCCTTTAAAGCTTGAATCAACTACACAACTAGCACTACTTACTATTTAATTATAAAATTATGTTGATCAACTTTTCAAATAATATTTCACCAAACTTTTCGCATTTAAATAAACTAAACATTAACTATTTCATATTTTCTACTAGAAATATTATTTTATCCAACTTATTTTTAATTTTAAAGTATGAACATCAACTTATATCAGGATTATAAATTGAACTGAAATACATTTCTTAGTAAGATAGTTTCTAGAGAGAGCAGATATAAGGAGCATGCGCAACTGCGAATAAAGGAATGGAATTGAAACAGAAGAAATAATCATACGCGACTACTACTACTAATAATAATAATAATAATAATAATGACTAATAAACGAAATATGGAACAGCTCAATTTCCAACCGCTTGTGAATCTTTTGATTCATTGTGGGGTGATTAAAGTTACAGAGACTGATTTTGGGGAAGTATTATCTCATTAAAATGTCAATTTTTTTAACTTTTTTATAATTGTTGGTAATTTCAATGTTATTAAAGACATGAGTATTGAAACATCTTGATTTTTTTTCCTACTATATTTTTAAGTAAGTGTTGTAGTTATTTTTAAATTATATGTTTTTAATTTTTTTTTATAATTTTAAAATTAATTGTTCTAATAATTAAAGTTTTTTTTTAAACTATTTACTATTTTTTAAAATGAGTGCCATTATTATTTTAAGAACAGGTGTGGTTTTCATATCATTTTAAAATCTTACATTTTAATGATGTTGTATTCACAGTTTGTTTTGACTGGTGACGTTTTAGATATACTATCTCACTTTTAGAATGAACAAATATATATTCTTAACATTTTAAAATTATAAATATACTCGAACTTGACTTGAACTCGGTAGCTTTTTGAAATACTTGACTAGAGCTCAACTCGAATGAAAAAAATCCAGGCTCGCAGACCCTTACTTTCAGGTAAACAGAGCGTAAATTCTTTATACAAGAGTATGTTAAGTTGGCGTATCAGAAATTCACAAAAATGTATTTTTTCAATTAGTTCTTTATAACCTCAATCAACTACCACTAAATAGCTAATGTAACAATTTAAAAAATTTTAAGAATATACAAAAATGTTATAAAAATAGCTACTCTACAAAAAAGAGGTGCCTTAAAAATAGTGAGGGCCCATGTATGGCCTTTCAAATCTTGAAGTTGGCCCTGAGGGGAACCAACACAAAATTAAACGTGGGAACACAAATATTTTGTTGATAGATATTTTTTAGATCATACGTTTTAACACTAGGTATATTTAGCGATTTAATTTATAGGTAAGAAATAAAAACAACCTTAACTAATGAGAATGAGGTGTGAACTTATACCTCAATGTCACTGAAAAGCGTAAAATATACGTTAGTTTTATATTTTATTATCTTTAAAAAAAGGTTTGAGTATTTATTAAACAACATAATATTACTTACTTTCAATAAATAATTTTATTTTTTTTATTTTGTCTTCTTCTAATTTAAGTATGTTTGGTTCGATTCCCGGCACGCCTGATAAAATAATGATCAATGAAATTGGTACTTTCTTCTCACGCTGGTGATTTGGCAGCTAGGGGTCTTGTTGTGACCGTTTTAAAGTATGTTATTTGTTAATTTGTTGTTGTTTGTTAATTAGTTCTTATTTTCATAAAGAGAGGAGTCCCGTACTACAAAGATTTAGTGAACCTAGCCAGTCTCATCTTAGTCAGGGATATCTGACTTTACCCCCACACCCGATGTACATTAGAAAGAAACAAGGACTTTTAAGTATACATTTGTGATGACGCAAAGGAATTTTCAAAATGGACTCTTAGATCTCTTAGTCTAAGGAAGACTAACTTAGAATAACAATATTACCTTCCTCGTGGAGTTATTTGGTCTGGGAGGTTATTTTACCCCTCTTTATCATAATTGATCATTTACAAGTGAATTTTTAGGTAGTCCATTCTTTAATCTATTCTACATCACTAAATCAAATGCAAAAAAAGGGGGGTGAGAGAGGGAAAATATCGGTCTAAGCCTATGGCTTAGAGCCACATCCCACTAAGCCCAATAAAAAGATTTTCCCTAACTGCATGCCACTTTATATTTAAGGTAGGTCATAATATTAGAGCCACAAGTTATAACTTATATTTGTTTTAATTTTGATTTCTGTGTCTTTAATTTGTTTTCCATTACTAACAAAAAGTTACTACGCTTTGTTATTATTATTTTGTTTCAATTAATTCTTGGCCGTTTCTGGAATGACCAATAAAATTATTTCAATTTAAGTAAATAGATTCTATATACATTTATTAAAGGTCATTCCTCAGCACAGTCTAATTTAGCTTAGAAAACGAAAAATATTACATAATAATTAGTCCAATTTACTGTCTTATAAAATTTACCAACTTAATTACAATGAAGTTATGTACTTAAGTTAATTCTAATGAAATAATGAACGAAAAACTTTATATTGTAGCTGTACAAATAGTCACAGAGGTCAAAACTGAACTCAAGTATCACCATGGCCGAAACAAACTTGTAAATATGTCTCTCTGGGTGTATTGAATAATACCCAACTATTTGCCAAAGCTCAGAACTAATATCTTGCTCTTCCATATCTTAAAAGTGAGAATGGCCATATTAATAGGTTAATGTTTCTAATACATTTATAATCCCTTTATTGCTCACCCCTAAAGCCAAGAAATCTCCAGTGAAAGGAAACTGTAGTAATTGGTAAGCATGTTAATTTTCAACCAAGAGTTTTTTATAAAACTCATAAAATGGTCTTATTAATTCAATAGTATTTATAGTAAAATAGTGTGAAACAGAGACTCCCAATAGCTATTGTCGGTGCGAAACAAGCGTGAATTTATAGACCATTTGAATTGAGAACAACCATAAATACACAACAAACGCATACAATATAGTGTAGTTTTGTTTACAACTTGAATATAAAAGATAGTTTAAGAACATACACAGTTCATCTTTCTACTTGGACATTAAGGAGTGTAAAAAATGAATAAACAATTAATCTTTATACTTCGATATGAAGGAGTCTAAACAATGAATACACAATTGACCTTACTACTTGGACATTTAGAGTCTAAACAATAAATACACAGATCATCTTAATAAGGAGCGTGTACAATGAATACCCAGTTCTTTTTAATATTTGGATATTAAATATTGTAAGCAATTAATACACAATTCATTTTTCTTACCAGGCATTAAGGAATTAAACAATGAATAGACAGTTAATCTTACTATTTGTATGTCAATAAGTAATATAAACTATGAATAGACAGTTTATCTTTTTTCCTTATTTTTAGCCACACACGTATTACTACCCAATCGGGATATACGCTTATATACTAATTAAGCTAATTGAACAGGGATGATGAAGGTTGAATTTAGAGGAAGTGTTCCCACATTTTCGTGGAGTGAGTGGGAAACCATTTATGGAAAATCACTCTTAATACACCGAAACGGGATCAAACCACGGTCTCCTCGTCATCGGTAGTCTAGGCTAATGCAAAAGTAGCACCTTAGGCCATGCGGCCACCGATGCGTCTTACCACTTGAATTTGAATAATTGTAAACAATGTTAGTTTATCTTACCATTTGGTCATGAAGGATTATTAAAAATGACTATACAGTTTATCTTACAACTTTCTCATGAAGAAGTGTAAACAATGAATACACAGTTTATCTTATCATTTGGTCATGAAGGAGTATAATCAATGAATACACAGTTCATCTTACTACTAGGTTATGAAAGGAGTGTAAACAATGAATACACAGTTTATCTTAATATTTGCTCATGAATAAGTATAAACAATGAATACACAGTTCATCTTATTACTAGGTAATGAATGGAGTGCAAACAATGAATACACAGTGTATCTTATTATTTGGTCATGAAGAAGTATAAACAATTAATACACAGTTCATCTTATTACTAGTTCATGAAAGGAATGTAAACAATGAATACATGAATTATCTTACTATTTGGCCATGAAGGGAGTGTAAACAATGAATACAAGGTTTATCTTACTATTTGGTCATGAAGGGAGTGTAAAAAATGAATACACAGTTTATCTTACCATTTGGTCATTAAGGAGTACAAACAGAGATTTCACAAACCATCTTACTTATAGGTCATGAATGGAGTGTAAACAATGAATACACAGTGTATCTTACCATTTGGTCACTAAGGAGTATAAACAGAGAATTCACAAACCATCTTACTTATAGGTCATTAATGGAGTGTAAACAATGAATACCAAGTTTATTTTACCACTTTGTCATAGAAGAGTTTAAACAATGAATACACACATTATCTTACCACTTGTTCATAAAGGAGCGTAAACAATTAATACACATTTCATCTTGCCACTTGGTCATGAAGGAGTATAAACAATGAATATACACATCATCTTACTACTAGGTGATGAAGGAGTGTAACTAATTAATACACAGATCAACTTACCATTTGGTCATGTAGGAATATAAATAATGAATACTGAGATCATTTGAATACTCGGGCATTAAGTGGTGTAACAATTCATATATAATTACTCAACATATTTTGACAGGAAATAAATAATTTAAGTTTAACATGGGCGTGGTAGCTTTTGTGTAGAGTATTAGTGAAATCAATGCAAATATACTTTATTCTAATATTACTTTCAGGAAATCGAAATCTATATAAATTTGCAAATTTTCCTTCTAGAACATGAAGATGTGACATTAAAAAAGTCCCCATTTGAAACAATAAATATATTGTTTATTTTAACACGGCAATAGTAGAGGCTAAGGTTTATTTTTAATGTCAATATTCAGAATATAAAATCAATTATCTTGTTTCTAAATTATTTAATTATGTTATGTTAGATTATTCGAGTATTTGCAAGAAATGTTGTTTTTCATATTGTTGTTTCTATATAAGTTCAAAAATGTTTGTGATATTTTAGAATATTTTAAAATAATTTTCTTTTCAATTAATCTATTCTCATTTGATACTCGTTCCAACTCAATGCATCCATTTTTGACCTTGGAGGCTATTCACGAGCAATTTCTGTTTTTAAACTGGAGTTCATTCCGAATGATAATGGATTAGTATCCTCAACCTTTTTTATCAGTCAACACGTATTAGTATAAATTGTGGACTTACTGTGAGTATCGAATTTTCTGATGATGGTTTCGATGATTGTAGTCCTTGGTGCCACATGCCCTCTCCTCACGGGCATCCCGAAATACTGGGTCAGTCAGATTCACTACCAGGCATAGAGATATTTGTTGTTTCGCTCGCACTTTGCATTCACCACTCCGCTGAATAGACAAAAAGAAACATTTCACAATCCCCGCTGGGGGTCTTGGAGCTACACTTGCAATTATATGATAGCACTAATAGCATCTCAATTTTTAAAATGGAAAAACCAAAAAAACAATCGCTAGTTGGATGTTTCTAAACATTCCCCGACTGACACACCGAATACTGTCGCGGGGAGGGGAGATCACTTGTTCTGCGTCGCTACACATCTGGCGTCTGTTGGTCTAGCTAGACGCCGGCGAACTACTAAACTTGTATTACGCTAGGAAGAGACGCCAGAGATATTGAGGGGTAAAGGGGTGACGAAAACAGGAGGGGCGTGAGTTTATTTGAAACAGCCGTACCGGCGTCCTGGCCGCTGCGCATGAGTCCAGCATCCGTCAGAATGAAGGAATACTGTCATTTGAGCAGTCGACAGTAAATAGAGGGATGGAGATATGACCTGATTACAACGTTTAGGACAGGTTATGGGAAGGAAAGAAAGATCGATAGTTGGTGAAAGAGTCGTAAATGGTCTCCAAAATGGAGGAAAGTAAGATGCATTCGTATTTTATCTCCATCTTAAGCATACCCAAGACAACAAGTGATATCTTGTGATCGGATTATGTTGTAGCGTTTTTCCGCCGCGTCTTACTACCCGTCCGTGTCATACGCATTTTAACTGTGATAATAAGGATATGGGTGAAGAAGGTATATTTTATAAAATGTACCCTCGTTTGCGTGAGGGGAGAGATGATCTATTTTTTTAAATCTCACTATTAAACGTGTCTGGGATTAGAGCCCTGAACTTCCAGTCACCGGGAAACTAAAACAGATGATCCTACAGATTGAGGTGTGGTATTGTTAGTAACGTTATCCTATCAAACACTTGGGTGTTATTATTTCACCATTCAATGTGAGCATTACTAACAAAAGACCACATCAATATAAATAAAAATGGTAGGGTAAAACAAACACCGGTAATTAATCTCCCTTATCAATCAGTTTTGGAGTTAGTCAAATTGGACCAGGTTCACCTACAGTAGAGGACGATTGGACCAGGTTCCCCTTGCGGTAGGGGACTATATATCTTACAAGTGTACCATTAGGTTCATATTGGACCAAGTCTCCCTGGAAAAGGGTATATTACTATCTCTTACAGCTTATTCACGGGATTGAGGGATGTAACCAGGTAAAATCAAACCGACAGTCATAATTCCGAGCATTGATGATAAGTTGAAAAAGCGTTCAGTTCTTATATTATAGTGCAGATTCTTGCTCACCATTTTAATCTCTTTCAACTCTATAGTATTCACTGTCAGCTCCATCTTCTTTCTATCTAAAGGCATTACTATTTTGTATATTTAAAATTATTAAAATCACTCTTTCAATTAAATTTAATGTTTTAAAATCTAAAATAAATAAATGTCGCTCCCAGTTCGCATGTCCTTATGTCCGAGTCTCTTGTGGTTAACCCGAAATTTGGCCCTGATTATTCAGTATTTATTAGGAAATAATATGTATATTGTACATATAGATATGCATACATTGGTATGGATGGGGGTTTATGGGGTTTTAAACCCCCCTGAAATTTTCCGATATTTTTAATACGAAGCTTAAAGATGGCCTTGTATCAAACTTCAAATAATTTGTAGAAGCATTCACTTTTCAAAAATAAAATCCAGGCGAATATCACCCTAAATGGCTTCTAGAGTTCAATTTTTTTTAAATACGCATTGGCAGCCAATCTAAATATTTTATATAGGCCTATGCATTTAATAGTTTTTTTTTAGAAAATCGTAGCTAACTATATATTCCAACGTGGTAAAGTTGTAATTATCATCGTCAGTAATTTTATACTTTGAATATAAATTATCTTCTCCAGACCTTTAGTATAAATCATAGGTTTTGTGAAAATATTTTTTTAAATTTGTATTACTTATTCGAATTGATGGTAGGACTGGGTTCAAAGTAGAATACATCTCCACCCTTTCAGTCTAGTTCGTGATGTTTGGTAACTACCCAATCAACATTCCTCTTGATTCATGAGGAGAAAAAACCATTCTCTAATGGAGGAAAAAGGTTGAATCCTTCTTCGTATGAAGGATAAGTCTCAACATGTTGATTGACTAGCTACTTTAAAAGAAAAAATCCGTCCTAGCTCATGGAGCCTTGCACACCAATAAACATACTTTGGGTGGAAGGGCTGCAAACTATTTTTCATACCATCTTGGTGAAGTCACTATTTGAGTGGTTCTATCGAATTACACGATCATATTTAATCAAGCAGAAAGGTTTAATATATGTGGAATATTTACATCCATCTCGAACGTGATAGAAGCTACCACCCCCTATTGGAAATTATCTTACCGTTGGCTCGCATCGAACATGAATATGGGTGCATGACACTTGAAATTAGAAGGATCCAGTAAATGTAATAGTAGAGGAGTGCTTGCTCCATAGTATGAAGTTTGAAAATTAGCATTGTCCTCATAAAATTCTACAAGGGCATCTTGATATAAAATCAGGTTCATTACTCCAAGCAAGTACATGACTGAATTTAAGTAGGGTTTGGCTGCACGTAGACAAAACTGATCGAAAATATTTCTATCTGAGCTGTCCTATTTTTATGTCATGTCTGAAGAGCAATTATGACATAGGGAGGTTTTCTAATTCCGGTTAAAGTTCTCACCACCCATTAATGCTGTGTAGAAGCAGGCACGTTTGGATACTCAAACAATTTCAATGAGTAAATGTGTATATTGATGCGTCATCTATGGTTGATGAAAGCCACGATGTAAATCGATTGATATCACCAGTCTACATATGTGATGCAAGCCAATATATTATACTTGCCTTAATTCAAAAATGTGTCTTCACAGATGGAGGGGATACTCTTTAAAAGGCATTGCTGTTTGAGATAGATCGAACAAGTAGTAGCTACTGTTAAGTATTTATCTGAATTTGGGAATAATCTTCAATGAATCTTAGTATGAAAAGTAAAGGTACGCATAAGTCAAATACACCTGTTTCAGTGTGTACGTGTATACATTCCAGTCTAAATTCTGCATTTACAAGGTACCATTACTGACAATTCTCAAAATACTTCACACATTATCCGTATTCAGCTAAATTTATTCATAAATATGTAGGAGAGAACGAAGAGGTAGGGTATATAAGCCCTCCTATTGTATAGCTATCCTAAGCCCATCCCGTTAGTTAATTTCCCAGAAGTATATGAATGCGTGGGTTTGACTGTATTCTAACCAGATAATGTTCACATGTATAATATTCACAGATTTTGTCTAGATGTGTGTCTTACTGCCAGGCCATATGACTGTGTCGAAACCAGGCAAAGAGGTTACATTATTGGGTAATTTACATAACCTTATTGTTTACCACAACGAGAGCTATACCTGGACCATATATAAGTTTGTAAATGAGTATTTCAAATTTATTTATGAACATATTCTTTAAATCTAGATTAAATAAGTCCACGTTAATTATTATGGAGTTTGAGGTTCTTGTGGAATTAATCACAATAAAAAAGGAACAACTTAACCAAAGTAAGCAATTATTCATTTTAGAAATGTCTTAATATAAAATGAATGATTTTTTATTCTTAAATGATAAAAAAATATTTATATATTATAATTAATTTTATCAATTCAATTGCCAAGACATTTGATAATTTTAGTTGGAAGTTATTGATGTCCGTCAGATATTGTATGGAGATGAGACATTGTATTGGTCTAGGGCACAGCCAAGAAAACAATATACACACCGCCTTACCGGAGTTCCGCTGAGCTTCTTGAGACAGGTTCAGTCATTGGCCACTGGGGACCGCTAGTTGCAGTCCTCAATGACAATATCACTTCCAATTAAGATATTTTTAAACAACTACCTTTCACCATGTTCGTTGTAAAAGCTACAAGCGGAAGAGCAAGTTTCCAAGAATATGGGTCTGAACACAATAGTTTAGGTACCAGAAACATCGAGCCCCTATTCATCCTTTTTAAATGAACAAACTTAATAAGGCAAGTTGGGGAGGCAGGGGGGGATCAACGCTAAGTATACAAGTCTGAGCATCCACGATGTTTGATCATAAGGTCTTATGAAAAATTACTTAATTAATGACTAATGTGCTTACCATGTTTGTGTGTCCTCCTAACCTTATAGCTTTTAAGCTCTTACACTAATCTCAATCACTCGCATCAGCTATCACGCGAGATAAACAGCATACCATTAAAATCTAAGTTGTAGGTTTTGGGAATGGCATGGTTTGAATCCCCGTTGGATGTAATTAAGGTATTAAACATGTTTTCCCCATCATCTCTTGATGTAAATGGGATATATTTCCTTTAGATGTTATCATCTTCATCCGTACCCCAGTGTTGTTATTATATGAAGACCATCCGGATAGATAGTTAGAAGTGGTGGAAAATATTAAACTAATCTCAACCCAACTTAAAATAAACATAAGCACTCAAAATAACATATTTGGGTTTAATTTTAACCATTCCTTAGCCCACTCCTTCAAGGCCGAAAATGTCTAATGTTTTCAAAACAAACAATAATGAACAAGTTTGGCGATAGAAGAGAAACAAAGCAATCCACCAAAAAACACCTTTAACACGTATTGGTGGACACGGGGAATAAACGCCGTACTAATCGAGTCAGGTTTTTGGTTATATTAAGGTTGGGGCTTGAAACCGTGCTGTTGAGGGTGATTTTTACTTACATGGTTTGAAAAATTTACTCAAGCCATATAATTTTGAACTAAGACACCGTTCAACCAAACTTGGTAAACTCTTCTAGGATTCATATTTCAAGGCCAATGGAATTTTAAGGGCGAAATGGGGAAAATTCACTATTTATAGAAGCCATTATCAGTGAAAATGCTGGATAAGGGAAGCAGCATAAACATCCAATTTAATAAGAGTTTAAGTAGTTATTTGATTTTGTTGTTTGATGAATAAAAGTGGAACTAAAACCCTAGCTTTTTATATTTATAAAAAAAAGTATAGACCGGTAAATGATGCCCAATGAATACTCACTTAAGTTACAGTTGTCAATTTCATTATTATAACTATTAAATATATCAGCCATGCATTTCTTCAGAAACCATAAATTCTTAATAGAAAATATTATTTTAATGCATAGGGAATAGATTTGAAAAAATGTATATTACTTTGAAAATGGAAAACTATTTAATTTTTTTTACTATTTGAATTTGTCATATTTAAAATTAGTCATTTTTCCTTAATAAATGAAATGAAAAATCCACTGTTACTTAGGTTCTACTCGTTTGAACTTTACGCATTTTTGCAACGTTATTTGAGTAGGAATGAATAGAGTACAATAGATAGGAAGTGAACAAACAATTTTGGCGTGGGAGAGAAACCATGTATAAAAATCATCCTCAATAGAACTGGCTGGATTTCGAATCCCAACTTTCCAGTCACCGTTAAATAAGCTCATATGGTCCAGATTTTTGGTCTAAGTTCCCACTCATTTGGGTTCATAATAAATTAAATATTCATCTATTTTTAATGTCCCTGCGTTCATAATTTTTCAGGACAGAAGTATCCTCAAAATACAATAATTTTATGTAGATGATATACAAAACATCTCAAATTATCAATGCCCTTAGTGCTTTAAAAAAGATTTTTAAAATATTCACCGGAAAAAAATGTGGTATATTTTATTAGTTATATATATATATATAATTATTAATACAAAGATGTATAAATACTATTATTAGTAAAATAAGTATACATATATGTATATGTCTTAAAAATATTCTACCACTTTAAACTAACTAAATATATATATTTTGTTATTATTTTTATTATAATATGCCCAACTATTATATAAAATACAATTGTGAAAGAAAACTTATTAAAGGAGTAATGCGCTTAGGCTACAATAACTGTTTGTGCGCCTCTTAAATACTAACACATATTATCTAGTTTCCTATTTAATCTTTCAACGTAATAAATATGGTTAGAGGCCAGTAAAAATTGTTTTATTTTTAGTTAAATTTCGTTTTTCAAATCTCATTTTTCGCTGTTATTTCGTGTATATTCACATTTGCATGTTATTTGAGGTGTTTAAGAATTATTTACATATTGAGACAATATAATATATTGTCTCAATATGTAAATAATTCTTAAACTTATATAAAATTTACTATTGAAACTTTATATATTTGCTTTAAAATTCTTTGTCAAGCTGGTCGTCATATCTCACTATTTTGTAGCCTAGATTTAGCTTAAACTAAAACAAAATATTAATCAAATTACAACATGGTCTAAATTTCTACTTAATTGCTTCTTAATTTCGTGTTTATTTAAAGATATTTTTGTAAAAGTGGTGTTATTTTGTTATATATGAGGATTTCGTGTAATAAGACAATTTCTCTTTACTTCACTTTTCAAAAACATTGTAAATCATATCTAAAAACTATCAAAGGATAACGTACTTGATTCCATCTTTGTATGGCACTTTTCGCTTTATCGCGTCTCACCATTTTTACGGGGCTCTATATATGGTATAATCTGTGGACACATTTCTACACAATCCTAAACCACTTTGAACTAAAGTCTCAATATCAAATAAAATAATTACAATTTCAAATATTAAACATAATAAAATTAACCATTGGTCACTATGGAGTGTTCAAGTTTACATATGAATAAGTATCCATAGTGAATCAACTATGTATTAATATCCATAGTATATTGTTACATGTTTAGTCTTTTACAAACCTAAAAATCTAATATTTATTGAAACATTTCTCGTTTTCTAAACCTATTATCCTGATTTTAAATAAATATGAAAATCAAAGTTTTTAAATCAACGAATAAATCATACTATTGAAGCCTTTGTTGCGCACCCCATTATTCCAAAACATAAAAAGATGCATCGCTTGATTCTTAGTGAAGGGTATAAATGGTTAAATTAGAAGTTGGCCACTTCCCCATAAAACTAATGCTAAATAAACGGTTAAATGTAGTTTACCTTGTCACTATTATTCAACACTAGAAATAATAGCACAGCTAATAAATAAGGATCTAAGCTAGTTCATTAAAAAAATGTTTTGGTGCCCCACGCAGTTTTTCTCCTTCTTTTGTCTTAAAATAGAGACATTTACCCAAAACTATGAAGATTTGTGAAACTAAATAATATTCATTGTTGCAAAAAAAAAACACCATTATCATTTTCAAAGAACTATAAATACATATATGTATATATGTATCGGCTTATGGCTCAGGTACTAATGTATTGGCTTTATATAAACATATTTCAAATAAAAGAGTTTTATATTTAATAGTAAAGCATAATGGCATTGATAACTGATAAGTAATTTCTTATCCCAAATAGTTGCGGAGATATAATTGAAATTAGAAATGTTCGCTTATGTAAAGCACCCTCAAAGTCACTTTCATTAGAAAAAAATTTTAGTAATTTCATTTCAAATGTTATATAGTTCCCAGATAAAAAAGATTGAAACAAAATTGTTAAAGTCAATTTCGAGGAAATATATTTTTTTTCTCTTTGAAACAGTATCTTGTATAAAAGTATTTGACCTCTGTACTCAATCTACTAGCGGAGATAGATTTGAAACTATCTCTGAAATACAGGTATTTGGTCTCTGGACTCAATCTACTAACAGATACAGTTGTCTGAGAGACTGGTAATTGACCTAAGTACTCAATATCCTATCAAAGATATTAAAGTTTGAAACAAATAATCTTAGACAGGAAATTGGCCTATGTACTCAATCTACTAGCAGAGATAGTAAAGCCAGAAACAGTCCATTATGGACAGGTATTAGGACTCTGTACTCAACAGACTAGAAGAAATAATGTTCGAAACAATCTCTCGCAGAACGGTTAGTATTTTCAGTAGGTACTTATCTAAAAGTGAGAGCAAGAGTAATATTGTGTGTTAAGGCTGGCTAAATAAAAAATGTGAACCGAATATGCATATTTTATTTTAAAGATTTTAAATAAAATATCTAATATTGAATGTTTTATTTGTATCTTGCTGCTGAACCAATGTTCTAATTTATAATTAGATTAGAAAATTATGGGATAAAATGTTGGTTGGTGAAAGCGTAAAAGGACTTACATTTAAATGATGTTATAGATAAAGCATTGTCATGATTCCTAATAAATATTTTTGTATTTAATAATTTTTATTTTAAATTATGTGTAATACGAAACAAATAGCTCCTTTAAATAACACCATTAACGTAGGGTAGTCTAATATACACTCAGATTACCTTGAAAGGTATCAGTCTTTCCTTGATGGCTGTAATGGAAATATGCTATGTATACTTGCAACCTTTAAACGAATGGTACATTTGTATTTTAATGTTTTATCATTTATAAAATTATGAAGTAATGCTGTATAAATTCTCTAAAGATAAACTTACATACACCTTCTCATTATATGGAAATAATGGATTTAAAGAATTTTAGTAAAACAAATATTCTCAAATAAAATTTTAGTAAAATTTATTTATAAAATTTTCAATACAAAAGTATCCTATTTTTAATAAATTTTATTTTAATTATTTTATCTATGAAAGACAAATTATTATTATTATTTTTGATATTAATACCGTATTTTTGCTATAGCTACAAGAGTATTTATATTAAGCCAAGCAATCCAACAAACACCTTTATAAAGACATATTGTAAAAATAAATACTGTTTTCACTAATCACATTTATTCCCAATTTTGAGCTCAGTCTTTTTCAAAGTAACAGTCTTTAACACAATACAGCCCATTATTACTAGGCCAACCAGTAAAAATATCAGTCCAGGAGGATTATTGCCTAGTAATAAAGCTAGACAACACCCCATTGTTTCAATGGTGAGTAAAATAAGTCCAATATACACAGCAAAGGTCAAATAATTTGATCTTATCTTCTTCGAAATGGTCTGAACATATGCGCGTAGTTGTTCCAAGAAATGGAGTGCGTTTGGGTAAACACGAGAACTCTTAGTACAAAGATATGCCGGGAATTGTTTGATTTTATCCAATGATGATGTTCTAAGGAAGTAGTGTTTTCGGCGCCAGGATCGTTCGCGCTTGAAAGTAGTGCCATCTTGCCGTGTCAGTTCACTTGAGGACTTGAGAACACTGGTTGACACTGAAACCAAACAAAGGGTTATACGTTAATAATTATTAAAAGGTTTGTTATTAAGCCCGTATCACACGACACTTGCTTATACTAGAAATCAAGTGTGCTAGCTAGCACCTAGATATCTGTATACTAGCTAGTACAATGGAAATGGGACTATAGTATTCACACGCTGCTAGTTTGGTACTAGGTTCTAGTGCAAATATTTCTCGAACGTCAGAGATTAATTTTGAGTGCAGCAGCTGAATTAATTACTAATAAAGATATTGAAAATTATGAGAGGGAGAGTAGGAAAAAGAATATATACACGGGATTGGTTCGGAAAGACGAAATAATGGTCTCAGGATGCTAAATACGATATATTCGGAGGTTAGGTAATATACATTCGGGGTGACACAAACGTTTAGTATCTCCCTAAATTTGTATTCATTTATTTACATTGTGGTCAGAGGCCCCTAAGCCCACGGGTGTCCAAGTAAAGTATCCTTGATACACAAATGTTCTTTTTTAAGCCTACGCACACTTTATATTATAAAAAAAAACGCCCAAGGTTGGCATGCTATCAAATTTATTTAGATTAAAATTGGGTCTGGAACACAGTTTGTCGTTTTTAGATGACATGTTTTAAATTAAATTTATATACATTAAATATATTGTCATACTGTGGCAATTTGGTATTATATAAACAAGGTTGTTTATAATATTTTTTTGCCAACAACAAAATCACATCCGATGACCATGTTGGCGTCATTTATACCATTTCTCTACACAACAGTCTCAGCGCGCATGATTGGTTGAATTACACAGACTAGTGTCGAAACTAGTACGAAAATAGCACGTGTTCTATCCTCACAACTAGTATGTTAGCCAGTACCAAGTGGCAGAACCAGTATACTTTTTCTGATTCACACGACGCTAGATGATGACATGCTAGCTAGTGCTAGCTAGCACACTGGATTTCAAGTACGAGCTAGTGTCGTGTGATACGGACTTTAGTGTGTTTTAGTATTAGGCAAACCAAATGAATTTGTTGAATTGAAAAACATTAGAAATATATCAATATGTATTTGGGAGCTAAAAAAAAAAGCTACATGACGCTATATTATCTTCCTCTGAATACCTTTTGGCCTATTGCCAGAACTAAATATTTATTTTGTATGAGTCATTTAAGACAATTACTAAAGGCTATTTACTATTCATGTAGTATATTATGTTTGGTTAGTATTAGGGTGATTCAATTTAAATAATATTTTATTTCTCTGTGCTTTATTATGTATTCTCTGTGCTACTTCCATAATATATCTGTAATATATTATATATATATAATCACTAAACCATTCCTCGTTGATGTAAGTGATCTTAAAGAAACTCAATATTAATTTAAATGGAATGTTCGAATCTTAGACACATAACGATTGATGTTTAATCAATTACGCTTATTTTATTGTAAATAATAAATATTATACATCTCCTTTAAAGGAGTATACCAGAAAGGGGTGAATGGATTAATCAAATGCATGAATAATACACCCAGTTTTATTTGGAGCTATTTACATTATTTTATTTTTTACCGCCATGAGTGCTATACCTGGACAGGATATATGTAATTGGGTATTATCTCAATTTCATAGTGAAAATCTTCCTTACAAGTTACATCTTGATTAAATAAGCCCACTTTAATCATTCTCCTGGAGTTTGAGGTCCATGTGGAATTAATCGCAAGTAAAAACAGCACATGAACCAAAGTACGCAATTATTCCATTTTTTTAAATACCTTAATGCATTGACAGATGATTTTTTATTCTTATATGTTGGAAATATTTAGACTCTACTCAATACTATCAATTCAATTGCCTATAAATATGATAGTTTTGTCTAAAATATATTGATGTCCGTTAGATATTGTATGGAGATGAGACATTGTATTGAGTCTTGGGCACAGGCAAGGAAGCAATGGAGATGCAGTCCTACAGAAGTTCCGCTGAGCTTCTTGAGAAAGATTCAGTCATTGTATATTGGGACTGATAGTTGCAGTCCTCAATGATAATAGCACTTCCAAATGAAATATTTTTAAACCACTCCCTTTCACCATATTCGTTGTAAAAGCTACAAGCTGAAGAACAAGTTCAAATTAAGACTTATATAGAAAATTCAGAGAAAGCTATAATAAAATATATATATTTAAAATTAAATGAATTAGACGGCTATAAAATTGATAGATGAATTGAGTGAATATAATATTCATAAGATTGATTATATTATGTTTTTAATGAGCAAGAAAATGTCATGTATAAAAAATTATTTTAATAAATTGTTATAACATCATCAAATGGATTAAATTATGGTTGATGACAAGTCTAAAATATACATATAACATACTAAAATATTATTTACAAAACTTGGCTACAATAAATTGATGACAAAAACAAAGTTTTAAGATCAACAGTTTTGTAAAATAGATTATAAAATTAGAACTAGTAAGTCAACATCTCTTAATGAAGTTCAATAAAGTATTTAAGTGATCTTGTACAACGATTTGGGGAATATAATTGTTTTAATTTCTAATTTTAAGGTTATGTATGAAATCTAAGACTTATCTTGTTCCAGTCCCATTACTTCTTGTGAAACTCAGCCATTAAAAGGATTCTGGTTTTTAATCTGCCAACATGTTTCGGTATATAAATAGCATAATCATGGATTCATAGTCGTCGTGCGGGACACAAAGTGTTTTTACGATCAAGAGAAGGAAGCTTCTCCTTATTAGATTAAAAACCAGCATCCTTCTAATGGCTGAGTTTCACAAGGAGTAATGGGATTGGAGCAAGATAAGACTTATATTGCATACATAACCTTAAAATTAAAAATTAAAACAATTAAATTCCCCAAATCGTTGTACAAGATCACTTAACTACTTTATTTAACTTCATTGTGTAATGTTAACTTACTGATTCTAATTTTATAATCTATTTTACAACACTGTTGAACTTAAACTTTGTTTTTGTCACCAATTTACTGTATCCAAGTTTTGTAACTAATATTTTAATATGTTATATGTGTATGTCGTCAACCCATAATTTAATCCAGTTCATGATGTTATATTAATTTATTAAAATAATTTTTAGGCATGACATTTTCTTGCTCATTAAAAGCATAATATAATCAATATTTTGAATATTATATTCACTCAATTCATCTATCAATTTTAAAACCATCTAATTCATTTAATTGTAAATCTATAAATTTTATTATAGCTAACCCTGAACTTTCTATCTAAGTCTTAATTTGAATTACTATTACTCCTTACTTTAAACTAATTTAGAATGTTTTCTAAAATGTTATGTGAAGAACAAGTTTACAAGATAAGTGGTCAAAACACACTAGTTCAGGTACCAGAAGGCAGAAACATCCACCCCGTGTTCACCCCTTTCAATGAACAGACATATTCCGCCAAGCTAGGCAGTCAACGTTGTGTATACAAGCCTGAGCAGTCACGATGTTTGAAAATAAACTGTTATGAATAATAACTTAACCAATGACTAATGTGCTTACCACGTTTGTCACCCCCCTCCCCCCCTTATATATTTTAAACTCATAATCTAATCTCAATCACTCGCATCAGTTTAGCACTCTAACTAAACATCATGATAATAAAATCTAAGAATTTAGAGACAATCGATTCTATCGCTTTGAAACCGTCCCTCAAAGACTGTTATTTATTTAGCTACTTTACTCAAACTACTAGCAGATATAGCCATATTTGAAACTATCTCTAATATATAGGTATTTGGCCTTTGTACTTAATCTACTAACAGATAAAGTTGGGTTTGAAACAGTCTCTCAGAGATAAATATTTGTCATATGTTATCAATCTACTATCAAAATTAAGTTAGATACAGTGATTCATAAACAGGTATTTTGCCTATGTACTCAATCTACTAGCAGAGACAGTTGGGTTTGGAAGTCTATCAATGGCATGTATTTGACATAGGTACTCAAACTACTGGCAGAGATAGTGAGGTTTGAAACATACTATCATAGACAGACATTTACAAGTATTTGGCCTCTGTACTCAATAATATATTTTAGTATGGCTTAAAAGACTCTGTCGTACACAGGTATTTGGCATCTTTACTCAATTAACTGGCAGAGTGAGTTAGGTTTGAAACAGTCTTTCATAGACAGGTATATATGATTTCAAAATTTTATTCAAATAATATGTTTCAAATTTAAGTATAGGAAAAATTAGTGGCTATTTCAAAAAATTCAAAATTAATGTTTGACTGCCAGCGTTGACAAAATTGTTTAGTCTATTAAAGAAGTACCACCATTTTCCGAGTTAAAAAGAGTAGATATAATATTCAAATGGCCACCCATTGAAATAAATTGATCCAAATATTTATATTACATAGCTTATTATTTTTTTCAGAATTAGACCCATTTTAAATCATTTACTAACATCTAGGTAATTTAATTAATACAAAAATAATTAAATCAAAATTTAAAATTTAAAATCTTTAGAATCTTTATGGACGACTAGTCTTAAAATTAAAGTAAAAGGAATAATATATTTATGTTGGTTGGTTTAAAAAATATATATATATATAGTTAGGCTAGAAATTCATTTAATAAAATTTTGGGTCGATTGAGCCATCCATTAAAGTCTAAATTCGTTTTACATATACATTTTAACATAGTTAGTTGACAATTGGATTTTTTTTTAAATAACATTTCTTCTCAAAAAAAATTATGAAAATGTCCTAGCCCATGCTTTATTTTGTAAGCCTCTAAAATGTATGACTCTCAATGATTTGCTAGTTTAAAAATATGCTTTTACTGAAATAATTTTCAAAATATTTTGTACAAAGGTATTATATAGGATTTTTATAGGTGTTATACATCCAATTTAGGACGATTTTTTTAAATGAAGTTCAAAATCTTTTATAATGAAAATTCAAATGTTTATTTACCTAAATATAGGGTGTCTATAAATCACTAAACAACCGTTAAAATTGTCTAAAATTTTATTTCTCTAACCTATTGAAATATACCTATTAATAACCAATTTAACTTTTATTTTAATCAATCTAAAATACTCTATTGACAGATAACACATATTAATAAAATTCTTATCTACTTCTTACCCTAAATTTTGTTGATTTAACTTATTGAAACACATCACTCAATTACCAATTTAACTTTAATTCTATTAAGTCTACTCTATTTACCGAGAATAATAATAATTATCGTCAAGTAACTGTTGATGTTCAGTTTCACTAATTATTCATCTCGTTGCTGACGTATCTATCTATTTTTCAGTGAAATAACCAAAAGACATTCGATGTTCAGCTTCACGAATTATTTCTCTCGTCGCTGCTATGTTTATCTATTTTTCAGTGAAATAACCAAAAGATATTCAGTAAAAATGTAGTATTATAGCAAATATACTCTTTAGATTCTAATATATATATATATAACTTGTTTATTTACTGGGTAAGGAATTAGACAAATGAGTATAATGACCTAGAAAAATGAATATGTTTATTCAGATTAATTAAAGTGTCCGAATTAATTACAATTATATATTTATTTATATATATATTTATATGTATGTATGTATGTATGTATATTTATATGTATTTATATTTATATATAGACTATATAATATAATGTATTAATTTTATTGGTTATCTATTGATTTGTTTGTTATTGTGCTTTATTTCATGTGAGCAGGTACCGGTAGTCTTCAGAGAAGATAGAGGAGCATTATTATTTTTGAAATCTGGTTTTAATGTACGTTTATTGGTCAATTTTTTTTACCAATCAATATACTGTATGTATATTAAAAGTCAATATTTTAAATTATTTGAAATTAGTTCCACTTAAATGTTAGTAATTGAAGTGAAGATTTCAGATTTATTATTGGATAAAGTCTTCCCAAGCTGATTTTACACAATCACAGACCTACACAAAATCTTACTTATTTTCTATGTTTAGATATATTATGGTAAAAAAATATCTCATTTGACCATATTTATACCTTTAGGAAGGAACGGCCACGCAAAACCAGTCCTTAATGATGGAAGACACTCCAAATCCGGGAGAAGTCTTTCCTCTAGGACATGTTGAATTTCTGTAACCAGAGTTGCCGTCATCGTTGATATATATCTAGTGACAAAGATAAATTCACAATAAAAAAGTTATTTTATTAATAATTCATAAATAATACAGGTCCGGATTTAAGGGAGGAAGACAAGGGCAAACGCTCGAGGGCCTCCACAAACTGTTAATTTAAAAAAAAATCTCTTACGACACTATACATCATTACAGTTAGAAAAGCGTGCAAATGCTGCAAATAGTTTTTACCAAAACAACTGGCTGATATTATATTATATAAAAGTATAATTAGTAGTGACAATGACATAGATTTAATTGTTTAATTATTATTGTTGATTCTAACAAAAAAATATTATTTAAAGGGGAGCCCGTGCCTGCCATATCCACCTCTGTATCCGATCCTGGATACTGCTCAGGATTTTCACTAGCGTTTTTTGTTTGGGAAATGTTGGCATGGATACCATTCCAAGTGTATACACTCAAAATTTATTGTATATAATTCCAATAACTTATGTGGATAAAAGCCATGATTTTCACTTATATTGTTTATTTGATAAAATTTTGAATGGAAACCATTCCGAGTGGATACAATTATTCAGTCGCCTCAAATCAACTGTGCTAACCACTCGGTAACGAGAATAGTTAGGATGGTATCACTGAACCAGTACTGTACTAAAACTATAGAGGATGTCTATGTACACTAAGGCAACTGGATAAGCAGAATGGATCTGGAATCTATTAGATTTGTTGGCATCTTTATAACCAATATTTGACGGAAGCAGAAAAGATTAAAATAGGGTATACTAGACTTGTAATTGGTCGATCTCTAGTCATAGAGTTAGTAAAGATGTATATTGTGAAACTAATAAAATTATATTCAGCCTCATTAACCAAAAATCAATTGTAACAAGTAAAAGTAAAACCGTGCCTCTTAACATTATTGTTGTTTTCATTATCCCCACAGGCATGAGTTGAGTTAAAATAGAGTATTTCAGAAACGTAATTTGGATCACATACCACCAACAATTAATGCAAGAAGGACAAAACCATTGGTTCTTGGAGCTGTAATTTGTATTACAGACCACCAACAATATTATAAATGCAAGACCAAACTATTGGCTCTTGGATCTGCAATTGGCATCAGAAACCACCAAAAATAGTATAAGCTACAAGCAGGGAAAAAAACCATTGGCTCTTGGATCTGATGTTTCCATAACAAACCACCAACAATATTATACCACAGGATCAAACCATTGGCTCTTGGAGCTGAAATTTTCATCCCCTAGCACCAAGACAAGTAGACAGACAGGAAGAAACAAGGGTATTTTATAGCTCTAGTAATATGCATCACAGACTCCTATATAGGTGGACAAACAAGATTAAACAGGTTCCCTTTTGTCGCCATTTCCAATGACTACTATCTTAAGTGGAAGGTTTGGATGAAGCAAGGGTATCTTAGAAATGCAATAGATATAAATACTTACGAGGATAAGGGGGACGAAATCATTGTCGGTATTAATTTTAACCAGCCTCAATAAACAGTAAGCCAAGAGTAAATGAAGAAATAACTAGGTCGTATTCAAACTGCAACCAGCAACACCAACCAATAACCTATATCAGCGTCTGGATAAAATAACGTCTCTAAAATGTTTAACTATCCTCAAAAGGCTATAAACCATGAGTAAGTTCATAATAAATCAAGCGTATTTATAAGTTCTAACAACCTTAATAAATTACCACCAACCCTTGGGACCGAGATAGTTAAACAAGAGTCTTACAACTGTCATCAGACTCACTAGCCTATATTAATTGAATATTTTAATGAGGATATTCCAATTTTAATTAACTTATCTTGCCACTACGTGGGTAAGGATAGAATGAAATAAAGGGATCTTTTAATCTAATCAGCTTTAGTAAACACTAACCAGAGGTGAGAGGTAGAATTAAACGAGTATCCCTTATAAATGTAATCAGCCTTAGTGAATAATAATCAGAGAAGAAAGGCAGAATTAAACTAGTGTCCATTATAAATCTAATCAGCCTTAGTATATACTAAACAGAGTATTATGTAATAAGGCTCAGTAACCTCTAATCTTTTAGTATGGAGAGGTTGAAAAGAGTATCTAAGATATGTAATCAGCCTTACCACACGCTTAACTATGTGGACAGTAAAAATGTGATCAAGTCAATTTTTAAAACTGTATTTTTTTTTATTTAGCACCGCATCTTACTACCTGTTCGGGCTATACACTTAAGTACTAAATACACTAATGGATTAGGAATTGGGAAGGTTGAATTTAAATTAAGTGAACCCGCATTTGCGTGACGAGAGAATGGAAAACCATTTAGGAACACCCCCCTTCCCCCAATTCACCCGACCGAAATTCGAACCTCGATCTCCCTGTCCTCTGTGGTCTAGCTCAACACGACTAGCGCGTTAGCTAAAAACGCCACCGAGGCGGGTTTAAACTGTAATTAAATTTTATAATTTTATTTTTGACTTTGTCTATTACTACCCGTTTGAGCTAGGCGCTTATGTACTAATTATGTTAATGGTTTTGGGGACTAGGAAGGCTATATTTAGAGTAATTGTACCCGCATTTGCGTAGAGAGATAGTTGAAAACATTTTGAAAAAAATAATACATCCGACCTAGTTTAGATCCTCGATATCACCGTAATCTGGGGTCTAGTCTACTACGAGAGTAGTACCTTAAACAATGTGGCCACAGAAGCGGGTTGTAATCAAACTCACTAAACAAAAGCCCACATTGATGGACCAATTCAAATCATTTTGTTAAGTATGACAAATGACAGAATGAAACCATTATATAGTATCACTGTAATAAGCTTCACTGTCAGTTATTCACGTGGAATCTATTTTAGATGTTTAATTGTCTCGTTAACTAGCCACTGAGATAAATAGAATAGCAGATCGAATTAAGAATATCTTAAAACTGTAATCTACAACACTTACAACTACATACATACGTGGACAGACGAGATTAAACCAGGGGCTTTTATAAAAGTAATCACTCTTACCTATCAAATTGAAACCAAAGTTAAAATAATTTTAAACCATTCCCATCAATTTATTATCTAATGTCACTGGCCAAATACAACCAGAGCAATTTTGACAACTTTTTCTCACCTCACTATAGTAATGCAAAGGTTTTAATCGTGGTCACTAAGAAAATGTAGTAAGCATTTCTATAAATCACCCCATGGTTAAATTCTTAATTAAACCTTAACTATTACCACTGTAATGAGCATCGCCATCTTCTTATCGGAACTGGCCAGAATAAATTTCAAGTTGCTTTGAACGTTAAAGATCATTACTAAGAACAACCAAAGAAATACCACTTCAGTGGCCGCATGGTCGAGGGCACTACTCTCACAATAAACTAGACTACAGATAATGGGGAGATAGAGTTTCAAACCTCGGTTGGGTATACTGAGAATGGTTTTTCAAAAATGATTTTCCACTCTACTTCTACGCAAATGCGTGTACACTTACTCTAAATATAACCTTCATAATCCTTAAAAACATTATCGTAATTAGTACATGAGTGTATAACATGAACGGGTAGTAAGACACGGTGCTAAGGAAAAAACTACCCAATAGTATGCAGTGTGAAAACAGGGTCTCCTTGAGTTACAATAAATCTTATTGATCACTTGTGACCTGGCGGTCTAGGGGTAAGGTGTCGGACTTCTGTGCTGGCAACCGGGGTTCAATCCTCGGTCCCGGCACAGATTTATCTGATTTCCAAACCCTTCCTACACCTCTGACAAGATATCTTGTGAATTTGTGGAATGCCAGGCCACCACCGTGGTTCGGATTCCACGTTAAACTGTAGGTCCTTCATTTCATCTCATAATCACCCTACTATTACACATTAGCGTAAGTGCGTATAACCCGAACGGGTAGTAAGACGCGGTGCTAATAATAATAAATTATTGATCACTTATCCATGGATTTGACCAGAATTAAGCTTTGGGTTGATATAAATAGAATAAACAAGTTAAAGCTCGTACTCCTGTCCACTAAATGTGTCACTTTAACCAATAACTCACGAGTTAGCGCAAGATGCAACCCACGAGTATAAATAGGATATAACCAGGTTTCCTGTCCATGAAATTGGCCATCTAACCAATATACCATGAGTGCATGCAAGATGCAACCCACGGGTATAAACAGGATGTAACCAGGTTTCCTGTCCATGAAATTGGACATCTAACCAATATACCATGAGTGCATGCAAGATGCAACCCACGGGTATAAACAGGATGTAACCAGGTTTCCTGTCCATGAAATTGGCCATCTAACCAATATACCATGAGTGCATGCAAGATGCAACCCACGGGTATAAACAGGATGTAACCAGGTTTCCTGTCCATGAAATTGGCCATCTAACCAATATACCATGAGTGCATGCAAGATTCAATCCACGGGTATAAATAGGATGTAACCAGGTTTCCTGTAGATGAATTTGGTCACGCTAATCAATAGCTCACGAGTGTACGCAAGATACAACATAAGTGTATAAACAGGATGTAAGCAGGTGTCCTGTAAAGGAAATGTGATACTCTAACCAATAACTAACGAGTGTATGCAAGATGCAACCCACGATTGTAAAAAAAAAAGGATGTAACCAGATTTCCTGAACATGAAATGGGCCACTCTAACCAATAACTACAGTGTGCAAGCAAGATTCAATCTTCGAGTGTAAAAAAAGATGTAATCAGGATTCCTGAACATGAAATTGGCCACTCTATCCAATAACTACAGTGGGTAAGCAAGATTCAATCTTCGAGTGTAAAAAAAAGGATGTAATCAAGTTTCCTGTAACATTAAATTGGCCACTATAACCAATAACTACAGTGGGTAAGCAAGATTCAATCTTCGAGTGTAAAAAAAGGATGTAATCAGGTTTCCTGTAACATGAAATTGGCCACTCTAACCAATAACATATTAGTGGAAGTGCGTATAGCCTTAACAAGTTCTAAAAAGGGTGGTGCTATAAAAAATGCAAGCAAGAGGAAAACCACGAGTATAAACAGGATGTAACCAGATTCCCTCTAATACGAAATTTGTCACTTTACTAATAACACGTGAGTGTAAGCAAAATAAAACTGTGATCTCCTGAATATGTAATTAGTCTATTTGGCCACTAGCCTGTGAGGATGACCAGTGTTGAACCAAGATGTACCAAATATGAAATCGCTTCTCCCTCTCTACCTTCTTCCTATAACATTAGTAACCAAATGGATAATGTAAATGACTAGTATTTAATTAAAATATCCTTACCTTTGTTCAGTCTCCTCTCCACCTAAAGTCAAAAAATAATACAATGTACCTAAATAAGTATACAGGCGATAAACCAAATGTTTATGTTGCCAGTTTATAAATTCTGGAAATAACCTCAGCTTCAGTTATGCCTGCCATGAACTCAAGGATCACTAGTCACACTGATAAATGACAACTAAGGCATCTGAAAGTCTACACACAACTGCAGTTATTAAGGAGACTTTCATCACCCCTAGCGGCTATCTGTTTCCCTTCCCCTCCCGCGCCGCCAGTCACGTGATCACTTATATTAACCCTTACAAGTGTTGATAACCCTGTGTGGTATTAGTGAACACTAGCATTAGTTTGACGAACAAATAAAAATTCAATGGTCAGATGAAAAAAAGAAAATCGAATTAGTGGTTTTGAGAAGTATTGTTTGCTTAACGCAAACTAACATGATCGATGTCCACCTCTGGCTAAGTAGACAAAATATTTTTTGTGAAGTAACACCACTTTGAAATTTTAATCTCTTGGCAATGAAATGTTAAGCTTTGGTGATTGTTAGTTTTACATTAGTTTTGTATTTTGTTTTTAAAACACCACCCATCAGTGGAAGGTTAATAAGTTTTAAACCCACCAAGCGCAACCTGATTCTGAGACCTCCCTATAATTTAAAATACTATTTTTAAGATTTTAAAACTTAATGTGTGAAATTAAAAACACAGTATTTATTATTTTTCAAATAAACAAAATGGCAAACATATAAAAAATCACATACTCGTGTAGTCTTAAAATAAAATCACATTGTGCACCCCTTTTAGTATTTTTAGTATTCAATTTTCTTCTTGTGCATATTTAATAAAATGAATAACTTTATATATTTAATTTCAATATCTTTTTCATTTTTCGTCACCATAAAACCTATGTTAAATACGTGACATCCACTACGATGGCTGCATGGTCTAACGTGCTACTCTCGTGTTGGACTAGACTGCGAAGACAGAAAGATCAGGGTTCAACCCCGTTCGGGTGCACTAAGGGTGATTTTTCCTAAATGGTTTTCCACTCTCCCTCAACGCAAATTTGGGAGCATTTCCTCCAATTAAACCTCCTAATCCCTAACCGATTAGTGTAATTAGTGCATAGGCGTGTAAACCAAACGGTTAGTAAGAAGTGGTTCTAAAAATAAGTTACGTAAATTTTGTTTTTGGTAGTGTCCTGTGTAATTTCCGCCCTTACTTAGCACAGCACGATTTCCTTAAGAGAACTAGCGGCCTAGAATTTGTGTCGCTTCATAGCGATTATGGCTTCATAGGAGAGTGCAATGGGTTATCCAAGACTAGGAGGGTGATTGTGGTTCCATAGGAGAGTGCAATGTTTTATCCAAGAATAGGAGGGCCGAGGTTCCGATGAAGTTGGTGAGTTTGGTAGGTTTGTAAGACTCTGTTGAATGTGAAATAACATCCTGATAGTTTTGGAAGATCTCTTCTCGCTCACAACACAGTCTGAATAGGAAATACGGTAGTCTATGTTTCCACAAATTTTTTGAACTCTTTATTCGCTCGCCCCACCTAGGCACAGCAATATCCTTATTGTTTTCTATTTTGTATCAATTATCAAGACATTAACAGCGACAGAAAAAAAAAAGTTTCTTGAAGTCCCTGTGATACTGAGGCCCCAAACAGGCTCTTCTTGCGCCTGTGCGGTTATCCGACTTTGCCACCCATATAAAGTAACTAGCTAACATATTTGGTGGTACAAGTTAAAACAAGCTTGGGTATGTTATAAGACATAAATAAATATAATGAGTTTTGCATCACACGTTAATTTATAACATTTTAAAGCTTATTATGTTCATGTCTCATAAAA
This sequence comes from Timema cristinae, assembly GCA_039000515.1. NCBI lineage: Eukaryota > Metazoa > Arthropoda > Insecta > Phasmatodea > Timematidae > Timema > Timema cristinae. Next base: position 64,800,883 of record JBCFYV010009882.1, read on the forward strand.
CCCAAATTTTATTTTGTATTCAAAATAGTAAAGATGGATGACGTTTAAATTTATATATTAAAATAAAAAGAAACATAATATTAATGTCTACTAAATTTTTCTTTTCAAAGCTTACAAATAAAGTGGTTTCTGTTGGCTAGCCATTGAATAGAATTGGTGAGGGAATGCATCCTTATAAATGGTAGGAAGAGTGTAACCATTTAGAGAAATAATGCTTTTGTTCATTTTGCTGGTATATGAACCCCGACCTCCCCATCACTGGTGAAACAGATAAGAAGAAGCGGCCCCCTTTATCCACGCGTTTACTGGTGTGGTTTGTACCAAATGAATATTCTAAGTGGGTGATGTAAAAAAATAGTTATTAGTGGTAATAAAACTATTGTTTATTGTTGAAGCTTAAAATTCAATATTGGTACTACATCATGAAGTTGAAGTCACCACTTTGATCTGCTAATATCTCCAAATGTGAATGGGGGGATAGTATGAAACAATCTGGGTGGTACTAGATTCATGGTTTTATTAAAGAGGGGGGAGGAAGATTACAGAATCAAACACCCTGCGAATAAAAACGTGGGTTTGAAAAATTTATGAAGGGAATTTCTGAATGCAATAAGAATTTATTTCATAATTTAAAAAAATCCTCCTTCTTTTTTTGCAACACACCCTGTCTCAACGGCATCCTCGAAACGCTATTTTTTTACAATTCAACGGGTGAAGACCAGTTGACAGGACTAGCTCTGATATTGTATATTCACCTTGAAATAAATATTGATTCACAAGACGTTATCACACGTCTATTGAAGCAAGGACCTGTAATATTTTCTGCATAATAATATATAAGACTATAACATTTACTCTCGTGCTGTAAGATATGACTATTTAATTTATTTATTTTTTGTCTGTTCGTCCCCTCCCCCCTGCTCTACGAACATCAATCCTGGATACGAACGTGCTACAAGTTATTGAACAAGAGGATGAAGAGACCATAGGCTTTTGAGAACAGTTTAAAAGAGTTCGAGACTTGAATATATACAACAATGCCTGCTGAACACATTCTAATGATTCGTTAGATCGGAGGAGTCGTCGTTATTATAATGACAATACGAAGCCAAATATTTAATTACCGCTCAGCTCAAGAAGTTGATTGAACAGGATGAACCCTCCCAGATACACTTCGTTCGATAGAAAGGTTTTTAAATGCATACAAACAAACTAATCGAGCAGATTATAACGATTATGTTCAGTCAGATCTAAAGGAAACCTTCTATACACACGTAGATTAAAATAATAATGTCCGTTCAGGTCTTGTTATGTTTATTTATACTCTAGAAATGTCAGATCATGGCTGGCCTTACAATTCGGGAGTAACTTATGGTAATATAATTCTAGGTACTATAGTTTATTATAGTAGTACATATTTTAAATAGATTAAAGTTTACAGTCTGTAGCCTGAAACTGTTTTTTATCCAAACTAAATATTTTCTGCTACAGGCGTGCTAGACCTGTCGTAGCTTCAAATGCCTTAAAATATAATTTAAGACTAGGCTAGAGTAAATTCAAATTTAACCAATAATAAATTTTTCAGCCACACTGGCGATTGAACCCGTGACCCTTCGCTCAGTAGGTAGACACGCTTTTGACTGAGCTAAGGTATCGAATTTTAAAATAAATATTAATTCTTAATCTTAAAACTAATTTCTAATAGGTTACTATTATTCGACATTTATGAATAAACATTTGATGCGCAATTTTTAAAATGTTGGTTGCCTAGCAAATGATTATTCCACCTTTTTCTGGAAATCTTCACGGATTTTAAATCTTTAAATTCTTCTGGTACAGCATTCTAAACCCTAGCCTGTTAAAATGTAAATGATTTTTCAAAGTTTCTTGTCCGATTTTTGGGTACTTGTAGAAAAGCTCTATTTCATGTTTTAAATTCATGTATGGAAGATATTTTGGTCAGTTCTGAGTAGAGATAAGAGGAGCATTTTGATTCTATAATTTTATAAAGCCGTGAACTAAAACTCAAAAGACATCAGTTTTTCATATTGAGACACTTTAAGGTTTTTAGGTAATTGCTAACATGATCATATTTTTTTATGTTAGAAATAAACCTTAAACAGGAATATTGGATTTTTTTGGATTTGCTGGGGTTAAGTTTTTATTCATGCCAAGAATAAGTTCTGAGGGTTAATCAAAGTTTTACAGGACCAATGATTCACATGCGGTTAATTTTACGTTATTTGGTAGAATGTGTTTAAATTTATATTATTATTATTATTATTATTATTATTATTATTATTTTTATTATTATTATTATTATTAGGGTAACCTGGTGACCTAGGGGTGAGGTGTCAGACTTCTGTGCTGGGGTCCAGGGTTCAATCCTCGGTAAAGGAGCAGATTTATCTGTTTACCAAACCCTTCCTTCACATCTGACAAGACGTGTATTAATCACAACTTGTGAATGTGAGGAATGACAGGCCTCCACCGTGGTTCGGAGGCCAAGTTAAACTGTAGGTCCTCAATTTCATTTCACAATCACCCTACCATTACACATTAGCGTAAGTGAACAGATAGTAAGACTAATAGTAATAATAACAATAATAATATTAGCACCACGTCATCTCACAATCTCCCTACCATTACAAAATTAGCGTGCGTATAACCCGAACAGGTAGTGTGACGCAGTGCTAATAATAATAATATTATTATTCGTCTTACTACCCGTTCGGGTTATACGCACTTACGCTAATTTTCTAATAGTAGTGGGATTGTGAGATGAAATGGTGGACCTAAAGTTTAACGTGGGATTCGAACCAAGGTGGAGCCCTGGCGTTTCTCCACATCACAAGTCGTGATTAATACACGTATTGCCAGAGGTGAAGGAAGGGTTTGGAAATCAGTTAAATCTGTGCCGGGACCAAGGATTGAATCCAGGACTCCTAGCACAGAAATCTGACACTTTACTCCTAGACCGCCAGGTCACCTTTGAATTTATAGTATTGCTTTAAACACTAATACGATTTTTGTACACACGATGAGACATGTTTTCCCCACATTAGGTTTTCATCAATTACTACTCCTACGTTATTATAGTGCTTTACTCTGGGTAGCGACACACTATCAATCTGTATGATTGGATCGACACACATTCTTTTAAGCAGAGTACCTATCAACACGTAAGTACATTTGCTAACATTAAGCTTCAGGCTGTTTACGTTGCACCAATCCGACAAAGTGCTTTGTTCTTCATTTATACCTTTCACTACATCATAAATATCTTCTAGTTCAAATGAATTTTTTTAGTGAAATCTAAACTAAAGTATATTAAAACATTAATGTTCTGTACTCTCGCAAAATACTGGTTTGCCGTTGACGTGGAAGTCGGGGATCGAATCCCAGACGGATGTTATGAGGGAATATACGACACTACAAGTTTTGCTAACCAGTGCGATTGTTGACCATCCACTCATATCCTTCTATCTTACACTCTCTAATATCTATTTAATCCCAACACTCATATTTAAAAGCCATATAAAATAAACTCGCTTTGCTCTTTGGGGCCTCCACTCCCAAACTCCCAGTGACTTTTCTTTGCAAGTGGATGTAAAATAATGTAATTCCAGAGCTTTTTTTTTTTATAGACCTTGCCTTTTAGCCACAAGAGACCTCCATAAGAAAGGTCCACGCCGACTTTAAAGTTGCTCCGCCATTTTGAGTTATTTTTCGAGGGTTAAAAATAAAATATTTGAACTTTTTAGAATGTTCACGTCGGCTACAAGCTAGAAGCTATATGTTTGCCAAATTTCAAGTTTCTAGCTCATCTGGAAGTGGGTAAACAATAATGTCAGTCTTTGAGTCAGCCATGTGGCTTTATAGTAATATAAAATTACTCTTTTACTATATACCACTGATGACAATCACTGCCTGCATGTTGACATTATGTACACTCACATTTAAAAAATACAAAACATATCCCACATATTTGCAAACAAACAAAACTTACGAACACGTTGAGTAAAACCGAGCACAGTAACACATGAAACAGGAGTGGCAGAGGATGGGGTTGGTTGAAATGGGGATTACGATAATTTTAATCAATTATTGTTTGTGAAATCAAAAAACATAATGACTAGGACCGGCCAAGAGTTTCGCTGGTTGGCCCTATAATTTGCTTTACTAATTACTTCAAAGTGTCAACATGTTTGATTGTTTTCTTGTAAACAGCTTAGATTGTCGAATTGTCTTGGGTGTCATTCTCGCAATAGACAGGCCTGCTGATGGAGGAAAGAGCTGGGTTTGAATCCTGATCAGGTGTATCAAGGGTGTTTTTTCTTAAACGATTTCCCAAGTTTATTTATGCAAATGCGGGTACACTTCTTCACAATCCATAATCTATTATCCCTAACCCACTATCGTAACTAATGCATATGAGTATGACAAGAACAGGTAGTAATACTTGCAGCCAAATAAAAATTAAATTCTACCTCCACGTAAATGCGAGCACATTTCTCTAACTTTTACCTTCTTCATCCTTATCCTGTTAGTATAAACATCAGGACATCCTGGGTAGGTAGTAAGATGAGATTAACACAAAACACATTCGTACTCTACGAGTGCTAGGTGTATATTCCCCTTGTCCCCGTTTGATGTTTTAATGTGTTAAAATGGCAACATCTTATTAGGGAAAGTTTAGGAACCTTAATTGCGTAATTGTCAAAATAAATTACCTCAAATATCGTTTTTTGATTAATAATAATTTCAAAGTAGTATTCAATAGAGCCGTATTTTAATTACTCTATAAAACACCGATCGTGTGATCCTCTATATTTTACTTTATGTTGTGTTTATCCATTTGGCCAACCACTATTCATTTGACATTTTTTTAATTTCCGATTTTGTATTCGTGGGGTATAATTGTTGTATTGTTTAATATATGTCATGAATAAATTATAATAGTTTAGATTTGTTGTGTTTCTAGTAGGTGTATGGGACGGCTTAGTGGCCCTTATTCCTGGGAGTTAGGCTCTTGAGGTCCAAGCCCTGCGGCGATCATTTGTGTCAGCATCCGTTCATCCTTTCTTGGCGAAAGTTGCTCTGATACCAAGTTATGAAGAAGTGTTTACAGCTAGACCCTGCCACTTAATGATCAGGTGGACTGATTTCTAAATCACCTTGAAGGGTGCGTTTGTCAACAGCTTGTTGTACATCGCAGTTAGAAATGTCAGAGGTGATTTCCTCCTTTTTGTGATGACGCTGGCATTGGCACGTTTTTGTCTTTGAAAATGGATATGTATTAGTATCGAATCTTATTATTAGAACATTTATGACCAAGCTTATTTAATTTCTTATGGTGAGATTATCGTAGATATGACCATTTTTGACTTGAGATTATTATGGATATTATAGATACTATGGATTATTATGGATACGTTTTGCTACCCCGAAAAAAGGGGGGGGGATGTATTTTTATTCCTCGTATTTCTGTAAGTCTGTACCTGGGAATACGGTAAAAAAAAAAGTTCAATGAATTTCGTTTAAGTATCAGATTTTTTTAAATAGCTTAAGCGATATTGTTCATAAGAAATATTAGAGGTTTGTTTTACAAGAGGGATTCTCAACTTTTCTAAGCTCGTGGCATCCTTGTGAAGTGGCACCCATGTTAGAATTTTCATAAGCGTTTAGTTTTTCTCATTATTTTATATTTTATTCAAAGTGGAATATATCAGAATATAGTATTAAACCATTAATATTGTTTAATTTGTTAATTATTTAAAATTAAAAACAAATTTCCCTTACGGTACTCCCTTAATTAATAATTGAAAGATATAAACAACAAAAAACTAAATAAAATACATAAATACAATTAATCACACTAACCCGCCATAATGTGAAATCAATAAAAATTAATAATACAGTCATCAGTAGGAAAACAATTACTATTAATACTTAGAGCACCAAAGTTTAATATCTGGCCTAACGGCTGACCACACTATACACATAGCATCCTCAAGCCCTAGAAATTTATTTCTTGCTTTGGATTTATTTGTTGTCATAGCTGAAAGGTTTTGCTTGCACAAATATTAAGTTGAGAAGGGCAATAGGTGTGTTACTTTTATTACTAGATTATGGTACTCTTCCGCCAGTCCTAGCCAAAAAACCGGCCAATGAAGGCTAACTATAAGGGTCAAATTTAACTTTTATCGTGGAGGTATCTAGCATCGGCACGTGAAATTCAGAGGAACAATTAAATACAAAACTTAATTATGCTTATTTATTTTCTTTGTTTTGGGCAAATATTTTTTATTTATATTTTCTTAGTCATTTTTCCCGTCAAAATCTCGTGGTATTCTTCAGGCCTGTGGCACACCGGTTGAGAGTCCCTGTTTTACATAATGGCTAACACTATATTCTTGATTTTTTGGAAAAAAATTCGCCTAACGTAGTTTTCAAATTTTATTTTAGTGATTATTATGTAATAGTTTTGTTCAATAAGGAAATAAAAGATAGTAGGTTAATTTCTAAACCTATTCATACACCTAATAATCAATTAGGTGAGACACAAAATATTAGAATGGGAATCATTTTAAATTTCATGTATAGGGTATGAAACTAATAGCTTTAATTTATCTTATTTTTCTATATTATTTTAGTGCATGAAGCACCAGACAGAATTAGAGAGCACCAGAGAGTATTTTACGTTATAAATAAGGATGCAATTTATTGTTTTTTAGGTTAATTCATTTGAGGGTATTTTACTGATGAATTAATTGGAAAATTGTGTATTTTTAAAATATTTCTCAAGTTTTGCTCAAAGCTTTATATCTGAATAGTGTTTAATACGAGTTTTTTTTATTAAACATTTGCCAAGCGACTTTCATATATAATAATTATGTATTGACTTCCACAAATTTACACTATATATATATATATATTTTTTTTAATCCCACCATATAATCTTCAAACAACAAAAGGTAAAAGGGAACTAGAACATTGCTACGTTTGGATTAGCCAATTTTTACTTTCCCTTGACCTTTCGGAGAAAGAAGTATTTGTTCGTAAGAAAATCGACCTCGAGATTTTGTTAAAATGTCGATGATTCATAACTATCTGAAAGCGAAAATGTGTTTTGCTTTTCACGATGTTGCCTGTCTGTCTATCTGTCTGTCTGTCCGTCTGTCTGTGTGTCTGTCTGTTTGTATCTCGGTCTAGAGACTAGAGCCGATACCATTTTACCGATCGGGCTAAAACTTGGCAGCTAGGGTTTTTATAACTTTCCTCAGAGGAATTTTTGTGATTGTATATCCAACCCTAGAGTTAAGGATAGTTTACTAAGGGGCAAAAAGAGAAATAATTGATTTTCTTGAAATCGGCTGTAACGATTTTGAATAAAATTCGTACATAGGCATTGCTTAAAATTAAAATGACAATTCTCATTTTTCCTGACAAATGACTTACAAGGTAGGTTACATAAATGGATATCTCCAATTTTTATCATTTTCGCAAATATTTGAGATAAGAAATAACTTATCATTGCAAAATCTTGTAGGGAAAAATAATAAAACATTTATTTGAAATATATTTTTATAGAACCAATAGTTTCTGAAATATTAGCATACATTTTTAAAATTGAAGTATGAAAGATTGATTGCTATGCTCTTTGGTGAAGAGAGATTTTTTTCTCGTTATGTTTCTGTAACAGTGTGTATTATTATTTAATATATGCTCTTTGGTGGAATGTTTCTGCAACAATATATATTATTTCTTTCCACATCTCTTACAAGTTGTGAGTAGATATCTCCATTTTTAGGTAAATAAGTGACAAAGTCCGTATGGTGCACCAAATCATTTATTTAGTTTCACAAATCAATAATAAACGCTAGTTCCCATATTTAAAAAATTGTTGTCCATCATTAATTCTAAATAATTTTCCATCTACATTCACATACAAACTATCCGCATCGATGGCCACGTGACCTAAATGGAATGTTAATCTACTCTGGCTTGCCGATGACAGCAGAGTCGAGATTTGAGTCCCAGCTAAGTGTTTTAAAGGCTTCTCTTTACAAATAATAGTTTAACACTTCTCCTCGAAGCTAATATGGGTACACTTCAACCAAATTTTTTCCTTTCTCATTCCTAACCCACTACCGTATTTTAAGTGCATATAGCCCGAACGTGTTGTAGGTAAGTTTGAGGTATAAAAACAACGTTCTAATCATCCAAAACTATCAAAGTGCTCATATTAACGTTTGAAAATTGGCAATCATTTCCCAGTTCGTTGTTTTAAAGTTGAAACTGAATTAATTGGTTTGATTTAAGAAAGCGTTGAAATTTTTCAACCTCTCAGCCTAGCCAATAGAAGAATAAAGTATGTTCCCTTAACTTCTGTCCAAATGACATTAAGAAACTCAAGTGTGATGGCTTATCTTAGAACATAGTGTTCGAGAAGTCAAAGTTGAGGGTGAACACCTGGGTTGGTTTTGGTGATTTCCACGGGCTACACATAGGAGAGGGATGATGAAGGTAAGGTTTAAAAGAAATTCACCCTAATTTGCGTGAAAAGAAAGCGTGGGAAACCATTTAGGAAAAAGTACCGTAAGTATACCCGGCTGAGACTAGAACCCAAAACTCTCCATCACCAGCAAACCGGACTAAATTATCTTAATATTTAGTCCGCGTACCCACCAATACAGATGAAAGTAAATACATTGTATTTGGAATTAACGGAAATTAATATGGGCTCAACCGGTTTACTATATATATATACCCTGACTTTGGTTGGAAGAACAGTATAGAAAATTCCAACATATTTATTTGCAGCCAAAATTAATAATATTTCCCCATATTATTTGTGTTATTTCATAAGTATTGACAAATATCTATCAAAAGTGACAGCTGCAGATAACATGACTTAATGTATGAATATATAAAAATTGTTTTAGTAACTTTAGTAACTAACTTCTACGGTTCTTCCTACCAAAATCATACTATACCTACCTTATTTGTATCTGTCTTAATCATATATTAGCCGATCGTTAATCTAAATTGAACCTAATCCAAGCCAGCATTAAAACTGGCTCATCTGATATTTCCTGCTTGTTATGATTTTAATTGGTTCATTTATCTTGATTCGGTTTGTCACAGGAGTCGTTATCGCTTAATTATTGGGAAGGGCAGAATGAACTCATTTTAACTTTGAATTGTAAAATATAAATTATTTCGAAACAAATTAATAATACGATAAAGGGGTAGTTATATTGGTCATAAAAACGTTACATTAGTTATGTATACATTGTCACAAACATGGATTTTCAATTTTCTGAATAAAACAATTCAGTGTTTATTTTGATATTCTGAGTGTTTCCCATTATATCATGAAGTGGTACGGGCAGGGATTCCTACCCCCCCCCCCCCCCACCCCACCCCCACTCCCGCAATCACGCATCTTAATGCTACTCGAGATTAGGGTCAAAGGTAAAGTTATCCATCGCTCTAGTAAAGCTTAGATGACTGGTCTCATTTACTGAGCTACTTGTCTCTGACCTACTGAGAGGAGGTCTGGATTTAGATCTCAATCATGTGCATTGACGCTGGTCATTCCAGTGTTCTTCATTGACCTTCTAGACGGCTGTTGGTGCACCCCCTGATTTTTTTCTCCTATCCTGTATTCTTAGCTATGTACATTTTGAATTACCTGAACGGACATTAATGAGACATATGTCACTTTAATATTCTTTGCTTAGACTGACGATACCATGAAAGCTATTTAAGATAAATGTAACCCGATTTGGTGGCCGCATGGTCTAAGGCTTAACACTTGCAGTAGACTAGACCACCAATGATGGTGAGATCGAGGTTCGAATCTCTGTCGGGTTAGGCCTATCTGAAGGTGGTTTTCCAAAAGGTTTTTCCACTCTCCTTTCACGAAAATCCGGGTACACTTCCCATAAATAAAGCCTTCCTAAAACTTAAAACCATACGACTAAATAGCACATAAGCGTATAACCCGGACGGGTAGTTAGACGCGGTGCTAAAAAAAAAAGAATATAAATGTTCACAGACATACAAAGTCACTTAAAGAACCCTACAAGTTATGTAGTTGTAAGAACTAAAGAGATTGTGAATTACCGGGTAGATAGGTGAGATAACTTATGACTCATGGATGATATATATTTTTTTTTACTTGAATATTCCTCATAAACGAACCTAAACAACCTCTAGAATATATTTTTTTCGAGCAACGTCAGCCTTTCTTTACCCGCGTAGTTAAGTACTTATTATTCTAATCGTAAAGCCTGTTTAGTCTGACTTATTGGTTACAGGGAGATCGAGGTTAGTATACAAGGTGGATTTTCTGAAGATTTTTACATATATTGTTTTCCACTCTCCCTCTACGCAAGTTTGAGTACAATTCTCTTAAATTCTACTTTCCTCCAACTATCTGATTAAAGTAATTAAATTACATGTATCCCAGACGGATGGTAAGACGTTCTGGGGGAAAGAGGGGGTGGAGGGGGGGGGGGGCAAAGGGAGAAATTCACATCCATGTTTGATAAAATCAGCACCAGTGGAGGGAATAACAAATTTTGATGTTTTCTTTCCAACACGAAACTCTCTTGGACAATAAATACATGATAAGTTGTAAATAAAGACAATTAGTCATAATTAGGTAGTGAAATGCCTCCTCCCAGCAACCATAGCTGGACTGACGTTGTCGCAAGCTGAGGTCTTGGCTGGTGGACTCTAGTTTGGACTGAATGGACCTGTTGGACACGTGATAATGCTAGCTTCTCATTGCTGACTCAACTCGGTCTCTCTTGGGCCTAGTCGATCAAGACAGTGAACACGCGCTCAGCGTGTGATAGGTACATGATAGATCATCATGTGGACTGCTGCTGGTCTTTAGAGTTCAAGACCTTGAAAAGAACTAGACATTTAGGAGGAGTAGGAGGAGGACCTTGATTGGTCTTAGGGTCATGTACAAAGGGCTTTACCAAGGGTTATGGGGCGGAGACTGTTTGGGGATTCACGCCTCACCCTCTCCTATTAGATTATTGGCGTCCTGTTAGTCTAATTTTCATAGATAGGGCCTTTTAAAGGACATAAACATTTTTTTTTCATTTGACATTGATATCATTTTACTGTTTTATTAATGTTACTGGCATATTATTTTACTGTCTTACTAATGTTATTGGCGTATTATTTAACTGTATTATTAATGTTATTGGCGTATTATTTTATTGTTGTATTACTGTTGTTGGAGTATCATTTTACTCTTTTATCAATGCTATTGGCGTATAATTTTACTGTTTTATTAATGTTATTGGCGTATTATTTTACTGTCTTATTAATGTCATTGGCGTATCATTTTACTGTCTTATTAATATTATTGGCGTGTAACACGAACGGGTAGTAATACGCTGTGCCTGGAAAAATAAAAACCATAATAATAATGTTATTTTATAGGTTTTATTAATAACTATAAACAGTTATAGGTGCTGATCACACTTGACGTATGAATACGTGAAATTATGTCTAGTAAGTTTTCTAGTTGTCAAATAAGACCCTTCTTACGAAAATTGAACTGTACAGTCACTTATCCTGAGATCACAATCAACTTAAATTTAATGTGACGCAAAAGAAACATTGTGTGTGATCAGATTTCACTCAATGTAAAGGTAACGTTAATAAAACAGTGATGGTGACCTGGTGGTCTAGGGTAAGGTGTCAGACTTCTGTGCCGGGGTTCAATCCTCGGTCCTGGCACAGATGTATCTGATTTCCAAACCCTTCCTACACCTCTGACAAGACATCTTGTGAAGGTGTGGAATGCCAGGCCGCCACCGTGGTTCGGATTCCACGTTAAACTGTAGGTCCTCCATTTCATCTCACAATTACCCTACCATTACACATTGGCGAAAGTGCGTATAACCCGAACGGGTAGTAAGACGCGGTGCTAATAATAATAATAATAATAATAATAATAATAATAATAATAATAATAAAACAGCGAATGAATTTAGACTGTTTGGAAACCATCTGTTCAGAAAAATGTAGCTCGAGAAATTAAGCCTTTCATTAATTAAAGGTTACTAGCTATAAAAAATAAAATGTAGTTATGGGCCATGAAGCTTTGGTGTTTCTGAACTTAAGTAGGCATTTGCCACACCATAAACAAAAAATAAGGTACTAAATAACCGTGTTGACGTTGCTCGCAATATTATTGGCACACTGCAGGAAAACGTGGTATACCTCATGTAACGTAAAGTAACGTAACGTGAAAGCTTTCACTTACGCAACTCTTATGCCGGGATCACGATCAACTTAGCGTTAACTTAACGTAAAGGACCTCCTCGTGTGTTTAAATGGAAGCGATAACAATGCACTTACCTTAACGTTGACATGCAGTTAACTTAACGTAAGAGATGTCTTGGGAGGTCTTTTACTTTACTTTACGTTAATTGAAGGGTATCACGTGATCTAGCCAGCCAATCATTATGCGAGTGACGTCAACAGGGCTATTTAGTAATTGATTTATTGGTATTATGACCAATGTTTACTCTTTAGCGTAAGTTTTAGTGATCAGACATTGAAACAAAATAATTACACTAAAATAGGGAACTAAATTTATAAAAAAAGTTTAATAATATATATTTATTATATTGATTGAAAACTGTAAACATTCACAGATCATCATTTTACAAATAGTACAAAACCACAGATCATACTCGGGAATGCATATGTTTTGCTCGAGTTGTTACGTTAAGTTAGGTGAATCGTGATCACACATAAGTTAAGTTAACTTTAAGTGAACGTTACGTTAAGTTACGTTAATTTAACGTTAAGTTAATCGTGATCCCGGCATCACACATAAGTTAAGTTAACATTAAGTGAACGTTACATTAAGTTACGTTAAGTTAACGTTAAGTTGATCGTGATCCCGGCATAAGGGCCCGTTCCCACTATGTCGGACCGACACTTTTTTCGGGCCGATAAAAATGTTGCGAGACGCTACTGACTGTACTATTTATATGGAACTGTTCACATGTATTCCGATCCGATGAAAGTGTTGAGGTTGACACTTTTACCGGACAGTTTGTCACTGCAGAAACCCGATAAAAGTTTTGTGTCGGAAGTTAATCGTTTGAAGGATTATATTGCGCAATTCACACTTGTGACGACCTGCAATCTTGCAAGTAGACTGTCAAACGTGATCATAGACATTCTAAAATGATTAAAGATTCACCCATCAACATTTGATATGTTTCTAGATAAAATCTTTCAGCAAGGATTTGGTGCAGCCAATATTTTCTTTTTTTCACTTGCTTCCGTCTTATATTATAAAAGTACCACATTACAACCATCGCAGCCAAGGACTCATCTGTACTGGACTGAATTGACAACAATTATGAACAAAAAGTGTCGGTCCAACTTAGTGGGAACGGACGCTTAACCATTTATGTAAAACTATCCTCAGTAGATCCAGCCGGGATTCAAACCATGATTTCCCTATCTTCAATAGGCCAGCCTTAAACCATTCGGCCACTAAAGTGGATTACTTTAAGTTAATATTATATTAATCGTGATCCCATCATTACATAATAAAACTTACAAAACACTAGTGTCAACAAACTCTAATCTATATTCTGAAGATGACGTTGATAAGTGTTATGTCATGTACAGTAGGCTACCTCACATAATTACTATTGTTAGGATGGTTGTGGGGAATGGACGGGTGAGTGAAAGTGGAAGGGGGGATAAAATAGGGATGGTTTTAAATTTTTTTAAATGCATTTTTCAACGTCAAATAGCTCGGTTTCTATATTTATCTTGCATTTTTTTTAGTAATTTTATTTTTACTTACCAATGGTAATTTTTTTTAGCCAATACGCATGTGTACTAATTACGCTAATGGTTTTAGGTATTAGTAAGATTATATTTAGAGGAAGTGTACCCAAAGTTGCGTGTAAGAAGAGTAGAAATTCCACCAACGGTACAGTTGACTGACATTCCAACCTTGATCTCTCCGTCATCAGCAGTATAGTCCGTTGCGAGAGTAGCGCGTTGGACCAACCAAGATGGCACCAAAACGGGTCTTATGGTAGCTATTTATGCTTCCGATTACTACCACATAAACTACCAATTACTTATCTATCAATTCTACAGTCCCCACGTAACACGTTCATTGTTACAGTGAGACTCAAACTGAATGGCTTCACTTAGCAACAAAATATGCCTACCATCTACGTCATTGTGTATCGCTAGTTATGATTATTAATATTGCTATTATTTGATTAATTTATTATTATTTTATTCCAGATTTTTAACGTCAATGACATCTAAATTATAAAAGATCGTTAACTTATTTTTTTTAAAGTTGGATATATAACTCACTTTTTTTAAATAGTGATAAAATCATTACATTTTCATTATAAGGGTACAAATTAGAATTTCTCATTTGTTTTGCTTTTTATAATTAAATGTATAAGATATATATTTATTATATAGAACAGGAATAGCCAACCAGTCGATCTTGCGGCAATGTTTAGTCGATCACGTAAGAAAATTAAATTGTCATTAAAAGTCTATCTTTGAATATTCTAAGCTCGCCAATATATCAAGTACGGTACTTTCAAATAATATTTGAGTATCACCAAAATCTACTTTATTGGTCATAATCAGTCCATACCTAATGTTATTTGAAAATGAAATAGTTTAATGTGATGATATGCATTTCAGGTATGTATTTTTCTATAAAGGTGTGGACATAAGTATTTGAGAAAAGTTTAACTAAAAAAAATATATATATAAGACGCAAATTAAAATAAAAACAGAGTGTAGAAACTACGGGTGATCGTGGGACTTTTGATAACTTTATAAGTCTATTGGGTCACAGACAAGGATCAGAAAAGTTTGCCGACTCCTGCTCCAGAAGAGAGTTGAAGATTTAAACAAGGGCTGTGATTTAAATAATATAAGTACGGTAGAGCTGATTTCTTTTTTAGTAGTTTGTATTTAGTGCTTAGGAGTCAAATTAAAAAAAAGTATCCGAAATTTCCACCTCGGGGGCGTAGTTGGCTAACGCGCTGATTTCATATTGAGCTGGACTGCTGAGGATGGGGAGATCGAGATTCGAATCTCGTTCGGGTGAACTTGGGGTGATTTTTCCTAAATGGTTTTCCACTCTCCCTCCACGCAATTTCGGGTTCACTTCCTCTAAATTCAGCCTTCCTAATTCCTAATCCACTAGCGTAATTAGTACTTAAGCATATAACCCGAACGGGTAGTAAGACGTGGTGCTAGATAACAATAAAATAATAATAATAAAGGCCGAATAAAATGTAAAGCGAAGTAATAAAAATATCAAGTTCTCGAATTATTTTGATTGCATTCTCTCTTTATAAAATTAGCTACTTAAATTTCAAATGTATATAAGATTTGTGAGATTTCACATAGATTAAATTTTGTGAGATTTTGTTATTCCTACTAGTAGATTTTAATTATTAAGTTTGAAATGTTTTTAATTCATCATAGACTCAAAGCTATGGTTGAGAGCTCCAAGGCAATATGTCTCATTGCATTGATTAATCAGCTCTGGTAGCCTCTTCATTTCGAGTCCAGGCAGGTCAAAGCTACTTAATATTAGTTTAATGTGACATTAGGTGTAGTCAAAGAGATTCTGTAGTCTCAAAGGGTGGCCTCAAGTGTCACTAACCCTTATCTTGTGTTTAGAGCCTTAAAAAATATTGTGTACTTAAATTAAACACCATAATGAAGGCTACTAGTTAAAAATCTTTTATACTTTTATTTTGATACTATTAAAACAGTAAATAAAGAAGTATTAGTTAAAATTTTATTTAGATACAGCCTTTATACAATATGTTGAAGCTATCGTTTTTCATTTTTATTTGGCATTTTAGAGGGCTTTTAATAACAATATACATTTTGAATAACCAAGTTATAATCTTGGTAATAAAATGTAGAATATTCATTTGACACATCTGTAGTGATTTATTTGATTTGGGTTTTTATTACAATTATTTAAGGTATTTATGGGGTTGGGGGTGAATTCCCCTACTTGGCCAATCTTGGGTGCACTATGGAACGGACAATCTTACAAATGAGCAAAATATTTAAACAAAATATTCAAATAAATTTTATATTGAATGATATTTTATCTTAAAGACTAATAGTCTATTGGGGGAATGGGTACCTCAAAACCTCTCAACCTCAGGCATCCCCATGACTAAAATATAGTAGTGAAAAATTATATATATAGTATATTATATTAAAAAACATTGTATCCCAAGCAACATGGGACTTATTTTCTGGTGTTGGGCCTGCCAATTTGAGAAGTTGTCGTGAAAGTTATTATATAGCATATATTTATGTATCAGAATGGTTTTATAATAATTTATATTCCATTTATCAATAGATATAAATTTATAAAATCATGTCCACGTACAGTACCTACGGACACATCCATCAAACTTGGATTTCCTCTTTGTGCGTATATTCATTAATTTTTTGTAGCAGATACCATTATTCACACCTTAGGTTAATACCCATCCGGTCTACACGGATTTTAATTGCGCTGGTTAAAAAGGGAGATTTGAGAGGGAATTAACTCACATTTCCTTGAAGGGAGAATGGAGAACAATTAAGGAATTACTACCTACAGTGCACCCAACCAGAACTTAAAACTGGATCTTCCCATCATCGGCAGTCGATATCTTAGACCATTCATCGACCAAAGTAAGTTTCACTTATTTGTCCAACAAAGCAAAATCTATGTAAGTCATCTTCTTTGTTGAATACTAATTTTTCTCTTTATTATGTCTACCATTGAATATTTGAAAAAAGTTATAGACGTGACAAATGCAACTTCACAGTATCCTGATACATTAGATAAAGTGGTAGTTTGCATTTTCTGTTCTCAATATATCATTGAATTAGTACTATTTGCTGAGTGGGGCAGTTGAAATAAGCAAACTGTACTGAATTTACTCGACTTCCATGCTGATGACCGGTAAATGTGCTCGCCTGCACTTTGGTGTGAGCCAGGAAGTAGATTCACAAGTTCAAACCTTTTGATTCTTTGCACACAGTGCTTTAAGTATAATGTGCATTAATTTAAATTATGTTAATAATAAATAATAAATGGTACGGTGCACCGTATCAACTTTCTCTCTCTTTTATATTAATATAGAAACATTTACTAAAAGCTCATAGGATTTGTATTTAATATTAATAATATTTAGCACCGCGTCTTACTACCCGTTCGGGTTATACGCTTTAAGTACTAATTACGCTAATGGAATTAGGAATGGGAAGGTTTAATTAGAGGAAGCGAACCCGCATTTGCGTGGAGGGAGAGTGGAAAACCATTTAGGAAAACCACCCCCAGTTCACCCAACCGAGACTCGAACCTCGACCTCCCCGTCCTCAACAGTCGAGCTAAACACGACAAGCGCGTTAGCCAACAACGCCGCCGAGGCGGGTCCATAGGATTTGTAAAAGGAGAGCAAAGACATTGTTGCAGAAATACTTCAAAAAAGAACATATATGAAAGCATATATGAGATAATATATATTTTTACAGAAACATTGTTCACCAAGGAGCATCAGAATCAATTTTAATTATTAAAGCTTCATAATATATATATTTTCGCTTATAGCTCAGTAACTATTGGTCATATAAAAAAATATATATATATGCTAAATAAAAGTTTGTAATCTTTTCAATATTAAGTTATTTAGTATCTTAAATAATTGCGCTAATATGATCCAAATTGGAAGTATATGCTTATGCAAAGTACCCTTAAAGACATTTTCATGGGAAAATCAGAGTTACCATTTTGTTTTTAATGTTAAAAAAATACCTGGATAGAAAATTTAATTAAAATCGTTAAAGCAGATTCGGAGAAAATCAATGTGTTTACTTTTTTCACTTCTGTAAAATACCTTTAATTTTAGGTTAAGATATTTCATTCCAAAAACACCTTCGAGGGACCCTATGAAGACCCTAGATACCAGGCTTCTGCCCAATCAGTAAAATGGGTTAGGCTCTAGGCTGAGATACACAAAGACAGAGATAATGCATCATGAAAACAACTTTTTCGGTTTCAGGGTGTCATTAAACGTTGACATTATTATCAAAATCTTGAGCTCGATCTTTTTTATTGACGATCACAATAATCTCTTTGAGGAACCCAAAGAAAGTAATAAGAGCATCACATTCTACCAAAGAACATAAACTAAATAATATTATATATTGTTACAGAGACACCGAGATAAGAGGAGTTTTATAAAAAGGAGTTTTATAAAAATAAGTTTCAATTAAAGAATTTGTCTCTGTAATCATTATACATATTTGTTTTGTTAAGTTATTTCGTACATCTCAAAGAGTTACTGATATAAGGTAAGAGATGGAAATTTGCGCCTATGTAAAGTACCCTCAAACTCATGTTCATGGGAAAATGAGATTCACCATTTGGTTCTAGTGCTAAAAAGATTATATACATGAGTTTTAATTTAAATCGTTAAGCCGATTTTGAGAAAATAAAGTTTTTCACCTTTCCCTTTAAGTAAGCTACACTTAATTTTAAGGTTAGATAATGTAATTCCAAAAACGGCTCCGGGGAACATTAATAAAGTCCTTTATATCAGGTTCTAAACCAATCAAACTGTTTCAGCTCTAGGCTAAAATACAAACACACAGACAGAAAAACAAATGGAATTGCAAAAAAACAGCATTTTTTTTTTTGTTCAATAGGTCATAAAATGTTGACATCCATAAAATCTCTAGTGCACTTTGTTTGACTATTACAATATATTCTCTCTCCGACACCGAGGGCTAACGATAACGTAAAAAACAAGATGTGTGAACATCATGTCGAGTACATAAATAACTATACTACAGGCATCTGTGCTACACGGTCTAAGGCGTCACTCTCACAATATACTGAATTGCCAAGGACTGGGAGATTAGTGTTCGAATCTCTGCTGGGTGTCCTGGAGGTGTTTTTTTTCCTCAGAAATTATTTATCTCCTCTTACACGGAAATGTGGTTTAAATTCTTCTAAATTCTAACTTCCATTAGAGTAAATATGTGTATATAATGGACGGGTATTATAACGCTAAGCATGAAATAAATAAATAAATAATAGTCCCTACCAAATATAAATTATCAGACTGATCGGAACAAAGGTTATTGACGAGTCCATTAATTGGAAAATGGTGTTAGGTGTTTAGTTAATAATAATAATAATAATAATAATCATATTTAGCACCACGTCTTACTACCCGTTCGGTTTATACGCTTTAAGTACTAATTACACTAATAGATTAGGAATCGGGAAGGTTGAATTAGAGGAAGTGAACCCGCATTTGCGTGGAGGGAGAGTGGAAAACCATTTAGGAAAAACCACCCACAGTTCACCCGACTGAGATTCGAACCCCGATCTACCCGTCCTCAGCAGTCAAGCCCAACACGACAAGCGCGTTAGCCAACTACGCCACCGAGGCGGGTGTTTAGTTAATAGAAAATATATTTCCATTAAAATGGAGGAAGAATGGAAACTAGTTTGTATGGAAAACTATCCAACTCACGCAGTTGGTATTCTAGCGGTGACCTGGTGGTCTAGGGGTAAGGTGTCGGACTTCTGTGCTGGCGACCGGGGTTCAATCCTCGGTCCCGGCACAGATTTATCTGATTTCCAAACCCTTCCTTCACCTCTGACAAGACATCTTGTGAATGTGTGGAATGCCAGGCCGCCACCGTGGTTCGGATTCCACGTTAAACTGTAGGTCCTCCATTTCATCTCACAATCACCCTACCATTACACATTAGCGTAAGTGCGTACAACCCGAACGGGTAGTAAGACGCGGTGTTAATAATGGTATTCTAGCATCTCAAACCTATACCTACCATCTCAAAGTGAGGCAAAATTAATCCTTACTATTTATTAAGGGCCGGTCTTATGACTACTGGAAAAATACTAATCTGGTAGATACATATTTCTATCAGGTGGATAAGTTAAAAGTGCGTCCTATGATTGTCAGATAAAATGTATTTATCCATCACATTTTTATCGGGAGGTTTAAGTACCTGATAACTTTTCTCTGGGAGTTAAAATGGTTGTTGCCATAGTGACGCGTTGTTTTTAATGATGTTTCGCCCATCAGAATCTGTTTTTTGTTAAAATCTTGGTTTACGTGCTTAGTAAGCACAGGCCCGGGCTCTAACTATATAAAGTTAGAACATTGAATTCATACTTTTATATATACTGACAAGCTATTTGTAGAGTTATATTTATATAAAGACAAATTATCAAAAGGTGAGTACAATAAATGAAATTATGTAAACGTTGTACCCACCTATTGCTCACATTTTGGCAGACACCGAAATTAGTACTTGCAAGACCTCTTATATTCTGAACCCACGTGACGCCATCTGTTACCTCCCACTCATTTAGCCGCCATTATTAAACAAATGTTGAGCGTTCTCACCACTCGCTAGGTTGTAGCGCTATCAGCAGGGCTTATACGCATGCGCGCCCCAGTAAGAACAGTACCAACCTTGCGTGTTCTGAATAAAAATACATTTATCTGGCAGATAAATTCAGTTCATAAGAGGTGTAAAACATTAAAGTGGCTGATAACGTATATCTGGTAGATAACTTTGACCTCCCAATAGCAATATTTATGTAGTCATAAGACCGGCCCTAAGTGTAATAAATTATCCCCATTAAAATCATTAGAAATTAAGTCCCTAACGACTTGGGCCTCTTAGCTGATGGTACGGGCTACTTCAAAATAAGGGAATCTGATTATTTGCATTTTCATCATATAAAACTTAAATAATGTGAAATTGAGCACTCAGAATGACCATAGATGAATAATTTTGTCGAGTTTAATTTTAATAAGAGAGTAATTATGTAATAAGTCAGTTAGTCCTACCTAATGAAATTAAATGTAATTAATTGGGTCCTAGCTTCCTGTTATTAAATTTTGCATTATTTTTTGTTAGTGCTGCATTATCGTTGTCACACGAAGTACTATCCGGGCCCCCTCCCTAACGCCATAGCTATCGCTCTACCAGATTTGAATTGATACATGCTATGTAAAAAAAAATTATGAAGCTTCAGTTCTAACTGAAATGAAAATTTGTTTTGGCCACAGTATATCATACAAAGCTGCTAATATTAACAGTTTACTAACCAATTATAATATATTCAACATGGTTGAAAATGGTAAAAACACATGGCCAAACACCAAAAGATCTTGAGCTAACAATAAAAACCTTTAAATGTTTTCTGAAAGCAACTAATTCACACAACATATCCGAGTGCTTCACTCTTATTTAATTCAGGGGTGAAGGTCCCATATTCTTATGTGCTAACTCCTTACTGTGCCACTAAGCATTAATGTTATTAAATAATTATTTCAACACACATCCTCTAAATAATAGCTACCCTACTGCAGTGATGATGTCTTTCAAGTTTATAGAATTGAGAAAAAGAAAATTATATCAATGTAAACTTCTTTCAAATAACTTAAAAATTTAAACCGTGTAAATGTATTTGCAAAGTAATATGCTAAAATGCTAAAATTTTGCAAAATATTTTCATTTTCATAAACAAATATGAAAAAGGTTTTTTTAACTGGAAATTAACAATAACATTGTCTTCCTTATTATAGATCTGGGGCTTACAAAGTGTGAAACTAAAGTGTCATACATTCAACCAGTGACAGTTCTTGTTTCACTATATTATATAATATGTGATAAAATAAGTTATAGCTATAATACACAAAGTTTATATTTGAAAGAGGCCCAAATATTACAATAAATAATTGCATAATTAGTTTATACTGAAAGGTGACAAATTTACGTTGCATGGTTCTAATATGGCATTGCTGATGAAATAGAACCATAGTGTATTCCGTCAAGGTATGACTGCTACCTTTCAGGGAAACCGGAGTGTACCTATAGGTACTCAGCTTGTGCATCACAGATAGTTTCTAAATGTACTTTCTATCTTTTCACCAGTAAAGATTTAGATATAGTTACAAACAAAATGTGTGCGGCCATCAAATATGTTTAGTTTTAAATTTTGCACTTTGGCCATAAGCTTTGGGAGCCCTTGTTCTGAACTATTTCATGGATGAATCACACATTACGAAATTAATTGTAGTAATAAGTTCATCCAGCAGCCAATACAATAATACTTAATGCTATATTTCCTTCTTTTCTATTTGAATTAAGTTAATATAGAAGTTTTAAATATCTTCAAGTTTATCTCTAAATATAATTATTTTACAACACATTAAATATTAAAATTATAAAGTGAAGATAATCAATAGTAGGCCTAATTATATGGGGTTTTCTTTTATCTGTTCCAAGAAGACATTAAAACTGCATGAAAAGAAAAAACTCATCGATGAGCTTGGGGTCTAAATGTTTATTTGTTCTGCATTTGATGAGGAGGTCAGGGTTTTAATACCTACAAGGTAAGTTTAGGTTTTTTTTTTCCTAAATCGTTTCCCACTATCACTCCCCGAAAATAATTTTACATTTCCTATAAAATATATCTTCCATAGCCCTATGTAATTAGAGTAGTTAAACGCGTATAGCCATGATGGGTAGTATTATTTAATGAAAACAGTAGTAAAAATATGGTATTATAACCAATTTACAGAAATAGTATGTTTATTGTTTTTTATCATATTTGTGGGTATATATTTATCAATAATATCATAAAACTTACAAATAATCTAAGTTCTAAAATAGACACAAGACCAAACTCTTACTCATCACTGTGAAAGGAGATGAAACATCAATTTCCCCAATGAGTTAGCCACACTATCATAGTTGTTACCATTAGTAAATCCAAAAACATTAATTTGCTCACTACTACCAAAAATAATAGAAAAAAATGTAAAATTGTTACCGTTTATTAATGTTTCTGGAGATAAAAAGTTAATTACATACTGTCAGCCATTTTGTTTTATACAAAAGTTGTAGATAAATTTATTAGCTTTAAGTTTAATTACTCTGGGCTTTTATTTCATAAAATTTATGGAAGTTACGGTCAATAATGTTGTAACAAGTAACATGATATTTCCCCTTCGCCATACATCCCAGTCCCCTGTATGAGTTTCGGAAGTGGCAACATGTGTGTTTGTACTATTTGGGGTGCCAATTAATAACTTTAAAAAAACACAATATTGTATCAAAAAGTTCATATGGAAAACCAGTTGCTCCCCACTACTTAATTTTTTTGTGTGTTAAATATTTTTTCTCTCTAATCTTTTAGGCTGAAAAACGCCATACTTGGGTGCACAACGGTGCAAAGCAGGACTTTTATTTCGGCATTAAAAAACTTCCAATTAGTGAGTGGGGAAATCCACGCTTAACTTCCCTCCCCTCCCCCCCAACTTGTTTCCCTTTTAAATATATTTTCTTGCAAAACTATTCATGTGAAAAACAGTGCAAAACAGGACCTGAAAGATGGCATAAAAAATCCAACATTTTGATAATGGGTGGGGGGGGGACTACTCAACTTGGCCTCCCCTAAACATAAACAGTTGTACTGTATCTGGGGTTAGGGTGCAAAACGTAATACTTGGGTCCAAAACGGTGCAAAATGGCAGTATATTTAAATTTTGAAGGGATTGGGGGGAGGGGGCAACCTAAGTGATCTGAATCCTAGGAAATTTCTTCTCGAAGATAGAAAGGGCAAACTTATCAAGATTAGGGGTATAAACTATAATGAACTTATCGTCGGGAGTAAAGAAGAATGAAAAAAAAATTACTAGGGCTTGTGACAATCCCGACACAATAAAACACGCAGAGAAAAAAAAGAAGATTCTAAGGTAAAATACGAACAAATGCCAGCCAGGAAGGTCAGTGGTAGAAAGGATGATGCAAGGAATAAAGGAGAAGGTAATTCGGGGAATGGGGCAAGCAGAGGTTGATTATAATCTTTTATATGGGATAGTTAGTAAACAAATTTCTTACTGATAAACTTAATCAAAATCACAATACTCCAAAGGTTCCTGACGTTTTACAAACGTGTACCACAAAGTTAGGTTTGTGTTTTTTTCAATAAATTGGATTTATTTAGAATGTTTTTCTTTCATAGAGAATCGGGGTGTACATCTTTACTAAATGCATCTAGGAGTAAAATCTGTAGATTCAATTAAACACTTTTTTTTATATGTTTCTACTGTGAAAGATTACTTTTTAAAAAGAAATAATTTAACATAAGATACAAGCTATATAATTTATGTTGCACCAAACTTTTATTGTAAATAGGTTATAATATTCTATTTCACATACTTTATATTAGATTGATCTTTATGAGAATTAGGTAGATGGGTAGTGTGTTCCTGAAAAATATCAATTCAATGGTATGAGTTTGTAAAACTATGATTCACATCAATTTATTTAAATTGTGTCTTTGTACCCGTTCGAATTATAGGCATATAAGGATTACGCTGATGGGCTAGGAATGACTAAGGTAGAATGTATAGGAGATATATCAACATTTTTGTTGAGGTAGAGTTGGAAACCATTTGGGGGAAAAAACATTAATACACTCAGCCGTGACACAAACCTGAGCCTTCCCGTTACCGGGTAACAAAATAAATTAGATTAAATGTATATAATTCGCCCATAGAAACGTCTAATACTATTTACTGGAGAAAAAAATAATAGTGTCATCTTAATTCCTTGATAGAGAATATTATACATCTAGTAGGAGTAATAACAAAGCATTTAAAAATATTCAGCTATCAAATAATTCATAAAACAAAACATTTACATAAAAATATATTTTGGATACTTGTATTTGTAATTTTACTCCAAATAACATTAAATATTATTATTACTAAGAGCCTATTCGATAATCAATGCAAATGGCATGCCATTGGCAAAAATTATTAGCACTCAAAGAGAGATCGAAAGATACGCAATTTAAAGGAAAGGAACTTACTTGGATATTTGGATTCATTTATCTCTATAAAAAGTTATGTCACACTATTAATATTATTCACCATCATCTTCCTCATCATCTTTCACTATACCTAATCTTTTAGCTACTGATTTCACATTGTTGATGACTTCCTCTTGAACAAGATTGAAACTCATTGCAAGCAATGCAATTCCAAACAATAGGTATAAAGAACACAAGGCAATGCTAACTTCAGCATCATTTTTCTTAACTCTACGAGCTGGAACAAAATCACCAAAACCAATGGTAGTTAATGTTATGAAGCAAAAGTATGCTGAGTCTAAAAAAACTCCATCCTTCCCATCTCATGAAAAGAGCCGCACCACAAAGAATGTAAGTCACCACAAGAAACACACAGAGCCAGATTGGAACTGGTTTTGTTCTACTATGTCCAATGCTTGACTCCTCGTAATCGTAACTCATAATGCCATAATCATCGAAATCATCGTAATCTACATCTTCACGTAACCGTGAAAGTCGTGTAGGACGCTGTCTATGTGAATGTTGACGACTAATAGCAAATCCCATTGGAGACATAATCCTTGGACGGCCTAACGTTGAAGGTGAACTACCTTCATCTATATGACTGAAAGAAGCACTACCTAGATATCCAGGAGATAATCTTTCATTCCTTTGCTTGTCAAAGTCCCGTGATATGGTTTGAGGAGAAGGATGTAATGGAGGTGGAATTGGTATATCTATTGTTAAGTGTTGTTGCATATTTTTCTCCAGCTCATTTCGTTGGTCACTAGAACGAGATAGTCGGTTAAGCCTTCCAGAGTTCTCACGATCCAATGCGTACTTGTTGAAGAGCACAGGTGTTTGAACAGCACTTATATGGCCCTCTACCTCAGCGATATTCTTGATTTCTAGAACAATCAAATTTATTCATACAATTTTACAAATTTTGTGGATTTAAAAATAATATATTATTTTTAATGTACAATATAAATCTAAGTTAATAATTATAGTAATATTAAAATGAATATTGTTTTAATATGAGTTAAACTTGTGGAAAGAGAAAAATTTGTTTGATAATAAAGTTAACTCCCTATTATCCGCGGTAATGTAGGGACGATTGCTGCGGATAACATAAAACCGCGGATAATCATAATAGTTAGTAAAACAAGAGATTGTAGCGCTTTCAATTCAAACTAATACTCACCTATCGTGACTATGTATATGAACACATAATATATTTAACGTACTAAGATAATAAAATAAACACTTTAAATCAATGTACAGTATACTCAAAATGGACACATTATTTAAAAACGTCTGTATTAATCTTCTCCTTCATTGCAGCTGCTTCCTATTTTTCCTATCACTCTACGTATTTTCCGTAACATCAACATGTCATATAGGAGCGTGTTTACTTCCTGTTCCAGATAATTAATCAGTTACAATCCCGAAAGTCCCCCTTCCCCACTGTATTAACTTTATGCCCCTCTGGCGATTATCTCTTCCACAAGGATTTACTGAGTAAGATAATCGGTAGTCCTATACTCATCATCAACACGTAGTTTTTCGAAAAAAAAAGTGTCCCCTGCTGTTGATGATGCCGCGGCTTAGCAACAAAGCGGATAATCCACCCACGGATACTCAATAATCTACTATTATATATAATGTTAGAAACAATCAAAAACCTATTGGGCTAGCTACTAATTCAATGTGATTAAATTACACTTTTGTTCAGCATTTCAAAAATAAATTAACTTTTGTCTTGCATTTATAGTCCTGAAATGGAATTGCCATATAATAATGTTTTTTTCTGCATAGCTTTGAAATAGCCTGCCCTTCCCCTTTTCCCAGGGACCCTGAGGTTCCCCAGTGCAATAGATTTCATTAGGTGGCTCTCCATAACCGAAACTTAGAGAAACACTTCTCTAGAAGCTATTTGGAGTAATTTTAATTGTAATTGGAGTTTTATGCGTCCTTCTCCCACACACAACAACAAAATATCTTACATTTGTGTGTGTGCCATGGGTATTACTACCTGCGTGGGCTTTCCACAACTTATTTTATTTTAACAATAGGCCTACTGTTAAGGGAAAGGCTTAAAACACATCGGAGAAGAACATTTTGATTCATATTTAATCGAAGAAAAATTTACAACAAACAGATATATTGTTCGTTTGAAATGTTTAAAAAAAAAACTACACAAATCTCAATAGATGGTGTTATCCAGTTATCAGTGTTGAGCAAGCCCCGTCTTCCAATATTTATTGTTATCACATTTTAAATTTATGATGGGTCAGTCAACAGCTGGTTGGGTGTTGTTCAAATTAAGAATCCTGGGGTATGTTCATATTCTTTCTCACCTATTATAGTTTTCAAAATAATATAAACGTACTAATCAAACTTTGTAGTCTACCCTCCGTCCACCCTGGAATGTTGAAGTATTACTTGTAGGATTACACTATGACGTTATCTTATAAGCTGTTCCATAGTGGAATAATGCAAGGTAAAGCTTGCTACTTTACAAGAAGTAGGGTATATTAATTTTCTTGTTTGGTTTAATTTATCTTTGTGCAAGGCTATATTCCAGCTTAATATTCGGGATGATCATAGAAGAGTGAAATAAAGATAGAATGAGCATGTTTATTATAAAGGTTTCAAAATCTCTATGAAGAGGTAGATTTGCTTGGTCTCAAGTCCACTGCCAATAAACCAGCACTTAGAAGATATATGTAAAATATTTATGTGGCTACACAATTACTACTTAGTCGGCATAAGAGTATGGGTTAGTACTCGTATTTTTCAAAGGAGAGGTGACTTATATTCATTACCTCAGTGCAGGGATGTGATAATATGAAATTTAACCTATCAATATCAATAAAGTGATGCCAATTAACGTCACGTATGCTCACTAAGGACCCGCATGAGGCGATAACCAGTGTATTAAATATATTCAGGGGCCCACTAGCTACTGTATGGTACACCAACACTTTTGTCATTGAAATACACAGGGTGTTTCAGTGAAAGCGTGCAAAAAATAAACAGGACATAGGGGATGCTCTACCGAACATTTTGAGACAGGGAACGTGGGGTCTGCGAAGCCAGCTAAGGGCGATATGGCCCTAAACATGTGGGGGAAAGCGTGAAGGCTATTTCATATGGGGATATCTGAAATCACTTGTGTATGAGAACCCAGTGGACACAGAGTTGAAACTAGTTGCCAGGATTTTCGTTGCCTGTGATGTGATTCGCAACACGCATAGGATTTGTTAACGGGTGCGGCAGAATCTCGTACGCTGATATCATGCTTGCATTGGGGTTGGTGGCCGTCATTTTGAGCAACTGTTGTGAGTTACGAAATGGTAGGTTTCCTTCGGTTTGTCAATGATATGGATTACTGTACGTAATGTTACAACTAAATGTAAATATTCTACAGGTAATGATTAGCTGTAAATAAACCGGACCACAGTAACAGTGTTAGACATGGTTAAGCCTATATCCCCCTTAGCTGGCTTCGCAGACCACACGTTACCTGTCTCAAAATGTTTGGTAGATCATCCCCTATGTCCTGTTTAATTTTTGCATGATTTCACTTAAACATCCTGTATATCTTTTACATATTTGAATAACATCATCCCATACTCAGTGGAGTGAGGATAACCTTATAACATGTAACTATCTCTCCGTAGCGAGACATGCCAGTATTCGGTGTTACCAGTGGTAGTTTTTGGAAAGTAAAATTCAGGTTTCCTAAACATGGGGCAGTCAATTCAACACTTATTTTCAATCACAAAATGAAATGCATAAGGTCAACCGTACTACCGAACTAGAGTGTATAAAAACCTTGGTAGAAGATAATGACTGTGCATGCGTGAATATCACCACGACGCCATTAAAAGGCACGAGAAAAGTGGCATCTGTTAACATTTGGAAATGATGTTACTTTGTGTGGCTACAGCTGCGAATGAGTCACAAAGCACAATAAAGCCATTTCCTCCACTGATTTATATAACTTTGTGTGGTAGCACTTGCAAAAAATTCACATCTCTCCACTTCTATCTAAGTGTTTGGAGGTCAAATTATTGCTGTGAGGATAACTCCTTAATGTGAGAATAACTTATTGTTATGATGATTTCAAAGTAGCTATAGTGTAAGGATAACTGAATTGTCAGAATAACATCTATCGATAACTGAAGTCTGAAGATATATTGATGACTGATGATAAAGCAATGTTTCAATTAAATGAATTAAAATAATATTTTAATATAATTTTTCTTAATTTGTATTGATATTACTATGCTTTAAAATATTTAGTCTAGTTTATTGTGTTGAATTTTATAATATGGTACCCCTATTTAGGTGTATCATAATTGATGTGAAATTAAGTTCCTACGTATATTTTCTTCGCTTCAAATATGACTGACATCTTTCTAATTTCTGTTTTGACCATCCTGTTCTCAGAGGGGTGCTCCACAGTAAGATAAAACAAGACATTA
The DNA here is from genome assembly GCA_039000515.1 of Timema cristinae. Lineage (NCBI taxonomy): Eukaryota > Metazoa > Arthropoda > Insecta > Phasmatodea > Timematidae > Timema > Timema cristinae. The sequence goes on from JBCFYV010009882.1 coordinate 64,830,358, forward strand.
AGTAAGGGTGTATCTGTGAGAGAAGCCTATGTTTTTATTAAACTTGTGTAAATTAATTAATTATATTAAAATCTATCAAATCCGCATACATTTAGGCCTTCAGTAGACACAGGATTCTTATTTATTATTTTGAATAGTTCTTACCTTGTGCTGCAGTGGTTTTCTTGCCAGCCACCGAATGATTAGAAGTCTTTGATGGTACCTGAAGAACAGTGTCGGAAAACCGGGAGTGGGTGGAAGCTCTATTGCCCTGAATTGTACCAGCATCTCGTTCCCCGTCGTTGTTATACCTGGCGATGGAAAACGTGTGAAGCATGAAAAAATACAATGTTTACAATAGCCTAAAATACATCACAATACAATACAATAGTAATATTGTTGTTCATACTGAACCAACTATCGGAAATTGAGAGATGTTTATTGAACTTATTTTTCATTACCAGTATAAAAAGAGACAGAGGTTTTTCCTTCAGCGCTTCAACATTGAGACGTACCAAATATATATATATATATATATATATATATATATATATATATAGTGCCATATTTAAAAAGGGAGGGGCGCGATAGCCTCAGGGCCCTCACAAACCTCCACGATAAAAACTATATTAACCTTGATTCTTCTATTGTACAGGCCTTCTTGTATTTTTCAAAATTGAAGTGGATAAAAAACCTGAATCTGTAGATCCATGAACCAAAATCGTTTAACATATCCAGCGTTGACCTGGCCAGGTTGGCTGGTTTGCAATCGCCGAACATAATGGGCCAGTGGCAGATGCAGTATAACAATATTTGTTCGGTTTGGGACGTGGTTTTAACTAGGAGAACATAATAAAATCTCTTGCACCATCATAGACGTTCGCAAATTTGAAACAACAATGAAGTGTTTTCCACATCCTAGACAAGTTTGAAATGATGAAGAGTGTGTGTGTCCCCCCTCCCCCCTACGATGTACCACCTCAGAGGAAAAATTTTGCTTTGCATTGTGAAACAGGTACAAGAAAAGTGATTCACTGGCCACGTTTTTATATAAAAAATACATATTAAAATCGTAAAAGTGATGGGATCTATTGACCAAAATTTGATTTTGAGAAAGTTTTTGGAGTCAGTTATGTAAAGTTTGATGATAAATTGATAGTACACAAGATGTGGCTATTATGGATTAGTTAGCTTTTTGCGTTCATTTTGTGAATCGTGATCAAATATACTAAAGTTTGTTGTAATTAGTAGTAGTAGTAGTAGTAGTAGTAGTAGATGATTATAGTGGTAAATAATTGTAGGACTTGCTTTAATCAGAATTTAAGAAATTGATTAATCCGATTACAAATGTTGTGGCATGTGCATTTGGTGAAGTGGGTAGCATAAAGAAAACATTCAACGATATTCAATCCTATTTAGATATCACACATTGTATAGGTCATGTCCTCAATAGCAAATTAGTTGTAATATAGGTGTAAATTTGTTTGGATTATTCTAGAAGCCCTCAGCTAAGAAAATCCCATAAATAGAATGACAGTGTTAAAATATTATTCGAAGTAGCGACCATTCGTTCAATCATAGTAAATTGTATAGATAGGAGCCAAGTGTTAGTGAAATGAGCATATGATAATGGATTTTAATGAAACTGAGATTAAATCCAGTAGATTCGTAACATTTGTTTCTTTTTACTTTCTCTTAACCTTTCAGAAATAGAAGTATTATGATCATCAAATATATAGAGCTCAAGATTTTAATAAATGTTGACGTTTTATGACTCACTGAATTAAAAAATGTTGTCTTCGCAATGCTATCTGTGTGTGTGCTTGTATCTCAACCTGGAGCCAAAACAATTTTCTCGATTGGGCTAAAACATTGTATCTAGCGTTTTCATGAGGTTACCCCTAGGGTATTTTTGGAATTAGACATCTATCCTTATGATGAAGGGTAGTTTACTGAGGGGCAACAAGAGAATATGTAACGGGCAAACCAATTGAGCCCTATACTGCCCAAAATTGCTGTACTTAATCATTGGTCAAGAACATATATACGGTACCCCAATATAAATGTAAGTATATTAAATATAAATCTGCATGTGCTACATACCACGTCTCGGATACATCATGGAACAAGACCGGGGCCATCAGAAGGGCTACCCTCCCTCGCCGTTTTCAGAAAACTGCACTTGACCGGCCCGAGCATTGACAACAACTGAATGCAGCGCGCGGTCGGAGTTTGGAGCCTCGTTGGCTTAGGCGTACGTGACAGATCCCATGTCTTTCTTTCACATGATGTTTTGCGTTCAACCACTATAAAGCTCCATGGCTCGCTAGGCAAAAACACGATTATAATTATTCATTACCACCAGGATAGTCGACGCTCTCCAACGTCCGTACTTCAACTCTACTACACGCAACCAGTGATCACGACGATGACGCCAAGGGACTGACCGGACCGACGAAAGTAATATGACGTCTTTATTAACTTTCAAAGCTGTGGGGAGTAGGCAACTATATGGCTGGGCTCTAGCCTTAGGTTTTTTGTTTACAGATTGTCGAGAGGATTAGTTACTCTCATTATACATACTCTATGTTGTTTAGGCTAGCCTTTTATGACTTGGTTTACTTGACGTGAAGTCATTTTGTATTTCACATTTTTCTGCTTGGTCCTTAAGACCAGCAGTTTAAATTCGGAGGATTCCCACACCTTAGCCCGTATGATCATTTTGTAGTCAGTGAGGAAGCTAGTCGGGAAAGGGGCAGTTCAGGTTCTCGGGGCCAAATGAAAATACCTAGTGAGGTTAATTTAACTTGGGTTGTTAACCAGTTTCGGTGTTCAACTTGTAGGTCATTTCTGCCCATAAGACATAACTCATGTTATATACATTGTTTAACTTGTGTTGTTCACCAGTTTCGATGTCCAAATTGTGGGCTATTTCTGCCCATCATGCATGGCTCGTGTTATGTACATTATTTAATTTGTCTTGTTCGCCTGTTTCAGTGTTCAATTTATGGGTCGTTTCTGCCCTTCTGGCACGACTCGCATTACTTTCTATTAGACGTTTTATTGTCCTAGTGGAGTTTGGCGTCTCCCACCTTGTTGTTTACTACTCAGGTCATGCGTTTAAAGTTTCTGGAATAGACCAATTGGTCGTGCGCAAGCCCCTGACATAACAAGGCCTAGAATGCTGAATTGTGACTTACCCCTGTACTATTAAATTGTTGTATGTTTTTTCAGCTATCCCGTCTTTGTCTGGAGCCGACAGCCAACAGATTGGAGCTTTGATAACTTAACCTGTCTGTTTAATTAGTGGGCGCTTTACACCAAGCTATCGTTTAGAGAGTATCGGTTTTTTTAACATTCTGTGTTGCTATTTAACTTGGACAATCTAAGGACTGTTTCTGTATATATTGGTTTGTGTTTTGAAGATGCCTTTGTACTTTCTCTGTCATTTGATTAATTAAACTAATTTGAAAGTGCATTTATATATTTTGCTTTCTAGTGTCTTATATTATGTTTATTAAACTTGTCACAGCATTCGATGTCTCTGGTGTCAAATAGAGCAGCAATTCAAATAGATATATTTTCTTGAAATTCCCTCAAACTATTTTGATTAAGATTTTTATCTAAGCACTTTTTGATACTACAAACAAAATGTAAAACCTAACTTCCCCATGAATATGACTTTGGGACCACTTTACATTGAAAGAAATATCCAATTTTGAGTGTATTTTATCTACGAAATAACTTATTGTTAAAATGTGGTAGCTCATTAAAAAAAATTAAAAATTTTAATATATTTTTATAAAATCTATAGTTTTTTAGTTATAATAAAATATATATTATTATTTTTCATTCATGTATCTTTTGTAGAGAAAGACGTTCTATTTTACTCGATGTTTCTGTAACACTGTATATTATTGCATCTATGCGTTTTGGTGGAGTGTTTATGCAAACATATATGTTATTTCATTTCAAAAATCATACGCGTTTTTAATAATATGATAAACAAGGAAAAAGAATGTTCAGAGCACCTTGCCATTTATTTGGTAGGTGTGAAGCAAGGTATCATTTAATGCAAAACAAAATTTTGAGCCCGTACTTTAATTGACAAATGGAGGCAAATTAATTTATTATTACTATCATTATCATTATCATTAGAATTATTTTTATTGCAGTTTAGAGGAGCGTTGACAAATACAGGTCATTAGCACCCCTTATTTTTTTCTTAGCATAATAAATTCGTCTAAGGAAGAATAGGAAACTTTACTTGAATACTAGTGTTATTTAATTGGTATTGATTATTGTTTATGAAAATAGACAGTTACAGATCGCATGAATATACGTCAAAGTCTATGAAAACTAATTTAGTAACTCTTATAACAATCAAAATGTTCCCTCTTAGGGGTCGTCCATAAACCACGTAACGCTTTGAGGGTGCGGAGGGGTGATTTCAAATGTCTATATGCTGTTACATGGGGGGAGGGTCGGGTACGTCAAAGTGGTACGTAACACAGATCTTAGACTCAAATTCTAATGTTCAAAAATAATATTATTGTTTATGCTTTCACCTTTGATAAACACACTTATAGATAACTTCTGAATATCTGTGGCGCTGAAAATGCAAATTTAGCACTTACTTTTTGTCTATTAACATTTCGAATGAGCTTAGGTGTTAATGTCTGCCCGAGACTACGAACGCCAAGCACATTCGAAAACACATATTTTCATGCGCATGACAGTGACATGTTTATAACCACCACAATTGTTTAAACTTGTTCAATCTACTGACCCCCTCACGTGTTTTTAGTTGGATAGCAGCTGTCAGTCGGAACAGCCAGTAAGTATAGTTGAGTTTCAGTATAATTTAGATTCCTACTGCACATTCTTTTACATAGGCCATGAATAATCGCTTGTGTTTGTAGAGAAACAAACATAATTTCTTCAAAAAGAGGAGACTTGTTCATTGCTTGTGAATAAAAAGCGATATTCAGAAAAAAAATTGTGAAAGGAGTCTCAAAAAGATGTAGTGACATGGAAAGAAGCAAAACTACATCCTATATCTCAAGGAAAGTTTGAGGAGTCCATCAATAGTGTTATTTATTCGTACCAGCAGTATGTTATTAAAAGTAAAGCTTCAAATATCATTAATTATTTTCAAAAGGTAGCTGTATTTAAGACTATACCTTTTCTGATAAATCTATTGTGTATGTTTATAAATGCAACTATTATACACCCGCTATGGTGGCCGCATTGTCTTAATTGTCATTCTCTCAGTAGACTACACAGCTGATATTGGGGAGATTGGGCTCGAATACCATTCTAGTCTACTGAGGGCTGCTTTTCCTAAATGATTTCCTGCTCTCCCTCCGTCCAAATGCTGGTAGATTTTCTTTAAAATTCTATCTCTTTAGTAGGCTATACTTTTTTAGGGTGGTATAGTCAAATTGTAGTTATTCTAGTTATTTTTTTATTATATTATTCTAATGGAGTAGAAATTAGGAAGGTAGAATTTTAGAGGTAATCTACCCTCATTAATGTGGAGAGAGAATATAAAACCATTTAGTAAATGCCACTCTGAGAACACCCGACAAGTATTCGAGCTCCGATCTCCACTTCATTGGCCATCTAGTCTTTTTCGAGAGTAAAGCCAGGATCCAGGATCGAGGTTGGAACGAAACATGAGTCTAGGTATTGATAAGTTAACTAAAGTAAAATTGTAGATTAATCCAAAATATAATTTTTAAAAGTTGTTTGCATAGAATTGTTTAAATAGCTCTCTATCTGGTGATAATATGACTAGAAAAGTGCAGAATATTAAAAAAAAAAAAAAGAGAGAGGTATTCCCCCAGCGTCAAGAATCGTATGCGGGCACTCATCATGTATCGCCACTACAGAAAAGGGCCATCCTAGTGAGCGCATATTAGTGCCGTGGCGTCTTGCACTTACTCAGATTGCAAACCTTGCATCCATAACATAAATATAGCAGAGGTTTATCCTCATGAACCTGAGGAATAAGAGCTTGACGTCTTTATGTCTGTATAAATAATAATACTCTCTGAAATAATTTATAATCAGGATTTAAAATGGATTTTAAGAAGTATTAAATCTGAAGCCCTCCTTTAGTATCACAAAACTTCCCTATGAAAAAACGACATTTATTCTTTGTGAGAAAATTTACGTAGCACAGGTTGGGGGAGGGGGGAGGCTAAATGTCTACATGGTACAACATGGGGGGAAGGGAGCTAAAAAGGTAAGAAAAAAGCGTTACGTGGTTTATGGACGACACCTTATCTAAATGAAACCTGACCTGCATTCAGTGTCCGAGTAGGATGACCTGGTCATACATTCAGATAGTCCAAGGGCACTGTCAGCAGATCTGGTAGAGATTCGTCCAGACCTCTTGAAGGAGGATGTCCGAGATCGGCCAGAATAGCGACCACTGTGGACAAACATGGATCATCACTCTGTGGTGGTGGAACAGGAAGAGCTGGGGGGGGGGGGGGGGCTTTGTCCCCACATGGAATAAACTTGTCTTATCTAGATATTTTTAACTCCCCTCTCTTATTCTCTATTAGGAATTTGAAAGATGGCCTTATTTATGTTTTGTCACACAACACTACTTTTAATTTTTTCATTTTTCATTTAAGCAAAAGGTTTATAGACAAAAACAAAGCTTAAGATACGATGATATAGCTGAATTTCTCCATGTTTATGTAATATATGCCATTTAATCACTATTTGGTTCGAAGATGGCAAAGGTTATTGTCGGTTCTAAGTGAAGAATATATTACTTTCGACTTTTCATTTTTTAAGCTTCGCACAACCCTAGTAGTTTCTTTACAAATTTTAAAGAGTTTGTTAGCTAACCTTTGTCTGGCTGTGCTTCTGATACTCCTGCCTCTTCTAGAAAGTGTTTTTTTGGGCTTCCTGGTACAGATATAGCAGCACACACGCCAATACAAGAACCTGAAGGACTGGGCCATAATATCACCAATGTTAGACAAACATAGAAGCATCAAGGGGATGCCCAAAATAGCGTAAAATATAGTCACAACTTTACCCCATTGGGTTTTTGGAGCTATATGGCCATAACCTAAAACAAAAATGTACAAATGTGTTTACTCTAGAGTAGTTATTTGTATTTTAATTAGAACATAACATATATGTGTAGAAATAAATTAGTAAAAACAATACATATACAATTTTCCTAAATATTTAAAGATGTATTTTCTTCATAATGTTTAGCTGCTTTATATGTTGTATTATAATAGTTTATGTAAACGGTATAACATTCTTAATACAAAAAAAATCAAATACAACGGAATAGAATTGTTGTTGAAGGGCTGAGAACCAAAACAACTTGACATTTATCTAAAATCCAGTTCCATGTATATAATAAACGTATGTTAAAAGACAAGTGTAGCTTTTCAAATATTGCTGATATATTTATGAAACATTAAGTCAGGATCTAGTCTAATATATCCAGTCGACATTACTGTATCAACTCACAGAGGACAGTCAGGATCTAGTCTAAGGTATCTAGTTGACATTCCTGGACCAACTCATATAGGTCAGTCAAGATCTAGTCTAAGGTATCTAGTTGACATTCCAGGACCGACTCACGGAAGTGAGTCAGAAACTAGATAATGTCCCAAGTTGACGTTCCAGGACCAACTCACAATAGTTAGTTAGGAGCTAGTCTCCAGTCGATATTCCTGGACCAACTTACAGCGGTCAGTCAAGACCTAGTATAATATCTCGAGTCCATATTCCTGGACCAGCTCCTCAGGATCTAATTTAATACATCCAGTCGACAATCCTGGAACCACTCACAGAAGTCAGTCCGGAGCTAGTCTAATATCTCAAGTCGACACGTCTTAACCAACTCACATAGGTCAGTTAACCTCCAGTTTAACGTGGAATCCGAACCACGGTGAAGGCCTGGCATTCCCCACATTCACATGATGTCTTGTCAGAGGTGAAGGAAGGGTTTGGTAATCAGATAAATCTGTGCCAGGACCAAGGATTGAACCCCGGCCGCCAGCACAGAAGTCCGACACCTTACCCCTAGACCACCAGGTCACCATGTCCTATAATCATGCATAAGAATTGTTAATCATTACCTGGAGTCATCCCCCAACGTTAAAATCTTTCTCTCAGATGGGAGATTATTATTTATTATATCCTATTCTGCAAACATTGATGGACTGCATCTAGAGCATGTCTCAGAACCATTGTTGACTCATCCCATATTGGCTGTTTGGCCTCTGGTGGCGTTAACATTATTCAATTTAATTTTCATTCAAGATTTTTTTCTGCTTTCAACGTCATACACAACTACGGCAAACTTTTTCTTCCTTGATCATGCCTAACATATCTTGGATGATTTCTGGGAAGCTATGTGGAGGTTTCCTCAAGTCAAAGTTTTACCATTTTCTGCCATGCAGGATCAGTATGTTTTGTATATCTTGGAGAGCAAAATTTTCACAATCAAAACATCAGGGAGCATGATTATTATGTTTCATGGAAAAGTTCTCTGTGAATATATCAAAAAAATCTTCTCACAACCTCTATGGCTCAGCCGAAGAACCAAATACAAAAATGTATGTAAAGAGCTGCCTGAGAGAATCTGACATTTTCACTAAAATTGCTTCTTTCTTTCAATGTATCCTCCCATATACTTTAATTTTCAATGTAACTTTTAATTAGAATAGTTAATAATTTGTCTAACTTCATATGTGTGTAATTGTAAGCTCAAATTAAATAATTATGTTGAACGTTAAACGGGTAGTTTTTATTGGCCAAAGAAACCCTTTTTAATTTCTCTTGACACTTCTAAGAGAAATTATTGTGATCGTCAAAAAATTGAACTAAATATTTTTATAAATATCGACGTTTCATAACCCTCTGAAACAAAAAAAAAATCTCAATGCCATTTGTATGTCTGTCCGTCTGTCTGTTTGTACCTCGGCCTAGAGTCGAAACAACCCGATTGATCTAAAACATGGTATCTGGGGATTTCATAAGGTCCCCATGAGGTGTTTTTTGAATAAGATATCTAACCCTAAGTTTAAGGGTAGTTTACTAAAAGGAAAGAGAAAAATAATCAATTTTCTCAAAATTATATCGAACCATTTTGATTATATTTTATATCTAGACTAAAAAAATGGCAATTCTAATTCTTTCATGATGCTTTACATGAGGGAAATTTTCCAATTTTCATCATTTCTTCGCATCTATTTGGGATGTGAATAACATATCATTGTAAGGTTGTAGTACCATTAAAAATTTTAACCTTTTATTTGAAATATATTTTTTTTAAACCAATAGTTTATTAGCCATACGCAAATATATACACTTTTTAATTCAGGTCTTAAAAATTAATTTGTTTCTTATGCTATTTGGTGGACAGAGATATTTCTCTCTATTCAATTTTTTTATAACAGTATTCCTAGTTCCTAATGTAATATAGTAAGTAAGTAACAGTGTATATTATTTCATTTATGATCTTTGGTGTAGTCTTTCTACAACAATGTATAGACTTATTATTTATTTTCACAAATCTTAAAAGATTTTCTCTCAAAATGTATTTTGTTGAGTGAAAAATTGGTGTTTTGGAAAGTGCTCTATTATACTATTCCCCTTGATGAATTATCTTAGGGAACTAACATATTTAACAAGCTAAAAAATGTACCAAAGATTTTCATCAATAAGAGTGAACAATATTGTTGCATAAAGGCAATGCAGAATTTTTCGAAAACTATATGGTGGTCCATTTTTGATTTTAATAGACAGTCGACAAGGAAGCACTGTTATAGTCTTTAATAATATTTATAAGACAGTATCTTAGGTATTGGGCAATTCATTTCAACACTGGAGAGATCATCTATAAAGGATTAATTCCATGTGCATTTCAATCGATCAATATATTTGATTGGTTACTAATAGTATTAGATACGTTTTATAATGTTGTTGCTTGACATTTCCTATGTTTCCTATATTTAATTCTAATAAGATTTATGTTAAAGAAGCAATTTTAATAATCATTATTTAAAGGAGAAATTCATTGGTTTTTCAAAATTACCTACTAGTTATGAGACTGCTAGGATGGCAAAAAAAAATTAGTAAAACCAATATTTAAATTCGTTGTTAAGCTGTTAATTATTTTAAAATAATCTAATATATTTTTTAAATCAAGGGATTGACTGGCAAACATAATTTTAAGAGGCTGGTAGGAAGATCTAGAAGCATAATGGAAGCATAAAATGGACTTGAAAGCGATAGGGTGTAATGAGGTGGAGTGGATAAAACTGTGTAATGTACCTTTTCCAATGTTAACATTAAATCACGACTTATATAGTTATTTGAAATACCATTATCATTGTTGACATAAAAATGTGCTTACTAATCATTCTATCCTTTTAAGATACATATGACCAACTATACTAATATAATTACCATCAGCCTGAAGTGGTGAAAGTATAACACATATTTGTAACTAATACGTTCAATAGAAGAACTGCATAACTATAATGGAA